>CM060357.1:186588885-187240552 GCA_030545235.1 Helianthus tuberosus | reverse complement strand
AACAAAAACACTAATGTTTTCATGAAATTGGGTTTTTGTTTGACCAAGGGTTCATACCTTAGTGTTACACATGATGGAAATAACACAAAAATTCATATCAACACATGAAATCAATTGTGTAAAGGAAATGATTATATCATAGTTACCAGACATGTTTTCAGATCTGAAAACTATGAGTGACTTGTGCATGACATCACTTGTTGTGTGAAATTTGTGTATCTTATGACATCTTGGTTGTTTTACAGAGTTTTTGAATAGCAGTTTTGAACGTGATAACTCGTTTCTCTGTTTTTCAACAAAATGCAATCAACCTTAGTATCAATGAATTTTGAGCTGAACTGTTATGTCAAATTGACTGTTAGATCGAATTTGACTGTCCAAGCTCTGATACCAATTGTTAGGATCGGAGGCTCTCATGAGAGTATTTGTTTGTGTAAATTGAACAATCAATGAATATGAAAACATGTAAAGTGCAGCGGAAATGAACAACAAACTTTGGAAACACAATCATAAAGAGAAATAGATTTGATAAACACATGAATTGCATCAGTCGAAAGATTACAAAGAAAATCAAAAGATTGCAAAACATGCTTACAAATAAACTCCCCCTCAGCCTGATACTCCAGTGGTTGATTGCACACAAGATGAAAGGATTGGACTAGAGGAGAAGAACTCACTCAGTCAATCAAATGTAACAGTACAGGGTACTGTTCCATTTATAGGCAAACCAAAACCACTGAGGCATCTCAGCTGACGTCACCATGAAAGCGACGTCTAACAGCCTAACAACCTATAACAATTGTTCCTATACAAACATTGCTAATCTTAACCACTGACAATGTATAAAACAGATGATACACTAAACTACTACTATCTTCTTCTATCAGTGTTTTCCTCAAAGTTGATCAGTCCTTGAGTGGGCAGTGCTTTGTCATCAGTAGATAGAATCAGCAGTGTTGACTTCTTAGCAGTCTTCAAGACTTCATCAGTAGTTAGAAGAACAGCAGCTGTTGTATTCGGACAGTGGATAAAGGACCATCAGAGGTTGTAATCACTTTCAAGGGGGAAGACTTAGTGTAAACAGCTGCTTATTGTGAATCCACTGTTGTGAACCAGTTGTGGCTTTCATTGTCTGTTCCTCTGGTAGGGTTCAATCTCAACAATTTGAATCTTTGTTAAATTGTGCACGCTCTAAATTACCTAAGTCGTTCTCTGTTGAGATTGCCAATGGTAAGTCCATTCTAGTTTATTCTATTATCCGTGATTGTTCCTTGATTCTTAACGATCACGTTTTCATTATTGACCTCATACCTATGCAATTGGGTAGCTTCGATATCATCATTGGCATGAACCATGCTGAAATCGCTTATCACGAGAAGTACGTTCGGTTACCTCTCCCGTCTGGTGATACTTTGCACGTCTATGGAGACCGACCTTCTAAAGGACTGAAGTTGATGTCATGCACTCAAGCGAATAAGTGCTTACACAAACAATACTTTGCATTCTTGGCCCACATAGTGGAACAAAAGGGCAACGGAAAAAGCGTAAGTGATGTTCCAGTAGTGTGTGATTTTCTGATGTCTTTCCTGAAGATCTTCATGGTCTTCCTCCTCCTCGATCTATTGATTTTCGTATTGATCTCTTTCCTGGTTCAACTCCCGTTGCCAAGGCTCCCTACCGACTTGCACCCTCTGAGATGCAAGAATTATCTAGTCAACTAGAAGAACTACTCGACAAAGGCTTTATACGTCCAAGTACCTCACATTGGGGTGCTCCTGTAATATTCGTCAAGAAGAAAGATGGTTCATTTCGTATGTGTATCGACTACCGCGAACTTAACAAACTCACCGTTAAGAATCGTTATCCTCTTCCCCGTATCGATGATCTATTTGAACAACTACAAGGCGCAAGCTGTTTCTCTAAAATCGACTTTCGATCTGGTTATCATCAGCTCCATATTCTCGAAGAAGATATCCCCAAAACCGCTTTTCGCACTTGTTATGGACACTACGAGTTCGTGGTTATGCCTTTTGGATTGACCAATGCACCCGCTGTGTTCATGGATCTTATGAATCGTGTTTGTAAACCTTATTTGGATCGTTTTGTGATAGTCTTTATTGATGATATTCTTATTTATTCAAAGAATCAAGCTGATCATGCACGACACTTACGTCTTATGCTATAACTTTTACGTGGTGAACGCTTATACGCAAAGTTTTCTAAGTGTGAATTTTGAATTAAAGAAGTACAATTTCTCGGGCACGTTGTTAGTAAACAAGGAATTCATGTGGACCCATCCAAAATTGAAGCGGTGAAGAATTGGAGTACGCCCAAGTCTGCATCTGAGATTCATTCCTTCTTAGGATTGGCGGGTTATTACCGCCGATTCATCTCGGACTTTTCAAAGATCGTTGTCCCTCTCACCTCATTGACTCAGAAAGAGAAACCTTTTGCTTGGGGTCCCGAGCAAGAGGAATCCTTTCAAACTCTTAAGGATCTTCTTTGTAACGCTCGTGTACTTGCTCTCCCTGATGGGAATGATGATTTTGTGGTGTACTGTGATGCCTCGAACCATGGCCTAGGCTGTGTGCTTATGCAGCAGGACAAGGTCATCGCTTATGCTTCTCGACAACTCAAAATACATGAGAAAAACTATACTACCCACGATTTAGAGCTTGGCGCAGTTGTTTTTGCGTTAAAGATCTGGCAACACTACCTATATGGTACTAAGTGTGTGGTTTTCACTGACCACAAGAGCCTGCAGCACATCTTTAACCAGAAGGAACTGAATATGCGTCAACGACGATGGGTGGAGTTGCTTAACGACTATGACTGCGAAATTCGCTATCATCCTGGCAAGGCGAATGTCGTGGCCGACGCTCTTAGTCGTAAGACTCACGTTAGTAGCATCCTCTGTTCTCAGATCATTAGCGATCTTCATGCCTGTATCCGCGAAGCTCAGTACTCGTCAGCCAACGAAGGTAGTCTAATCGTTGAAATACGTGGTGCTACGATTGATCAACTCGAAACAAAGTCTGATGGACTTCAATACTATCTCAATCACATCTGGGTTCCAGATCGCGAAAATCTTCGTGAGCTCATTATGAACGACGCTCACAAATCCCGATACTCTATTCATCCTGGTGCTGATAAGATGTACCATGACTTGCGTATGACTTATTGGTGGCCTGGTATGAAGAAGGAAATCGCCGCTTACGTCTCGAAGTGTCTTACTTGCTTAAAGGTTAAAGCCGAACACCAACGTCCCTCAGGTCTTCTTGAACAACCCGAAATCCCTGTTTGGAAATGGGATAGCATTGCTATGGATTTTATAACTAAACTACCTCATACACCCGCCGGTCATGATAGTATATGGGTAATCATCGACCGTTTGACCAAATCAGCCCAGCTTCTTTCTATTCGCGAAGATTTCAAAGTGGAGAGACTTGCTAGAATCTACATGGATGAAATCATATGTCGTCATGGTATACCCATTGACATCATCTCTGACCGTGATGGTCGTTTTACTTCACGTCTTTGGCAAACCTTTCAGTCCGCTATGGGTTCTCACTTGAATCTTAGTACAGCCTTTCATCCTCAAACGGATGGACAGACTGAACGCACTATTCAAACACTAGAGGATATGCTCCGTTCTTGTGTCATCGACTTTGGTGGTAATTGGGATGTACATTTACCATTGATCGAGTTCTTGTACAACAACAACTATCATTCCAGTATTCAGATGGCTCCTTTCGAAGCTTTGTATGGTCGCAAGTGCCGATCTCCTCTCAGTTGGTATGAGATTGGTGACGAGCAACTTACTGGCCCTGAGATCATTCAAGAGACGACGGATAAGATTCTTCAGATCCGCGATAACTTGATCAAGGCTAGGAGCAGACAAAAGCGCTATGCTGACAAAAGGCGTAAGCCTCTGGAATTCAATGTTGGAGATCACGTCCTATTCAAGGTATCTCCTTGGAAAGGAGTCATACGCTTTGGTAAAAAGGGAAAGCTTGCCCCTCGCTATGTGGGTCCTTTCAAGATTCTCGAAAGGATTGGCAAGGTGGCTTACCGACTCGATTTGCCTCAAGAGCTTAGCAATGTACACCCACCACGTATCTAATCCTCGGAAGTGCTTAGCCAATCGGGTTCCCATCGAAGACTTGCAAATAAAAGAGACTCTTCATTTTGTGGAGAAACCGATCGAAATCATGGACCGAGGTATCAAGCGATTGAGGCGCAACATAGTTAAGGTACGATGGGAAGGAAAGTGTGGCGCCAAATTCACTTGGAAACTCGAGAGTGAGATGAATACAAAGTATCCACAGCTCTTCGAGCAGTCTTCCTCTTAGATTTCGGGGACGAAATCTCCTAAAGGAGGGGAGACTGTAACGCCCTGTGTTTGAAACTTTCGTCATTTGGCAAGACTAGTCCCTGTAAATACTAAATATTGCCTATTTGAACCTTAAACTATGTTGAACTATGTGAAGCTTTGCTCGATGTGATACTTTGTGAAACTTGACTCTTGATACTTGACTCTTGTGATATTTGAAACTTGTGAAACTTTGAATCTAGGCTCTTTTGATACTTGAAATTTAAATCTTGATGCTTGAAATTTATTATGTTTGATACTTATTAAACAAGAGACTGTGATACTTGATACTCATGGAACGAGAAACTTGGGTTCTTTATTGAATGAGAGGCTTGATACTTGATACTTGATACTTGACACTTCAATTCTTGATACATGGATACTTGAAACTCAGCTCGAACGCAACTTGAAACACTGAAACTTTTGTGTTAATCATATGAATTATACTATTGTAATAGTTACCCACAGTAATACGCAACGCAACGCTTAATCTAACTCGCAAAACGAAACTTAGTCGCAAACGGGTCTCGGCTGTCATAATGGACATCTGATCGGATGACCATTCGACCGAACATCCATCCGATCCCTCACACTGCACCGCCTTAGCTGTCCCTTTCAGCTATAAATAGGCCCCTTGTGCTCTCATTTCACACTTTTCGCCTCTGTTATCCGACCCCACGCACTCCCAAGTCCTTTCAAGCACTTTTCGCGAGATTCAAGCTCATTCCGTAAGTATTTCTTCTAGATTCTTGTAGGACTTTAGTCATTTAACACTTCTACACAAGATTCTTCAACAAAATCATACGAACACTTTAACATTTTCATGAAAACCAACTGATTTGGGGTTTCTTGAAGGTGTTTTCCGGTCAATTGATGTACGAACTGTTATGGAGCATCATTCAATCAAGAACGACCCTAGATCTTAAGGATTTTCACAGTTTCATACGAAATCTAAAGGAAACTTGCACTTTCATCTCAGATCTGACGGAATAACATTCGTTTTCCGGCTCAGAACTGATGAACACTATGTTTTACACTGATTTTCGAACTTTCTTCAACTTTCATACAAAAACAGTAGTGAAATCGGTCTCAACGGGCTAATGACTCGTTCCTTAGTCAAAGGCCGGCCTGAGAACTGAATTTCACCGGAAAACGGACAGTTTGTCGAAGTCCAAACATGAAACCAACCATAAACAGTTCGTCGGTTGGAGATGGGGTGGTTCCCAGCCAACTGAACGGATTGGCTTGGTAAGTTTCCATTGTTTGACGCGTCATTACATCGTCTCCGTTAGCTTGAAACTTAGAAACTTTCACCACACATCACGCACTGATCGTCTGTTCTGATGGCCATCCGATCGGATGACCATCCGACCAGAGGATCTGATATTCATACACTTGTTTGTTTTACAGGACACCATGATCTCGACACTTGAAACTTTATCAAATTCGCAAACTATGCACACTGATCGAATGACCATCCGATCGGATGAAGTACATCTAATCGAATGGTCATCCGACCGGATGACCATCCGCTCAGGTATACTATCAGACACTTTATCTCGATTTTAGCACCGTTCGACACTCTGTTCCCAACCGGATCAGTTCTTAGAGGACTTATGCTCTGTTCCCCGCACGCAGGCTGATCCAGCGCTCCCTTCGATCCAATCTATTCAGTGTTTGGTTATTAGCACCCGCTGTGAGTATACTCAATCCCTTTTTGTTTTAAACACTCTTGGGATGCAACATGTATTCTATAAACTTGACACTTGAAACTTATTTGGAAACATACTCTATCCGTAGTAAACATGGAAACATGATACTTGTGAAACTTGAGACTTATATGCTATGTGACGTTTAATCCTTATATGTGACATGTCTTAACAATTATGGTACTATGCATATGCTATAGGTTGTAACGCCCCGCCTGCTATTCTCTTGGGTATTGTTAAGATTAAACCTCTCGTTAGACTTTGGGAAAGGTAATGAACGTTTATAGCTCCCGCTAGACTCTTGGGATTGCTATGTTAATTGCGTTGGAAATGTGTGTTACATAGGGACTGCGTTAGCTTAGCATGGTGAAACTTGTTATATGTTTTCATGGCGGATATGAGTTTTTGGAACGTTTTAAACTATTATGTTATTACGTACTCAAATTTGTATACTCGCCAACATTATTTTAATACATGTTGCAGGTTGATAAGTTTGGATGCTGAAGAAACAAGCTAGGATGATGCTTAGAAACTCATCTAGTTAAATCAGGAATTTTAGACAATATTTGAATGTTATGTATTTGATACTGTCATGGTTGTGATTCGTGGATGATGATTAGACAATATTTATGGAATTTGAATAATTATTATTGAAACAAATAATGTTGTGGAATCTCTTGAGCAATCTGAACGCTTAGTGCCGCACCCCGATGTTTCCGCCATCGGTTGGGGTGTGACAGTTACCATCCCTACTAGGATAACCAGCTTCACTATAAACTCTTCCATGATTCGTATAGGCTATGTACCGAAAGGCACGGTGTGGTCTGCCACTTTCTGCTAACTCATTTTCGTACTGGTCATAGCAATCAACTATTTGTTGAACGCTTAAACGAGTAAACGTTTGTGAACGATTCATTATGTGCATTAATGCCAGCCTCTATACAACCAATGGTTGAGTAGGCCCAACAACAAGATCCTACACAATGAAAGGCTATAAATAGCCAGATACAAAGCACTCAAACTCACGAATATGTTACTGCTTCAATTCTCAAATATGGAAGAAAGCTACTCTTTCAAATGGAAAAATGGTTACTATGCAAATGGCTATAAATAGCATTTACAAAGCAACATGGTTACATGAAAAACAATAAAATAAAAAATTTCTCCTAAAGACATAGTGACTAACTCTTCTACCACGTACTTTTTAACCAAGACCCGATCACCGAATCCGACCCGAAAAGACCTGACTTAATTAACTACGAACCCGTAAAATCAAAACGCTATGGTCAAGTTTACGATTCTTGTCCCATAGCCAGCTATCAAAACGCTATGATCAAGTTTACGATTCTTGTCGACATCAGCATAACGGATAATATGATTCTGAAAGAAAAAAAATCAGAATAAACAACAATTAAAAACAAATTATTGATAAACTTTTCTTACCGCCTGATCATGTGTCTCTGTTAAGATTTTATACGCGACCCTTGCGGTCACAGGGTGTAACCATACGGTGGCTTCAAGGGACCGCTCGTCTTTCTCAATCGCATCGAATCCGTCGATCGTAAACGTTGGTTGTAGCTGTCAACAAACAAAATTAAGTTAGGGGTGTTATTAGTTTTATTATACTAAAACTTAAATCAGTTTCTACAAACCATTTGAGTTGTGCATTCCCCCCTACGGATAAAGTTACCATTCCTACTGGGATAATGAGTTTCGCTATACACTCTTCCTTGATTCTTATAGGCAATGTACTAAAAGGCATCGCATGGTTTGCCCCCTTCTGCTTCTGGATTTTCATAGTTGTCATAGCAATCAACTAACTGCTGAATGCTTAGAAGAATAAAAATTTGTGGACGGTTCATTATATGCATGAATGCCTCTATGCAACCAATGGTTGCGTAAGCCCAGCAAGTACCCGTGGTTGACGGTTGTACCAATCCATTCTGCAAACACATGACTTTAGTTTATGATTACCATACGCATAGGTTTCACATACTATCTCAAAAAAAAAAAAAAAAAAAAAAAACCCTTGTCGTCTCTTAAAGGGAAAAAAGGGGTTGTTGAATTTGGTCATTGTATAAGAACAAGCTTTAAACCCGATTCCAAGAACTATTTGGTGCATAATATTAAAGATCATTGCCATAACGAATTAAACACTCGTCTTAATAACCAATTGAAATGTAATGACCAACATGTGTTTACCTCTTATTATGAAAGTCGTCTAGGCCACTCGTAGCACATATTGCTATCTTTAGAAATTGTACAATTGAAGTAGCATACGGTTTGTAAAACTTTCCATATTCCTCATCTCCCATCGTTAGTATCCCTTGTATTATGGAGAATGTAATCTCAGTTATCTGCATGCTGAAATTATTGAGAAATTTCAAAATCAAGGTTTAGAAAAACATTTTCAGTTAGGGTTTATAATTTTTTAATTGTTCATGCCAAACTAAACTAGTTGTCTTGGTATGTTTCCTTAATCAAGCAACCTTAACATAGCCAAACAATTGTGTTTGGATTTAGGGGTGTCCAATTTACCAAACTCAAAACTAAAATCAAATAATATAACAAAATTAGAATTCTTTAAACCAGACCAAATTCTAATAAGTTTTACATTTTTTGTGTCGTATTAAGTGTGTTACTTTGACTTGTATGGTTTCGTATTATTGTTTACTAATTATTTAAAAATTGTAGTTTAAAACTAAGGTGCTGTTTGTTTTTTCTGTAGGAAAAGGTCTGCAGTCTGCGGACCACATCTGCAGGCATCTGCAGAAGAAGAGGTGGACCAAATGTCTGCAGACTGCAAGGAGAAGAGGGTTTGTTTTTTTTTTTTCTTATACAAAAACACTTTTCACACACACACACACACAAAACACACACTGCCTCAACTCTCTCTCTCTCTCTACAAGATAGCACCACCACCGCACCACCTCCGCCATCACACCACCGCAACCACCGTCGTTCAACCACAACCACCCGTTCAACCCCCTTCGTTCAACCACAACCACCCACCCGGTTTCTGAAACAGAGAGAGAGAGAGTACGAGGGGTTTTTGAAACCCTAATTTCACCGATCGATTTGGGGGTTTCTGAAACAGATGATGATCGATGAAGATGTTGATGAAGATGTTGATGATCGATTTGGGGGTTTCTGAAACCGATCGATTTGGGGGCGATTTTGATGTTCGATTTCTGAAACAGATGATGATGTTCGATTTTGATGATGTTCGATTTCTGAAACAGATGATGATGTTCGATTTTGATGATCGATTTGGGGGCGATTTCTGAAACAGATGATGATGTTCGATGATGATGATGATGATGATGATGATGATGATGATGATGATGATAACAGATGATGACGGCGATTTTGATGGTGGAGGTGATTGGGGGTGTCGGGTGGAGGAGATGGGTGAACGTGGGGTGGCGGTGGTGGCGGAGATGTGGTGGTGGCAGGATGTGGGGGTGGAGGTGTGGAAGAAGAGCCAAGAAGAGGTTTGTGTCTGTTTGGTGAAGACATGGGAACATGTCTGTGTGGTGAAGAGGTCTCGTAGACCTTTTTTAATGAAAGGTCTGCGAGAAAACAAACAATCTGCAGCATCCAAACGTCTGCCCGCGTCTGCGCGGCGCAGACATAAGTGGCCAGAAGTACTTCTGGCCAAAAAACAAACAGAACCTAAAAGTTTCTATAGAGTTTAAAGCCAATAAAAGTCAAAATAGATATAAATATAGAAACTTTCTAAATTTTGTGGCTAATGTCTAAATAAAAACTAAGGTCAAGTGTTCAACTGTTGAAGGTGAGAATCCAAGAAAGGAACACGAGTTTTATTGTAGAACTGTAAAACAACAAAATGGCAATTCTAACTAACGTTGACCTCAATTAGTGATTTAAAAATTGCGTTTTAGATACTTTGGAAGCGGTTAGACGTCGGTTTTTTGGGGCGGGGATGAAGAGAAGGCTAAAACAAGTTGGGTGTGTTGGGAAAGAGTGATCGGGCCTCCCCCCGAAAAAGGTGGTTTGGGGCAGGGTTCGCTTAAAGTGATGAATTTAAGTCTTGTTTTGAAGTGGTGGCGGAGGCTCAAACAAGAAAAGAATGCCGTGTGGAGTAGAGTTGTATCATCCATCCATTCACACCCAAGAAAGTTCGTGGTCCTTTCTACCGATTAAGGCGGTTGTCTCCGGATCTTGGAACGGCATTTGTAATCTGGGAAAAGATCTTTTCACAGGTTCCTCAATGTATCAGCGCTCAAAAGAAAAATGGTGAGAGCTGTGATACTTGTTGGACGATTTGGAAGGCTCGCAATGAGGTGATTTTTGCCGGGGAAAAGGGTGAGCATCGATGGGATCTTTAGCCAAGTGCAAGCAATGACATTCTTATGGGTCAAAAGAAGGGCGAGGCGTAACCAACTCGAGTGGGAGAATTGGGTGTCCTTTAGATTTCCGGAAAATTGATTAATATTATTTTCAGTTTTGGTGCACATGTTTTTTGGGTGTAATGTAGTTTTGTTGTTTGCCGTCCAAAAAAAAGTTTAAGAATTAGTTATAGGCTATTCATCAATGAAGTTGTTTTGAAACTTTATATTAACTTGTTTGAATGTTTTTCAAAACAGGGAGGTTAAAGTTGTTTACTTTAAAGTTTGAATGTTTTTTAAACAAACAAGTCAAAATTGTGTACCTTAAAGTTTATTTTTTGAGTTAATCAGGTCAGCTGCATTTTTTATACATTCTTGATGCACCATTTTTATAGTCAAAATCAGATTAATGAAGTTATTATGGACTTCAAAAGCTAAATTCACCCATCTAACATTTGCTCAAGCGAAGCTAATGTATGAGACCAATTACCACAATATGAGCTAAAATGGGCACAACCATTTAGGGATGAGCGTGGTACCGGTACCGAAAATACCGATACCGAATTCGCCAAAACTGGGTACCGGTACGGTACCGGTATTTGAAGGTAAAATTCCGTATTTTACCGGTACCGATACCGAAAATGCCAAAATGTGGGTACCGGTACCGAAAAAATTCGGTATGAGAAATTCGGTACTACCGAGTACCAAATGCTCATCTCTACAACCATCATATAACAAATCAACAGTGGATATTATATTTCAAAATTGGTCCATTCAATAAGTAATTAGTAATCCCCAAATAATCTTGATAAAATAACATGTTACCGGTTCAAACATAACATGGTCAAATTCACAAATTTAAATCTAAGTAATTAATCAAAACACTGTGAAAAGCAAGACATTGATGCACTAGGTTTTATTATTATTATTATTATTATTATTATTATTATTATTATTATTATTATTATTATTTTAAAGCTCTTCATTATCTTAAAGAAACTGTTATAAAACTTCACATATCTCAAAATAGGCGATGAAAGATGAAACACTCGGTCATAACCTAATATTGAAATCAGAAGCTTTTTATACTACCAAAATTTACATCCACAAGTTGCAGTGGTAAGGTAAGTCGTCTGATTAAGTAAGGGTTAATTGAAGCTGGTATATTGACAGTATGGTAGATGGGGGAGTTAATTGATGAAGGCGGCAGATGGGGGTGATTAATGAAGCTGGTAGATGGGGGAGTTTAATTGATGAAGGCTGCAGATGGTTGGAGGAATGGTGGCAGGGTTTTGAATTTTGAAATTTATTCCAAAAGGACTTTTGGGTTTGAAGAAGTTAAGATTTTTTACTTTTAAAAAAACCCTTTTATCTAGTGAACATTAGAAGTGATACTAAAAGTCTTGCATTTGCCAAAACATTATTTTTTAACTTATTAACTTTTATCAATTCAATAAGTTAAAAGTTGGTGTAAAATAAGGAATCCAAAACACCCACTTATTCACTGATGATTAAGTAAAACAAAGTCAGGGGTTTACCTTTGGTGTTGCAGTTGTCTCTTAACGGTGGAGGAACCACATGGAGATCCAAATTTTTCTGGGCAGAGAACGGTGATGATGGGATTGAGGCAAAGAGGGAAATGGTGGTTCTTTATTTGTAGAGTAAAATTTAAAATGTTTTTTCTGCTTTTTTTAATGAAAATGACTAATCATAAAGTACTGTAGAAGTACGGTCAATACAATAGCTGTAAAAAAAAGTTGAGAGTGACATATAGTCAATTTTCTAAGGCTGGAGGGTGTGGGATGGAGCCCTTAGGGGCTTTATCAGGACACCTTAGCGTCACGTAGGATCCAAGTTAGCCAGGAAGCTTTATCACGCCCTCTCTTAACTTGCATGATATGGTATAAAACCCCTTATTAAACAAAATTAAAAAAAATAAAGATTTCATTGGATTAAATCAAGTGGGCCCCACCTGAACATATCATTCTTGGCGTTACCATGGTAGCGGAGAAGGGATGGCGCCCCCCCCCCCCCCCCCCCCTCTTAAAATCCTGGGTGTGGTAAGTGGCGGACCCATAAATTATTTGTTGGGGGGTGCGGATGAGGTGTTCAACCATATTTTCAAGGGGTGCGGTCGGATTTTTTGCCTAAAATATACACTAATTTTTTTTTTCAAGGGGTGCGGCCGCCCACCCTGGCCAAAGGGTAGGTCCGCCCCTGGGTGTGGTGATGGAGCCCCTGTGACGCTATACATGGATGAGGTGGAGGGATGGCGCCCTTCATACCGTCCAGCCTAAGAGTAAAGTGTCAAAATCGTCCCTAAGGTTTGGTTATGTTTGTTATTTTCATCTAAAAAAACTTTTTTGTACAATATAGTTCTTCACTTTTATGATTTTTTGTCATTTTCATCCAAACGTCTAATTTGCAGAGATGGTGGGCCCATAGCTTGTAACAACCAATCAAGTAATTTTTTTTTTTTAATAAAAAAACAAGTCACCAATAGGGGAGTGCCGCCATCAAATTGGGGTGCGAGGGGAGTTTAAGAGTGGAGTTGACGTGGCATAACCTGATTGGGTGTGCGTAAGAGAGGGGACTCCCCTCTTAGGGGAGTGCCCCGGATACCCTTATAAAAAAGGTAAAACAAGTTACCTATTGTTAACTAGTGGGTAAACACTAAAAAACAGTTCACCTTTATGACTGATATCTTTTGTGTGTGTTTTTGTCTTTTATTAATAACTAGGTACAATCCTCACACGACTTTGAGAATTCGTTCGGTATCAATTCAAAATTCGTTTTTTTTTAAAGTAAACTTCATGAACACCGAACCGACCCAAACCGGGCCAACCGAACACAACTACAAAAAATTACATATTAACAAAAGACCACCACTCTCCCCAATCTATCCCTTTGTGTTTGGACCTATTAACAAACCAAAGAAACCCAATCGCTTTCACTTCACTAAGAATTTTGTCTACCCTAACCGGAATATTAGAAAAAACCAAATTGTTCCTAGCACGCCACAAACTCCAACAAGCTATCATTATTATACCTTGAACCGCGTCTTTCTTCCTTTCCAAAGCCCCGAGATCCTTGTGAATGCAAAAAAGATCCTTAACGTCAAAAGCGAAGATGTTAGGGATTTTACACCATAATCTAATACCATTCCAAACGTTCGACGCTATGATGCAGGCAGAGAACAAATGTTCAGCAGAGTCTTCTTCCGAGTTACACAAACGACACGTAGTTTCACCGACCTGAACGTTTCTTTTCTTAAAGCGACGGCGGTAGGAATTCTGTCCATTCCCAGTCTCCAAGCGTGAATATTACATTTCGCGGGAACCCATTTGCACCAATACAATGAAGAGCTATTGATGTGCGTGAGTGTTATAGATTTTTAATGTATATTTTAAGTCATTTAACACTTTTTAGCCAAGTTTTAAATTTATAAAACACTATATTTTACTAACACCAAACACACATATGGGCAAGTGCACCCATCGTGAGCGTAGTATAGTGTTGGTAAGATACCGAGGTCGTCCAAGGACACAAGAGCTTTTAGTACCGGTTTATCCTCAACGTCTAATCAAATCAAAAGTTTAGAAAAAGGTTTTTAAACAAGAAAAATAAAACTAACTAAAATGCTGAAAAATGAAATAAAATAAAAACAGATAGACAAGATGAATCACTTGGATCCGACTCGTGTTTAGTGTAACCTTTGATTATTTCCGCACTTTTGCACTTTTTAAGAGATTATCTTAGTTATTGTGGTAGGCCCCTCTTCTGAAGGTGACGTTACCCTCAACCCAGTAGTTTGAGTCAGCAAGGATACAATCCTAAAGGGTTAGATTATTGAAAGATAATTAATTAAGTTATTAATGCATATTGTGGTAGGCTCCTCTTCTGGAGGTGACGTTACCCTCGGCTAAGTAGTCTGAGTCAGCAGGGATACAGTCCTAAGTAGCCGGGTTAAAGTTTTAATAGTAGTTTACATATGAGGGGATCAAGGAGTTTGGACACTGAACAAGGCAAGACTCTTACCAAACTGTTCCCTTAACCCCCGACCAGGTAGCCAACATACCTCCATATAGACCGTGGAGATATGAATGGTGAAAATCTTTTATTTTATATAGACAGTAAAATAATGCCAAGACACCACGGACAAACGATAAGGAAGACTCACCTTCAACATAAGAAACTAGTTATTAAAGTCATTAATACAGAACCAAATAAAAAGTGCGAAAAGATTAAAAATAAAAAGTATTACACTAGACACTTGTCTTCACCAAGTGATGTAAAAGACTTAGGCAAACATGGCCTTTGATTGTCAAGAACTCTTACGATCAATCTTGGATCCCGAGACTACTCACACACTCTATGATGGATGATGGATGATGGTGGTGGATGTGGGTTGTGATGGTGGTGGTGGGTGGGTGAAGTGTGAGAGAGGTGGTTTGCCAAGGGATGGTTTGCAAATGAGCCAAGCACCCCTATTTATAGCCTGTACAGAAGCCTGGACACGGCCCCGTGTCCATTGGGCACGACCCCGTGTCCACCCGTCTTCTCTTCCTTCATTAAATGCAGTTTGTCTGCATTAGTTGACCACGCCCCCGTGTCCTCTGGGCACGACCCCGTGTGCAGAAGCGTATCTGTACTATCAAGATTTCCTCAGATTCTGCGAATCTTAGAGTTGACCACGGCCCTGTGTCCGCTGGGCACGCCCCCGTGGTGGGTGATAGAAGCTTCTACAGCTTTATCTTTTCTGCAGACACTTGGGCACGCCCCTGTGCTCATTGAGCACGGGGCGTGTTCAGCCTTCTGTTCTCTTGTTTTGTTTTGCTTGGGAAGATGCTGTCGAGGGGTCGGGCATGCCACGTTTATCCCTTTTCTTGAATTTATGTTAGATTTAGCTGCCTTTTTTGCTTCTTTTGTTCATTTGAGCTCGTTTAATCCTAAAAATACAAAAGGAAGACAAAAACACACTTTTTCCAACATTAGTACTAAAAAGGGTTAGTTTAATGTCACATTTGATGTAATTTATATGTTGCATTTTGCACACATCAAATACCCCCACAATTGAATCTTTGCTTGTCCTCAAGCAAAACTCTTTATAATGTGGTTTTACACTCCCAAATGGAATGGGTAGAAGAGAAGGTTTTGGGCTTGTCATAGAGTGTCGGGATTTCCAAGATTCTTTATTAAGTTTTATTTTTATTTATTTACAATCATATTCGTTATGATTTATTTAAAACATTACATAAGATAAATTACTTATTAGGGCATAACATGTCTCATTAAAATTCCATTTATATACAAGTTCACATACCTCACGGGGGATCACTCAACACTCGGCCGAAGGTATATTTTTGTGAAAACTCTCGAGAGCGGCATGGAACTTACTTCTACCATAAGCTTGCCAAGAAATTAATCCTCCTCCTTTTTAACTATATACCTTTGTAGATATCAAGAGGACTTTGGGGGAAGGGTTAGGCTTGGGTTAAAGGTAGGTGGTTGGGTTAGTGGTTAGTAGAAAATGGTGAAAGGCGTAAAAAGCGTCGGTTTTCGCAAAACATTTTTGTCTTTTTATTCCAATGAAGCTTTATTCAAACAAGCCTTCTTTTGATGAGCTTTGTTTGTTTATTGCTAACTTCATTTTTCTTTTCTTCTTTATTAAATAATTTTTTATAAGGAATTCACACGAAAACCGAGCTTTGTTACTAAAATAAAGGTTTAAAATGAAAAAGGGTTTTGGTGGGTAAAAGGGTATTTGATTTGGGTTAAGAAATGAAAAGGTTTAGGCTCAAAGGGGTTAACTAGGGGGATTTTGGATAGGTGGTAAAAAAAAGAAAAATAATGGTGTAGAAATAAAAAGGGTTAGTCCTAATGCCTCCATCATTTACTTACTCGGGTTTAAGTTGGTAAGGACCGGGAATGTATCGTCGTGGCAAGTTCTAGAGTCGTAAGAACCAAGCGGCTATTCACACAAGAAACGAAAAATGAGCATTTAGTTTAAAGATGTGTATTTGTATGCTCAATAAAGGCTCAAAACTCACTTTTTGTGGGAATGGGTTTTTATGTGATCAAGTATATATAATCAAATTTTAACTAAATTTGTCATGCCGTTTCATAATTTTCTTATGTTGGTTCTTTTTATCACGACGCTATCGGTGGTAAATTTGTAAAAATATAACCTTTTTAGAATTTGAAATTCCCAAATTAAACCTAGACAAGTAAAAAAATGAAAAATTTTTGAAAAAATTTGGGGTGTTTAGCGGTTCCAATAGAGTTTTGTGTAATGCTTGTAATTAGGACTTGCAAAATTCAAGGTTTTAGCATCCCCCACCCCCCACACTTAAATTACACATTGTCCTCAATGTGTCCAAAAAATAAGTTTTTAGGTTGATTGAATGTGTAAAAAGTTGTGAAAAAGCAAAAATTTATGTTACTGGGCGTCTGGACATGACCCCGTGTTCAGATTGCCAGTAACAGAAAAGAAAGTAAAGTAACAGAAGGCTGGACATGGGGGCGTGTTCAGTGAGCACGCCCCGTGTCCAGGTACCTGAACTGGGAATTTTTCTGCAGATGGTTGAGCACGGGGCGTGTTGGCTGAGCACGGCCCCGTGCTGAACTTGCTGTAATGAAGAAAAAATCGGCGGGAGGCTCTGTTTTTGTGCATGGGGTGCTGGTGCAAGTTTCCCTTGGTATCCTTCACTATCCCAAGTGTGTTTTTCCCATTACATCATCATCCAAACATCAAATTAATTAAAACCATCATTCATTAAATCGATTACATAAGGTCCTAGAGAATTTAAAGACAAAGCAGAAAAATAAAAACTAAAGGTCCTAAGATAGATGGGTCAAATGGTACATAAAATCATCTTAAGGAGTTCTACTTTAATAAGAATCAAAATTCCAGAAATAACTTTCCGGTATTTAAAAGCCTCGTAGAACTTTTTGTAGGACCGGGTTTGGGGACCGAAACCGTGATTCTTGTGATTATGTTCAAAGACGGAAGAGATTAGCAATGATAAACAAACAACTTTGTATTAATCCGGTAGTATAACATTACAAATCGGCCCGATTACATGATAACCGAACTAATACCAAAGGAGTATACATTCCGGGAGAGATCAAGTGGTGATCTCTCCCCGGGTGAGGTCTCAAACCTCCTCTCACTCTCTTTTGTTGCAAATGACAAAGTGTTGGTATTTATACCCAACACAGGTTGTACGGTCGAAGGATCAAACTGACTGGTCGATAGATCATCTGTCGACCATCCAGCTTTCGAAAGATACACATATACCTCGAAGGATGACATATCCTTCGAGGTCCATCTTCAACCTTCGATGGATATCTTTCGAGCTCATCGAAGGATATACACAATCCTTCGATGCCTTATCCTTCGACACCAAACATTATACAACCATAATTTGTCTAGCAAACACACACGGTCAACCGAATAACCCTCTCGTTTGACCACTTCAAACGAGCGGGTCTATACACGTTCGATAGACCGTTTCACTAACTATTACAAATTCAGCATAAAATAATAACTAATCTATTCGACAAGCATCGGACACAAAATCTGCATCAACAAATTCCCCCTTGTCCGTTGCTGTCGAATGCTGAACATGCAACTGCAATCGATCTTCAGTCAAGTATTCATCTTCTTTGTGTTAACAAATTCCCCCTTGACCGATGATCCAGGTATGTAGTATCTTGATGCTCCCTGTATAATATTTCCCCCTTAAAGTACGCGTATCCGTGTCGAGTGTTGTGCAATTTCCTCAAAAGGCTCAATTGACCGATCTTCCGCTGATCTTCCAATACTCCAACCGGCATTTGATAAGGGTTCCATTCTTTAAAAACTGCATCAAGTCTTGATCTTCAAGCATACTACATTGATAGAGATTTCTGGGGAACTGTCTTCAGTAAACTGTCTTTGTGGAATCGACCAAGTAATGCACTTTAATCTTCAGCATCAACACTCAGGAAAGTCAGCTAGACCAAGTGTATCCCTTGCAAGCTCAACCAAACGGCACGCTTGGTTGAACTACATCCAGATCTCATTGTCTCGCCTTTGTGAAGTTGACCACGTAATGCACTACGAATCTTCAGCATCAGTACTCAGGAAGTCAGCTTGACCAAGTACATCGTTTGCAAACTCAACGAATTGAGTTACCCCCAGATCCCTGTAAAATCCCAAAGAAACATCAAACCCAAAACCGAATCCTGCAGGTCTTCAGCCTTGAATTATCAACTCCCATAAAGATTCCCCCAGGTCTTCAGTAAACAGCGCTTTGAAACAACTGTCGACTTTAGATACCTGTATGTTTCCGTGCAAAACCCTTCACGCTGGCTGGAGAATTAATTAAAATCCTCAAATATGTGTCTGTGCAAAACATTCCACGCAGAACCGTATGTATCACCAGAAAATCACAAACTCTACCACCTGTGATTGCGTTTAGAAATTTACCGAAGAAATTCAACATATGAAAATTTTTATCCCCCCATTTCTTTGGTAAATGTCTAAACCTTAACAGATTCTTTCCACTTCAAAGAAACTGTCGTCAAATGTTCACCAATTCCCTCCACTGAGCGGAACTGTCGTCAATCTTCATTGAATGTTCTCGGTTCCGAAAATTCACGAAAACGACTTTCTTCTTTGCATATTCTAGTTGAATAAGAACGTCCCCTAGTACCCCTTAGGATCCGACTTGTATCCCTCCAAAGACTTTGTGAACTCGTTAGGACCGGTATTGACATTCTAGGTTCATTCATTCGTTACCAAATG
The DNA here is from genome assembly GCA_030545235.1 of Helianthus tuberosus. Taxonomy (NCBI): domain Eukaryota; kingdom Viridiplantae; phylum Streptophyta; class Magnoliopsida; order Asterales; family Asteraceae; genus Helianthus; species Helianthus tuberosus. Next base: position 187,221,328 of record CM060357.1, on the reverse strand, counting down.
CGAGAATATGACAATAAACAAAAATATTTCTTCGTTGCATATTCTAGTTGATAAAGAAATTTCGCCTAGTACCCCGTAGGATCCGACTTGTATCCCTCCAAAGACTTTGTGAACTCGTTAGGACCGGTATTGACGTTCTAGGTTCATACGTTCGTCTTCAAATGCGAGAATATGACAATAAACAAAATGCTTTCGAACATTTCCGAATAACCGGTAACAATCATAAATATTGACGTGCGGAAGTGAACATACCGTGTTGTTTTTGGCCCATAATAGTCGCGTCACCATTTTTGCCATTTGCATCGGTAACCGTGACTACCCCACATTTTTCAAAAATATCATCATCTTTTGTTTTCATCATTCCGAATCATCCCGCGTGCTCCCAAAACCCATACGAATTTTGACCTTGATATTAGGAGCGCGATTCAGATCAACTCCGCAAATACCCGACCCCACTCCCACTAGTAATTTGTAGAAACCATCATGTGAGCCCATAATGATAATGGTTGCTAGTAAATTGCTAGTGGGCCACAAATAAAAATCCACAAATAAATTATGGTCCATATACCCGATCAATTACTAAAGGCCCAACTGCCAACCCAAAGAATGAACAATAATTAAATGTCATGGCCCAAAAAAAAAGGTTAAATTGTTGAGGCCCACCTTCGTGATGTATTATGCAATATTCTGCCCTAGTCAACAACCCTATTTTAACATTTTCAAGAACCACACCAGCCGACATCATGTTCTTTCTCTCTCCTGGTCCTTTTCTTCGATACATAACAAGCAGCCAACATTCCCTTTCACAGTCTCTCTCCTCAAAAGTCAACAACCCTCAATTTTAAAACATCACAGCCGACATCATATCAAAAGGGCAGCAACCAACTTCGTCTTCCTCTCTGCAAATTCACGAAGGATATATGATCTGTCTTGTCAATCTTTCGAAGCCCAAACAGCATCCTTCGACAGCAGTTGATGTTGATCCTTCGAAGCACAACAAATCTGATCCTTCGAGAACAGTTTGATCTGTCGAATTTGTGAGTTGACCCTTCGAAGTTGGGATCTTTCGAAAGACATATGGAAAAATGACCCTTCGATACAGCTGATGATCCTTCGAGGAATTGTTCTGATGACCTTTCGAATTTGTTTAACTGTGAAGATGACCCTTCGAACAAATAGATGACCTTTCGAAACAGTAGCCTGATCTTTCAAAGTAATTGATTAGTAAAGGTGATCTTTCGAGCAGCTTGTTCATCTTTCGAAATATGAAGATGTCAAGAACATTAAGAACACAGCTACTGTGTAAATCTGCAGATTCGATGAAAACGCTTTGTAAACGGTTTTTGATGATGATAACTTGAATTTTTAGGAGAAAAACATAAAACCCAACACTCGTTTTAGTACAGATCTGAATATTCGGGTCCAGATCTGAGTTTTTCTCATTTTCACCATTTTTACATCTTGAACAAAAACGCACAAAAATCATAGATCTAGAGCACATGTGACTTAGTAAACGGTTAGTTTTACTAAATCGGGCACCATGGCTCTGATACCAATTGTAGGTCCCTTCTCGGAGGATGACGAACCTAAACCTTGTTATACTAACCCACTAGCAAGTGCGGAATCCAAGCTAGTGAGCAAACCGGGATGAAACAAGCACAAACACAAACACACAAAGATTCACCGATTAACACCACTTGTATTAATGCGAATGAAAGGTTTCGGTTACAAGCACAATGTTTACAAATCAGTTTTGCAAACCCTCTAGTGTGTGTGTGTTCCTGGACAGAATGCTCTCAAGTGAGTGTATGTGTATCTGTCTTCCAAGTCTCTCAAGTCATACTTTGAACACACAATACATGGGTATATATATACCCAGCATTGGTTGTCTGTCCGAAGGATTCGATAGATGGTCGAAGGATCATCTATCGATGTCAAAGCCATCGAAGGATTCACAAGCACCTCGAAGGATGGTGTATCCTTCGAGGTCTATTAGTTTCCATCGAAGCATATCTTTCGTGGGCATCGAAGGATTTACACTATCCTCCGATGCCTTATCCTTCGACATAGACAACCATATTTCTAACAGATTGGCCAAGTCAAACCAGGAGGACGGTTGACTTGGTCAACTTACAGGACTGACAAGGACATCGTTTACATCGTGACCGAATACAGACAAAGTACAAACACAAGTCTTCGTCTTGATCTTCGTGTCTTCAAGACGAAACCAAGTCTAACTGAGCTAAGTTGAACCGAGCCGAGTCGTGTCCACAAAATATGCATCAACAAACTCCCCCTTGGACGCTACTCGTGAGGTTCAACGCTATTCGTGAAATTCAACCTCGATGTCTTCCACGTCGGATGATCTTCAAAGTCTTCACGCGACGTAAGTAGAAAGTGTATCAACAAACTCCCCTTTTCATTTAGGAAGTGTGTCAATAAACTCCCCCTTAGATTGAACTCTCCATTGAGTCATGCTCGTGAATCTTTTGACTTGTCAAATCTTCAGATCCTTATGGTGTTAATGAAGTGTCAGCGGCAACTCGATCACTTTATCCTTTGAGTGCCTCCACTTCGTGTCTTCATTCCAAAGCTTGTCATCGAACATGTTCTCCTCGCCTTTAGCATCTGCACATGCAAGAAAGCTAAACGCATAATGAGAACAACCGCTTGGAATATAGTTAACATATAAACAAAAGACACATATGAAATCAAATCTCAATCAAACACCAACCGACAATAGTTTGAAAGTTTAGAAAAATATTCAATTTTAATCCTTTAACTTTCAACACTTGTTAACTTCGACAGTTTATGAAGATGCAATTGTTTTTCAGCTTACGATCAGGATTTTGGGTAGGATAGACTCGAGTTCCAACATCAGTCAATCAAAAATAAACTAGAAGCAAAATCTTTTTGGATTTTATAAAGTTTATATTAAGACACACCTAGAATCTTTTTGGAATTTTTCATTTTTCAAACGTAAAGACGAAAAACAATAAATAAATATGTACAAGATCATAAACTGATAACAGTAAATAAATATCTACAGACATTCTTTTTGCGAGTTTCGAGGGTAAGAGAATCATATCAGTGTACGGTCATGCCAAAACGCTCTCGTTGTTCTTTTAGTTAACATTAAGATAAGCATCCTATAACAATTATCGGTATTGTTGTCCACATAAGCTCAACTTATCATTTGTAATCATGGCGAGGGAATACGTTAAGGTATAATTTATACTTACCGACCGGTGTTCATCCACATCACGACATATTCCCGTATCAAGGTATGCACGAGGGTTCATCTTACCGGTGAGTATACCGATTATCATCTGTTTGACCGTATATGATGTGAGATTCTCACTTATTTTGATTTGAAAACAAGCCCTATGTGATATAATCACTTATTGATGAGGAACTTGATTTTCGATGCATGAGGGCACAGGAGCAAGTCCGTGAACAGGTCAGTACTTTCGTACAGCAGAGAGACGAACTTGACTCCCGGATAGAATTTGTGATATATTATCACTTATTTGTTTGGACATGTGATTGTTTATCACTTATTGAGGTCGTATGCAATATGTACACGTATGTATAGTATCATGGAAGATCTAGACTTGCGTCCCCGTTATTTTTCGGTAAAAGATACAACCATGATACCCAGATGATAAGCAGCATAAAGACCGAATATCTCAGAACCTCGGCAATCTCTCAAACGAAATTTCGGTACTAAGACCATATGCCAATGAATGGTTCCCACCCAGTCTTCAGTCGATTTAAGTTTATATCACCCTGCACACTTTAAAATGATTGTGAGCCTACCGATACATCTTATATAGAGCTGCTTATCGCTTTTGCATTTAAGGTTTAAAGAGGTTTGAATAGACCACTGATGTACTATCATTTTCTCTTTTTCTCGCCAGGAAACTCATTTTTGTTTTTCTATTGTTTTTGTGTTTTTGAAATTTTTTTCGATGTTTTTGGATTTTTCAAAGATGGAACTACTCCCCCTAAAATCAACAAACTAAAATAAATTTAAAACACAAAGGTATTTACAAAAATGATTTTCCGATGTTGGTTAACTCATGTTTTACCTCAATGCCGTTTACCAAAATTAAGTTATAATCAGAAATGATTTAGCGAATTTTGGAAAATTCAGTTGGCATGTCGGTTTGCGGTGCGGACCATGACAGCATTGTCTGGCCAAAGAGTGCTGTACGAGATAATAATTCACAAAGCAGCTTAATAATCGACAAGTAAAAGGAGAGATTAGAATTTTAAAACCGTATCCTTCAACTGCTTCGTGCATTGACAGGAAACTGAGTGCTCTCCCAAACTGGATATCCACCCGGTGTGGATTTCAAGGTCGATTTGTAGCTACTGAAATCTCTTGACAGCAACAAGATCAAAAACCTTTGTTTCCGGCTGGTCTTCGACATTGCACCAGCGAAGGTCTTTGTCTTTCTCTTGAGAAGTAGTGTGCGGTTGTTCAACCCATGCCAAGGCGTCCGCACACCTGGTTGGTTTGTTCAACAAACACATTTTCTTCAATCACACCACGAAGAAATGTACACTGCACGTTCATCTTGTTGATTTTGAACTTCAAACGTGCTGCAGGTGCGTACATTTTGTTTGAATCTATCCTGGGGACCCGATCAAAGCCTTTGACAATTTAAACGTTGGAATGATTTTCAATTTGTCGAAGCTTTTCAATCTTTTTCAACAGACATTTCTGTTTTCCCTTTTTCTTTTCTCTCCATCAAAGGCAACAATTTCTTCTGTCGCCTATTTCGTGCATGGACACTCCACTATCAACAATCTTACGACTATCGAAAGTTCCTCCTGGAATATCCTACACACTCATTCAAAGATTAAACGGAGAGGGGGACCCAGGCCTTTGTGGACTTGGGTCGTCCTTGATCATCAAGGAAGGTGATCTCAATCTCCTGATGATTAGGAAAAAGAACCTGCGGTGCTCCCCCTGACTGAATTACCTGTTTTGGTTTCCAAACTGTTTGTTCTGTACCAGTATTTGAATTTGTTTTTGCATTTACTGGTTTTACCGTTTTAGGTTTTGCTTGAACAGGTTTTTCTTCTTTCACCTCTGCCTTTAAGGCCTTTTCAATTACCTTTTGATTCTTTTGTTTCAACTTCTTTTCCTTTTCTTTCAAGACACGCGGGTCTTGTTTCGAGGAAAACGATCGTTTTTGGTAATTGGTTTCTAGGGGAGCCTTCAACTTTTGCAGGTATGGGCAGTATCTCACAATATGCCCAATTGTGCCACACTCAAAACACATTCTCCGCTCTACAAACCTCGGAGAAACATGTTGATGACCAGACTGAGAACCAGACAATGAACTTTGTGATCTAGATGTACTTGGACCTAAATCACATCCTTTGGTATGTTGGGTGTAATTATTCTGATCATTTCGTTTCAAAATTCTAACTTGTTTTATAAAATCAATGTTAGATTTATCCTGAAATGTTTCAAGTTTATCTGTACCCTTTGATCCAACAAAGTTCACCTTCTGTTCTCTTTTCTTAACGGGAGCTCTTTTGTTTTGCACCTTTTGCTGCTGAACTTTAGGTGCTTGAACATTCTTGTTCTGAGCCTTATTTCCCTGTCCCTTACCCTTTCCTGACTTAACTTGTAGTTTTCGCTCAATTGGTTTTTGGTTTCCGTATTGTTTTCTAATTTGTTCACACGGAATTGGATCACATTGAGTGACTGTTACTTTGCCACTTTTGTTTCCCAAAAACTTTTCAATACATCCTTCAAAAATTTGCTCAATTAAATCTTGATTTACATTTTTAATTGGGAAATCTTTGTTAGAGTAGATTTTGTCATCTCCTTTGAGCGTATACAACAAGTTATTCCCTTCACAACCAGATACAAGGGACTGCATTCCTTTTGACATTTCAGTCTTACTCGGTTCCACTGGTGGATCACACAAGATGTGATTCTCAATTGGAATATCTGTTGTAACCGAGTTAGACTGTTGATTCACAATTTTTATAGACTCATCATCCGATGTATCAGATTCATCATCCGAAGAATCAGTATCCTCAACAGTGGGAGGACTTTGTTCCTTAACACATGATGAATCTGTCACATTCTCAGACTCAGATTCAGATTGACCTGAGGATGATGTACCAGTTGTGAACCCGAGGCCTGCTGCAAAATCATCTAGATTGAGTGGCACTGTAGGTTCAAAACGGGGCATATCCTCAACATCAGGCGATTTGGAGTAATTGTGATTCATTGGGGGAGGACATGATTTGAATCCATTACATTTCCTATCCCCCTTTTTCTTCTGAACGTCAATAATGTGATCCAAAACATAGCGGGAATTGGAATAGCTTTCCAATTTCTGCTTGATTGTCTCACATTCACACCGAGCTGTAGCTAACTCTACCATTTGCTTTTCAATTGTGTCAATTAAATCATTGTTAACATGTTGTTTTCTTAAAACAGCCTTTTGTAATTCAGAAACATCATGTTTTAATGACGCAATTGTAGCTTTAAATTCCTTTTCATTTCTGGTCAAAAACAAGTTAGCTTCAGTTGCTTTGGAAAGATCTACAATCAATTCTTGATTGTGTTTGTGTGTGACTTCAAATTTACTTTCCTGTTCAGCATATTTAACCTTTAAGCTATCACAATTTTCACAGCTAACTACAGTGGGTTCATTGGCACTTACCTGACCTGATGAACTGTCGACATTAGCCGTAAAGGCTGAATGGAAAGAAAAAGATCCATCTTCAGAGAAGAACTTAGCAAGCTTCTCGGAAGTTCCAGCAGATTTCTGGCATAGAATAGATCTCCTCTTGCATAATACTTCAGCTTCAGCCAAAAGTTCATCAACCTTCAAATCTAGAACATCACTTGATAAATCACCAGCATCAAGTGATTCTCCATCTGTGCTCCCACTATAACCCGAACTATCTTCATCTTCTGAAGATTCACCAGCAGACGCGGGTTCTACAACCTTCTCAGTCACCTTAGCATAACATGCTGTTCCACCTTGATTTCCACCTCCACATTGTACAGACCAGTCACACCCATCATCGGCTTTATTTGAGTTGGACGTGGATGTACTTGTTTGATTTATGAAAGGATTTTGGTTGCCTTGTTGAGGTTGGGATTGAGGTGGTTTCCAAAAATAGGCAGTTGGATCAAATTTGGGTTGAGGTGTGGCAAGTGCTCGCAAGAATGCATTTTTGTCGAACTCTGGCTCAGGTTGTGTAGCTGATGATTGTGAAGTCGAAGTCAATTGAGTCCACCATTCACCGTTTGTTCCCATTTTATAAAAATTAATATATTAAGTGAAAATTGATTTAAAAAAAAATTAATTTTCACAAACTATATTAAATTTCGAATGATAATCAAACAGCCGAAGGATCCTTGATCGAATCTTTGATAAGAAAAATAAATTCTATATCAATAGCTTGAAAGATGATAGACGAAGGATTAACTTATCGAAGGATCAACCGAAGAATCACACGAAAGACAAACACCAAACCCGTCTTGAAAGATGATCTTACGAAAGAAAAATAAATTCTATATCAGTGGTCTATCTTTCGAACATATCAGATCTGATCTTGTTGCTGTGAAGACTTGTAATTAAATAATCGACTAAACTTCTTTTATTTAATGACGAAGACTGATGTGTGGGACAACCACTTGAAATTTGGCGAAAATGGTCACTTGGGCGGTGCACAACAAACAACAGCAAAAAAAAAATTGATTTGGTTAGTGGGGCGGTGCTTTGGGCAGTGAACACAAACAACACACAACAAAAATTATTGGTCACTTGGGCGGTGCACAACAAATCTGATCCTTCGCAACTTCTGATCTTTCGAAGTTGTTGATTATCTTTCGAAAACTACCTATATATCTTTCGAAGTAGAACAACTCACTGATCCTTCGAACTTGAGTTGATTCGTTGAAACATAAAAACGACCTTTCGAGATTTGTCTTGATCCTTCGATTTCGTTTGATGATCCACAGAATGTTCTGATTTGAGAAAGATGATCTATCGAAATGAAGATCTGACCTTTCGAAAGCTCATATGATCTTTCGAAGTTTTGTTTGATCTTTCGAAAATGTCAGGATGACCCCTCGAGATCCTGTTTGATCTATCGAAGTTTGTTGAGATGAACTGATCTTTCGAATATTGTTGAAGCTGATCTTTCGATTCTCCTCAGCTTGATCTTTCAAAGTATTTGATCTTTCAAAGTATTTGGGATGACCCTTCGAGAAATAAAATGATCTTTCGAAGATGTTTAGTTGACTTTTCGGGCACATGTCAGATCTGGATCTGACAAACATCAGTTGCTATCATATCAGAACTGATCTTTCGAATTACTGTTTTGATGTTTCGAGATGGTTGATTTGGTAATGGTGACCCTTCGATTAAACAGATGACCTTTCGAACAGATAACTGATCCTTCGAAGTATGAAGATATCCTTCGAAGTATGAAGATATCAAGAACTTCAAGAACACAGCTACTGTGTTAGTTTTCCAGATTTGACGAAAACTAACCCAAGACTTGAACAAAACCCGGTTTTAAACAAGGTAAAGAGCCTTAGCTCTGATACCACTTGTAGGACCGGGTTTGGGGACCGAAACCGTGATTCTTGTGATTATGTTCAAAGACGGAAGAGATTAGCAATGATAAACAAACAACTTTGTATTAATCCGGTAGTATAACATTACAAATCGGCCCGATTACATGATAACCGAACTAATACCAAAGGAGTATACATTCCGGGAGAGATCAAGTGGTGATCTCTCCCCGGGTGAGGTCTCAAACCTCCTCTCACTCTCTTTTGTTGCAAATGACAAAGTGTTGGTATTTATACCCAACACAGGTTGTACGGTCGAAGGATCAAACTGACTGGTCGATAGATCATCTGTCGACCATCCAGCTTTCGAAAGATACACATATACCTCGAAGGATGACATATCCTTCGAGGTCCATCTTCAACCTTCGATGGATATCTTTCGAGCTCATCGAAGGATATACACAATCCTTCGATGCCTTATCCTTCGACACCAAACATTATACAACCATAATTTGTCTAGCAAACACACACGGTCAACCGAATAACCCTCTCGTTTGACCACTTCAAACGAGCGGGTCTATACACGTTCGATAGACCGTTTCACTAACTATTACAAATTCAGCATAAAATAATAACTAATCTATTCGACAAGCATCGGACACAAAATCTGCATCAACACTTTTAGACCGAGGGGTATTCCCTAGATGTGGTTAAAGCCATTCTTCTATCTCTCTTGGGAGGAAGAAGCCGGGCTCGTTTTCCTCAACATCTTGCATAGGGGGAGTGACACCAACCGGAACCCCTTGTAGTATGTCTCAAGGGGGCTCCGGGTGTATGGTGTACCATTCGGCCGGTATGATGACTTCCGGTACCACATTCCATGCCCTTTGGGTGATAATTGGCACAAAAAGAGGAGAGGCGAGAATGTTCAACCTTTGGTGCAAAAGGTTGACCTCTCGAAGACATCCCTCTAGTCCCACCATCAAATGATTGATACGGTCGACCAATGCTTCTTCCACTCCCGTCATTTCATCAATAGCTTCTCTTAAAGAGTAAACGTAGTTTACAAGAGAATCTTCAACCGTTGATGATCTTCTCCCTTGTCGGTTGTGTTGATGCATAATGTCTATCGCCTATGTCATCAGTCTATGTCGTGTCAGTAATATGTAATAGGTGTTAAAATGTTAAGTTTATGAATGTTGTCCAGTTCGCACGACCTGGAAGGTCAGGTCGCACGAGCTGGTGATGTCAGTTCGTGCAGACTGGAGATGTTATCTCGTGCGAACTGGGAGGCCTTTAAATAGGTCAGTAGTGTTTTTCATTTAAAAACATTCTGGAGAATTCTGTAACGAAGTGCTGTCCGATTCTCTCTGTACCAAAACGTTTTATATGAATGAAGAACATGTTTAAAGTGACTTTCTACTCTTCTACTCCTGTTCTAACACTGATTGACGGTTTCTAGTCTGATTCCGCCTTTCTAGAAACTAGATCTGACTCTGATTGACTCGTTTTGGACGATTCATCGATCCTACAAGTGGTATCAGAGCTCAGGATGAGACAGATCTGTTGATATCAGTGTTTTGAACGGTTTAGAATCACATTCTTCTACTTTTTCTTGGATTTCCAGACGAATTCACGGACAAAATGGACTGAATTTTGGATATTTTGTGTAAAACATCATTTTGAACAATCATACAAAGTTTCAGACCATAAATAAACTAAAACTAATCCAAAAATGTCAAAAACTTGAAATTCTGTCCAAATCGCATGAAAATGATGTCCAAATCGTGTGAAACTATTCAGGTCGTTTGAGTTTTTGTCAAACCGTTTGAAATTTTTGTCCAGTTCGCACGAATTGGACCAGATCGTGTGAAAGTGTGTGACCAGATCACAAGAACTGATCACATCGTGTGAAATTGATTCACCTCGCACGAACTGAAATTTTTTTAAACTAGTATTTGTCACTTCGCACGGTTTGGCAGTTCAGGTCGTTTGAAACATTAAGGTTGTTTGAAATTCAGGTCGTTTGAAACAAGTCCAGTTCGTTTGAAACATTCAGTTCGTTTGAAAGGTCCAGGTCGTCTGAAAGTCCAGATCGTTTGGAAGTCCAGGTCGCTTGAAATTGTAATTTTTCAAAACTTAGAAATTTTTCGAAACATTTTTCAAAGTATAAAATGGAAAATCAAGAGTTTTACAATGCGTTTTTTCGGAGGAGGTATGACTGCTCAAACTCCAGCAAGTATAGCCAATAATGTGAATATGGAGAACGAGCTAGGAACCATGCAAAAACCACCGAAACTGCTTAACATTGAAGATTATTCGGGGTGGCAGGATAGATTTCGCACATGGGTTCAGGCGAATCACCTCGAATGCTGGCTGAAAGTTGAAACGAAATATGTAGTTCCTACGAATGATGCTGGTCTTTCGAAAACACTTAACACGTTAACTCCGGCTGAACAAGAAAACTTTAAAGCCGAGAAGAAGATGGTCAGTATATTGCAACAGGCAATTAAAGAAGATATTTTGGTATTGTTACAGCATCAGAATGACGCGCAATCTATTTGGAACTCTCTTAAAATCAAATTTCTTGGGAGTGCTGCAATGATCAAAAGCAAAAAGGCGCTACTGAAAAAAGAATTCGACATATTTACTGCTATCAGTGGAGAATCAACGAAAGAGTTAATTGAGAGGTACTGTCACTTGGTAGTGGAGATGAAACGTTTGAATATAGACAAATCAGACGAAGAGTGGGTTGATAAGTTGGCTGATGCACTACCACAAGAAGAGTGGGGTACATTCTTATTGGTTTTAAAGAACAATTTGGAATACGTGGGTTTCAATTTGAGCACGTTTATCGAGAGAATTGAAGCTCATGAGCTAGAACTTTGGAAGATGAGGAAAATGAAATCTGCAAACGTACAGCAAGATGTTCAGCTTTATTACAAAGGAAACTCATCTGCCACATCTGCTCCGAGTCCAAAGATTCAAACGGCATTCAGTGCAGATTCTTCATCGGGAGTACCTCAAAGCATGCCTAACAACAACGTTTCACCGTTTCCAAATTACGAACCGAATCCTAAGGTTCAGAGTTTTCAAGAACAGTCGTCTTCTCAAAGTTCTTCAAGTTCGAACAATCAGATTTATAGTCATGGGATACTGTGCAATATTGCTGTTAATATCAAAAACGGTCAAGATTTTACCGAGACAGCCGCAAAGCAGCATATAGCACTTCTAGCTTCTGTACTTGAGTCTTACGAAAGTCTAGTAGCCGGACGAATTGGTAACCCAGACATGACTAAAGAAGATTACGATCAAATTGATCCGGAGGAACTAGAACTCATCGACATAAAATGGGGTATGGCGAGCATTGTGAGGAGAGCTCAGAGGTTCATGGAAATTACCGGAAGAAGTAGTCTCACAGATCCTGATCCTAAATTTGGATTCGACAAATCGAAGGTGACTTGCTTCAAGTGTAAAGAGAAGGGGCACTTCAAACGCGAATGTTCGAACAGAGAAGTTAATAACCATCAGAATCCATTCGCCAACGATTATTACCGACAAGCCATTTATCATAAAAACAGTCAACAACCATTCAATCCACGACCTCAAATCGAGAACAGTCAATCCAAACAAACAGAAAAAGCTCTTTTGGTGAATCAAGATGACGAAAATATTCCAGAAGGTTTCAGTTGGTATAAGTACGTTCCAGGAAGTGGTCTTGCAATGATGGCTGAAATTATTGAAGAGCCGGAACCGGAAATCGAGGAATGTGTTCCTGAAATTGAAGAAGTCAGTGAAGTGATGAATGACGAAAGTTTTACAGATCTAGAAGAGGCGGCAGCAGCGGTCTACTATTATCAGTCTGAACAGGAGGTTATTACTAATGCATTTAAATCTATAATGCCAACTAATGTGTTTGATTCTTTTGCAGGTTTCTTTAGTGAACCGACTACGGGTTTTTGCCCACAGTACGAGGTTGAACAAACTCCGGTTCAAGAGATCATTGATGTCTCAAAGGAAATGAATGAAGAGACTTTGAAAGACATAGCAGACAAAGCTCTTATGGTCAAGCTGCAAGAGGTAGAACAAACTAAAACACCTTCTGATAACAATGAGACCAAAGATGCAACTCAAGTGTCAGTGTCAGTGTCTGTTGAAAAGGAGTCAATTATCGAGACTTGTGATACGTATGAGTCAGGAGAAAAGTCTGGGTCCGATGACAAATCAGAAAATGTGAAGTCCGAATCCAAAGAGAAATCTGAGTCTGAGTCCAGAGAGTATGGTAAATCGGAAAGTAAAAATGATAAACAAGAAAATTTTTTGAAAAAGTTGATCAAATTCTTGAAAAACTGTGAAAACTGTTTGAAACCATGCATGGATTGTCTTGAAAAAGACAAACAGTTTCAAGAGTTGAAAAAGTTTAACGACAAATTAAAATTTGATTTTAATGATGTTAAGGAAGCTTATGACACTCTGTCACGATCAATTAAAATGATTCACACTGAGAGTAAAGAAAATGATAAAAGTGTTAATTTGCTCAAAGCTACGGTCATGGATAAGCAAATGTCGATTAACATTCATCTGGACACAATCGCATCTCTAAAGAAGGAACTTGAACTGATGCGCATTGAGACAGAAAGAGTCGATAAAAAGTTGATCAGTTATCTTTCATCTTCATATGTGATTGATCAGATTGTTCCTCAACAAACTGAACTTAAACCAGCTTTCAAAAATGTTCCACCCCCAATGTGGAATCATTATTCTCAGAAATATCCAGAAGGGGTGGAGGAGGCATTGAATCTCAAACTGAGAACAGAGGAGAATGAGTTACCGGAAAACATAGATGTTACATTCTCTCCGTCTGACACCAACAACGAGTCACAACTGGTTAAAACAGTTGTAGACCAAGTGTTGGATTAAGAGAGTGATAACACTGATTTCAAAACGGTTAAAACTCATTTTGATAATTCCACTTTAGATTCTGAAGATGACGGAAACTTTCTTGATAAGTTTATCCTAAAGTCAGATAAAGTTCTGGATGATGATTCGATCATTGTGGTTTACACGATGACCGGAACTAACAAACTATATACTGATTTTGAGTATCCGATTCAGAATGCGAACCTGGAAAAGGTTGAAAAAGTTTTTAAACTTGTGGAAATTGATATCTCAAAAGTTAACAACAATTCGTTTCTATCAAAACCGAAAAAAAAATTGTTAAACAACCGACAAACAACCCGGGAAAGAAAAATGAATGGGTGGGTAACAATGGTAATAACAAGAGACATGGTAATAATTACAAAAAGAAAGGTGTTGGTTTTGAGAAGAAAATGGCTAAGAAAGAAGTTAAGCCAAAAGAAAAATTGAGTGAAGTGTTTGTGGCTGGTAATAATACAGAAGTCGAAAAGGATTATATCTTTAGTAAGCAAGCAGTTGACGATTTTATTGCGGCCAAAAAGATAAGAGACGAGGCCAACAGATCCACTTTTGTTGAATATGACAAAAGAATCTGTTATCGATGCAATGAAATCGGTCACATGGCCAAACAATGTGTCAAAAAGATAATAAAACCAGTTTTCCATAAACCAAAACCAAAAATTTCAAAGGATGATAAGGGAAAATCACCTATGGTATCCCCCGTGCGTATTCTTAAACGCGGTGAATCATTGAAATCAGAGGACAAACCAAAATCAACTTTTGAAATGGGTGAATCTTCAAAATCACAAAGATTTCAAAGATTTATCCTAAAACAAAGACTTCCCAAAGTCAATCATGGGTGGAGAAACCTAAACATTCTTTTGAGGAAAAGAAAATGGAAGAAGTTTTAAAATCTGAACCGAAAATCTTTGCAAACACCGATAAGAAAATTGAGTTTGAGTTAGAAAAGTTGATTGAAGAATTCCCACCTATCAAGGAAGGAGCTCTAAAATCAAAACCAGAATCTGATGTTCCAAATGTTGTTTTTAACATTCCAAAACTTGACATAGTAGCTCATGATATTGTCTTTGATAGTGTACCAAATGTTGAAAAATCTTGGGTATCATTATTTAAGTAAATGTCTTTTGATGTGTGTAGGGGCTTCCAAGGTCTATCATTTCTAAATGGATAATGGATAGCGGCGCCTCACGGCACATGACAGGGATGTTAGCACTGCTATACGACGTCAAATCAATCAATGGAGGTTATGTCGGGTTTGCTGGAACTCAAGGTGGAAGAATTGTTGGAGAAGGAATACTTACTAACGGGGTCGTAATATTCGATAAAGTGAATTACATTGCTGAGTTAGAAAACAATCTGTTGAGCATCTTTCAGATTTGTGACAAATCATTCACTGTTCATTTTACAAAAGATGAATGTCTGATTCTTAAACCAGGGTTTAAAATACCTGAAGAAATGGTGTTGATGCGCGCTCCTCGTGAACACGATCTCTATATACTAGACATGAGCGTTGCAACAACAACAGATAAAAAGGCACAATGCTTTGTGAGTAAGACGAAGGCAACTGAAAAAGAATCCATCATGTGGCATCGTAAAATGGGCCATATTCACTTGCGAAAGATGAACTTTTTAGTTCATAATGATCTTGTAGAAGGTGTTAATTTGAAAAGCTTCCATCTTAACGATGACTGTGTTGAATGTAAGAAAGGAAAGCAGACGAAGAAATCGCACCCGAAAAAGCTCTTGAACTCCATCAGATTACCGCTCGAAAGACTCCATATGGATCTTTTCGGACCGGTAAATGTGAAAAGCATTAGTGGAGATCTATATTGTTTAGTTGTTACTGACGACTTTACAAGATTCTCCTAGGTGTTGTTTCTAGAGAGAAAAGAGGAAACGTTTGATTCTTTGATAAAGCTATTAAAAAAGATGGAGAATGTTTACAAACTGCCGAATAGACGTATTCGAAGCGACAATGGCACGAAATTCAAGAACAACCGTATGTTCGAATTCTACAACGATAAGGGTATTCTTCATGAGTTCAGCGCACCGTATACTCCTCAACAAAACGGTGTCGCAGAAAGAAAAAACCGTACGTTGATCGAAACAGCTCGTACCATGTTAGCGAATTCGAAATTACCGGTATATTTTTGGAGTGAAGCGGTTGCCACGGCATGTTACACGTTCAATCGGGTTCTTACGGTGAAGAAGTACAAGAAAACTTGTTTTGAATTACTTCATTTTTACAAACCGAATCTGAAATATTTAGAACCATTCGGATCACCATGCACATAACATTGATCCAGACGGTAAATTTGGTTCGAAAGCTAATGAAGGTTTTTTTGTAGGATACGCTAGTCCGATGAAAAGAGATTTTGTTCCAAGTTTGGGGAAGATCATACAAGTTCAAAATGTTGACTGTCAACAGTTTACCGCTCCAAATCAACTTCCCGGAAACAGGTTGCTATTTTATTACGATAATCTCTGGGAGTCATTCCGTTTACCGACAGAGCCAAATGAGGAGGAACTGGCATTCTTATACCAACAACAACAGTCTCTGTCACAAGAACAAGTGCCGAGACCGTTGGTGGTTTTTTCGCCCACCGAGGGTTCAAATGATCATGAGGATGGTCCTAGTGGAACTGCACATGTACCCCCAGAAGAAACAGCTCCAATATTTGACCAATCTGACGACTCAGAATCGGAAACCGATCCGATTTTTTACGAGGAACCAAATATTGCGTCTTCAAATGCTATTGATCACACGGGTGATCAGAATATAACAAATTTGCAATCGGAAGTGAGCGTACCGGATACAGTCATGCCAAGAACGTTATCTTACCATCCGTCGGAGCAAATCATTGGTGACTTTCAAAGCTTCGTGAAAACCCACGAACAAATAAACAAAGGGCTTACATGTTTTTACTCCTCTGTAGCACCTTTACAAGTAGACTTCTCATTAAAATGATTTATCTCGCAGGTAGAGCCGAAAACATACAAAGAATCATTGATCGAAGAGAGTTGGGTAAATGCAATGCAAGAAGAGTTACAACAATTTGAAAAGCTTGGAGTGTGGAGGTTGGTTGATCTCCCGGAAGATCAGAAGTTGATCAAGACCAAGTGGGTCTTCAAATGTAAGAGAGATGATAGAGGGGTTATAGTAAGGAACAAAGCACGGTTGGTAGTCCAGGATTTAGTCAGCAAGAAGGGATTGACTTTAGTGAAGTATATGCTCCCGTTGCTCGACTTGAGGCAATCAGAATCTTCTTGGCATTCGCGTCATGGAAGGGGTTCAAGGTCTACCAACTGGATGTCAAATTTTCATTCCTCTACGGAAAGATTAAAGAAGAAGTGTATGTCGGTCAACCACTGGGTTTTACCGATCCTGTACACAAGGACAAGGTGTATCTACTTGACAAGGCGTTAAACGGATTACACCAGGCCCCGAGAGCCTGGTACGAGACGCTTTCCCAACATCTGCTGACCAACGAGTTCACCAGAGGGACAGTCGATAGTACCCTGTTCACTAAAGAGGTTGCAGGACATCTCCTGATCGTGCAAATATATGTTGATGATATAATTTTTGGATCAACGAATGATGAGTTGTGTAAAGAGTTTGAGAAGGCCATGAAGCATAAGTTTGAAATGAGTTCAATGGGGGAGATGAAGTTCTTTCTCGGGCTTCAAGTTGAGCAACTGCTCGATGGAATCTTCATACACCAGACCAAGTATATGAATGATGTGTTGGACAAATTCAATATGTCCGAATCATCTCCCATATCAACCCCCTAGCTATAAATCATGGCATATGTCCGGATGAAAGTGGTGAGAAAGTGGATGAAACACTTTATCGGTCAATCATAGGATCGCTAATGTATCTGACAGCATCACGACCGGACATCATGTATCCAACTTGCCTCTGTGCCCGGTACCAGTCAAGTCCCAGAGCATCACACATGACAATAGTAAAGAGGATCTAACGATATCTCAAAGGTTGCCCAAGCACCGGCTTGTGGTATCCCCGATCCGGTGACTTCTCTCTAACTGGATATTCTGACTCTGACTTCGGGTCCTGTAAGTTGAACGCTAAGTCCACAACTGCTGGTTGCCAGTTCTTCGGAACTCGGCTAATCACTTGGCAGTGCAAGAAACAGACCACAGTCGCTCTCTCGACTTGTGAGGCTGAATACCTTTCGGCTTCCAGTTGTTGTTCCCAGATTCTCTGGATTCAACAGCAAATGAGGGATTATGGTTTGCAATTCTTAGACACACCAATTTTTGTGGACAATGAGGCAGCCATTAATATCACTAAAAATCCGGTTCAACACTCTAAAACAAAACATATTGAGATTCGACATCATTTTATTCGTGATTGCTACGAGAAAAAATTGATTCGAATTGATTATATTCACACCGATGATCAGAGAGCTGATTTTTACACTAAACCCTTTGATAAAACAAGATTTAATTATCTTTTAAAATTGAACGAGTTAAAGAATTTGTTTTCTGGGAGGGTGGTAGAGTGTGTGGCCGAGGCGGACGACGATCAGAAGTGATCTGCGTCTAGGTGTCATGTTTTTTGTTAAGTTTCTTTACTGCTTTTGATAAAACCAAAAACACAAAAATATGTTTTTGATTTTAGGGGGAGAAAGTTTATAGAAAATACAAAAACATGATAAAATTTCATAAATACAAAAACATTGAAAAATCAAAAATGAGTTTTGTTGTAAAAAGAGGAAATGACAGTACATCAGTGGACTATCACAACATGCTAAAGAAATGGAAAGTCAAAATGTTTTTAAACGAGTCTCACTAATGATGTGCCAGTAGGCTTCACACAATTAGTAGATTGAATTTGAGATATATACATAACAAATAACTTGCTTATCTTGTAGGGAACATCTCTCGGATATATGGGTAACCCCCGAAATCTTGTTTGAAAGGCTTACTATTTCTGACATACTAGGTCTTTGTAAGTGATGATATCTGGGGTATTATACCAGGACTTCTGATTTTGCGGGAGCAATAGCCTAGTCCTCGTATAATACTTTGCACTGCTTTATTCTTAAAGCTCACCTTCAGCATAAAAAATGATGAAACATTGAAAAATGCTAATCATGTGCTGTTGAAAAGAAGATCCCCAAGGGGGACCCACCTAAAGTCGAGCCATCATCTCTCTGATTGAACGGAAGTTCTAGCCTGAGCTCTCAGGGCCTCGCATTTAACCCTTACAGATATCATTAGTGTGCACTCACCTGTAAGACTGAATATAGAAGTCTGGATACGGGAGTATATTCTGAGGTGGTACACGCGTATAAGTTTAGTTCTTAAAACACTAATTCGTATCTTGAATCAATTGAAACTTGTGTAGAAGTTTAAGTGGACAACAATACTGACAATCAGAAGTGAATTTGTTTAAAGGCTTAAAGTTAAATCAAGATCAACGGTGTTAGTGATAAGTCTCAAAAACAGATATGATCCTCTTACACAATCTCACAAAAAGATGTCTGTAAATATGTTTGTATAGCTTCCAGTTTCTTCAAATCCAAAAAGATTTCTGTTTGTTTAGCTAAAATGTTAAAAAACTCAAAAATATTTGTTATTTCATCTTATTTTCGACAACAGACATTGGGGATCTGATGATCAAAGTTCCAACAGTGCTAAACAAGTTGGATCATTTGGGTTGGATAAGAAAAGTTTGAGAAAAGTGTTGGTAATTGCTCAAAATGTTTAAAAGTTCATTAAATTGAACTTAAAATGTTTCAAAATTGTCAGCGAGATCATAATTTGGTCAGCCAAAGTCATTAATTTGGATTTGGCAGGCTAAACAGTTGACCAGGGTCATTAAATTGGACTTTGTTAACTGAGTGTGTTGGTAAAATGGTAAAAATTTGAAAAAGAAATAATAATAATAATAATAATAATAATAATAAAAATTTAAAAAAATAAAAAATGGTTCACACGAGGTGACCAACTCGCACGAACTTGCCAGTTTGTTTTAACATTGGCCAGATCGTTCCAAAAGTGCCAACTCGTGCGAGCTGGCCTCACTGCCTCAACATCAACTCGTGCGACCTACCTCATCTATATAAGGAGGACCCAGATCACATGAAACCATTTTTCTGTCTTCACACCGCACCAGACACATATCTTTCAAGCGATTTGAGCGAATTTGATCGATTTCACTGATTTTCAAGTTTAATCTTGTGACTTTGTATTCGGATTCTGTGTATAAGTTGGTTGGCTCAACTTATATCATGGGAAAGGTACGAATTGTTGAATAATTGAACTGAATCTCATGAAATCGTATGAACTCGAATGGACATAAATTTTGAACTTAGATCTATGCTTGTAAAGTGAATGAAATCGAATAAAAAACACACCAACATGATCGGATTTTGATGTAGAACAGATCTAGGGTTTCAATTTCATATAAGAAACAAGTTTTAAAACCTGCAATTTTACTGTTCATCAATGATTGTTCAAACGAAGTGACGATCCAGTCCGCACGAGATGGCCACACCGTTTGATGTTCCAGATCGCATAAATTGGCCAACTCATTTGGGGTTCACATCGTTTGAGACTGGTCAGTCCGTTTGAAGTTCCAGATCGTGTAGATTGGTCAGATCGTTTGACCACCAGTTCGTTTGAGTGGTCACATCGTTTGTATACCAGATCGTTTGAAAATGTTCATCATGTTTGATACCAGACCGCATGAACTAGCCACATCGCATGAGGGCCAGATCGTGTGAATGTTAGTATGTCTTGAAAATTATGCAAAATGTTTAACTTGTTTTGTTTATGTTTGTGTTTCAGGCATCGAATGTGGTATTTGAACCATGGCACAATATTTGTTGTGTTTACGATGAGACTCTACCAAAGATGATTGTGTTTAAAGAGATTTTGGAATTCATGAAACGTTTACCAATTCAAAAGGCGTTAACAAATCAGCACAAAGTTTTCAAATCTCATGTTGCTCATTTCTGGAAGAATGCTAAATACGATGAAGAGAATGTTGATCATGGTACAGGGTTGATTCTACGTCTTGAACATGATGTAGAGGAAGGTGAAATCTTGCATACTTATACTCGAGCTGAAATCGTCAAGATGATGGTAATTGAAGAAAGTGACTTTAACTTCGATTTTGAAGAAGAGTTGAACAAGTTTGATATCAATCATCAACCTGAATATCAGTACAAGTATGTTGAAGATGCTGATAACTATGATAAAGTGGAAGTAGAAGACTGGAGTGATGATGATCAGTCTGAAAATGTTAATGTTGATACTTCTAGCTATCCAACTCTTGCCGAGTTATTCAGTCAAGCGAATGAGGATGAGCTAAGAAGAAAAGTTGCTGAAAGTGTGAAGAATAAAAGTTTTAAAGAAATGTCGAAAGAAGAACAACACGAAGAATGAAAGAAGTGGTTCAGGAAGGATACAGAACGAAAATTCAAAAGACCACTACAGTATTACAGAAGGGATAGAGAGGTTTCTTTGGGAGATATCATAAGCTGGGGTTACTTGCCACAAGTCAACGCTTATGCAATTAGAAGAGAATTTGGTGTTCAATACTTCCAATATATTCAAGATATAATGTCTCTACATTGGTGGGATGTTGAAGAGTTATCCCAGGTCAGAACGTTATCATATCCTGTCAGAGTTCATGATATGCCGACATGGGGATTGATGAAATTTGAAGCATTAAGAGAATTTAAACACTGGAAGCCATATTATCCGAAGAAAGTCAAGAGGATGGATCCAATTACAGGTATTGAAGAAACAATTCTGAAGATCAAAAAGCCCAGGGTTCTGAAGAATATTCCATTGCCAAAGATGGAACAGAATTTTCGTGAAGGGTTTATATGCTGGGTTTATAGTTGCATAACGAAAGAAGCAATAATTGAGTACAGAGTTGGGAATGAGATCAGGAATATTCATCTGTATGATCCGATATGGATAGTTAATTACTCTGCAAAGGATATTGAATGTTTGTTTGTGAACAAGATTGGATACAAAGCTGAAGATAGAGAACAAGCACTGCAGTTTCAGAAAGTTGCTACAATATGTTTCCAGAAGGGTATAAATTCTGAAAATATGTGGTTAACAAGCTGGAGAGAGATTGAAAGAGAAGAGTCTTTGAAAGCAAAGAAGCTGAAAGAAGAGCGTGAAGAGAAAGACAGGATTGCTAGAGCTACATGTGTGTAAAGGCTAGCTGAAGAGGAGCAGAGAGCTGCTAAGGAAAATGAAAAGCTCAGGAAAGCGTTATTGAAGAAGCCGAAGCAAAGAGAAGAAGTTTTCAAGTCTTTGTGAAGAAAGTTTTGAAGACTGACTGACTGAAGACTGCGGCAATATCCAAGGGGGAGTTTGTTGATGCATAATGTCTATCGCCTATGTCATCAGTCTATGTCGTGTCAGTAATATGTAATAGGTGTTAAAATGTTAAGTTTATGAATGTTGTCCAGTTCGCACGACCTAGAAGGTCAGGTCGCACGAGCTGGTGATGTCAGTTCATGCGGACTAGAGATGTTATCTCGTGTGAACTGGGAGGCCAATAAATAGGTCAGTAGTGTTTTTCATTTAAAAACATTCTGGAAAATTATGTAACGAAATGCTGTCTGATTCTCTCTGTACCAAAACGTTTTATATGAATGAAGAACATGTTTAAAGTGACTTTCTACTCTTCTACTCCTGTTCTAACACTGATTGACGGTTTCTAGTCTGATTCCGCCTTTCTAGAAACTATATCTGACTCTGATTGACTCGTTTTGGACGATTCATCGATCCTACAGGTTGCTTCTGGAGTGCGATGAAGATGTTCCGCTAGTTCTACTCGCCATTCTGAGAAAACATACTGAAAAGAGTTCAATTTCATGGAACAGTACCTCGGACACGCCCCGTGCTCAATGAACACGGCCCCGTGTTCAGATGTCTGCAGATTTTTGGAACAAGGAATCTTGGAGTTTTAATTTGTTTTCGTGATTTTTAAAACGTTTTTAAGCAGAAACAACTTCAAACATTGTTGTAGAACTTATTTTTAACAAGATTTCTTGAATAAAAATCTAACAAACATCTCAATAAAGCTTGGAATTATGGAGATTTCAAGCTCTAATGGAGGTATTAAGAAAAAATTAAAGAAGAAGGTAATAGATAAAAGTCGAAAAGACAAGATGGTAGTTGGGAACCTTCTTTAGAATATACCTAGGATGGTATGTGTGAAGATCCACCAAATCTTTGTCTTTGGAGTGGTCCAAATGTGCATGAATCTTGCTGCATTTATAGAAAACAACAGCACGCTGCACACGGCCCCGTGTCGGCTAGACACGGCCCCGTGTGCAGGCAAGATCCTGACACATTTTGTCCGTATTCTGACACGAAATCAGACGGGAATCTTTGGGTGGACACGGGGGGTGCTGACCTGGACACGGCCCCGTGTCTAGAGGCTGTTTATGAAGTTTCTTCTATTTTTATGGAATTCATCCGGATCGGGTGGTTCCTTACTGGATGGAACAACCCCAAAGTGCCTGAGATACCTTAATTTCTTTAGACTAATACGAGAACGCAAGAGGTTGTCGGTGAGGGTGATTCCTATGCTAAATGTAGGTAGACAAGTCCAACCCTTTCCCGGGCTCTCGTTAAAGAAGGTGTATGCCAAATCGCTCAGGTCTATGTATGCACCGAACGAAGTCGATGGGGAGTCCTTCACGGCACAATCGACACAGGGACGACTATCGCTCAAGTCCTCGCTAGAGTTAGAGGTGATTTCGGGAACAACGAAGTTGTTTTTATTCGAATGCGATCCCAATAATTCTTCTTGGGTATCTTCTTGAGGTGAATTTATGGAATCCATTTCAAGTTCCTTTACCCAATTAAGAATTAAATCCTCCATTTGAAATAATTCGTCAAGAAGCATTTCTCCTAGAAGATTCGATTGAGAGCATTCGAGGGAGAGATAGAGATTATTTTTACTTTCGCCCCTCTTAAGGCTACAGGAAAACAATGGGTCTATATAATGGGGCTTATAATTTAGAAAATATCATTCTAAATCTTTATGAGGGCCACCACATATTTGACACCACGTACCATAAGAGTGCCGAAAGTAAAAAATATCAGTATCACTCATGGTTGTGTCAGAAATTACCAACCGTCGGGATCTTACGGTTCTGTTTTCAGTAACTGAAACTTGGGCACGGGGCGTGTTGAGTGGGCACCGCCCCGTGTTCAGCTTACTGTCTGACTTAAAACAGGATTGTCAGTACCAAAGATTGGGCACGGGGGCGTGTTCAGCGGGCACACCCCGTGCTGAGTTCTGCAGAAGCTGGAAATCTAAGAAAAATCCTAAAAAAGAAAAATAAAAATTAGAAAAAAACGATTAGGCCGTTGATTCCTAACTTTCTTAAAATCCTTGTGTCCCGGCAACGGTGCCAAAAACTTGATGTGCGTGAGTGCTATAGATTTTTAATGTATATTTTAAGCCCTTTAACACTTTTTAGCCAAGTTTTAAATTTATAAAACACGATATTTTACTAACACCAAACACACATATGGGCAAGTGCACCAATAGTGAGCGTAGTATAGTGTTGGTAAGATACCGAGGTCGTCCAAGGACACAAGAGCTTTTAGTACCGGTTTATCCTCAACGTCTAATCAAATCAAAAGTTTAGAAAAAGGTTTTTAAACAAGAAAAATAAAACTAACTAAAATGCTGAAAAATGAAATAAAATAAAAACAGATAGACAAGATGAATCACTTGGATCCGACTTGTGTTTAGTGTAACCTTTGATTATTTCCGCACTTTTGCACTTTTTAAGAGATTATCTTAATTATTGTGGTAGGCCCCTCTTCTGAAGGAGACGTTACCCTCAACCAGTAGTTTGAGTCAGCAATGATACAATCCCAAAAGGTTGGATTATTGAAAGATAATTAATTAAGTTATTAATGCATATTGTGGTAGGCCCCTCTTCTGGATGTGACGTTACCCTCGACTAAGTAGTCTGAATCAGCAGGGATACAGTCCTAAGTAGTCGGGTTAAAGTTTTAATAGTAGTTTACATATGAGGGGATCAAGGAGTTCGGACCCCCGCCATCCAATACCAGTGGGTATTGAAGGAGGTCCTACTAAAGTTGACCCAGGTCCTTGCAGGATCTATACACTGAACAAGGCAAGACTCTTACCAAACCCTTCCCTTAACCCCTGACCAGGTAGCCAACATACCTCCATATAGACCGTGGAGATATGAATGGTGAAAATCTTTTATTTTATATAGACAATAAAATAATGCCAAGACATCACGGACAAACGATAAGGAAGACTCACCTTCAACATAAGAAACTAGTTATTAAAGTCATTAATACAGAACCAAATAAAAAATGCGAAAAGATTAAAAATAAAAAGTATTACACTAGACACTTGTCTTCACCAAGTGATGTAAGAGACTTAGGCAAACATGGCCTTTGATTGTCAAGAACTCTTACGATCAATCTTGGATCCCGAGACTACTCACACACTCTATGATGGATGATGGTGGTGGATGTGGGTTGTGATGGTGGTGGTGGGTGGGTGAAGTGTGAGAGAGGTGGTTTGCCAAGGGATGGTTTGCAAATGAGCCAAGCACCCCTATTTATAGCCTGTACAGAAGCCCGGACACGACCCCGTGTCCATTGGGCACTGCCCCGTGTCCACCCGTCTTCTTTTCCTTCATTAAATGCAGTTTGTCTGCATTAGTTGACCACGCCCCCGTGTCCGCTGGGCACGACCCCGTGTGCAGAAGCGTATTTGTACTATCAAGATTTCCTCAGATTCTGCGAATCTTAGAGTTGACCACGGCCCTGTGTCCGCTGGGCACGACCCCGTGTGCAGAAGCGTATCTGTACTATCAAGATTTCCTCAGATTCTGCGAATCTTAGAGTTGACCACGGCCCTATGTCCGCTGGGCACGCCCCCGTGGTGGGTGATAGAAGCTTCTACAGCTTTGTCTTTTCTGCAGACACTTGGGCACTCCCCCGTGCTCATTGAGCATGGGGCGTGTTCAGCCTTCTGTTCTCTTGTTTTGCTTGGGAAGATGCTGTCGAGTGGTCGGGCATGCCACGTTTATCCCTTTTCTTGTATATCTGTTAGATTTTGCTGCCTTTTTGCTTCTTTTGTTCATTTGAGCTCATTTAATCCTGAAAATACAAAAGGAAGACAAAAACACACTTTTCCAACATTAGTACAAAAAAATGGTTAGTTTAATGTCACATTTGATGTAATTTATATGTTGCATTTTGCACACATCACTATTACCTCTCGTGACGCCCGAATTGAGAAGCCTTTTCACACTTTTGACAGAAAATTCTCCGTCCGAATCGGAAATCCACTTCCATCTATCCCCACTATCCGAGATCTGGGCCGAATCCAAAATGGCACAAAGTTGCTGATAGTTCGAAATAAGCTCCAAATCAGTCAGCGGCGACTTCCAGTTCCAAAAAAACTCGATATCAGAGCCGTTTCTTCTAATCCGATTCGAGACCAGACATCTCTTCTCCGCTTCAATCCTGAACAAGTTAGGAAAATTCTTTTTGAGCGGCTTATTGGTGACCCAAACGTCGAGCCAAAAAGAAATCTTATTGCCATTTCCAACCTCTCCTTTCATGTAGTTCCGAAGGGGTAACCCGTTTGCCTTTGTGTTGATGAACACCTTGGCAATATTATTCCAAACACCATTAAGAGACTTCTTGAAGGGGATACATTCCCATCCGACTCGACTAAAATGAAGGGCATCAATAATTCTTTTCCACAAGTTATTTTCCTCGATTTTATAGCTCCATCCCCACTTAGTTAAAAGAGACGTATTAACCTCATTGAGTTTGTTCAACCCTAACCCACCATCCTTTTTATGACAAGCAACCCGATCCCACGCCACCCAAAGAAGGTGATTTTGGATTTGGAAGCTAACCATACCATATGTAAACGTTTGTAATCAATTTATAACATGTACTTCACCCCCGAAGTTATAAAACTGAAAGCAGTTAAAAGAAAAGGGGGACATGAACTCACAGTTTTACGTCCTTCAAACAAGTAACCCAAAGCTTCCTCTAGAGTGCACGACTACCTACAACGTACTACGGTTTATTAGACGGGTGGGTCGTGCCTTGACTTAGTATTAATTAGTGTCTTTTAGTACGTTTCATTGTGTCTCCAATATTATTCCAAGTTATATAATTATTTGTTAAAATAATAAATATTTTAACTTAAATTATATTTATTAAATTTTGGAATATTTGTTAAAATAATATATTTTAACTTGCCACTTTTAGGTATTTGTACATGTATAATTTCCCATAGATGGGTGCATTCATACTCGTATCTTAAACTTGTATATTTTTGCCTAGTATCGGCGGCGTATTCCGGTGTGTATTTTATACGTACGAGAATACGTATTTTTATTGTGTTTAGTAAGTATCTTATACTTAATTTTTGTATTAACTTTTCCGGAATAATATTTCTAATAAAAATTCATCAATATATATTCCCAAAATATATATTTTAAGAAACATTACATAGAAAAATTATTTATAATTTTTCCCTTGTCAAAAATATTTATAATTTTCATATAAACCTCAAAGATAATATATTTTCAAGTTTAACTTAGAAAATATATATATAAATCCATTTTTCACCCAAAAATAATATATTTTCTTCTTTGTAAAAATATGATATATCTTTGTAATAATCATAGAAATCATATTCTTGTTCTCTTGGTGTCCAAAATACCATTTACCAAAATATACTTATGATTTAAATTCCGGAATATTTTTGTGAGTTATATTCCTTGTTCGGTCTCTCCAATATTTTGGGTATAATTTATATATTCGTTTCTGTAACAACTCTCGCCAAAATTGTTATTTCTTATTTTATTAATACGCATTAGGAAACCCTAATTGAAACCCCCAAATGATATAGCGTGACCCATAATTTTCAAAACGGCCAAAACTAGGACCAGGACCCCCTAAAACTCAAGGGGGTATCACCTAATCATAATTATCCGTCCAAAACAGCATCAAAACACGTATTTTTCAAAATTTAACAACTCACCCAGGCTATACTGGACACGAGGCTACCCTATCCTAAACTGGTCGCCGTCGCGACACGCGCCAGAGGCTAGGGAAGCTGGCGCGACACGCGGGGGAGGTCAAAATCCAGTATAAAACCCAGGGGTTTGGCACTTGCATGGGAAACTTGTTATGACGAAAAAATTAGTTACGTACATTGAGTTATTCGCTGTTTCGTTCAAAAACACACACAGTCACGAACCTCTGCTGCAACAACAGGGTAATAACTCGATCACTGCTACGATATAATGTCCGATCGATTGAAACTGATCCAATGGATGTTTAAGTGCTGCCTGAATTCGGGCTATACTTTATCATTCGTCGTGAGGGTTTTGATTTCGTGAGGTTATCGTAAATGTTGAATTAAGTTACTGACCTAGTTTCGTTTGCATTGTTATATTTAAACTAGGTTATCAGGCTTAATCAGTAGGCATACTCTGCCCCGTCTAAACTTGCAATGTGAGTCATTCTCTTTTTACTAAATTGTTTGCAAAACCCTAAATATTTTCCAGTTATACTTTACAGTGATTAAGTCTTTGCTAATCTTTAATTACTGGCAGTAAGTGGGGGTATGTGCACATTACTACTAATGATTTATCACTTTAGGTGGGCGAGCCTAATTAGTGATATGTCCACAGTCATAGATCTGGTCGAGTGACAACTGAACCAGCTAATTATAAGATAGGGGCAAATGTGAAAACTCTTAATGCTGTAAATTGTAACAATGTGTCATTTTGTGCAAATTGAATGACTCGCCAGTATTTCCCCGCTGATAAAATATTTTTAAACATGGTTCAAGTGATCTACTGTGAACAAGGGAAAGTGCCGTGTAGCACTACCAGCTTGGATAAAGTGGCTCAGTAAATAAATAAACATGTTTTTTTTTAAACAGGGAATTTTCCAGTAAAATTCCTTTATTGTAAATTACAGGGGTTGTCCCAAAACTTGAAATAAAATAATTGGGTATTTTCAGTTTAAACGATCCCGTTAAAATTTCCGCTGCCAAATTAAACACCAATATCACGGGTTTCTGTCCCGCGACTTCTGAACCGGGTAAAACCGGGACGGGGGTCGTGATAGAAAAAGGTGGTATCAGAACCACTGATTTAAGCCAATTAAGTATGGGGTTGTCCTGCCGAAGCTACACTTTACGATCCTTTGAAAAAGAAAATTGACATGAGGACAGTCAGTTGCTACTTCATAGGATATCCCGAACGATCAAAGGGATATAGATTTTACTGCCCTTCACACGTTACTCGTATTATGGAAAGTTGAATTACTGATTTTATAGAGGACTCTAAGGTCAGTGGGAGCAGTGAAAGTGGATTCTTTGATTTCCAAGAAGTGCAAGAGGAAGGGGGATGGGCTTTTCAAATTTATCTCCTATTACACCTCTTGTACATAACACTGCACCACCCCATGTTTCCGCTGAAATTAATGCTCCTAACGTCCCTAATAATGAAGGCACATCAAACTCACAAGAGCAAAACCAAATCCCTGAACCAGTTAATGAACTTGTTGAACCTGAAAATCAGCTTAGGTGGTCATCAAGGCCAAGAAGGCCCACTAACTTTGATGATTATGTAACCTACCTTAATGTAGCTGATTTGGATTTAGGAAAGTATAACGATCCAACCTCTTATAATGAAGCCATTGGTAATGATAAATCTTCTGAGTGGAATAAAGCTATGATTGATGAGCTTGATTCCATGAAAAAGAATGGCGTTTAGGAATTGGTTGAATTACCCAAGGGGGTAAAACCCGTAGGATGTAAATGGGTATTCAAAACCAAATTAGACTCGAATGGAAACGTGGAACGCTACAAAGCATGATTGGTTGCTAAAGGCTATACTCAAAAAGAGGGAATTGATTATCAAAAAACCTTCTCACCTGTCTCACGGAAGGATTCTTTGAGAATCGTTATGGCATTGGTAGCTCATTTTGATTTGGAGTTGCATCAGATGGATGTCAAAACTGCTTTCCTTAATGGTGACTTACATGAAGATGTGTTTATGACTCAACCTGAAGGCTTTAAACCTAAAGGTCAGGAACACTTGGTCTGTAAGTTACAGAAAACCATATATGGGTTAAAACAGGCATCACATCAGTAGTACTTAAAATTTGATGAAATTATGAAAAAAAACAAGGTTTTATTAAGAATCAAGTGGATCAATGCACCTACCTCAAAATGAGTGGGAGCAACTTTGCTATACTTGTCCTTTATGTGGATGATATCCTTTTGGCGGGTAATAGTTTAGATTTGTTGCATGAGTCACAGCGATTACTTTTGCGAAATTTTGACATGAAGGATCTCGGAGAAGCCTCTTATGTAATAGGCATCGAAAAACACCGAGATCGTACAAATGGATATTAGGTTTATCCCAGAAGGCTTATATTAATCGTGTTCTTACACATTATAACATGCAACAATGCTCTCCATCAGTAGCTCCAGTAGTTAAGGGAGATCTTTTCGGCTCTTTTCAGTGTCCCAAAACAGAGGTTGAAAAGGAGCAAATGAGATTGATACCTTATGCTTCAGTAGTAGGAAGTTTGATGTATGCTCAAGTATGTACTCGTCCCGATATTGCATATATTGCTGGAATGCTAGGCCGATATCAATGTAATCCCGGCCTAGATCATTGGAAAGCAGCAAAGAAAGTGTTGCGATATCTACAAGGAACGAAAGACTATAAATTGACATACATAAGAATTGACAACTTGGAAGTAGTAGGTTATTCCGATTCTGACTTTGCGAAATGCAAAGATGATAAGAAATCGACTTCGGGGTACATCTTTATGCTTGCAGGCGGACCAATTTCATGGAAGAGTCATAAGCAACAGTTAACCTCAACGATGATGGCAGAATATGTTGCAGTGTACAATGCAATGCAACGTGCCATGGGATGTTGTTAAGAAATTTCATCACTGGACTCAAAGTTGTTAACTCCATATCACGACCATTGAAGATTTACTGTGACAACTCAGCTGCTGTTAGTTTCTCGAACAGTAACAGTTTGAGCGGAGCTGGTTTATACCTCGATACAAAGTTTTTGTTCATTCGATAACGTGTAGAGGAAAATAATCTTTGTATTGAGCACATAAGCACTAAAGATATGCTAGCGGATCCGATGACTAAAGGTCTACCACCCAGAACTTTTCAAGATCTTGTAATGAGAATGGGTTTTAGTAAAGACCTTGTATGAAAGCATACACTGTGTATAAACGATTATTATTTCCTTGAATGTTTTATTTTGCCTGTACTAATGTTTGTGTGCACCTTATGATTTATAGACAGAACTTATGTAAGGTAATTACTTACCCTAAGGATTTTATTTTAGTCATTTTGGTTTTACGATTAAGTGTTTTGTATTGAGACTTTAGTATGACTGTTGGGGTCTCGAATTGACTTCAATTCGAATGACTGTAACTCTCTGCTATAGTTTCAACATGAAACTAGATGAGTGTTTTTAAACTTGGCCAAAATTACTTAATACTCATCATAAATGATCGCTTGACCAAGTGGGAGAATGTTAGAAATAACCCGTAATGTGGCCTACAGATCATTTAAGTTAACCTTACCAATATGACGTAACCGGTCCCTAACAATTACTTGATGGAAGTAATTGTGAATATTTATAAGTTAAGGGGCCATTATGATTTCCCTTTAGATGCTTTTAATATAGAGAATGCGAGGAGTCTTGAGTAACTAATAAAATGGATGGTCATCATCTTGTTCATTCATAGTGAAACACTCCTAAAACACCAATTAAGAATTCTCTCTAAAGTTCCCATCACTAAAAGGCATCATAACGGGAATCATGGCTTCATCATCATCAGCGAAGATAACCATTCCCTCATGTAAGCGCCTCTAATTTTATGTTCACGTTCATGCTTTGACTTGTTAAACGTGATTAGGGTTTTATGTTTTAGATCCATGTTTAAAGATATAATCAACATGCATTCCATATATTAGTTATTACAGATTTCAAAGGATATAGAAAAACTAAAGTGTCAACCCAGCCTGTTTAACCCATTACCCGATGACCCGCTAATTGTCACCTCTAATCTGCATCTATTTATTGCATAGGTGGGAGAGTTCTTATCTCGTCGAAGTGACACAGTTTGTGTCTAAGGCTACACAGTGAAGCGGGATGTTGCAAAAATTCTTGAAGTTATTTTCAAGAAACACGGTGACATTGCAGACAAATGTGTAATCAAAACAAATTCTTTGAGATCACCAATCCTTAAGGCTGTGTGTGAAGTTGCCAAGTGGATTCAAGTCAATGATGTTATTGACAAACTTGAAGATATAGAGAATCGGTTGTCGGATATAAAGGCAGTCAACATTGATGTCTCATGGCTTCAAGCTCACCTAGACGCCATTAGCAAAAGAAAGGAGGTCAGTGAAGAGTACAATTTGCTTATGGAAATGAAAGCAAACACCCTTTCGGCTAAAAAGGCTGCCCAAATCAGTTTGAGAAAGAGACTTGCAGAGCTTGCGGATGCACAAGAACAATCTAAAAAGGCTAAAAGGTGTGTGGATGTGTTGCATCTTGTTGGAGAGAATCTAATCGATCAGTTCTTCAAATCTGAAGCCAAAATGAACTCATGGGTAAAGGACGCGGTTGTGTAGGCTAAATAGATCATGTTATGGTGTGGTGTGTAATTAAGTAATTATTAGAAGATTGCCTAGGCTAACTGTGTGTTTCAAAAGGGGTTGCAACTTTAAACCCTAAT
Source organism: Helianthus tuberosus (assembly GCA_030545235.1). NCBI lineage: Eukaryota > Viridiplantae > Streptophyta > Magnoliopsida > Asterales > Asteraceae > Helianthus > Helianthus tuberosus. The sequence continues at coordinate 187,188,999 of CM060357.1, read as the reverse complement.
AGACTATGTTTTGAACCTTATTAGGAATATTATGTGTTATGCATTTATATTTCATCCTTTGTAGCATTTCTAGTACACAGTCATGCACAAAAGTATTTTTTACAGAAAGTTTGAATTTCAGCTAATATTAAAGGTCTTATAACATAACTTATTAATGATAAATACAACTTAATGAAAGGGTAGAAATCGTCAGTTAGCGATATCGTTTTCACTGTACATTTCTAAAGTTTCTTCTGCTTCCAATTTTCTCACTAGGTAATATTTCAAATAGGTAGGTACATTAAGGGTGTTTGTGTTTGGGATCACAATTTGCAATTGTTTACTGTTTTATCGCTTTTATATAGTCAGCGTCCCCATACCCCAGGGTGTAAAATTGTAGTTTAATCGATTTTTAACCAAAGATTGGATGGTTTAGCTCTGTTTTTATTTATGTGTATTGTTAACGTTGGATTATGGGAAACTGCAGGTAATTAATTTCATAAAAATCCAATTTGTTTAATCTTTCATGAGTTTATTGTACAGTTTCTTTGTGGCCAACTATTTTTATATGAATTCTGGTACATGAAATTAGTTCTTTAAAGAGCACACATATGGTTTTTTAGGGCAAGGGTATTCATAAATCGTTGAACTGACCTAACTCTCTAGAACGTAGCAAGTTCGTTGGTTATTGATAAATCAGTTTGCTCCTTGAGGGTTTAATTTCCCTTTCTTTTTCTTTTCTCTTTTTTTTTTAATTTTATTTGATTTGAAGGTCAGGAAGATCATAGCAAATTTATATTTATATAAATACTAATTAGTAATGTTTATATTTATATAACACTAGTTTGTAAGTTTTTGATCTGGAGAGCGGAAAACATCCTCTCTGATATCAAAAAAATATAACACTAGTTTGTAACATTTCTATGCTTATTGAGTTGTACCTTAGGCAACCTTTGTGGTATTTACTTATATGGGTTGTACTTGGTGTTAAAGGGTTTTGTAGAGCTTTGGGTTTGCTACATGTGGCTTATGACACGTCCATCTTCTCCTTAGGCTAAAGGGTGTGGTCATGACCCTAATGACTACCATGACCCTCCGTATAAGCGCAATATTACCCACGTCTAATCCACCCCAAAACCATTACCTTAAAGGTGTGATCATGACCCAAACCACTATCCCCTTTATTATTTTAATTTATTATTTAAAGTGTCAAAATCTAGGAAAATAGAAAAGGTGGCCCGTGGCTATCGTGGTTCAATCCACACCAACCACCATGAATCATTGAGAGGGGTGTTGTAGAAATCGTCAGTTCCTACATGGCAAATCATGTTCCAACCATGCCTCACACACCTTTTACCCTTAGGCTATAGGGTGTGGTCATGACCCTCAAGACCACCATTACCCTCCAAATCAGCGTCATGGCACCCCACTTTCATCTACCATTCAAATCCACCATCCTATATGGTGTAGTCATGACCCAAACCACCATCCTCATTTTTTTTCAAATTTATTTTGTGTAAAATATATTTAAATAATTAAGGAAAATGAGATGTATGGTTGTTGTGGTTTAATCCGTGAGAACTATGGTAGTTCATCCTAGATGACCCCATCCCACCCCTAATACCCCTTAGCCTTATAAGCCTTTTCCCATTCGACTGCATGTTCCTCTCCAACTCCCTTGATCGTTATTTGAAAATCTGGCTGTTAATTAGGTTTTTGTTTATCCAATCGATGCGTTTAATTGTTTGTTTGCTCATTAATTTGTTGTTTTTTTAGGGTTTAGCGAAATTGTTTGGTTTTTTCTTACCCCAGCGTTTTCCAGTACGTTATTGCTCGCAATGTGCTTAACTTTTTGCGATTGTTATTGGGTTTTTTGAATTATCTCCGTGGGTTTTTCAGAAGAGCAATCTCTGTAACCGTAGCTTGGTTATAATAAAAATTTGAAAAAAATGCCCGGATAGTCCCTGTGGTTTGCTCTATTTTCACCTTTAGTCCCTAACTTTCTAAAATTACAGCTATAGTCCCCAACTTTTGCAATTCCGTTCATGGATAGTCCCTAGCGTGGATGAAAGTTAGTTTTTAGTGTTAAGTGGGTGTGAAATTACCAAAACACCCTTACTATAAAAACTAAAAACACTGTCTACTTAAGTGGAGTCACCTAAATAAATTATTTAAAAACAACTTGTGAGCCCTACCCCACCCTCATATCCTCTTTTTCAACCACCATATCATCTTCAAACGGCAACCTGCAACAATCGAACCACCATCAATGACCGACGACGACACCCCGTCTACGTCTTCTCTCTTCTTCGCTTGAATAGACCGGCCGACCGATAACCTTTTGAAATTCAAACGGGTCAGCTGATAACAATTTTCAAAAGTTTCTCAAATTTAACACAATTAACCCATTTACCTTCAAACCATGTCCTCTGTTTTGTTCCAATTTCTACAAATTGAATATGAATTAGTGATCATTGATACAGACTTGCACCCATCCAAAAAGCAAAGTTAACAAACCTTATTGATCACTAAAATATCAACTTGAGAATTAAAAAAAAAACATGTAATCCCATAACTTATCTCATTTGAGAACCCAAAAACACTTATTATTCTAAAGAGTAAATTACACTTTTCATCCTTTATGTTTGTATCGGGTTGCAATGGATACCCTTTAACTTCAATAATTAGAGTTACAGTTCTTTATTCATAAAACACATTACACCATACGTCCTTTAACACTGACTTAGTTAAAATTTCCATCAAACCCGAGAACCATAAAACCCAAATCTAGAATAGTTCGGTTATCGGGTTATATTTCCATCTTCGAAGAACCCGACCCAATAAAAAACCTGAAAAACATCCCTAGTTACAACTCATATTCAACCTTATGGGTCGGGCCACATTTAAATGGGGTTATCTAAACTGGATGCAGAATTGCGTCGGGTCTCGCTCGGGTTGTAATCGTACGGTGGCTTCAAGGGTCGGCTTGTCATCCTCAATCACATCGAATCCATCAATTGTAAACGTTGGTTGTAGCTGTCAACAAACAAAATTAAGTTAGGAGTGTTATTAGTTTAATTATACTAAAACGTAAATCAGTTTCTACAAACTGTTTCAGTTGTACATTCCCCCTTACGGATATAGTTACTATCCCTACTCGGATAATCGGCTTCACTATAAACTCTTCCTTGATTCGTATAGGCTATGTACCGAAAGGCACGGTGTGGTCTGCCCCCTTCTGCTAACTCATTTTCGTACTAGTCATAGCATTCAACTATTTGTTGAAAGCTTAAAGGAGTAAAAGTTTGTGAACGATTCATTATGTGCATTATACAACCAATGGTTGAGTAGGCCCAACAACAAGATCCTACACAATGAAAGGCTATAAATAGCCAGATACAAAGCACTCAAACTCACGAATATGTTACTGCTTCAATTCTCAAATATGGAAGAAAGCTACTGTTTCGAATGGATAAATGGTTACTATGCAAATGGCTATAAATAGCATTTACAAAGCAACATGGTTACATGAAAAACAATAAAATAAATAATCTCCTAAAGACATAGTGACTAACTCTTCTACCATGTACTTTTTAACTGAGACCCGATCACCGAATCCGACCCGAAAAGACCTGACTTGATTATCTACGAACCCGTAAAACCAAAACGCTATGATCAAGTTTACGATTCTTGTCCCATAGCCAACTATCAAAACGCTATGTTTAAGTTTACGATTCTTGTCGACATCAGTATAACGAATAATATGATTCTGAAAGAAAGAAAAAGAATCAGAATAAACAACAATTAAAAACAAATTATTGATAAACTTTTCTTACCGCCTGATCATGTGTCTCTATTAAGATTTTAGACGCGACCCTTGCGGTCACAGGGTGTAACCGTACGGTGGCTTCAAGGGACCGCTCATCTTTCTCAATCGCATCGAATCTGTCGATCGTAAACGTTGGTTGTAGCTGTCAACAAACAAAATTAAGTTAGGGGTGTTATTAGTTTTATTATACTAAAACTTAAATCCATTCTGCAAACACATGACTTTAGTTTATGATTACCATACGCATAGGTTTCTGATGCGTGTGAAGTGTTATATATATTAGGTGTATATTTTAAGCCCCTTTAACACTTATTTTTAGCCAAGTTTTAAATTTATAAAACACAATATTTCACTAACACTAAACACACATATGGGCAAGTGCACCCATCGTGAGCGTAGTATAGTGTTGGTAAGATACCGAGGTCGTCCAAGGACACAAGAGCTTTTAGTACCGGTTTATCCTCAACGTCTAATCAAAATAAAAAGTTTAGAAAAATGTTTTAAACTAAGAAAAGTAAAAACTAACTAAAATGCTGAAAATAAAAATAAAAAGAAAAACAGATAGACAAGATGAATCACTTGGTTCCGACTCGTATCTAGTGTAACCTTTGATTATTTCCGCACTTTTGCACATATTTAAGAGATTATCTTAGTTATTGTAGTAGGCCCCTCTTTTGAAGGTGACGTTACCCTCACCCCAGTAGTTTGAGTCAGCAAGGATACAATCCTAAAAGGGTGGATTATTGGAAGATAATTAATTAAGTTATTAATGCAATATTATGGTAGGCCCCTCTTTTGGAGGTGACGTTACCCTCGACTAAGTAGTCTGAGTCAGCAGGGATACAGTCCTAAATAGCCGGGTTATAGTATTAATAGTAGTTAACTTATGAGGGGATCAAAGAGTTTGGACCCCCGCCATCCAATACCGTTAAGTATTGAAGGAGGTCCTACTAAATTTGACCCAGGTCCATTGCAGGACCTCTAAACGCTGAACAATGGCAAGACCTTTACCAAACCGTTCCCTTAACCCCCGACCAGGTAGCCAACATATCTCCATATAGACCGTGGAGATATGAATGGTGAAAATCTTTTATTTTATATAGACAGTAAAATAATTTCAAGACACCACGGACAAACGATAAAGAAAGATCACCTTCAACATAAACAACTAGTTATTAAAGTCATTAATACGAAACCAAATAAAAAGTGCGAAAAGATTAGAAATAAAAAGTATTACACTAGACACTTTGTCTTCACCAAGTGATGTAAGAGACTTAGGCAAACATGGCCTTGATTGTCAAGAACTCTTACGATCAATCTTGGATCCCGAGACGACTCACACACTCTACGATGGACAATGGATGATGGTGGTGGATGATGGTGTTATGGTGGTGGTGGGTGAAGTGTGAGAGAGGTGGTGTGCCAAGGGATGGTTTGAGCTTGAGTCAAGCACTTCTATTTATAGGCTGAACAGAAGCTCGGGCACGGCCCCGTGTCCAGTGGGCACGGCCCCGTGTTCACATCTTCTCTTTCTTCATTTAATGCAGCTTTGTCTTATTAGTTGACCACGCCCCCGTGTCTGCTGAGCATGACCCCATGTGCAGAAGAATCTTTGTACTATGAAGATTTGCCTGGATTGTGCGAATCTTATAGTTGACCACGGCCCCGTGTCTGCTGAGCACGGCCCCGTGGTGGGCAATAGAAGTTTCTACCACTTTGTCTTTTCTGCTGTCACTTGGGCACGCCCCCGTGCTGGCTGAGCACGGGGCGTGTTCAGGCCTCTGATCTCTTGTTTTGCTTGGGAAGATGCTGTCGTGGGGTCGGGCATGTCATGTATTTATGTTAGATTTTGATGTCTTTTTGCTTCTTTTGTTAATTTGAGCTCATTTAATCCTGAAAATACAAAAGGAAGACAAAAGCACACTTTTTCCAACATTAGTACTAAAAAGGGTTAGTTTTATGTCTTATTTGATGAAATTTATATGTTACATTTTGAACACATCAGTTTCACATACTATCTCAAAAAAAAAAAAAAAAAAAAAAAAAAAAAAAAAAAAAAAAAAAAACATTGTCATCTCTTAAAGGGAAAAAGGGGGTTGTTGAATTTGGTCATTGTATAAGAACAAGCTTTAAACCCGATTCCAAGAACTATTTTTTTTTTTTGTACATAATATTAAAGATCATTACCATAACGAATTAAACACTCGTCTTAATAACCAATTGAAATGTAATGACCAACATGTGTTTACCTCTTATTATGAAAGTAGTCTAGGCCACTCGTAGCACATATTGCTATCTTTAGAAATTGTACAATTGAAGTAGCATACGGTTTGTAAAACTTTCCATATTCCTCATCTCCAGTCGTAAGTATCCCTTGTATTATGGAGAATGTAATCTCAGTTATCTGCATGCTAAAATTATTGAGAAATTTCAAAATCAAGGTTTAAAAAAACATTTTCAGTTAGGGTTTATAATTTTTTAATTGTTCATGCCAAACTAAACTAGTTGTCTTGGTATGTTTCCTTAATCAAGCAACCTTAACATAGCCAAACAATTGTGTTTGGATTTAGGGGTGTCCAATTTACCAAACTCAAAACTAAAATAAAATAATATAACAAAATTAGAATTATTTAAACCAGACCAAATTCTAATAAGTTTTACATTTTTTGTGTCGTATTAAGTGTGTTACTTTGACTTGTATGGTTTAGTATTATTGTTTACTAATTATTTAAAAACTAGTTTAAGTTCTCGTGAATTTCACGGGTTGCGAAAACAAAATATCTTTAATATCACCGTTAACATAAATATTATAATTTCATACACGTTAAAACACGAACAAATATATACGATTACAACCACAAATTGAAATACATGAATATGCAACAATCACAAATCGTTGAAAATCTCTCTATAAACCATATTAGTTGTTTTATTTCTAATGTTGTGTATGGATAACAAATAAATCAATTGATTGAAATAAAATTTATTAGGAAGAGTGTTTAAATAAGAAATGTACTGTTGTAAATGGCTTTAATAAAATGTAAATAATATGAATTTTTTCAATATACTAACGATTTTATCGGCTGATTGAGTTCCTATATTACTTTATGATAAAGATATTACAAAAAATAATGAACACGAACTATACTTTGATAAATACTATATTTCATATTAGTGTTTTGTTTCTTATAAGCAATGTAAAAATACTATGAGAAAATCAAGTAACATGAACACGATGTGATGAATTGTATAGTCATATTTGTACAATCCAACGACAAAAAATAATACTTATTTACGAACAACAGCAATGATGATTAGAATTATTAAATAGAGGTAATTAATTACAAATACATATATAAAAATTTTAAACTGTGAAAAAAAACATTCAAATATATATGGAGAGATTTAATAACGTCAAATTGAGTTCTCAATCTAACAGCAAATAAAATAACGTTATTATTGAAATTAAAGCACGCAAAAATTATTAAAGAAAAGGAAAAACACTAAATTCAAACATATGACTCTAATAACTATCATCATCCCAACCAGCCCAGCAATCTCCATTATCAGACACGTGATTTCTGCACACATTGTTATCCCAATCATTCCAAGCACCGAAATCAACATTCCCCCCATTAAACATCGTACATCCAACACATTCTAGATCATTATGGTTTTTATTCATAATATAAATGTAACACCTCGAAAATTCACGTCCTATAATAAGTTGACACGTGTCACATGTTTGAACATGTGAAAGAATATTATAGAAGGACTAAAGTTGACAATCATGAAAAGTATGTGAATATACGAGTTCTAAATGTCAACAGTGAATAAATGTATTGTACATTAACCCTACATGGTGTTTATATCACCAAACGAATAAATCATGGATCATACGAAGCTAAAAGTGAGAGATTACAAACTACAGGGGTTAAATGTGTCAACATGTTTAAGTTATACCTCTGAGTGACCTTTTGACAAACCCGAAGCTTTGTAACGGTTAATTATGCTCACTAGAATGCACGATATAAATTTCATAAAGTTTTGTTATCGTATGAGAAAGTTATGATCGAATTCGTATGCGAGGGGTTAAAGCGTTAACGTTGAAAGTTATGACTTTTCGGGTCAACCGGAAGTGTCCAGGGACTTGGCAAAGTGGGTATAAGTCCTAAAGCGATTGTAGGCAAATAATAAGGGGTCAAATTGCAAAATATAAGCTTGGTTGACCTTTCGAAGAGCCAAGGGACAAGATGCGGAAAATAGAAAATGAAAATTCTGATTAACAGGCTGAGGCGGGCCGCGTAAAGGTTAACATAACCTTACGCGGGCCGCGTCAGGACATCAGATGCAGAAAATCGTTCCTTGTTGGCTGTTCAGCCTTGGAACCGACTTTACTCGATCTTTTTGCATTATGGGCGACCCCTAAACACCCCCTAAGCCTTAGGGACACATGTTAATGATTTGTGGTTAGTGCTAGACTTGCTTGTCAACAATTTGTGGTGTTTAAAACACTATATAAAGGCTTAGTTGCAACCATTGTTCCTCACACCTTCATTTGCACTTCTGATCATTCTTGGAGCTCCCAAGCAGGCTCAAGTCTTCATATTTCGTGCATAGAACCTTGGTAAGTTTGCTAAACCTTTCTTAGTTAAGTTTTAGCTTAAAAGTCAAACCGTCGTAATTAACGGTTGACTTTAAGATTAATCACTAATGGTCCAGTGATTAGTCAAATCAAAAGTAGTTATAAGTTGGTAATTATGTGGGTAATAAACCCTTAAAAGGGTTCCCCCTGATTTCCACTCTAACAAGGTCAAATGTCGGGTCAAACTTGTTAAGAAAAAGTCAACAGGATCCTTAAATTCTAATTTATGCATAATTAGCAATGTAGAACATATATAACCTGTTGGATCATTATTATAACTTAGCAATTAGTGTAAGAACATGTCTAAACATGTTCAACCCGACAATTTCCTATTTAGACCCGGTTCGGAACCGAAAGTCGCATAGTTTGACTTTTACTTTGACTTTCAGTTCTGACCCGTTTTGGTATGATTTAGAAATACCTAAGAGCTTCATTTGGACCAGGTTACATGCTAGTATAACCCTCTGTGATTATACACTATGGTTCATTAGTTAACCGATTAATACGCATGATTCCGTTAATTGCTCATATGTTGACCATTATGCCCTTTTCACCTTAAACCGTGATTTTTGAAAATGTAAAAGAGTAGAAACCTTAATTACTGATATATAGACTTGTATGCAAAGTTTGACATCAGTTTGAGGTGTAGAATAAGAGTTATGCTCGTTAGCGTAAAAATTAAAGCTTTATGTTAATAAAACGGCGTAATTAGCGTATAGCCTAGTTAAGCTTACTTTTTGATATCAAATCTTTTACCCACTGATGTAATATATTATTTTGGGATTTTTAAAGATTTTTAATAAATTTTAGGCTGAGCGTAACTTATAGTCGTAGGCTTAATCCGGTAATTGTCGGTTTTGCCCTTACGTGCCATAAAATGAGCTTTACATATCCAAACGACTCCAAACCTTTTGCTACTGATCTTAAATGATAAATAAATTATTTTAAGCCTTCTGGAATAGTAAAAATATCAGCTTTATGTATCAAACCCGTAAATGGCTTCTAATCGCCTTATTAAGCGTTTTTAGTGCATAGTATGTACTAAAACTATTTTTAAACATACAAGGGTGATACCTACTGATATTTAAGGCAAATTATAATATATTAACAGTAAGCAAAGGTTGATAAACTCAGACTTCAGTTTTGAGTTTTTCGGCTTATGTGAAATTACCAAACTACCCCTACGGGGCATAGTTTGTGATTAAATTCATTTCGGGCATAATGAAAGACATCTTACTGATGTCACAACATATATGAAGCATATTAACTTAGGAAACCTATAAATGGCTCTCATCACTACCCGTTACGCTTATTACGCGTTCGGTTCGGTTTATGTAACTAGTTTACATAAACTAGCCTAAACGGGTCAAACCCTAACGGTTTTATCTCAAAATCCAGAATGTGTATGAAATACCCATATTAAACAAGTCTCTGAACTTGATGGGTCTAAATCACATTCTATCCGGTCTTCGCCTAATCGTGCGTTTGAACCGTATATTTCTCTAAGACTAACCGGTCTAAGCTTAGGCTTAATTAAAGACCCGTTAGCATTCTAATTGGTTATTTATACCATCATTCCAGACTAGAGCCTTCCGGAAAATTGTACCTACGCTTACTTAAGTGAATACGGCTGAGTTATTATAATTCTTGCTAATTAAGACAGGAGCTAGCTCAGGTAAATACTCTTAACTCATTTTCCCTATTACGGGCTTGGGATACGGTAATATAAATTCCGCATGGTCAGGTATGGGATTCAAAGACAATAAGTCGGGAAATCCAAATAACCTGTTTTTAATTCGTATTGCTTGACTGAAACATTGGGGGTTAATGCGACCGTATCCTGGATATCCTTGACTCATTAAATGCAATGGCCATGACTTAAGCACGGGGTGTAGGCATACACCTGACAGATGCTATATGCTAATTAATTATTTATACCCAATAAGGGATTCCCAATAAGGGAATAGTGGTGTGTCGGTTAATCATGAACCGGCATAGAACCGGGCCCCGTATGTAGAGCAAGTTATGTAAAACTGATAACATGAGATATAGTTTGTCCCAAAGCATAAAAGATTAATTTTGCCTCTGTGCATTTTAATCAAAGTGTCAAAAATGTGTTGTGCCTGGTGCATCTAAATCAATTTTCTTGAACTCTTTTCAAATGAGTCAGTTAAGTGTATTTACCAGTGAAAACTGACGTATTTTCAAAAGTCCAAGTGACAGGTACAAGTACGTAATAGGCTGGAAGCTGCTCAGGACGTTAATAAGGAATCTTGCAAGTTCTAGGCGTCTAAAGTCTGTTGAACAATATTTATATTTTAAGATCCGCCTGTGGATCCTTTACTTTCCGTTGTAATACTGGATATTACTTTATATTCGGATTGTAATACATTTATCATTTGCTTCCGCTGTGCATTTATATATTGTGTTGTTTGACTATGATGATATCAACTACGTCACGATACTCCCCACCGGGCCCACCGGTGACACGTGGAAAGTCGGGGTGTGACAGGTTGGTATCAGAGCCAACATTGAGTGAATTGAACACTAGTCTTTCGTGTTTAATCTCAATGACACAGTAGCACATTCCTTGACCTTCTGAGTCTAGACTTAACATAGGATTATTCTCAATCCTAATCTGGAAAATTTTTGCTTCCAATTTTTATATATATTGGATACGTCGCCAAGCGAAGAAGCTGTAATAAGAGTTCTCCACACCCGGAGCCTTGAAATGCTGAGCTTCGTACCGCGACCCGGATGAAACGTGCAACCAAGGAGAAAGCATTCAAGAATTGAATGAAGAAGAAACTCCTTTGCTGAAGATCGTTTCCTCAATAGTCCTTATAAGGACATATTTACCTTTCAGTCCCTTCGAGGACAACATTATTCCTTTCAAGTCCCGTTTAGGGCAACCTTGAACTTATTAATTTTATAGTGGAATGACTAAATATTCATCCTAAACTGGAAATATTAAATAAATGGAAAATAACATTCCTTTTGCAAGAGCTACCATTATAATAAAATGGCAAAATCTAAAAGGACAAGACCTAGCTTCGGGTCATATTAAGACCAGCCAAGATGGCAGTTCCTCAATTTAGATTCAGATCCTCGTTAACATTTCAATTTAGGATTGCTCTGCGTTAATTATTATAAAGAATCTTAAGAGTGAAACCTAGCCTGAGTGTCATTATAAAGACCTGGCCAAGATGGTAAGACCTGTTTAAAAGATTCGAATCCCTGTTAACATCTGAAAACGTGTTAACGCTCCTGGCAGATGTGATTCATTAAAAATCACACACGTCATTTTTATAGGATTCTTCAAAAGATTCCTAACCCAGTTTAATGATCTCTAAGTCCTGGGTTTACATCATCAATTAAGATGATCATATTTTAACCATACGTGGTAACATAATGCCTACGGGCCCTGCTCATTTCCATATGAGCCAAAAGACAGTGGTAGCGATGACTCCCTGTCAGATAAAGGTAATGAACTAGGTTCAAACCTCAAATGCTTTGATTCTCTGAAATCATAGCTTATAATTTATGATTGTCCTTGTGACTAGGCCTATTGTGCCAGAATACCTTCATGCTTTGATTCTCTGAAATCATAGCTTATAATTTAAAAGTGTCCATGTGACTAGGCCTTTGTGCCACCTTAATATCCGAAATGTTTTATAACTAGGATAAATTATAATGCCTCGATTCTCTGAAATCATGGCTTATAAATTAAACTTGTCTACGTGACTAGGCCTTTTGTGCTATTATTAACTTATGATTTAGAATTGTGATAAAGATCCTGAACAATTATATATTTAATAAATTAACTAAAACGTGTATTAAAAACATGGTTAATAAATCGTTTAAAACGATAAAACTGTAAAAGCTTCCGTATAAACCTTGTCCTTGTTTGATTTTTATGTAGCATTTAAAGCTACATGGCTAGGTCAAAGGAAGATAACAGTCACCCTCTGGAAAACCGTGATGATGAAAGAATTAATATAACCAGAGGAGAGCTTCGTACATTGATTGATTCAGCTGTAGAGGAACAATTTAGGGAGTATAGTGAGACGAATAGTAAAGCCTCATCTGTACCCCACTCTAAGTCTGACCCTAAGACTTATTCGGAGGCTCACAGCAAGCCACCGCCCTCTAAGAGGGACGAGCTAAAGAAAGATGATGATCGACATTCATCTGGCCAACACAGTGTTCCACCCAAGAGAATAGTGTTCGGTAATGAACCGCATACCAAGTCCTGTACCTATAAATACTTTGTTTCCTGCAAACCCCCGGGATTTCACTGGGGAGAAAGGAGCAATCGATTGTATAACCTGGTTGGATGAAATGGACACAGTTGTTGACATCAGCGGTTGTGCTGAAAGGGATGTAGTGAAGTATGTATCCCAATAGTTCAATGGAGATGCACTAGCATGGTGGAAGGCTCTCATTCAAGCTGCTGGGAAGATCCCACTTTACAACATGTCATGGGAACAGTTTGTTGCTCTCATTATGGAGAACTACTGCCCTCAACACGAGGTTGAGAGTATTGAGTCAAATTTCTTATCATTGGTTATGACAAACTTAGATTGTCAAGCTTACCTCACCAGTTTCAATACTCTGTCCAGACTGGTTCCTTACCTAGTAACACCAGAACCCAAGAGAATTGCTCGCTTCATTGGGGGTTTAGCCCCAGAAATCAAAGCCAGTGTTAAGGCTTCAAGACCTACTACATTCAGGTCAGCGGCAGATCTGTCGCTATCTCTCACACTCGATGTGGTTAGAAACAAGGCTGCCAAGGCTTCTGAAGAAGGGAAGCGTAAAAGGGAAGAGGATAACTCCCAGAATCCTAAGAAGAGCAAATCAGAGCTCAACAATAACCAACAGGATTCCAACAAGAAGCCTACATGCAAAACTTGCAACAGAAGGCACTGGGGACAGTGTCGATCAAACCAAAAGATAAAGCACTGTGGCATCTGCAAAAGAACTGGGCACCAGTCCCACGAATGTAGGGACATAAAGAGTGCAAGTTGTTTCAACTGTGGCGAAAAGGGCCACATCAGTACTAATTGCCCTGAGGCTGCCAAGGAAGGAGCTGCTAAGTCTGGGATGGATAAGAAAGGAAACGCCTAAACTAACGGTTGAACGCCAGAGACAGTACATATCAATAATGGCATTAGGTACGTCCTTACCTTTTAGCATCGATTGTACCTGCTAATTATTTTACGTTAATGCAAAGGATAATAAATCTTCATAAACCATAAGCTTAGCAAACTTTTATATTATCCGCGAGGTATAACTTACCAAGGAAACCATAGTAACCGATTCTTCTAGTATCGGCAAGGAATCCTCCCGAAAGATCTAAGAGTACTCTTTCTTCGCATAGAGTACGACGACATATGTTATTTTAATTATTTTTCTCATTGTTTTTCTATCGCCTGCGAATGCCAAACTATGTTTGATAGAAGAGTACCATATGAGGATTGGTGTATCCTAGTGTGTCCCATAGATTGCTTCCATGCCTGATCAGTATGGAGGTTTAATGCATGGAACCCCTGAGATATCCCAATGGTCATATTGTACCAAAGTCGACTAGTAGTATTCAAAGAAGATATCAAATATAAAATGTCCTTATAAGTATATCTACTTAGGGCATCTTTGCATTTGTAAAGAGAAGGTGTCATATATCCGACACCGACATCGATAGATGAACCAAAGCCTGAGAATACAGACATCTCTACATCTCTGTGTGTGTCATGATTATCTTCTTTATAAGAATTACCATGTTTACCTTCTGAGAGGCAAGTGGGTGTTAGGACAAACATCCCGCTTAGGGCTACAATTATTGTAAAAGCCTTATATCTGTTAGTATCAACGGGACAGAAAGGACTAAGAGCCAAATCGATAAGCTTCTATAGAAGATTTCATAAAGCCAAAACTCTAAGTCCTAAGAACTCCGATTTATATAAATAAGAAAGACGGATCATCTTGCTTATGCATTGATTACCGCAACCCTATATAGGCAACAATTAAGAATCGCTATTACCTGTCCAAGACCGTCGATTGGTTCGACCAGCTGTAAGGTTTAGCTATTCTTTGAGGTTAGTTAAGCAGTGGTTGGAATAACCATCTCACCATAAAATAAGTTTTTCTATGGCAATTATTATGTAAGTACCAAGGCTACCCCTTTGGAGACCCTGTATGGGTGGAATGTTAAACATCTATTGTTAAATAGACAATTGGTAAGTCCAATTGTCAGGATCTGAAAGTTGTATTAGAAACAACGAATAAGATCATACAAACCCCTAATTATCTATAAGTTGCCATTATTTCGGCAGAAAATAAAGAATTAATGAAAATAGCAAATCTCCTAAATTCTTGATAAGGAATAAAGTTCAATAAAAGATATCACCCAGGAAGGGTGTGCCAAATTGTTAAATTTTCAGGCTAGTTAAGCTCTGAATATATAGAACCATTCGAAGGAAATCGAATGTATCAATATTAAGTAGCTTACGAGCTAAAACCTATTTAAGAAGCTTGGCGGAGCTCGCAATACATTACACACCAGTGGCTGAAGGATGTGTTTCGCCAATAAGTCAAAAAGCACTATCACATTATGATATACAGAACTATGATAGTATGAGCAACCTGTGTCGATTAAGGATCGACAGGATTAGAAACTCCAAAAAGATAAATGTACCTATTATAAAGGTCAATTGGAGTGCCTTAGAGGCTCAAAGATACCGGGGAAGATTAAGCCCAATGTAAGGCAGAAATTACTTCCTTTACTTTAAGCAAATCTCGAGGTCGAGATTTATTTTAAGGGGGTGAGGATGTAACACCTCGAAAATTCACGTCCTATAATAAGTTGACACGTGTCACATGTTTGAACGTGTGAAAGAATATTATAGAAGGACTAAAGTTGACAATCATGAAAAGTATGTGAATATACGAGTTCTAAATGTCAACAGTGAATAAATGTATTGTACATTAACCCTACATGGTGTTTATATCACCAAACGAATAAATCATGGATCATACGAAGCTAAAAGTGAGAGATTACAAACTACAGGGGTTAAATGTGTCAACATGTTTAAGTTATACCTCTGAGTGACCTTTTGACAAACCCGAAGCTTTGTAACGGTTAATTATGCTCACTAGAATGCACGATATAAATTTCATAAAGTTTCGTTATCGTATGAGAAAGTTATGATCGAATTCGTATGCGAGGGGTTAAAGCGTTAACGTTGAAAGTTATGACTTTTCGGGTCAACCGGAAGTGTCCAGGGACTTGGAAAAGTGGGTATAAGTCCTAAAGCCCTTGTAGGCAAATAATATGGGGTCAAATTGCAAAATATAAGCTTGGTTGACCTTTCGAAGAGCCAAGGGACAAGATGCGGAAAATAGAAAATGAAAATTCTGATTAACAGGCTGAGGCGGGCCGCGTAAAGGTTAACATAACCTTACGCGGGCCGCGTCAGGACATCAGATGCAGAAAATCGTTCCTTGTTGGCTGTTCAGCCTTGGAACCGACTTTCCTCGATCTTTTTGCATTATGGGCGACCCCTAAACACCCCCTAAGCCTTAGGGACACATGTTAATGATTTGTGGTCAGTGCTAGACTTGCTTGTCAACAATTTGTGGTGTTTAAAACACTATATAAAGGCTTAGTTGCAACCATTGTTCCTCACACCTTCATTTGCACTTCTGATCATTCTTGGAGCTCCCAAGCAGGCTCAAGTCTTCATATTTCGTGCATAGGACCTTGGTAAGTTTGCTAAACCTTTCTTAGTTAAGTTTTAGCTTAGTTTTAGCTTAAAAGTCAAACCGTCGTAATTAACGGTTGACTTTAAGATTAATCACTAATGGTCCAGTGATTAGTCAAATCAAAAGTAGTTATAAGTTGGTAATTATGTGGGTAATAAACCCTTAAAAGGGTTCCCCCTGATTTCCACTCTAACAAGGTCAAATGTCGGGTCAAACTTGTTAAGAACAAGTCAACAGGATCCTTAAATTCTAATTTATGCATAATTAGCAATGTAGAACATATACAACCTGTTGGATCATTGTTATAACTTAGTAACTAGTGTAAGAACATGTCTAAACATGTTCAACCCGACAATTTCCTATTTAGACCCGGTTCGGAACCGAAAGTCGCATAGTTTGACTTTTTCTTTGACTTTCAGTTCTGACCCGTTTTGGTATGATTTAGAAATACCTAAGAGCTTCATTTGGACCAGGTTACATGCTAGTATAACCCTCTGTGATTATACACTATGGTTCATTAGTTAACCGATTAATACGCATGATTCCGTTAATTGCTCATAGGTTGACCATTATGCCCTTTTCACCTTAAACCGTGATTTTTGAAAATGTAAAAGAGTAGAAACCTTAATTACTGATATATAGACTTGTATGCAAAGTTTGACATCAGTTTGAGGTGTAGAATAAGAGTTATGCTCGTTAGCGTAAAAATTAAAGCTTTATGTTAATAAAACGGCGTAATTAGCGTATAGCCTAGTTAAGCCTACTTTTTGATATCAAATCTTTTACCCACTGATGTAATATATTATTTTGGGATTTTTAAAGATTTTTAATAAATTTTAGGCTGAGCATAACTTATAGTCGTAGGCTTAATCCGGTAATTGTCGGTTTTGCCCTTACGGGCCATAAAATGAGTTTTACATATCCAAACGACTCCAAACCTTTTGCTACTGATCTTAAATGATAAATAAATTATTTTAAGCCTTCTGGAATAGTAAAAATATCAGTTTTATGTATCGAGCCCGTAAATGGCTTCTAATCGCCTTATTAAGCGTTTTTAGTGCATAGTATGTACTAAAACTATTTTTAAACATACAAGGGTGATACCTACTGATATTTAAGGCAAATTATAATATATTAACAGTAAGCAAAGGTTGATAAACTCAGACTTCAGTTTTGAGTTTTTTGGCTTATGTGAAATTACCAAACTACCCCTACGGGGCATAGTTTGTGATTAAATTCATTTCGGGCATAATGAAAGACATCTTACTGATGTCACAACATATATGAAGCATATTAACTTAGGAAACCTGTAAATGGCTCTCATCACTACCCGTTACGCTTATTACGCGTTCGGTTCGGTTTATGTAACTAGTTTACATAAACTAGCCTAAACGGGTCAAACCCTAACGGTTTTATCTCAAAATCCAGAATGTGTATGAAATACCCATATTAAACAAGTCTCTGAACTTGATGGGTCTAAATCACATTCTATTCGGTCTTCGCCTAATCGTGCGTTTGAACCGTATATTTCTCTAAGACTAACCGGTCTAAGCTTAGGCTTAATTAAAGACCCGTTAGCATTCTAATTGGTTATTTATACCATCATTCCAGACTAGAGCCTTCCGGTAAATTGTACCTACGCTTACTTAAGTGAATACGGCTGAGTTATTATAATTCTTGCTAGTTAAGACAGGAGCTAGCTTAGGTAAATACTCTTAAGTCATTTTCCCTATTACAGGCTTGGGATACGGTAATATAAATACCGCATGGTCAGGTATGGGATTCAAAGACAATAAGTCGGGAAATCCAAATAACCTGTTTTTAATTCGTATTGCTTGACTGAAACATTGGGGGTTAATGCGACCGTGTCTGGATATCCTTGACTCATTAAATGCAATGACCATGACTTAAGCACGGGGTGTAGGCATACACCTGACAGATGCTATATGCTAATTAATTATTTATACCCAATAAGGGATTCCCAATAAGGGAATAGTGGTGTGTCGGTTAATCATGAACCAGCATAGAACCGAGCCCCGTATGTAGAGCAAGTTATGTAAAACTGATAACATGAGATATAGTTTGTCCCAAAGCATAAAAGATTAATTTTGCCTCTGTGCATTTTAATCAAAGTGTCAAAAATGTGTTGTGCCTGGTGCATCTAAATCAATTTTCTTGAACTCTTTTCAAATGAGTCAGTTGAGTGTATTTACCAGTGAAAACTGACGTATTTTCAAAAGTCCAAGTGACAGGTACAAGTACGTAATAGGCTGGAAGCTGCTCAGGACGTTAATAAGGAATCTTGCAAGTTCTAGGCGTCTAAAGTCTGTTGAACAATATTTATATTTTAAGATCCGCCTGTGGATCCTTTACTTTCCGTTGTAATACTGGATATTACTTTATATTCGGATTGTAATACATTTATCTTTTGCTTCCGCTGTGCATTTATATATTGTGTTGTTTGACTATGATGATATCAACTACGTCACGATACTCCCCACCGGGCCCACCGGTGACACGTGGAAAGTCGGGGTGTGACAATAAAGTTGTACAGAAGTGTTAAATTTACGACATTACCGCTTGAAATGTTTTCCTTTCTGGTGTTATTAGATACAGATGAAGAGTCGTATTTTTTTCTTTTAGACATTCCTGAAATTCTGGTAAGATGTAAGAATACGACAATCCAAAATTTCACTCCATTTTAATTGAAATTAAGGATCAGATTGTCGAAATTAAGCTTAAGATACTAATTCATATGTAGCTTATGTTATCCTAAAATAGCATTATACAATTAAACAATAGTAGCATGACAAAAGTTTGAAATAATATCATTCCATAAGACCAAACTGAAATATAAGTTACTGCATACATTTATTATACATATGGAAAAATGCAATAGAATAAGAAGTTATTTTATTATTAACCATACAAAAGCAAATAACATCAGATACTTGAAACAAATAATAAATTTCGAGAACCAAAACACAAAAAAGTATAAAATACAATCATAATTTCGATTGGATAGGCGAAACAGTGGTCTCGATAAATAAGGCTCCTTTCGGACCGTTGTAGTTGTCAACATGTTGGAGGTAGTTGAAAGATTCATTGCACAAGTCAACTTCAACAATATCACCCCAAATACTTGTTATCAGCCACTTGTTGTCTTGAATTATATTTGTCCTTTGCTGCCTTGCCTGATAATCAACTATGTGAGGCTTATCGAAAGAAAACACCTTGACACAGTCATCATGTTCAAATTTGAACAAATTAGTTCATCAGCCCGTCTAACGACAATCACATGCAGCTTGTTCGAAATGGTTAGAAAATGTCCTTGGCAAGGATTGACTTCCATACGCTCAGGAAAACAAAGTACACTGAAAGATTCAGAAAGAACATCGAAAATAACTATGTTCCTCTCGCCAGGTGGAAACCAATAATTTGAAACCATGAAATATATGGTTTTGCCGGAATAAGTTCCAGGAGACCATGAATAAGACGATGAAGCAAATTTAGATCCGTTGACGAAATTTATTTTTCTCCATGACTCAAGACGTCGTGAATAAACACGGGCAGTAGCGACGTTGCAGTAGCACTTGATGTGAAGCACTTTGAGATCGTTGAACTCGTCAAAGTACATTCCACCGGTATCGGAGTTTCGATCAAAACGATGATTAAAGTAGTCGTCGGATATCAATTTAAAGCGCCTCGTTGTTGGATTCCAAAGGATGAGCTCACAGAAAATCCTTTCATTGCAAACTAACAGCAGTCCGTTAAAAGACGATATAATAAGAAGGAAGGATGGATATTGTATGGAAAAGTTATGGTTTTGCTTGTATCGACTTCCAAATTCCCACCTACTATGTCGTCAACGACTATCGACTTATGTTTCAAGGAGAGTAGTTTCTTTTGTAGTGAATTTCCAGTCCGCCGAGAATGCTTCAACTCAAAATTATGAGTTGATAGTTCCTTACAAAAATATTTCGAAACACTTTTGAAACGATTTATAGCTTTGGCAGGGAGCCTTGTGAAAATCTCGTCGACAACCATTTCCATGCCAATCTTTTCCATTTTACGATCTATTGTGCTAGAATATAAAACCTAACAAATGAAATACAATTGATGTATGTAAATGTTTATAAAAAAGAAATAAGTATTACTATATAAGAATATATTGAAAATTAAAAATACAGTTGGGATATTTGAAAAAATAAGTTCACATAAGGTTGATAGCATACACACCAAGAGAAATTAAAAATTGTATTAAGATTGAAATCAATTTAATATTACACAATTAGTTAAAATTAAAAGGATACATATATTTAAATGGTAACTTCATATTGAACAATAGGATCTAGCAATAATAAATTGTATATATATTTTAATGATATAGAACTATACAGTGAGTATTTGTTTATTTTAGATTATATAAAATAAAAATTAACGATTTACTACGTTAAATAATGAAAACATTTATATTATTGTCTAACAATGTAAAAACCTAACATCTAAAATCTAACAACGTATAACGTAATTGATTATAATGGATCAACATAAAAATAAAAATATATATATATATATTTGTATATATAAAAGATATTAGTATACGTATAGTAATTTTAGAATCGGTGACTAAGAGAATTCAGCATATCTACATCTTGAACAAAAAATAAGTGACGTTGAAATATATTAATTTTATATAAACTGATTACTACACTATCATTTAATTTAGATTCATATTAACATTAAATAAGATTAACATATACAACTTTGAATTAGCAATTATGCAACAGAAAAGAATACAACTATGAACATTAAATACTATAATATCAGTAGAAACAATTTCATCTATAGACCTATAATAAGCATCTCCAATAGACACAAAAGTAATTTAACCCCTAATTTTTAAGATGGCAGCCCAAAAGGCAAGAACAAATCTCCAATTTTAACACTTTTTCTTCCCATCATGCCCCTCTCTCCCTCAAGTGATCGTCATTCACACCACAGTAACCGAATGCAATTGAAAGCAGACGCCAATGATAAGTCGGAGGAAGCCAAAGGTCGGATGGAACATTAATACAATTGATTATTGTCTCCTTTTGACGCACACCATTTATTTTCCTCTCCTGGCTCTTTGGCACAACATTCATCAGAGCATTCTTCTCAAATTTCGTAAATCAAAGAAGCAAAGCGAAGAAGAAAATCAAGGGTGAAAATGGTTTGGCTTCTAGGTCTTCTGAAGAGGATTCTAATGATTGGTGGTATGAGTTCTCCAAGTAGATTGCTGGTAATTTTTTTTGCGTTTTGGAATCACTAATTTTATTTGATTTATGGGTTTGGGTGTGTTTTAAGGATTTGTGTGTTGTTAATCACAAATGCATCTTGATGGTTGCTAAAATCGATCCCTAATCTGCTGATTTTTGGGCACTTTCAGTTCATGTTCTTGACCTAAAAGTTTGATTGTTAGATGACCATGTTTGACTTTTGTTGGGTAGCTTTATTGGTTCAGTTTTATCGTGAATGTGAAGTTAAAAACCTAGATGCAATCATTTTAGGGTAATGTAAAGATTTATTCCCCTCAAATAGTTTAAGATTTTGTTATGTGAAATTTATGTTAAGTTATAATAATGATTTGGGACTAGAACATGGTATGTTGATCTTTACTTTCATTCATTTGATTATCCTGATAGAAATTTCTTTGAGGTTTGATAGGAAGCTACAACCTACAGATTCGTTTGAGTACTATGATGTGGTCACAACCACCACCTACAAGAGTCTTAGGGTACCGAGAGCCGGTATGATCTGTCAAAACCACAGAAGAAGATGCAGTTTATGACAAGATCAGTTTTGTTGTGTTCCCAACTCTGTAGGGTGGTCCACACAACCACCAGATTGGTGCACTAGCTATTGCATTGAAACAATCCATGTCACCTGGATTCAAGGTCTATGCTAAGCAAGTTAGAGCCAATGTTGTTCAACCTAATACTGTTGATCACTCATTTGACTATTATGTTTTTTTTTTGGCTAAAATCTTTTTGTAGGTGCTTATACTTCCTTGACAACCAATTCAACTGTTACAGCCACTACTGCTTAGACGCCATCTGCGGTTGTTGTTTCTTTCAGTAATGGGTCAGTCATAACTATAGTCTCTAAATGTTCTTTTTGTGCAGAATACTGTTGATCACAAACATCTTTAATCGTTCTTTCCGTATTTATTAACGTTTTGATTCATTGGAACGAAAAGAAAGATTTGTAAGTTTGGATTTATGACTTTTTGAATTTTTGATTTACTGTGGTTGCTGTTAATAATTACACAAGCGCCGTCATTAATTCGGCAAACTGATGATAGATTAAACATGGTGGTGCAGGATTGACAGGTTGATTATGGGAAATTTGCTGTTATGCTGAGGAAAGGAAATGGTGGAAATAGGGAGGAGAACAATGAGGAGTAATCTGAAATTCGTTGGTATTCCATGTCCCTTCATTCTACAAACCTTAGGGGTTATTCGACGAATTCAACCAACTTCAAAATGATATAGTTGGTGATATTGAGTGAAAGAAAGTGAGGAGAAGTAAGGAGCTGACGTGTCAACGGGGGGCGTGTCATGACCTTGGTGGCAATCCAATGCACTTTTGGCGGAAAATGAGCCTCTTTTAAGTATTAACGCGGGAATCCGATGAACATGTGTAATCGACTCTGATCTCATTCGGTCTTAGTTTGAAGTGCGTTTATTTGAGAAGAAATCTGATGTATCTGGATATGGTGGGACGTCAATACAATTGCTTGATTAACCCTCTCAGGGCCGTCCGATAAACGTTTGAGAAGGCGGTGGCATCTGGTGCAGATCCGACATCGTTTGACGGTAAAGATTGGGGCGTATCAGATCTGTTTCGAGAATATCTTTTTCAAAATGACGCCGTCAGTCAGGTGATTCTAGGGTTTATGAATTTCAAAACGAAGACTTTCTAGGGTTTATGTTTGAAGAAAGCTACGGTTCAAAGTCGGAAGCGCATGTGTTGCAGTCGTTAGCGGTGGGAGAAGAAGTGTCAGGCCCTGTTTGAGACTCGTGGGCACATGTCCTCAACTATAACTCTAAATATCAATTGCAAGGGGCGGTGCGTCGGTTGTTTTGCCTTTACACCACGGTGGTTAGGTGTACGTTGTGGTTTTATTAAATTAAAAACTGTTGAATATTGTGGTAATAATCCAACTTTGCCGTGACAGGTTGTTTTTCTTTTAAATGACGCTCTGATGCGAAGATCTGAATCTTGGTGAGGCATAGTTGGAAGACGCTAAGTTGGGTTGTCCGGTGAGCGCAAGTGGGTGAGTGCGGTGTTCAGCTGTCCGGTGGTAAAAAATAACGAATCGCAATCGCTAGAGCGATGTTAGAAAACCCAAAAATCCTCTTGCTTGATGAGGCCACAAGCGCGCTTGATTCCGGTTTTGAAATCATTGTTCAGGAAACGCTTGACCGGTTAATGGTTGGAAGGACAACCGTTGTGGTTGCGCATCGGTTGTCCACTATACGAAATGTTGATTCGATGGCGGTAATTCAAAGATTTGGATGATTGTTATAGTAGTATTTTATTACGTAATCATAAATAATGCATTAGTTATTTTAAGGATTTGTAAAACAAAATGGACAAAAAAGTGTTTGCGGGTCAATCCGACCTTACCTGGTTTGTGTTGACTGTCACAGAATTAATTTTTTCAACTTAACCAGTTTTGACCCGTTACTATTTACTAAATCTTCTTTCTTTATTGCAGGTGGAACAGAATGTTGGGTTTGTGCAAAAGAAAAGGGATGATGTGGCATTTTCATCGAAAGACCATGAGTCTATTGATCAATTTTTGTAGGTTCTTAATTTTTCTTAGCAGTTTGGTTTTGTTCTTATAATTTTTAAGCTGATTAAACAACTTTCTAAATTTTGTTTTCTTGTGCAGTTTGGAAAAGGCACTTTGAATACTCCATTTACACTATTATAAAAGTATTATAGAAAATGCTGCTTCAAACAAAACCACATTTGATTTGGCATTTACGCGAAAGTCTTAGAATTTTTGTAATCGGAATTGGACATTTTGGTTTCACTTAAGAATTGTTTTACAGTAATACTTATGTATTAGCTTTGTGTTTTAACCACTTCACACAACACCACATTTGATGACATTTTTCATGATAGTTTAACCATGGACTGGTCAAAGAGCCTGAAAGCATTATCTTCCCAAACTAATTTTATCTATATACACACACAACGTATATATGATTTTTTTAACATTTATAGGTTTGAATTATGTTCTCGGCCCATACTGTCGACTCCGCCGCAACGCGCGGGTTTCCCACTAGTTATTATTAAAACAAAATGCAATAACAATGATAAAGAAATACATATTATATTACTTAGACAATAATATATAATGATGAATTATAATAACATCCATAATACTCATACCTCTGTGTGTGTATCGATGAAAAAAGGTAGGATGTGTATGAAATAAAAGGTAGGAGAAGGGTATTTATAATAGATGTGGCCATGTAAGTTTGGAAATGATGTACCTAATTATAATTTTAAATTCGACATTTATTAAAAGGAAAATTGGTATTTAATAAACCAACATTTAACCGGTTGGTAAATAATAATCCAACCTACAGAATTGGTATATAATAATCCTACCTATCAACATGTTGGTACTCAATGAACTTCTATTAATTTTTTTTAACTCAAGTTAGTTTTTAAGTTTTATTTATTACACAAACAGTTCCTGTAGTTATAAGTTACTAGTTTTAAGTTTTATTTATTACACAAACAGTCCTTGTAGTTATAAAAAAATCATAAAAATCCTAAAAAATAAAAAAAAATCTAAAAAATCATAAAAATTCTAAAAAAACAAAAAAATCTTAAAAAATAAAAAAATTATAAAAAATCAAAAAAAATTCTAAAAAGCAAAAAAAATCAAAAAAAATTCTAAAAAATAAAAAAAATCAAAAAAATTCTAAAAAATCAAAAAAATTCTAAAAAATCTAAAAAATAAAAAAATATATAAATACATATGATCATTATTTACACAAAATTGAATTGATTTGCAGTTCATCGGTGGGTAATGGTGGCAGTTTGGTTCGATTTGCAGGTTTTTAGGCGGGTGATGGTGGTGGCGGCGGCTTGGTGGTATTAGTGATGGTGGCTTTGAATGGGAGATAGATGGTGGTGATGTCAGGCAAGTGGCGGCTGGATGGTGGTGCTTGCCGGTTAGAAGAGGGAAAGAGGTGGTCGGTTAGAAGACGGAGAAAGTTTGATGGTGGTGGTGTGGGGTTAGATCTGTATGTGATGGTGGCGGCAACAATTGGCGGTGGTGATGGGGTTAGATGGTGGTGGGTAGGCGGCAAGTTTATAGAGAGATAAAGTGAATGGTGTGGTTCTGGTTAGCTTCGATTCAGGTCCGGTTTGTTACAAATTTGATTTGGGTTTACTTGGTTTCGGGTCTAGTCGGGTTTGTTTGTTTAAGTTTCATTTTAGTTTTGTATAAATCGTATATAAATCGTATAGATATTTAATACTTCATTGATTGTTGCGTTTTGAATATTATATCGACAACTTGTGTTGTCGGGGTCGTCCAAAAACAGAGGAAATTCTGCCCGTTTTTCGTAAAATTTCCGTAAAGCGAAACACGTTAATTTTATAAATCGATTTTTTTTATTTTTTAGAATTTTTAGAATTTTTTTGATTTTTTAGATTTTTTTATTTTTTTAGAATTTTTTTGATTTTTTATAATTTTTTTGAATTTTTTAGAATTTTTTTTATTTTTTAGGATTTTTATTATTTTTTTATAACTACAGGGACTGTTTGTGTAATAAATAAAACTTAAAACTAGTAACTTATAACTACAGGGACTGTTTGTGTAATAAATAAAACTTAAAAACTAACTTCAGTTAAAAAAAATTAACAGAAGTTCATTGAGTACCAACATGTTGATAGGTATGATTATTACATACCAATTCTGTAGGTTGGATTATTATTTACCAACTGGTTAAAGGTTGGTTTATTAAACACCAATTTTCCTTATTAAAATAGATAAATAAGTGTAACTAATTGTATGTCATTGACCAATTTCCATATTTCCATATAAACTATATATTGTAAAGTAAGAAAGTTTGCAAAATGATGTAGCTAATTATAATTTTAAATTCAACATTCATTAAAATAAACAAATAATTGTAACTAATTGTATGTGATTGTGCAATTTCCATATAAACTATATATTTTAAATTAAGAAAGTTTGCCTAAATTTAAACATATAAATACAAAGTTTTATCTTCTATAATTTGTTTGAAAATAGTTTGTTCTATTTAAGATGTTAGATTAAATAAGGAAAAAAAAAATTAATGATAACATATACCTTATTAATCGTTACTCCATTAAGAAAGTAATTAGTCGTTACTATATTAAGATAGTCAATTCCTTGAAAATTTGGTATTCTTTGATTTTGATTTCAAAAGCACCTTATTAATCGTTATTCTCTTATGAAAGTCAACTCTTTAAAAATCTGGTATTCTTTGATTTTAATATCAAAAGTAACTCACGATAATATATACCTTATTAATAGTTACTATATTCACAAAGTCAATTCCTTGAACA
This sequence comes from Helianthus tuberosus, assembly GCA_030545235.1. Classification (NCBI taxonomy): domain Eukaryota; kingdom Viridiplantae; phylum Streptophyta; class Magnoliopsida; order Asterales; family Asteraceae; genus Helianthus; species Helianthus tuberosus. Next base: position 187,162,156 of record CM060357.1, on the reverse strand, counting down.
TATATATTCTTTGATTTAAAAAATTTACAAAATTTAATAAACTAAAAAAGTTAACCTTAGTTAGAATTTTATTTTGAAATTGTTTGTTTTAATAATTATATAGATTTGATTTTCTACTCGTTTGCTAATAAATTTTGAATTTTTTTTTATATTTAACATGTCCATATGTATAGTATATGTATTAAATTTATTTACAAAAACAACCCAAGTTAATTTGTTATTCTAGATTAAATTGAATACTAATATGCGTTTAATTTAATGTTTATTTTGATAAATAAGATACTGCATGAAATTAAGTAGCACACAAATGTCTATACAAAAGTTGACACTAAATGTTATCTTTAGTCATAAAGTCAACTGCAATTTTGATAGAAATTTTTAGTTGTAGTAATAAACATAAACATTCAAGATATACACAAAAGTTAAGTAGCATACAAAAGTCTATTATCAAAAAAGTCGATAAAGGTACATGTTCAAAGGATAGTTAACAAAACAAAGACCAAACAGTTGTTCAAAAGACAGCTTATAAAAGATAGGTGCACTTTGGCTTAGACAGAGCGGACATTTTTTAAGATGACGGTTTTTTTTGAAGTCACATAAGTGAAATCAAGCATGACGCCATCATTCAAATTATTTTCCGCCATAAATCCAGGCCAGTTTATGACTGAATAGCGTAATGCACTTCCATTTTTTTCTGGTTTGACTTCATAAATACTAACCTGCCCCTGCAGGTTTTCAAACTTCTGTGTATGAAGCTTCTTTGCAAACCCTGCGCGGTTTGATACCAGGACCGGAAGACGCTACATGTAACAACGTGGATTAAAAAGCATAAATTTTAAACATCAAATAATAACGACAAACAATGTAAATTTAAAGATTGATTGAGCAAAAATCATACCAGCCTGTATTCCCCTCTACGTGTAAAGTTACAAAACTCCGGATCTTTAGGAATAGTGTGTTTTTTCAGATTTCTTTCCAGGTAAACGCTTCTTAGACTTGGAAGTATCAACCGAGCTTACATTTTTCTTTACCTTTATGATTGAAAAAGTTGTTGTTTTCAAAAGGATACCATATTATTGTTAACAAATGAAGATTATTTGTATAAATTGATAAACTTACATCTTTTGTGAGAGATGGGGATCCTTCAGCTATAAATCCCTTGGAAGTGCAATCAACGTCATGTTGTTTACCCTTACTTGGTTCTCCAAGTCCCTCATTTATGGTGATAGCATTTTGTTCCTGAATGCAAAGATCATGTTTCAATGACACATTTTACATTAACATACATAAGGTAAATGATTACCTGTGATTGTAAAAAAATTTATGTATACATAGACATTTATAAAAGTATACGATTACCTGGTGGACATTTGGTTCTTCATGTGAAAACATGAAGCCATAATCTTTATGTAAGGCCTATAAAGAACAATATGCAAATAATTAGTGCTAGATAACTATTAATAAATAATGTGTATACAGATATTAGTAGATTACCTCGTCTAGTTTATGAACGAACTGATCACGAGATACTTCAAGAACTATTTTTTTTGTACATAATATTAAAGATCATTACCATAACGAATTAAACACTCGTCTTAATAACCAATTGAAATGTAATGACCAACATGTGTTTACCTCTTATTATGAAAGTAGTCTAGGCCACTCGTAGCACATATTGCTATCTTTAGAAATTGTACAATTGAAGTAGCATACGGTTTGTAAAACTTTCCATATTCCTCATCTCCAGTCGTAAGTATCCCTTGTATTATGGAGAATGTAATCTCAGTTATCTGCATGCTAAAATTATTGAGAAATTTCAAAATCAAGGTTTAAAAAAACATTTTCAGTTAGGGTTTATAATTTTTTAATTGTTCATGCCAAACTAAACTAGTTGTCTTGGTATTTTTCCTTAATCAAGCAACCTTAACATAGCCAAACAATTGTGTTTGGATTTAGGGGTGTCCAATTTACCAAACTCAAAACTAAAATCAAATAATATAACAAAATTAGAATTATTTAAACCAGGCCAAATTCTAATAAGTTTTACATTTTTTGTGTCGTATTAAGTGTGTTACTTTGACTTGTATGGTTTAGTATTATTGTTTACTAATTATTTAAAAATTGTAGTTTAAAACTAAAAGTTTCTACAGAGTTTAAAGCCAATAAAAGTCAAAATAGAATAAATATAGAAACTTTCTAAATTTTGTGGCTAATGTCTAAATAAAAATTAAGGTCAAGTGTTCAACTGTTGAAGGTGAGAATCCAAAAAAGGAACACGAGTTTTATTGTAGAACTGTAAAACAACAAAATGGCGATTCTAACTAACGTTGACCTCAATTAGTGATTTAAAAATGGCGTTTTAGATACTTTGGAAGCGGTTAGACGTTGGTTTTTCTGGGGCGGGGATGAAGAGAAGGCTAAAAGAAATTGGGTGTGTTGGGAAAGAGTGATCGGGCCTCCCCCGAAAAAGGTGGTTTGGGGCTGGGTTCGTTTAAAGTGTTGAATTTAAGTCTTGTTTTGAAGTGGTGGAGGCTCAAACAAGTATCATGCATTCACACCCAAGAAAGTTCGTGGTCCTTTCTACCGATTAAGGCGGTTGTCTCCGGATCTTGGAAAGGCATTTGTAATCTGGGAAAAGATCTTTTCACAGGTTCCTCAATGTATCAGCGCTCAAAAGAAGAATGGTGAGAGCTGTGATACTTGTTGGACGATTTGGAAGGCTCGCAATGAGGTGATTTTTGCCGAGAAAAGGGTGAGCATCGATGGGATCTTTAGCCAAGTGCAAGCAATGACATTCTTATGGGTCAAAAGTAGGGCGAGGCGAAACCAACTCGAGTGGGAGAATTGGGTGTCCTTTAGATTTCCGGAAAATTGATTAATATTATTTTCAGTTTTGGTGCACATATTTTTTGGGTGTAATGTTGTTTTGTTGTTTGCCATCCAAAAAAAAGTTTAAGAATTAGTTATAAGCTATTCATCAATGAAGTTGTTTTGAAACTTTATATTAACTTGTTTGAATGTTTTTCAAAACAGAGAGGTTAAAGTTGTTTACTTTAAAGTTTGAATGTTTTTTAAACAAACAAGTCAAAATTGTGTACCTTACAGTTTATTTTTTAAGTTAATCAGGTCAGCTGCAATTTTTTTATACATTCTTGATGCACCACTTTTATAGTCAAAATCAGATTAATGAAGTTATTATGGACTTCAAAAGCTAAATTCACCCATCTAACATTTGCTCAAGCGAAGCTAATGTATGAGACCAATTACCACAATATGAGCTAAAATGGGCACAACCATTTAGGGATGAGCGTGCTACCGGTACCGAAAATACCGATACCGAATTCGCCAAAACTGGGTACCGGTACGGTACCGGTATTTAAAGGTAAAATTACGTATTTTACCGGTACCGATACCGAAAGTACCGATACCGAAAATGCCAAAACGTGGGTACCGGTACCGAAAAAGTTCGGTATGAGAAATTCGGTACTACCGAGTACCAAATGCTCATCTCTACAACCATCATATAACAAATCAACAATGCTTCACGTGGAGATTACATTTCAAAATTGGTCCAATTAATAAGTAATTAGTAATCCCCAAATAATCTTGATAAAATAACATGTTACCGGTTCAAACATAACATGGTCAAATTCACAAATTTAAATCTAAGTAATTAATCAAAACACTGTGAAAAGCAAGACATTGATGCACTAGGTTTTATTATTATTATTATTATTATTATTATTATTATTATTATTATTATTATTATTATTATTATTATTATTATTATTATTATTTTAAAGCTCTTCATTATCTTAAAGAAACTGTTATAAAACTTCACATATCTCAAAAGAGGCGAAAGTAGTCTAAAAAATTTTATTACCTTACTTACTACTGCTTGAATCTGCTTCTTCTTCAGCTAACTGTTAAGAATTCCAAACAACAATAAGTATCCGAAATATCAAACACTCGGTCATAACCTAATATTGAAATCAGAAGCTTTTTATACTACCAAAATTTACATCCACAAGTTGCAGTGGTAAGGTAAGTCGTCTGATTAAGTAAGGGTTAATTGAAGCTGGTATATTGACAGTATGGTAGATGGGGGAGTTAATTGATGAAGGCGGCAGATGGGGGTGATTAATGAAGCTGGTAGATGGGGGAGTTTAATTGATGAAGGCTGCAGATGGTTGGAGGAATGGTGGCAGGGTTTTGAATTTTGAAAAACCCTTTTATCAAGTGCAAATTTAGAAGTGATACTAAAAGTCTTGCATTTGCCAAAACATTATTTTTTAACTTATTAACTTTTATCAAGTCAATATCAAGTGCAAATTAGAAGTGATACTAAAAGTCTTGCATTTGCCAAAACATTATTTTTTAACTTGTTAACTTTTATCAAGTCAATAAGTTAAAAGTTGATGTAAAATAAGGAATCCGAAACACCCACTTATCCACTGATGAGTAAGTAAAACAAAGTCAGGGGTTTACCTTTGGTGTTGCAGTTGTCTCTTAACGGTGGAGGAACCACATGGAGATCCAAATTTTTCTGGATAGAGAACGGTGATGATGGGATTGAGGCAAAGAGGGAAAGGGTGGTTCTTTATTTGTAGAGTAAAATTTAAAATGTTTTTTCTGTTTTTTTATTTTAATGAAAATGACCGATCATAAAGTACCGTGGAAGTACGGTCAATACAATAGCTGTAAAAAAAGTTGAGAGTGACATATAGTCAATTTTCTAAGGCTGGAGGGTATGGGATGAAGCCCTGAGCATTCACATTCTATCCATCAAATTGTGAGAGAGAAGTTTTTATATTATAAAAGTGGTTGTGAGCGAAGGTGAGAGAAAACGTTACTGTTCATCTGTATATTTGAGGGGACACTGTTCACCCTCTATAATTTTTTAATATATTTTGAAAGTGGTTGTGAGTAGGGGTGAGAGAAAATGTAATGATAAAAGTATAAAAATATATTATTTAATTAAAAAGAGAGATAAAATGTAGTTGTTTTTAATGTAATTATAGGGTAGAAAATGATGGATAGGATGAGAATGCTCTTAGGGTGTACGGTGTGGTGATCGGTAAAGGGTGGCAAACCCCTTTACCGATCGGTAAACACCACCGCCAACTCTTGTTTAGTCACCAAAGTTTGCCAAATCGGTGGTGGCATGCCGAATCGGTGAGGGGAGGAAGAAGAGAGAGAGGGGGGTTTGGGGTGGGGTCCAATCCAATCTCAACCAATCACACCTTTTTCCTTTTTTTTAAAAAAATAGTTTACCACTTCACCAAGTGTCTAAACCATTGCCAACACTTTTCACCAAAGTTTAAACACTTTTCACCAATTGACATGGCGCGCTCTGATTGGTCGGTTTTTTGGTTTGCCACTCAAAGTGTTTAACCACTCCCTACACCCTTAGGGGCTTTATCAGGACATCTTAGCGTCACGTAGGATCCAAGTCAGCTAGGGGGCTTTATCATGCTCTCCCTTAACTTGCATGAAATGGTATAAAACCCCTTATTAAACAAAATTAAAAAAAAAATAAAAATTTCTTTGGTTTAAATCAAGCGGGCCCCACCTGAACATCTCATTCTTGGCGTTACTATGGTAGCGGAGAAGGGATGGCGCCCCCTCTTAAAATCCTGGGTGTGGTCAGTGGCGGACCCATAAATTATTTGTTGGGGGTGCGGATTAGGTGCTCAACCATATTTTCAAGGGGTGTGGTCGGGTTTTTTGCCTAAAATATACATTAATTTTTTTTTTCAAGGGGTGCGGCCGCCCACCATGGCCAAAGGGTAGGTCCGCCCCTGGGTGTGGTGATGGAGCCCCCATGACGCTATACATGGATGAGGTGGAGGGATGGCGCCCTCCATACCGTCCAGCTTAAGAGTAAAGTGTCAAAATCGTCCCTAAGGTTTGGCTATGTTTGTTATTTTCATCTAAAAATTTTTTTTTGTACAGTATAGTCCTTCAGTTTTGAGATTTTTTGTCATTTTCATACAAACGTCTAATTTGCTTTATTTTTTATGTCAAACATTTGGATGAAAATGGCAAAAAAAATCACAAATCTCAAGGACGATTTTGGCAAAAAAGTCAGACGTTTTGATGAAAATGACAAAAAATCCCAAAAGTGAAGAACTCTATTGTACAAAAATGATGTTTTGGATGGAAATGACAAACATACCCAAAACTCAGAGACGATTTTAGCAATTTACCCATTTTGTAAAATTATAGCTTTTGTTAATTAAACTTTAGTTTACGGAGTCATGTAGTAGATGTTTTCTTTTTAAAAAATTAATTTGTCATTTTTTTAAAACAATTTATTATTTAAATAAAATAAGGAGTTAATATTTTCTTTGTGCAATATTAATTGATTTATATACAAATAAATAGTTAAAGGAACATTAACTTTGTAAACAAATACAATTATGCATAATAATAAAGTAAAATACATAAGCTTTTATATAACAAAAATAAAAAAGTACAACATGAAACATACTGTATAGTGAGTAGACTAGGCCTCGTGGTATGATATGACCCAAGGATGATGGTATTTGACCGGGTGCATCCTGGATACCACAAAACAAGAGGGCTAAATGATTAAAAAAAAGGTAAAACAAGTTACCTATTGTTAACTAGTGGTAAACGCTAAAAAACAGTTCACCTTTATAACTGATTTCTTTTATGTGTTTGTGTATGTGTTTTTTTTTTTTTTTTGTCTTTTATTAATAACTAGGTACAATCCTCATGCGATGTTGAGAATTCGGTCTGTATCAATTCTAAATTCATTACAATAGCGGTATGGTACTGACATGTTGATCAGTTCTGTTTAAACATAATGGAAAACATGAAATAACATACCTTTGATTGCATCAGTAGAGAATCCAGTCAGAGACGCAGCAACGGAGTTCGACATAGTTGTCAGTTTGATCTGGTTCCTCCTTAGGGTGTAAAGTGATGATGGTGATGAACCGAAAGTAGGGAGGTTTCGGTTATGAAGAGAGAGAGACGAATTGTGATGTTATGTTGTTAGGTTGTGTGTCTTACCTTTAACCTCTCTAATAATCTCCTTATATATACACCCAAGAGGAAACCCAATTAGTTAATAAGGGTAATATGGTCCATCAACAATTACCAACTAATTATTAATAGGTTATTAATATATTTTGATCTATATTATATAAATGATAATGATGGCTACTATATTAAATATAAATAAATAAATATTTAATCTTACATTCTCTCACTTAGCCGAATAATCATTTATCATGAGTATTAGATAAGTCTGATCAGAAGTTAATACTCATTTTAGCCTTAAACAAGTACTATAGCAGAGAAATACAGCCGTTGAATCATTATGCGACTCAGGACCCCCATTAGTCATACTATAGCCTTAATTTAAAACCTAACAGTTATGATCAAAATAAGTAAGCCCTTTAACGTTTGATTTGTATTTATAGTTGTCTATATGTCATTACACCGGCAGAACATATGTAAGAGACATACAAAATCAAACTGATGAGGAAAATTGATTAATAGTTAGTCATTCATAGTACGATATGCAGTTGTACATGGTCATCAATTAAAACCCGTCTCTTTTATGAGCACTCTTAATAAGACTTATGGGTAATAGACCTTTAGTTATAGGATCCTTAAGCATATCACGAATGCATTCGATACAAAGATTTCGTTTCCTCAATTCGTTCATAAACGAATAATTAATTGCGTATTGAAATTTAATGCAGCACCTCTCGAACTGTTACTGTTCAAGGAGACATGGTAGCTGACTTTATCACAACAAGTCTTCAATATATTAATTATATGGAGTTAATAAAGTCATGAGTCCACTGATAAATTTCCAACAACATTTAGTGACTATATTATGTCGTTATAATTTAGGTTGTTGATATCAGTCCATTATGACTCCTCCATGAGATAGGTTTTGTCTGTTGACATAAAGATATACCCGAAATTACATTTTGTCATCTTTGAATATTACAAAGTTAGAGTAATAAACCGGTTTGAGTTCTCACTTCTTCTTTAAATTATAGCATCTCGTTTCTTTTAAAGATATTGTAATACTCTATTAGATGCTTCACATTAATCTAGACATATCTAGTGTGTTGCAATGTGAGTAATATCTAAACGAGTATAGACTTGAACTTACATAAGGCTTCTAATTAATGAAGCATAAGTAAATAATCTCGTTTATCCTATTATCCTCTAAATGAGAGCATTAATGTTTGTTACATATGTAAGGACCCATTTAATGTTAAACTTATGGAACGGAAGTAATGTCCCATTTGGTCTATCTCAACATGTTATGATATCTATTATGTAAGAGATATCTCTGAGATCTATTATATCAAAGTTTGTGTTAACAATGCTTTGACTTATGTAACATCTACTTGTCAAAAGAATATCATCTATATAGACAAGTTTATCTTAGTTGCTCCCACTCATCTTGAGGTAGGTACATTATTCCACTTGGTTGTTGATGAAAATAATTGCGTTAAGATTTCATCACATTATGTTGTTTGCATTAAACCATACATGGATTTTATTGGCTTATAGACAAACTGTTCTTTAACTTCAAGTTTAGAACTTTTAGGTTGTTTTATGAACATGTAAATATGTCAGCCAGTTGTTAGGGAAAGTTGTTTTAATGTTCATCTAATGTAGCTCAAAACTATTATAAGCTACTAGAACAGTGATGATCCTAAAAGAAATCTTTTGTTAGATATGTAATAAAGATTCTTTAATAATTTATCTCTTCCTGAGTACAACCTTTGACAATCAATCATGCTTCTTTGTGTCTTAACGTTTATATCAGGATTTGGTTTAGTTATGAACACTCTTAGGTTATTCAATCAAATCCCAAACGTTATGCGAACACATAAAATCAGTTTTGCTAGAAAACAGTTTTATTCTATTTAGAAGATTAATTGACACTAATGGCTTAATTAGAAGAGATAGGATCAGTAAACTTTTCCAAAATCCATTTCTACTTCAGTTAGGGAGGTTATGTAATCATCAAAGTTAGTAGGCTTTTAAACCTAGATGACCTCCTGAGTTGATTATGGAGTTTGTTAGAAGTTTCAGTTTTATGGATTAGCTCTTGATTAGGTTGCTATCATTTTCAGGATTCTAAGTTTGTAAGAGTTGGTGCAGTATGGTGTACAAGAGGTGTAATCGGAGTTAAATTTGGAGTGAAATTTAATGACACTCTTCCCCCCGCCTCTTGTATTCCTTGCAAGTCATTATAAGGACTTTGACTGCTCCTACTGACCTTAGAAAACTTTAGGAACTCAGCATGCTTAGGGTCAATATTTAACGACCAAACAAATTCTAATAGAGAAAACATATTAATGAACATATTAATGACGTTAGTCATTGTAGTTTCTCTTGTTGAGGATTATGTTAGTTTAGATAAGAAATCTAAGTGTGCCCACAATTAAGCAACAATGAAACCTTTGTAAAAATAGCATTAGATTTTAAGGAGACAAGTTGTGATAGAACAGTGTCAAGATGGAGCAGTGTCTTGTTCAAGAGGTGTAAATTGAAGTAATATAAAGTTTTTACTCCCCCACCTCTTGCAACTATTGCAAGTTATTATTAAGACACTTAATGCTCCCACTGATCTTTAATATCTCTAGAATGCTACAAGAGAAGTTTCAATGAGCTACGTGACGTAGGAACCCATCACATATACGTTAGACTTTATTTGATTTCTTTAATGTCCAGATATCATAAGAAACTTTAGGGACATATCTAATAGAATCTTATTAAGTACATATATGAATAGATTTCTTATAAGACCGTGGGCCATATACGACAAAATTTAGATACAAGTAGATAGTCTTTAAATGATAAATGAATTATGTCTGAATATTCCATTTGGAATAAGTTCCACGAGTGTCAATGAATGACTTATGATGGACCCATACTTATTCCTTGAGCCAAGTAATATTTAGGGCTATAACGTCATGATTTAAAATCACTTAGAATGAGATTAGATAAGAAATCATCCTCATTAACCATGTCATGATTTCTCATGAATTTTGGTTATAATGGATGAAATTTGTAAGTCTCATTTTCCTTTTGTTAAATTTTTCATTTGCATGATGACAAAAGTTGTGAAAGTGTAAGGTATCATCTAGTTTTATCTTGATAATGTTTCAATCCAGATATTTAGAACAAATAAGATGAGAGTTTAAGATAAGTGTGACTTTATGTTGACTATGCAAACCTCACAACCTTCATAACATTGCTTAATTATGATACTATATTCTGATTAATACTCAGAATATATGTACGGTATCGAAAAACGTTGTTAGAAGACTGCTTATTATTGTTCTTATAGCCTTAACATTTAATTTTGTCACTAACTCTCATGTTAGTTATTTGTTAACTTCTGGTAAGGAAACGTTTAAAAACTAGAGTCAACTAATCATGTGTTAATAGGAATATTATAATTAGTAGACTTAATTATCTTTAATAAGTGACTATCTAATTAATTCATCAAACTGTTCTTTAGAATAATGGTAGTCTCGTTGCTTATGTCTAGTCTAATGACATAATGATGCAGTGAGATTTTCCCTTGAAGAACCTTAGAGGTGGAATTAACATTTGTAATTTGTCTATGGACCTTAGAACAATCCTCTTTTAAGGTTTTAAGTGGTTGTAAGGTGAGTAACAACTTATTTTCCAGCTTCAAACATTTATTTCTTTGTACATATGTTGCTTATCAACACACTCATTATACTTTGGTATTTTTGAGTGTTATAGTTGATTTATAAGGCATCAAATTGTACAAGAAAATCTTAATATGTAATGTACTGGAAAATGTACTTATTTCCATGCGTAAGCCCTTAACTTTATGGGTCATGGTATTGTACATTATTATGTATTCACATATACCACTTAACTTTATAGTTTAGAATTTTAAAAGAAGGCATGCATCTTAGGAGTTCTAGTGATTATTCCATATATAAGAGATTAGCCTTAGGAAAGACTTAATCTGAAATAACTTTAGTGATAGCATTGTGTTAGAGAGTTCTTGATTATCATAAGAGACATCATGTTCGATTTGTCCTAATCATCATGCTCTAATTTTCTTCTTTATAATCTTTATCAGAAGAGAGCAATAGGATTATCGTGTCTTAAGAAATAATCAAGGATTTGATTTAAGAGCTAATTCTAATAGAAACTTTAAATAAAGCAAACATTTTAGGTTTAGGAATTAGAGTGGATGAGATATATGTAGAAGAAAATTATAGTGAGTAAAATTATGGGTACTAAGAATAAGACAGACGAAATGATCATAAAATTAATTAAGGATCATTAATATAAGGATCATTATGTGAAGAGATTGTGATATGTCTATTACTAACATAAAAAATAATAGACTTAGTAAATTCTACTTAAACAAAGACAAATCAGCTTTGGCCAGAAGTGTAATCATTTAAGTATGTGTGCAAAGTAATCGTGACAAATCAGCTTTGGCCAGAAATGAGACAATCACTTTAGTTATGCACTTGTCAAGCATGCTAAACATAAATGAATTAAATCAGCTTTGGCCAGAATTAAGACATTTCACGTGTGTAATGCATACTCAACATAGCTTTTTATAATACTTGAACAATAAATAGATGTATTAAATCAGCTTTGGGCAGAAATGATACATCAGAAGCTCATTCAAGTTAAGCTAGTTTGGTTGTGTAAAACATTATTTGATCCTTATTAATTAACTAAGTATTTACAGAACCAATTTTTTTTTAATAGCAAACCACCTGTTAGCGCGGATCGAACTAAAAAATTTTAGTTCACATTAAACAGCTTAAAATAATGAGGTTTCGAGTCTTGTGCGATCAGTAATGCCTAAGTCTTGTGCGATCAATAAGGCCCTTGTGCGATCAATAAGGCCCAAGTCTTGTGCGATCAATAATGCCCATAACTTGTGCGATCCGTAAGGCCCAATAACTTGTGCGATCCGTAAGGCCCAATAACTTGTGCGATCCGTAAGGCCCAATAACTTGTGTGATCAGTAATGCCTTGTGCGATCCACAAGTCTTGTGCGATCCACAAATCTTGTGCGATTATGCAGTCTTAACTTGTACAATATGCTTAATTAATTGTACAAATCTTGTGCGACTGTCTTGTGCGATTTCCCTTGTGTGATCAGATCATATCTCATGTGATCTGATCTTGTGCGAATGTCTTGTGCGATCAGATCATATCTGATCTGATCTTGTACGACTGAAGGGAACTTGTGCGATTAGTTACATTGATAATTTCGAACCTACTGTTAATAGCTGTTTCTTGTGATTATAACTAAAACTCGAAATTTAAGGGATTGTGGGATAGTGTTTCCTATTTTATTTATGATCTAAACTTATCAAATATTTCGAAAATAATAACTGAAAATCCTTTAACATTTTTCCGAATTTTAATAGATAAAATTTAGATCAAACATTGGAAAAACATCCACTAATCCAAATTATATTCCAAAATAAGGGAATTTTTGAGTTTTCGCTTAGAACAATATGATGAACCCTAAAATATAAAAAACATAATTCTGGGTTCCGAAATCTAAATTTTAAGACTTTCTTTAATGGATTTCGAATATTAGTTTACCCATTATAATTTCGAGTCAAAATCATTAAACATCAACTTCCGACAACAGGGATTTCGGCAACAAAGACTCGAAAACAGCCGTGATCATGAAGGCTTAAATTTTTTTTCTGTTTTCCAGATTTTGATCCCAGAATAATGGATACAAAACAGAACTGATTTATCAACATATGCTCTGATACCACATGTTGATCAGTTCTGTTTAAACATAATGGAAAACATGAAATAACATACCTTTGATTGCATCAGTAGAGAATCCAGTCAGAGACGCAGCAACGGAGTTCGACATAGTTGTCAGTTTGATCTGGTTCCTCCTTAGGGTGTAAAGTGATGATGGTGATGAACCGAAAGTAGGGAGGTTTCGGTTATGAAGAGAGAGAGAGACGAATTGTGATGTTATGTTGTTAGGTTGTGTGTCTTACCTTTAACCTCTCTAATAATCTCCTTATATATACACCCAAGAGGAAACCCAATTAGTTAATAAGGGTAATATGGTCCACCAACAATTACCAACTAATTATTAATAGGTTATTAATATATTTTGATCTATATTATATAAATGATAATGATGGCTACTAGATTAAATATAAATAAATAAATATTTAATCTTACATGACATACCTGGTATAGCACCCGAAAAAAATACAAACAAATAGCGGTTCCAAAATGATACACTAGTGCGAAAGCAAAGGTACAATTGAGGATCTCTATCAATGTATTTTCTTGATTCTCTGATATCTTTTGTGTTTTTTTTGTCTTTTATCTATAACTAGGTACAATTCTCACGCGCTACGGTGAGAATTCGGTGTATCGATTCAATTCATAAGGATAGTGGTATGGTGATAAAAACAAATAACGGTTCCAAAAGATATTCTATTGCGAATACAACTATGTTTTCAATAAAATGAGTACCGAAAATCAAAAAATACGAATACTAGTACTGGTAATCTGGTATTAAAGTTGTCCGGAGGATATATGTTCGGTTTGTGACGATAAAAAACAAAAAAAAATAATTATGTTTGACTTGTTCGACTTTTGAAAAAAAAAATCAATGACTTTATATAAAAAATGTGCGGCAGCTTTCATAACATGTACTTTTATGTTTTGATTGTTGATCAGTTCTGTTTAAACATAATGGAAAACATGAAACACATACCTGTTATAGCATTCAAAGCAGTAGAGAATCCAGTCAGAGATCCAGCCATTGAGTTCGACATCTTTGTCAAGGTGATCCGGTTCCTCCTTAGGATGTAAAGTGATGATGGTGATGAAACCGAAAGTAGGGTTGATTTCGGTTATGGGGAGAGAGATACGAAATTGATGTTAATGAGGGTTTTTGATTGTGTAATTTGTCTAACCCTTTAACTCTCTAATAAGCCCCTTATTTATACACCCAAGAGGAAACCTAATTAGTTAATAAGGGCAATATGGTCCATCAACAATTACCAACTAATTATTAATAGGTTATTAATATATTTTGATCTAATATAATATAAATGATTATAAAGGCTAAAAGATTAAATATTACATTATTAATATATTTAATCTCACATTCTCCCACTTAGCCGAGTAATCATTTATCATGAGTATTAGGTAAGCCTGGCCAGGAGTTAACACTCATTTTAGCCTTAAACCAAGAACTATAGCAGAGAAATACAGCCGTTGAATCATCATTCGACTCAGGACCCCCATTAGTCACACTATAGCCTCAATTTAAAACCTAATAGTTACGATCAAAATATGTATAAGCCCTTTAGCGTCTGATTTGTATTTATATTTGTCTATATGTCATTACACCGGCAGAACATATGTTAGAGACATACAAAATCAAACTGAGGAAATTTTATTAATTAAAACACAAGCTAGTACAATAGGCCATTAAACAAGGTCTTTAATAAGTCCCATATTCGATACATGTTCTTCGAAAACTTTAGGTGGGAGACCTTTAGTCATCGGATCCGCAAGCATATCTTTAGTACTAATATACTCAATACAAAGATTATTTTCCTCAACTCGTTCACGTACGAACAAGTACTTCGTATCAAGATATAAACCAGCTCCAGTCGAACTGTTACTGTTCGAGAAACTAACGGCAGCTGAATTATCACAGTAAAGCTTCAATGGTCTAGAAATGGAATTAACGATTTTGAGTCCAGTGATCAGATTTCTAAGCAACATTCCATGACAGGTTGCGTTGTAAACAGCAATGTATTCTGCCATCATTGTGGAAGTTGTAGTTAACTGTTGTTTATGACTCTTCCATGAGATAGGTCCGCCTGCTAACATAAAGATGTAGCTCGAAGTGGATTTCTTGTCATCTTTGCATTTGGCAAAGTCAGAATCAGAATAACCTACCACTTCTAAATGATCACTTCTTCTATAAGTCAGTTTATAGTCTTTCGTCCCTTGCAGATATCTGAGGACCTTCTTAGCTGCTTTCCAGTGATCTAGGCCAGGATTAGTCTGATAACGACCTAGCATTCCAGCAATGTAAGCGATATCTGGGCGAGTACAGACTTGAGCATACATCAGGCTCCCGACTACTGACGCGTAAGGTATCTGGCTCATCTGCTCCTTTTCAACCTCTGTTGTCGGACACTGGAATGAACCGAAAACATCTCCCTTAACTACTGGAGCGACGGAGGGTTTGCACTGTTGCATGTTGTAACGTGTAAGGACACGATCTATGTAAGTCTTTTGAGACAATCCTAAGATCCCTTTGTGTCTATCTCGGTGAATTTCGATGCCAATGACGTAAGAAGCATCTCCGAGATCCTTCATGTCGAAGTTATGCGAGAGTAACCGCTTCGACTCATGCAACATGTCTAAACTATTACTTGCCAATAGAATATCATCTACGTAAAGGACAAGTATAGTAATGTTACTCCCACTCATATTGAGGTAGGTGCATTGATCCACTTGATTCTTCATAAAACCTTGCCTCTTCATGACTTCATCAAACTTGAGGTACCATTGACGTGATGCTTGTTTTAACCCATAAATGGATTTCTTCAACTTACAGACTAGATGCTCCTGACCTTCAGGTTTAAAGCCTTCAGGTTGTTTCATGTAAACATCTTTGTCTAAGTCTCTGTTAAGGAAAGCAGTTTTGACGTCCATCTGATGCAGCTCTAAATCAAAATGAGCTACTAGGGCCATAACGATCCTTAATGAATCTTTACGAGAGACAGGTGAAAACGTCTGTTGATAATCAATTCCCTCTTTCTGAGTGTAGCCCTTTGCAACCAATCTCGCTTTGTAGCGTTCAACGTTCCTATTCGGATCTAGTTTTGTTTTGAACACCCATTTACAACCTACAGGTTTGGCACCATTGGGTAATTCGACCAAATCCCAAACGTCATTTTTCTTCATGGATTCAAGCTCATCAATCATTGCTTTGTTCCATTCAGAAGACTGATCACTGCTAATGGCTTCGTTAGAAGAGATAGGATCATTGAGCTTTCCAGCATCCATTTCAGTCAGGTAGGTAACATAATCATCCCAATTAGTAGGCCTTCTTTGCCTAGATGACCTCCTGAGTTGATTATCGGGTTCAGCGTTGTCTTGGTTTTGAGCGTTTGATGTGCCTTCGTTATGAGGTATAATGGGTTCTGGTTGTGGAGATGGAATTTGTGCAGTGGCTTCAGGTACAGTTGCATGGGGTACAAGAGGAGTAAACGGAGTAATGATAAGCGACGAGTCTCCCCCCCCCCCCCCCGCGTCTTGTACTTCTTGCAATTCTTCGTAAGGGTTGGTACTGCTCCCACTGACCTTGAAATCCTCTAGGAACGCAGCACGCTTGGTTTCAACAATACGGGTGACATGGGAAGGACAATAGAAACGATAACCCTTCGAATGATCAGGATACCCAATAAAGAAGCAGGTAACTGTTTTAGGGTCAAGTTTCCTTTGGAAAGGATTGTAAAGTTTTGCTTCAGCAATGCAGCCCCAAACTTTCATATATTTAAGACTCGGTTTCCTTCCTGTCCAAAGTTCATAAGGAGTTTTAGGGACAGACTTAGAAGGAACTCTATTGAGTATATGAACAGCTGCTTTTAACGCTTCAGTCCAGAGGAATAATGGTAAATTAGTGTTGGCTAACATACTGCGCACCATGTTCATAAGGGTACGATTTCTTCTTTCAGCGACACCATTCTGCTGAGGTGTACCAGGCATGGTGTATTGGTTCACAATCCCCTGGCCCTTACAAAACTCATAAAATGGACCAGGAGCTTGACCCACATCAGTATGTCTTCCATAATATTCACCGCCTCTATCTGATCTCACAACTTTAATCTGACGATCTAATTGCTTTTCAACTTCAGCTTTATAATCTTTAAAAGTTGTTAGAGATTCAGATTTTTCCTTTATAAGATACAAGTACATGTAACGAGAATAATCATCAATGAAAGTGATAAATGAAGTATGTCCTGTTATACCAGCGATTTGATAAGGACCACTAATGTCAGTGTGAATGAGTTCTAATAAATTAGAGCTCCTAGTGGCACCTTTCTTATTCGCTAATGTCATTTTGCCTTTAAGACATTTGACACATGTTCCAAAATCAGTAAAATCGAGAGGAGGTAAGACTTCATCCTTTACGAGACGATTTAATCGTTCTCTTGAGATGTGGCCTAAACGTTGATGCCACAACATAGATGAAGTCTCTAAGTCTCGAACATGTTTCATCTTTGTGAGTGATTCATTAATATTATATGACAACAAAGATTTGGAAAAATTATCATCTAGTTCTAATCTATAGAGACCACCATCCAGAATGCCAGTACCATAAACAACGGAATCATAAAGAATAGAGAGTTTGCGATGACCATGGGAAACAACAAAACCGTCCATGTCTAACTTTGGTCCTGATACAAGGTTCCGAGTTACCTCAGGAACATATAAGGTATCATAAAGTTTAATACATAAACCAGTTTTCAAAAATAATTGTAATGTTCCTATGGCCTTCACTTCTAATTCCCGATCATCTCCAACTTTAAGTGTTCTTTGGTTTCTTCCCAGCTTCCGGATTGTAAGGAATCCCTGAAGTGAATTGGTAACATGTACCATAGAACCAGAATCAAACCACCAAGAATTAGCAAGAACATTTAAATTAAAGGACTCAAGTATCATGAAAAAATCGTTACCTTTCTTAGCCAGCCACTCCTTGAAGTCAGGGCATTCCTTTTGCTTATGTCCTGTTTTCTTACAGAACTTGCAGTAGGGTTTGCCTAAGGAGTTCTTAGAGCTGGAAGGTGCACTTGTATTAGGAGTTGGATTTGGCTTTTGAACCTTAGAAGCATCCTTTCTTTGATAATTGTTCTTCCTCTTCTTTGAGCTGGAGGTGGTGAAGTTAGCAACATCAGTATGGCGATCCATCTTCATACGCTCTTCCTCCTGCACGCACATAGCGATCAGCTCACTCATCGTCCATTTGTCCTTCTGAGTGTTGTAATTGATCTTGAATGCTTCATAGGACGAAGGAAGCGAAGTGATGATGAAGTGAACAAGAAAACCATCACTGATCTCCATCTCTAGGCCCTTCAACTTATTGGCCATGTCATGCATCATCATGATGTGTTCGCGAATGCCGCTCCTCCCATCATACTTAGTCGTCACCAGCTTGAGGATAAGAGTGCTAGCGTGTGCTTTTGATGTTCCTTTGAATTGATCCTCCACAGAAGCCAAGTAGGTTTTAGCATCGTCAGAATCAGGAATGGCCCCTCTGATTGAGTTATGAATGGACTGCTTCATGAACATGAGAGACATGCGGTTACACCTAGTCCACTTATCATGAAGTAACTGCTCAGCAGCAGTACTTGTAGCAGTAAGGTCCGCTGGCTTATTCTCTCTTAGAGCATAGTCAAAGTCCAAGAGTCCAAGTGTAAGCATGAGGGCATCTGTCACACCCCCAAAATACCACCTAAGGAATGTCCCTATTAGGCGTGTGACGTACCAATAACGAGCCACTAATTACATTGGACGCATACAAGTTTCAAAATAAAATCCTTAATTATTAATGTAAAATACCGTCAACGAGTTTAAATGAAAACCAACATGTTCAGCGGAAGCAAATAGTAAACCAATGTTAAATTGTTTCAAAAACCAATGTATGATATTAATAGTTCAATCACATGAATCCCTCCAGTCGACCCATGACCACTCCAGCTACTCCAGACAGCAAGTTCCGAAATCCAAGATATCTAACGACCTGCAAGCATGCAGACAAGTGTGTCAGACGACGCTGGTGAGTTCAAAGTTTTGTTAACGCGTTTAGTTACCAGGTATGTGTATAAAACAGTTCAACAGTTTAATAGTTCAATAATTTGATTTGATGATGTTATTAACTCGATTACCGTATGTGGCTACTAGATGTGAATGCCCAACCCCAATGCCTCTATCTAGGCATTGGTCAAGTGGTCAAGGTAATTAGTTCAACTAACAACCTCGAGTAGATGTAAGGGGTCTTATATATACACGATGTGAATGCCCAACCCCAATGCCTCTATCTAGGCATTGGTCAAGTGGTCAAGGTAATTAGTTCACGCCCGTCCTTTCGGCACGGTGTGAGGGTGCCAATCCTAATAGCGCTATCAACTAAATACCTCGTTGCCTTCCCGGCAACAATCGGTAGATGTAGGGGGTCTTACATAATAGAAACTAAGTAATAACAAACATCCCATTAACCTGCATTCCTCCCTGGAACGTTACCCGATATCCCTTCCCGGGATGCATGCTTGGAAAAGAGCAGTGAACTCACCTTGGTTTGCTCGGTTTGATTAATTACTTGTTAACACTTAGACAGTCACAGCCTATGATATTCATGTACGCATAATCAGTTTCACATTCGCAATGTTCACGTATAAATTATAGTCACGTTGTGTGTTCAAACATCAGTTTCCGAGTAACATATAGCAATCATATAACCCAGTCAAATTCACAAATAAATGGTAGCATGCATCGCAAACAGTTAAACAACCCATTTCTTCCCACATTTTACTTGATGACTTGTAACAGTGTCCAACAGTTGTGTTTTCGTCAGTTGGATGTGCCACACATATAGAAATCAACTCGCATTTACTCAGTCAAAACCACACTCCTAATAAACAATAGCTCAAACAGTTCATGCTCAATCTATTGGACAGGGTGACGGAATCATGGTGTTTTCGTTGGCACAGTAGGTGACGAAATCATAGGGTTTCATCGATTATCATGATAATTTCTAACACTTCATCTAACCCTAATACTCACCGTTCCCAATGTTCACCCCAACATCATCATTAGTCTGTGCACTTAAGATTACATCATGCATGCATACTGAAACACTATTATGATAACCACATTTTGTTTGACTATATCCCCACATGGCCGCCATTTCAAATTCAAAGTTAGTGATTTTATATGATTACCAACTCTACTGTTCATTCACGTGCTCATTGTTGGGAAAATTTGTGAATGGATATTTAGTTAATTTATAATTTAGTGAAATTATAATTACTAATTAAACTCCTTCATATGGTGAAACTCTTGAGTAGAGTTTTATATCACTTGATTAGCTTTTATTAGAGTTTTTATGGCTCTAATTAAATCACTAATTAAGTGAAACTTTTATTAGAGTTTTATGTCTCTAATAAAATCACCACTTAAGAGAAACTCTTCATAACACACAACTCTTGTAAAAAAAAATGGGAGGCCATGTGACTCATTGGAATTATGAGAAAACTACAAGAGAAAGATAATATGTATGAAGAATTCTTGGAGAAGTGGTGAAGACTTGAACATCCATATGTTGGGAATTATAGAGAGATAAGTTTTCTCTACTCGATTTCATCACCTTCATATCATTATTTTCCACAAGTTCAAACACTATAATTCTATTCGGTGTAACCTCGGGCGTGTGGCCATTTCCGGCAGTACAGACTGCTTCGGCTGTTGTACCATGGGAGACAGACGCGTCATCTTTAGTAGAGGCGCGGAATCTGTTTTAAGGGAAGCGTGTTGAACACGTGCCTCAACCAAAATCGTCAACATTTTAGTGTTCTTTTTGTTGCAGTCAAGGAGTATTTTTCAAGACTCAAGATGATGAATACTCGAGTCTAGGATGCTATCAAGTGCGCGTGAAGGACCCACCAGAGATGCGGCTTGACTCAAGATTGGTATATATAATTATATTATATATTCTTTTTATTTAGTTATTGCAACCGATATTGTACTATGATATTTCCTACGAATAACGAGAGTCTCGTTATTATATATTTTGTAATTATATTTTACAAAAGGTGAACCTAATTCCTACAAACTTAAAACTGATTTCGTGAGATTGTTGGTACAATCTTAAAACCTTATTTATAAGGATTTTGGGTTTATGAAAGGATTTATAATAGAATAAAAAAAATATTTTAGAGATTATGATCTTATAAATTTATATTTTTTTTGGGAAATATGAATGTAGTACAACTTGTTGTGTTTGGATTTTTGAGATTAAGATACAATCTTAAATCCTATACCATGGTACAAAACGAATAGTTTTGGTTCCAACATTTGGTTTTGAAACGATTTTGAAAATCGTTACTTTTTCTAACTTTTGTGTTAGATCGGGTTTATTAGTGTAAACCATACGTTTTTTGTAAACGTTAAATTCTCTAACATGTGTGTTAGACCGGAATTATTGGTGTAAACCATACGTTTTTTGTAAACGTTAAATTCTCTTAAGTAGAGTTTTTTATGTCTTTAAATAAGAGTTTTATGTTACTTGATTAGAGTTTTATGTATCTAATCAAGTCTCTATTTAAAGTAGACTTTTCATCCACCCATGGATTGATATGAACAAATAAGTCTTATAATGATTTTTGTAATCATTTGTCTTCTAACATGTGTGTTAGAAACGTTCATGAAACGCGTTAGTTTGGAAGCAATTTTATTTGTTTAGTTTCTAACGTGTGTACTAGAAATGACTTATTTATTTGAACCATATATGTGCTTTTAGCAAGTCAAATTAACATCTTGTGAAAATGTTAATATTTCTAACGTGCGCGTTAGAATTTCTTTCATTTTAACATAATTGTTAAAAATGGTTAAAATACAAATGCTTTGAAATGTTTTATGTAAACATTTTATATAAGTAATTTGTTGTAGCATTGGTTTTAATGCTTTGTATGATTTAGAAATAAAAGGTCATACATTGAAGTTATGTTTGATTGGCTTCAAGAATTAAATCACAATAAAGTGCTAGTGTAGGTGTGTGGGTTCATCACCAACTTTAATTTGTGATTTCTAAATCAATTTGAGTGAAATTTTAATTACTAATTAAACTCTTCATATGGTGAAACTCTTGAGTAGAGTTTTAATGGTGACATTTGATGAGTTTTATTAGAGTTTAAATATATAGTTATTGAGACTCTTCATATGTGAAACTCTTGAGTAGAGTTTTAATGGTGACATTTGATGAGTTTTATTAGAGTTTAAATATATAGTTATTGAGACTCTTAACTCTTCATATGTGAAACTCTTGAGTAGAGTTTTAATGGTGACATTTGATGAGTTTTATTAGAGTTTAAATATATAATTATTGAGACTCTTAACTCTTCATATGTGAAACTCTTGAGTAGAGTTTTAATGGTGACATTTGATGAGTTTTATTAGAGTTTAAATATATAATTAGTAAGACTCTTAACTCTTCATATGTGAAACTCTTGAGTAGAGTTTTAATGATGACATTTGATGAGTTTTATTGATGACATTTAATGCTCTAATTTGGTCATGTTTTGTATATATAAAATGACTTAAATTTTCTAACACGTGTGTTAGAAAATGTGTATCACGAATACGAGGTTAGAGATTGTTCATAATGAACAGAAATGTTTTATGTAAACATTTAATTGCCTATGTGTGCATTAAAGATGATGAGAAATGGTTTATTTTATAAATTATATCTTAGAAAAACGTTTTATGTAAATGTTCGATTCTATAGTGTGCTTGTTATAACATTTTTTTTATAACATGCGTGTTAGAAAATGTTATTTGGTGAAAAACAACTTGGTGTTGTTGTGAACAAATTTAATTGTTCAAGTTTACTACTTAAACGTAGTATTTGTAACAACTTGGTGTTGTTTTGAGCATAATTGTCCTAGTTTAAAGTTTAAAGATGAAATGGGAACTTGTACTTACAAGTGCATGGAGTCTTATTGAGGGAGTACCTCAAGACATGCTATGGGACGATATTGTTGAGAAGATTTCGGTCAGATTATAAAGTGTTGAAGATAAAAACACTTTGCTATTTGATGTCTACATATTGTCTATGTTTCCGTTTAAATTTCAAAAGTGATTGACACTTATGATTTAGTTTCTAATGTATTTTATTGTTTTGTGTTTAATATCTTCGGATAACACATACAGTTTTTTACAAAGAAATAAATCAATAATGGTTGTGACGTATAAATTATTTTTGTGGAAAATAATTATAACGTCGGTTATACATTGTTTAAAAGAATATGGTTTTAAACGGATAGTACATGAAAATACTTGGACATAAACAACTTGAGAGTTGTTACATTGACTAAAAGTAAAAAAAACGAAACATCAAATGTATAACCACATCATGAGTCAGTAAGGAAAGAACGTAGTGAGTGTATTGAGATGAAATACACTAACGACATTCATGTCGACATACTTCATTAGAAGTCATTGGAAAATTCACAAGTGTGAATTCTAACATATGAAAGTAAAAGTACTATATGTTATTGTATACCTTTAATAAATCTTGCGAGATTTATAAGTAGATGCATCTACCACTTGATTATTGTTAGATCTATATGGAGATTTTACCTTCATTTGGGAGAGCATCCTAAATATACATATCTCCTAATGAATAACAATACATGTATGCAAATCACTTATGGCAAAATTATGAATGCCATGTTGTTGAGTGTCGATCTAGTTGACTCTATCTCACACATAATAGTGATTGTAGACGAGAAACATTTATCTTGTTGGTGATGAATGTGTTCACCAAGTGACTTTGATTAAGACTTATGTTTAAGTACTTATGAGTCAATGGTAGATCGTTGGAGATCAAAGGTAAACAAATTATGTTCCTTAAATGAATGATGAAATTTAGCTTTGTGCTATATACAATAATTTGTGAGACCTTCCTAAATATTGATGTTTTAGGATTATGAATAAGTCTCATTATTTTGTCTTAACAATGGATGAATGTTGCAAAGTGATATTATGATATCCTTAGGGCTGTGAAGAATCAGAATGATGCATCTTCTGTTCACAAGCTAAAGTATTGTAGTCTAAAGCATGCTAGACTAGTACTTGGTTAATTATGGGTCTTGACGGAGACTAATTAACTCTAAACATTCAAATGTGTATGAACACAAAAAGAATTTGTGTATGGACAAAGTTGAGAGAGAATTTTCATTCATTATAAGGAAATGACATGTAACTTTTAAAAGTTTGTTCGAAAAGCTAATGAGGAGAACTCATTGTCTAAGCTTATTCTAGATGTTAAATTAGAATTATTCTAAGTTGGTGATAAACTTATGACAATGGCATGTGTTGCTTTGGTCAGCTCGGAAGCTTGTGTAAGCTAATGCAATATGAGTTGAATTCACTGATACAATAAGGTTGGTCTTGTTCAATCATATGTGTATAAATGTCGCCATAAGTGGTGTTACGGAAATGTTGATCAAATGGCAAGAAATGTGGGGGAGGAACCATTTAAGAAACAACCCTATAAGGGTATGTAGAAATGGTTCTCATTAACACATCTAAATGTTATCCAATAACACTTAAATGTGGGGGTGTCTTGCATTTGTTTTTAGCAATAAGGATTTTGTAATCCAATCTAACATTGCAAATAGACGACTAAGTGGAGGACACAAAGGTCGTAGTGCATAATAGAGATGTGTTTGCCTTAAATGATACACGTATTTTACGAAGACATATGTTATAACCAGATTCAGATGGCCACTGAGGTTATAGTCTTAGAAGTTGACAATACGCAAAATTAACTTACGAGTTAAGAACACATCATGACAACTGATCTCAAATACGCAAAGTGATTTGCTAATGTTATGGATCCAATAACCTGAGGGTTTATTAGAGATCAAGTTGTGGAATGGGACTGAAGCCCTTGAAAAATGAAGTTCATATGATGGAAACCTAACTCAGTAGACTGGAGATCCCAAGAATTGAGTTCAATAGGAAAACCTAATTGTATGAATAAGCGAGGTCACTGTGGGGGAATAACCCTACGCATTTAATAAGGTAGTTTATTATAAAGATTAATAAACTTCCTAGTCCATTCCTAAATGTGACAAGTGTGAGGCTAAGCATAATATGTGGTAAATGATTTGGATAGATCACGATAACCACAATGCTTTTAATGATCTAAGGAGAATCACCTATGTTAGAGAGAAGTGGGGTCGCTTCGAATGGAATTGAGGGCACAATTCCTAGAGCTCTCGCAGAACCAGGAAAGTGTTCCACGACCATTATTGGACACGACTATGAGGAGATGACCCGGCTAGGGAGAGTCTTGTGTGAAGTGTATTGTCGTCTACACAAACGGCAGACAAAGACATCGAGATCTACTCAGAGCTAGTGGGCTAAGTGCATTTCATGAGCGAAGGTTCAAAGGGTAACACCTACCTATCGTATGCAAAACTCAACTGTCAAGATTCCATTGGAAATTTTATGTGTTTTGAACAATGTCCATTCATGTGGGGGATTGTTGGGAAAATTTGTGAATGGATATTTAGTTAATTTATAATTTAGTGAAATTATAATTACTAATTAAACTCCTTCATATGGTGAAACTCTTGAGTAGAGTTTTATATCACTTGATTAGCTTTTATTAGAGTTTTTATGGCTCTAATTAAATCACTAATTAAGTGAAACTTTTATTAGAGTTTTATGTCTCTAATAAAATCACCACTTAAGAGAAACTCTTCATAACACACAACTCTTGTAAAAAAAAATGAAAGGCCATGTGACTCATTGGAATTATGAGAAAACTACAAGAGAAAGATAATATGTATGAAGAATTCTTGGAGAAGTGGTGAAGACTTGAACATCCATATGTTGGGAATTATAGAGAGATAAGTTTCTCTACTCGATTTCATCACCTTCATATCATTATTTTCCACAAGTTCAAACACTATAATTCTATTCGGTGTAACCTCGGGCGTGTGGCCATTTCCGGCAGTACAGACTGCTTCGGCTGTTGTACCATGGGAGACAGATGCGTCGTCTTTAGTAGAGGCGCGGAATCTGTTTTAAGGGAAGCGTGTTGAACACGTGCCTCAACCAAAATCGTCAACATTTTAGTGTTCTTTTTGTTGCAGTCAAGGAGTATTTTTCAAGACTCAAGATGATGAATACTCGAGTCTAGGATGCTATCAAGTGCGCGTGAAGGACCCACCAGAGATGCGGCTTGACTCAAGATTGGTATATATAATTATATTATATATTCTTTTTATTTAGTTATTGCAACCGATATTGTACTATGATATTTCCTACGAATAACGAGAGTCTCGTTATTATATATTTTGTAATTATATTTTACAAAAGGTGAACCTAATTCCTACACTCATGCCCCTATAGATTAAAACTCACATGTATAGCCATCATCAAATATTAAAAGCAATTCCTCTTCTTAATGTAATCAGCTTATTACCCTAATCACCCTCTCTAAACCCTTAATATCGAACCACCCCAATTGGTTGATCATGCATCAATCAGTTATCTAGATCCCATATAGTTTACAAACAAATCCTAGAATCACGTTTTGATTGCTACTTATCAATACATATCAACATATTATATTAACATATATTCAAGAACACTTAATATTCATCCTTTTTTTTTTTGGCCGATTACATGCATACATCAAGAAGTCATAGCCACCAGTTTTACATCACTAAATCATACATGTGAAATCTTAACCTATTGACATTAATATCGAGCCACACACATAGATCCATCGCATACTGTTTCATCACACAACATTAATCCTAGCATGAACCCTAACATAATCTATCATACCCGAACATGATTATCATGACAACTAGTTTCTCACGTTTATAGAACGTACCAATAACTTTATCAATCAAGCTTATACACAAACAAAACCATCAATTAGCAATTAACAGTTAGCGTGAATATGAATTTACTAACCAAAAACTTGACCGAACAAGATGATGTCTCGAGAAGGGGGGGGTCGTCTGCCGTTCGCAAGTTTGAGAGAGGAAGTAGGGTTTGTTGTTTGTGATTTAAAGATTTACGTACAAGTTCCTATATAATGCTAACTATTAAAACAAGTGGGCTAATATTCATTTGGGCCGAATTAATATAAGATTATGCAGCTTTCACTTTGGGCCTAATTGATCAAAATACAAGAAAAGCTAGTTGGGCTCAGTTAATGCACTTGGGCCGATATGATGTGAAACTGTAAGGTAGTATTGTGTAGGCCAATACATGCGCGGCCCAAACAAATGTCAAAAAGTCATTTAACCGAGTTAACAAATGTTTAATTTTAACGGTGTTAAGATCACAAGGTTACACGTCGCTAACCTTGAAAGTTCGGGTTGTCACATCATCCCCAACTTGAAAGAAATTTCGTCCCGAAATTTGACAAGTAAGCACAGAGGAGTGAAGTGAGAAATCAAGATTGCTGCGGATTTTGCTCAGGTACCACATCATCCCCAACTTGAAAAGGAATTTCGTCCCGAAATTCACCAGTTTTACCAAAATTAGATTGGTCATCAGGAAAAAGTTGAGGATAGTTGAGCTTCGTCTGATCTTCGCGCTCCCACGTGAACTCTGGTCCACGTCTTGAGTTCCAACGAACTCTCACAATCGGGATACGACTATGTTTACGCATCTTGACCTCCCGGTCCATAATCTCGATAGGTTCTTCGACAACTGTAACTTGTCGTCAATCTCGAGCTCTTGAAACGGCACAATCAGTGTTTCATCGGACAAACACTTCTTCAGTTGCGAAACATGAAAGACATCATGAACATTTCCCAAGTCAGCAGGTAACTCGAGCTTGTAAGCCACTTTACCGATTCGCTCCAAGATTTTAAATGGCTCAACGTGACGTAGATTCATCTTGCCATGCTTCCCAAAGCGCACCGCACCCTCCCAGGGTGAGGCTTTCAACATGATATGATCGCCTACAACGAACTCCTAGTGTTTCCTAGTTTCCTTAAGCTTATCAGCTTTCCTGACAGTCACGCGTTGCCGCTAACGATTTCTGATCTACACAATCTTCCCAAGTGTTTCGAGTACAAGTCCTGGTCCTGTGATTAGGTTGCCACACACCTTAATCCAACAAGGAGATCGGCATTATTGTCACGACCCCCGACCCGGTTTGACCCGTTTCAGGAGCCGCGGGACAGAAATCCCGTGGTATTCATTTAATTGAGTTTAACAGCAGAAGTTTATTTAACAGGATCGTTTAAAGCTAAAATTTTCCCGATTTTATTTTATTTCACAATTCGGGATCAAACCCCGATAATTTACAATATTATGATTTTAAAATGAAATCATGATATTACAAAACTTATTTCTTTATTTTATAATGAGCCACTTTCTCAAGCTTGAAATGCTTCCCAGCACTTTTCCTGAATTACAACAGATCACCTGAAATATGTTTGCAAAAGGTTTTGTCAGCGGGAAATACTGAGTGAATCATTCTATTTAATAAAATGACACATTTGTTATAATTTACAGTATTAAGAGCGATTACAATGTTTCTATTATCAAACCAACTACCCACGGTATTTGTCACTTGACCGAATCTGTGACTATGGTCATATCCCCCAATTGGCTGCCCCAATGGTGACGATTATCAAGTAATGTATACAAAACCCCACATACCGGCTGTAACTTGGTGATTACAAAGACTTAATCCCCGTAATTATAACTTTGAAAATAAACATGATTTGGAAAGTAATTTGATAAAAAGAGAATGACTCACATTGTTGATTTAATACGGACAGAGTCTAGTCTATGAATTAGCCTGATTAACCTAATTTAGATAACAATGCACACAAAACTGGGTTAGTAATCAATACAGCATTTACGATAACTCACGAGATCAACCATCACAACGAATGACAAAGTGCTATGCTTAACATCTGTCGAATTAACGACTAATGACAAAGCATCACCCTAATGTGGGCAGCACTTAAACACCCGTTGAGTACATTGATCGATCGGAAAATGAATCGTAACAGCGATCGTGCTAATACCCTGTTTTGCGGCAGAATTTCGAGATTAGTGTGTAGATTTAGAGTATACTGTTCGTATCTCAGTGTATATTGCGAATTTTTACGTCGTTGTTCTTCCAGAATTCAAGTCCCACTGTCCTCTATTTATAGGTAAAATTTAACCCTTACGCGGCCCGCGTGAGATGTAAGTTAATCCTTACGCGGCCCGCGTAAGACCTACTTTTAGGTCTAGGGTTGCCACGGTTGGGACTAGCCTTGCTGAGTTAACAATTTTCGAAAATTCCTTGCTGCCAACGTTTTAAGTGGATAATCGTAAATAGGGTTTAACCCCCCCTGAGTTTTAGGGGCCCTAATCCTGATTCTGAAAATTATGAAAATTTTAGGGTTTGTTCAGAATCACTTGGGTGTCTCAATTAGGGTTTCCTTTTGGACTAATTAATTTAATAATTATGACTTTTTATGAGAGTTGTTACATTCTCCCCACCTTAAGAAAAATCTCGTCCTCGAGATTTACTGGAATAATTGAGGATACTTTCTCTTCATTTCTGATTCTAGCTCCCAAGTGTATTCAGGTCCTCTCCTTGAATCCCACTTTACTTTAACTAGCACTAGTCGTTTGTGCTTGAGAAACTTCACTTTTTTGTCTTCTATCTGAAGAGGTTTCTCCACAAATTTTAACTTTTCGTTTACCTCTATATCTTGAAGAGGTACTACCAGAGATTCATCTGCTAAACATTTCTTGAGATTGGATACATGAAATACATCATGTACTCCAGCTAATTCTTCTGGTAATTGTAAACGATAAGCTACTGGTCCTATACGTTGAATCACTGGAAATGGTCCTACGTATCTTGGACTTAGTTTTCCTTTCTTACCGAATCTCACAACTCCTTTCCAAGGAGAAACTTTCAACAGTACTCTGTCTCCAACTTGGAATTCTAACGGCTTGCATCTATTGTCTGCATAACTTTTCTGGCGATCTCGAGCCGTCTTCAGCCTTTCCTTGATTTGAGTAATCTTATCAGTCGTCTCTTGTACTATTTCAGGACCTGATAATTGACTTTCTCCTATTTCTGCCCAACAAACTGGAGTTCTGCACTTTCTTCCATATAGTGCTTCAAATGGGGCAGTTTCAATACTTGAATGATAACTATTGTTATAGGAGAATTCGATCAGCGGTAAATGATCATCCCAATTCCCACCAAAATCTATCACACATGCTCGGAGCATGTCTTCAAGAGTTTGGATTGTCCTTTCACTTTGCCCGTCTGTTTGTGGATGATATGCAGTGCTTAGGTTTAGTCGAGTTCCCATTGCTTGCTGGAAACTTTTCCAGAAATGAGAAGTGAAACGACTATCCCTATCCGAAACAATGGAGAGTGGAACTCCATGTAAGGATACAACTTCATCTACATACAATTTAGCCAGTCTTTCCATGCTAAAGGTTTCTTTCATTGGTATAAAGTGAGCTGATTTGGTTAATCGATCCACAATTACCCAAATTGCATCATTACCTTTTCTGGTTTTGGGTAACTTAGTAACAAAATCCATTGTTATAAGTTCCCATTTCCATACCGGCATTTCTAACTGTTGTAGTAGACCTGAAGGTTTCTGATGTTCTGCTTTAACTTGTGAACAAGTAAGACATTTAGAAACATATCTTGCTATGTCCTTTTTCATTCCTATCCACCAAAAGTTCTTTCTTAAATCTTGGTACATCTTATTGTTTCCTGGGTGCATGGTATACCTAGATGTATGAGCTTCTTCTAAAATCTTAGGTCTTAAGTCTCCCTGCTTAGGTACCCAAATTCTACTTTTGTGGAATCTCCAAATTCCATCTGCTCCTTGTTCTAAATCTTTTATTCTTCCCTTCATTCCTTCAGCAACATCTTCTATTGCTATTTCTTGAAAGTATTTCAGTTGTTCCATTAAATCTAATTGTAGATTTAATCTGAGAGCACGAACCCGTCGTTGTTTCTCATTCTATTTACGACTTAAGGCATCTGCAACTACATTTGCCTTTCCTTCGTGATACTGAATATCACAGTCGTAGTCGCTTAAGATTTCCATCCATCTCCTTTGCCTCATGTTTAACTCTTTTTGCCCAAATATATATCTTAAACTTTTGTGGTCGGTGTAGACAGTAAATTTACTTCCGTAAAGATAATGTCTCCAAATCTTAAGGGCAAAAATTACGGCTCCTAATTCTAAATCATGAGTCGTATAGTTTTCTTCGTGCTTTTTCAATTGCCTTGATGCGTACGCAATTACCTTCTTGCGTTGCATAAGCACACATCCAAATCCTAATTTTGAAGCATCACAATATACTTCAAAATCTTCAGTTCCTTCTAGTAAGGCTAAGATTGGAGCATGGGTTAATTTCTGCTTCAATATTCTAAAAGCTTCTTCTTGTTTGGGTCCCCATTCAAACTTAGTGGCTTTACAGGTTAGCTTAGTTAATGGTACAGCTATCTTGGAAAAATCCTTAATAAACCGTCTATAATACCCAGCTAATCCTATAAAACTTCTAATTTCCATTGCTGTTTGTGGAACCTTCCAATTGGTAATTGCTTCTATCTTAGCAAGATCTACATGAATACCTTCATGGTTCACCATGTGTCCTAAGAATTGTACTTCTTGCAACCAAAATTCACACTTCGAGAATTTGGCATAAAGCTTTTCTCTTCTTAACAAAGTTAAGAGTGCATGCAAGTGCTGACAATGTTCGTCCTGATTTTTGGAATAAATAAGTATATCGTCTATGAAGACAATTACAAATTTATCCAAGTATGGTTTACAGATCCTATTCATCATGTCCATGAATGCTGCAGGTGCATTCGTTAACCCAAAGGGCATGAATGTAAACTCATAATGACCATACCTAGTTCTGAAAGCAGTTTTAGGTATGTCTTCTTCTTGTACCTTTAATTGATGATATCCGGAGCGTAAATCTATCTTAGAAAAATATCTAGCTCCTTGAAGTTGATCAAAAAGATCATCAATCCTAGGTAATGGGTATCGATTCTTAATTGTAATCTTATTCAATTCTCTATAATCAATACACATTCTCATTGAACCATCCTTTTTCTTCACAAACAACACTGGCGCTCCCCAAGGGGATGAGCTAGGTTGTATGAATCCTTTACTTAGTAATTCATCTAATTGCTTTTTCAGTTCTAACATTTCTGTGGGTGCTAACCGATAAGGTGCCTTAGCTATCGGTGTAGTTCCTGGAATTAAATGAATCCTAAATTCTACTTCCCTGTCTGGAGGTAATCCCGGTAAATCTTCTGGAAATACATCAGGATATTCTGAGACTATTGGTATTTCCTTAAGATCTTTACCCTTAGTGCTAATGATTACCGAAATCATACACACTATTCCTTGTTTTCGTTCATAATTAGCAACTTTCATTACTGATATGAACTTCATGGGCTTACGTGGTTTATCTCCTGTAATCCTAATCACTTCTCCGGTGGGTGATTGAATTTCTATGGTATTTTGATCACAAAGGATTCTAGCATGGTTGGCTACTAACCAATCCATTCCTAATACAACATCAAATTCAGCCAAATTCATCGGCAATAGTTTTGCAGAGAATTTATGTCCTAAAAGTTCTATGTTTCCTTCTTGCAAAACTTTATCTATTTTAACTGAATTTCCGTCTGCCGTTTCAACTGTAAAAATCTGCCTAATATTGGTTAAAGGTAAACTAAGAGCTTGGCAGAATGAAGTATTTATAAAACTTTGGTTTGCACCAGAGTCAAATAATACTTTGGCGTAAACGTTGTGAACTAAGAACGTACCCGCTATCACATCCGGAATGAGTTCTGCTTCTTGAGTGGTCAGCTGAAATGCCCTGGCATTCTTCTTAGTAGTTCCTTCAGTCGTCTTGGGTTTGTTATCTACTGGTTTGATCAATTTAGGACATTCTGTTTTATAATGCCCCGCTTCTCCACAGTTAAAACAGATTACAGTCTTCTTTTTGCAATTTTCTTCATGATGTCCTACAGTTTTGCAAAAATTGCAAGTGATATCGCATCTTCCATAATGTTTCTTTTTGCATTTCCTGCAGAATGACGGAGCTGGAGATTGCCCTGTTCCTTTTCTCTTGAAGCTGTTATTATTACCCACACGAAATCCTTGGGTAATTTTCTGAGCTAGTTCCTTTTTCCTATCTTCATCTCTTGTGCACACCAGTTCATCGGTTAGAGTATTAGCTAATTCTACCGCATCATCAATAGTGCGAGGTCTCGCAGCTTTAACAATATTGCGGATTTCGCTAATTAGCCCCCAAATATAGCGAGAAATGAGTACCGGTTCTGGCGAAGCCAGTGTTGGTACCACTCTAGCATATTCAAAGAATGTCGAGGTATAACCGCGACAATCTACACCCATCATCCGATGATTTAAAAACTTATTCGTCATCTGTTCCTTTTCATATTCGGGACAGAATTTTCTTTCCACAAAACCCTTAAATTCCTCCCAAGTCATAGCATAAGCTATTACTCTTCCTTTTGATTGTAACACAGTGTTCCACCATTCGAGTGCTCCTTCTTTAAAGAGATTTGATGCGTACATGACCTGATCATCTTTACCACATTTACTTATTGCAATGACTGCTTTGGTTTTCTCTAACCAACGCAGTGATGCGGTTGCTCCTTCATTGCCTGCAAATTCAGTGGGTTTACAAGCAAGGAATTCTTTGAAAGTGCAACCAGGCGTTGCAGTTTTCATTTTCTTGGGTAATGGAGCTTGATGTGGTTCCTTATTATGATTAACATGATTATTGCCTCCATTTACACTATTACTGAAGTTATCTTCAGTAATCTGTTTACTAGGGACAATTTGTTGCGGTTCGATTGGATTCTTTATAGCAGCTACGAATGCTGGAATAGCATTGGCTATCCCTTGAGCAACAATGTTTTCGATATCTTGCCGAGTCATATATTGATCTCTTGAATGTTGTTCAGACTGATTAACTTCATTTATAGGTTCATTACCACTGTTTGCCATCTGATAATATATATATAAATTTTATTAGTATCTGCTAAATAACAATTATATACAAATAATCAGAAATTTTACAATACAGGTATAGTCAAAACAATCGATTTCTCGATTTCATTTTATATCTAGTATAGTATGCATCATTACACACCAATATCTTACAGAGTTTTATTCGTTATTTACAGACTAATTTTACTATTACTATTATACAAACACCGTTTTACCATCCTACTATCTCTCATCACTTGCCGTTCTAAAAACGCAGTTCCCTCTCATCGTACTTCCAGGCAATTTGTCCCCCTATTTCCCTGATTCTAGTTCCAGTATCAAACAACTCTTCACCAAAGTGGCGAAGTTCAGCCATGTTTTCATTACTCATGGGTGGATTAGGTAGGGGTTCTGGATCGAATTGTGGAAGAAAAGAATAAGGATCGTTGACAATATTTTGGAATTGCCAATCGTTTGTCCACCATTCGTCCATTCCTATGGGTTGGGAGTGGACTATTGGGTCTGGAATTGCTGGTTCCCAATTCATAGGGAGTTGGTTTTCAAGAGGATAATTAAAAATATTATTATTATTATTGACAGGCTGAATAGTTTCACAGCTTGCCAATAGGAAATCTATCTCATCTTGAAAGGTCCTTCCCTGGTTTTGATTGGAGCTCTCTCCGATTTCTATCTGAGTTGGTCTAGAGCCTTGCCCAACTTCCATTACTATTTCTTTAGTAACTTCCTCCATCTGTATTCCTATCTCCTTAACCTCTTCCTTGTTTTCAGTTTCCATTTCCTGCTGTTTAGAACTTTCTCCGGTTATAGTTTCTTTTCCCTTTTTCAAAGGATTGCTTATTTTGGGAAGTTTTGTAGCTGACTTTTTCTTACGTATACGACTTCCCCAAACGTACTTCCTTCTTTTCTTGGGTTTTGGCTTTTTCAAGGGTGGAGCACTGAATTCTACAGGTTGTTCTATATCAGGAAAGTATCCAGTAAATTCTTTGGAAACTTCGATATTCACCGGGTAAAGATTAAGGTTCTGAAAGGCTTCAGATATCCCACTCATGCTGATGTAGCATATATGCAAAATGCATAAAATACTAAGTTAAAATTCATAAATAACCTTTTAATTTATTACATACTGTGTACTAATTTATTACAAAGATAACTGAAAAAAAACACACTTAGGGTTTGAAATTTTATTTATTGCACAAGGTTTCTAGATTGTAAGGGTAAGGTGCTAAAACTTTAAAATATTTAAAGATTTATATTTTCTGCTACTGTGGCTAGCATATATAAATTTGCCCATTTCTCATCTAGCTTATCTTCCCAAGGTGATTTATCAATTAATTCCTGGGTTTCCCGTTTAATCTTCTTTTCTCGGATTTTCTCTTTACTTTTCTTAATAATCATCTCCCTCCTTCTAGGAGAAAGTGATTCCTCGTATTGTGCCTTTCGCACAAATATTCCTTCTTCAGGAATTTCAGCCTGATTCGAGGATTTGGTTCGGGATGAACTTCCCTTCTCATTGGATGATCTATCTAATTTAAGATAGATGCTTGACAGCTTTTGCTTACCCATACTGTAACTAACAAATAACCAGTTAATAATACACATAATCACATAATAGTAATCAGGAAAAATTAAGTATTTCTAAATACTTAATTAGCTTAACCCAGTGGCTCTGATACCACCTTTTTCTGTCACGACCCCCGACCCGGTTTGACCCGTTTCAGGAGCCGCGGGACAGAAATCCCGTGGTATTCATTTAATTGAGTTTAACAGCGGAAGTTTATTTAACAAGATCGTTTAAAGCTAAAATTTTCCCGATTTTATTTTATTTCACAATTCGGGATCAAACCCCGATAATTTACAATATTATGATTTTAATATGAAATCGTGATATTACAAAACTTATTTCTTTATTTTATAATGAGCCACTTTCTCAAGCTTGAAATGCTTCCCAGCACTTTTCCTGAATTACAACAGATCACCTGAAATATGTTTGCAAAAGGTTTTGTCAGCGGGAAATACTGAGTGAATCATTCTATTTAATAAAATGACACATTTGTTATAATTTACAGTATTAAGAGCGATTACAATGTTTCTATTATCAAACCAACTACCCACGGTATTTGTCACTTGACCGAATCTGTGACTATGGTCATATCCCCCAATTGGTTGCCCCAATGGTGACGATTATCAAGTAATGTATACAAAACCCCACATACCGGTTGTAACTTGGTGATTACAAAGACTTAATCCCCGTAATTATAACTTTGAAAATAAACATGATTTGGAAAGTAATTTGATAAAAAGAGAATGACTCACATTGCTGATTTAATACGGACAGAGTCTAGTCTATGAATTAGCCTGATTAACCTAATTTAGATAATAATGCACCCAAAACTGGGTTAGTAATCAATACAGCATTTACGATAACTCACGAGATCAACCATCACAACGAATGACAAAGTGCTATGCTTAACATCTGTCGAATTAACGACTAATGACAAAGCATCACCCTAATGTGGGCAGCACTTAAACACCCGTTGAGTACATTGATCGATCGGAAAATGAATCGTAACAGCGATCGTGCTAATACCCTGTTTTGCGGCATAATTTCGAGATTAGTGTGTAGATTTAGAGTATACTGTTCGTATCTCAGTGTATATTACGAATTTTTACGTCGTTGTTCTTCCAGAATTCAAGTCCCACTGTCCTCTATTTATAGGTAAAATTTAACCCTTACGCGGCCCGCGTGAGATGTAAGCTAATCCTTACGCGGCCCGCGTAAGACCTACTTTTAGGCCTAGGGTTGCCACGGTTGGGACTAGCCTTGCTGAGTTGACAATTTTCGAAAATTCCTTGCTGCCAACGTTTTAAGTGGATAATCGTAAATAGGGTTTAACCCCCCCTGAGTTTTAGGGGCCCTAATCCTGATTCTGAAAATTATGAAAATTTTAGGGTTTGTTCAGAATCACTTGGGTGTCTCAATTAGGGTTTCCTTTTGGACTAATTAATTTAATAATTATGACTTTTTATGAGAGTTGTTACAATTATCGTCCATGCAATGCCTCAAACAGAGTTGTCTGAATACTAAAATGGTAACTGTTACAGTAGAACTCAACCAAAAGTAAGTGTCCTTCCAATTTCACTAAATCAGTCACACACATGCTCGCAGCATGTCTTCAAGTATCAGGGGGCTTCCGTTTACTCTGACCATTTGTCAAACAGAGCCAAGAGTATTGCGTAGTGTCTGTCATAAATCAGGTATAACTCAAAATCAAAGGTAACAGAAGTTGGCACCTCGCGCCTAAAACCGCCTCTCTCAGAGGGATATTCACAAGCTGTGAAGACTGGTCAGTTTCCTTGATTGCAAGAAAGTGTGCTGGTAACGTGAGACGATCAATGATCACCCAGGTGATATTGGTTCCGTTTCAAGTTGTAAGTAGACTAGTGACAGAATCCCTGGCAGTTTATTCTCATTTCCATATGAATGTTTCTAGTCGCTGATACCTCACCTTGACTTTCCCACAAGTCAGACATCGTTCACATACTTAGCTAGGTGGGCCTTCATGCCCTATCACCAGTACAAGGTTCATAACTCCTAATGACTTTCATCAAAACCCAGACGACTAGAATATCGAGGCCGGGGTGCTTTGCTCAACACAAATCCCCTTCCGTTACTGTATAATGAGATCCACATTCATTCCACGAGGTAGCGAATATCGTCCGAATTGCCAGAAGTTGCTCTTCCATGCCCCGTATGGACCTAACATGAAATTCCTCTTCCTTTAGCGCTTCGGTTAGAACAAGGCGAATCTGATCGGGTGGGCTAGAGTCGATAGTGAGCTGCATGCTCATATGTGTTTAAGGTCCATAGTCGTAATCGCTTGAGAGTTCTATCATACGATGCCATCACGTGTTTTAGCTCCTTTGAAACAAGAGTAAACGGGAGGCCCTTGTGATCGGTCTAAGTAGTGTATTCGGTACCGTCCAAGTAATGCCTCCAAGTAAATCCAAAGACCACGGTTTCCACCGCCGGTTGTGTGTCGTGCAGTTCCTCTTTGTAACTCCATTACGTAGGTCATCACTCTCTCGTGTTGCGTCGGTGTGTAACTGGGACTCTGATTCGAACCATCATAATATACCACTAGATCACCCGCATCCTCGGGTAAAGACGATGCTCAGTGCGTTGCAGAGTTGGGATTCGAAAGCTGAATAGTCGTCCTCCTGTTTTGTCTTCTACGAACACCGCACCCTGCTGTGGTAAAGAATTTGAGCTACGTGATCTTCGAAAATCCTGTGATGAATCTGCGGTAGTATCTAGTGAGGCCAAGAATTTGTTGCATCATTGAAGGGATCTTTGGTGTCGATCAGTTTCTAACAGAATGGATCCTAGCGAGATCTATGTGTATTCCCACTTCGCTGATTACATGACCAAAAATGCACTTCTCGAATCCAGAAGTCACATTTAACAAGAGTTCGCGCGGGAGTGGCTCCTCCCTTAGGAGCTCTAAAATAAGATTCAAATGCTGTCCATGATGTTCCTTTCTCCTGGAAATAATCCAAAACGTCATCGATAAACAAGGTCAATTCATGTGTCCATAAGGCTGCTGGTGTGTTGATTAACCCAATGGTTATGGTGTACCAAGTCGCACTGGCCGTATTGCGTTTGATATGCCGTTTTAGGAACGTCCTCCCCTTGGACTTCCTTCTGATGATAGTTTGCCTGTTCGTCAATCCTCGAATGGAAGCTTGTCCCTCGCAACTGGTCAACAGGTTGCTAATACAATGGTCGAGGCAAACAGTTTTGGACTGTCACCTTGCTGAGTTCTGGATAATCAGTACACATACAAAGAGGCTTATCTTCACAGGTATAGCTGGGGCTCCCCAAAGCGAAAAACTAGGTCCGACAAACTCCTGTCCAACAGTTCCTGAAGTTGATTAGACAATTCTTGCAACCCTCGTGGCGCAAGGCGGTATGAGTACAAGTAATCAGAGCTGCCCCTGGCATGAGGTCAAACTGAGATTCTGCCTAACAGTTGTGGAAGCAAGTCCGAAAGCTCCTCGTGTAGCACACCGGGAGGAATCACGAACAATTGGTGGATCCTCGATCCTCTTTTCCTTAGCCTTTACATCAGTAACGATTGCTAACGTTGCGGGGTAACCCCTCCATAGACATTTCTGGGCCTTCATTGCTGATATGATGCTAACCCTTACACCACTCTGACACTTTAAAGTATAAAGTGATGCAAAATTTCCTTCCCTCAAGGTATATTTACGCGATATCCAGATAACCAATCTACACTACTACTGCATCGAGACCATCAAGGATAGCAAAAAGGAAGGTCGACGTCGAACATTTCTCCCACAAGGTCGAGTTTGCATCCCAATGAACTTACAAGGCTTCAATTGACTTGCCATCAGCCGGTTCCATAACAGGTTTGGTTTCGAGAAGCATCAGGGTTAAACGGAATTGAGACGAAGCAGTTAGCTACCCATCCAAGCTATCATGTTGTTATTATGCCTGGCGTCGCCTACGCCAATCCTAAATGCCCTTCCATAAGCACCACTACCAGTGTTGTTACGATCACATGGATTTCCCAATACTGTTATCGTTCCCTTGGTTGTTGACATTTTGACTTAACAACAGTCGATCCTTGTCGAAGTCACCCTTGTTTCCATACGGTAGGCTACGATTACGAGTACCTTGATGTCGCCGTGACTGTTGCCTCTCATGCCGTTGCTTAAACGGAGACAGGGTCCATCTTCACATTTCCGTGCTACGTCCTAAGGCGCTACTCCTTGTGCTGGAAGTTACACATTCCACACTATGATCAGTTGTCATCGCTTATGTCCCGATCGATTCGTAAGAGTTGACTCCCATAAGTCGCTGACTAGGGTTAAGGACTCGATCGAAGTCAATTTGCTGGTGATTGCTGCCGGTAAACAGGGTCATCCAAATACTGAGGTCGGTACGACACTACGCTCATCCTCTTATCCATCGTTCTTGCAAGTTGACTGAGTATTACACGATATGTCTCCAGAGCGTTGCAGAAGTGATCGCACTTCAGGGTCTCAGGGACGTTAACGCACTAGGTTCTAACAAACAAAGATAGGTGAGGAAGGTATAGACCAATCATTTGACACGGAGACATCCATCTCAGGGACGTTCGTACAAGCACCTAACATTCTACACAGTTCACTAGGCGTTCAGATGGGTGTTCAGGTAGTACTCGATGGCATCGAGATTCGTAAGGATTCAGTGTGAAGTGAAAAGATCACGTTCCAGTAAGAGACAATCGCTGCTATGACTCTTATAGACTGTTGTGTTTCACATCGATTTAATAACAGAATGGAACCCCTTTTTCACTCGTTAAGCCTCACTGGGACTCGCATGCACCCCACATTATTATTATGTGTGCACCCACAATAATATTGTGATTTGCATGCTCATCTCAGCTCCTCCTAACTCATGTCAAATGGTTCCTCAAACCCGAGTAGCAAACAAAGAGCATCACAAAACATAAGTCATGAATGTTTAGGGAAATACCACCCTATCAGTCACATAACACATGCAAGTAATACATGAATTCATACTGTTGTGCTAAACGTGCAATCATATGCAATATCATATGTAAGTGTTCACTAGTTATGCAGTACAATGAGTATACGAGAGGCGAACCTTGCAATCTGGAGCTGAGTGTCATGGTCGATTTCGGAACTGTTCGGTTATAGTCTGGTTTTATAAAAACGTTTTAAAACCAAGTTCACTATAACCAGTGGCTCTGATACCAAACTGTCACACCCCCAAAATACCACTTAAGGAATGTCCCTATTAGGCGTGTGACGTACCAATAACGAGCCACTAATTACATTGGACGCATACAAGTTTCAAAATAAAATCCTTAATTATTAATGTAAAATACCGTCAACGAGTTTAAATGAAAACCAACATGTTCAGCGGAAGCAAATAGTAAACCAATGTTAAATTGTTTCAAAAACCAATGTATGATATTAATAGTTCAATCACATGAATCCCTCCAGTCGACCCATGACCACTCCAGCTACTCCAGACAGCAAGTTCCGAAATCCAAGATATCTAACGACCTGCAAGCATGCAGACAAGTGTGTCAGACGACGCTGGTGAGTTCAAAGTTTTGTTAACGCGTTTAGTTACCAGGTATGTGTATAAAACAGTTCAACAGTTTAATAGTTCAATAATTTGATTTGATGATGTTATTAACTCGATTACCGTATGTGGCTACTAGATGTGAATGCCCAACCCCAATGCCTCTATCTAGGCATTGGTCAAGTGGTCAAGGTAATTAGTTCAACTAACAACCTCGAGTAGATGTAAGGGGTCTTATATATACACGATGTGAATGCCCAACCCCAATGCCTCTATCTAGGCATTGGTCAAGTGGTCAAGGTAATTAGTTCACGCCCGTCCTTTCGGCACGGTGTGAGGGTGCCAATCCTAATAGCGCTATCAACTAAATACCTCGTTGCCTTCCCGGCAACAATCGGTAGATGTAGGGGGTCTTACATAATAGAAACTAAGTAATAACAAACATCCCATTAACCTGCATTCCTCCCTGGAACGTTACCCGATATCCCTTCCCGGGATGCATGCTTGGAAAAGAGCAGTGAACTCACCTTGGTTTGCTCGGTTTGATTAATTACTTGTTAACACTTAGACAGTCACAGCCTATGATATTCATGTACGCATAATCAGTTTCACATTCGCAATGTTCACGTATAAATTATAGTCACGTTGTGTGTTCAAACATCAGTTTCCGAGTAACATATAGCAATCATATAACCCAGTCAAATTCACAAATAAATGGTAGCATGCATCGCAAACAGTTAAACAACCCATTTCTTCCCACATTTTACTTGATGACTTGTAACAGTGTCCAACAGTTGTGTTTTCGTCAGTTGGATGTGCCACACATATAGAAATCAACTCGCATTTACTCAGTCAAAACCACACTCCTAATAAACAATAGCTCAAACAGTTCATGCTCAATCTATTGGACAGGGTGACGAAATCATGGTGTTTTCGTTGGCACAGTAGGTGACGAAATCATAGGGTTTCATCGATTATCATGATAATTTCTAACACTTCATCTAACCCTAATACTCACCGTTCCCAATGTTCACCCCAACATCATCATTAGTCTGTGCACTTAAGATTACATCATGCATGCATACTGAAACACTATTATGATAACCACATTTTGTTTGACTATATCCCCACATGGCCGCCATTTCAAATTCAAAGTTAGTGATTTTATATGATTACCAACTCTACTGTTCATTCACGTGCTCATTGTTGGGAAAATTTGTGAATGGATATTTAGTTAATTTATAATTTAGTGAAATTATAATTACTAATTAAACTCCTTCATATGGTGAAACTCTTGAGTAGAGTTTTATATCACTTGATTAGCTTTTATTAGAGTTTTTATGGCTCTAATTAAATCACTAATTAAGTGAAACTTTTATTAGAGTTTTATGTCTCTAATAAAATCACCACTTAAGAGAAACTCTTCATAACACACAACTCTTGTAAAAAAAAATGGGAGGCCATGTGACTCATTGGAATTATGAGAAAACTACAAGAGAAAGATAATATGTATGAAGAATTCTTGGAGAAGTGGTGAAGACTTGAACATCCATATGTTGGGAATTATAGAGAGATAAGTTTTCTCTACTCGATTTCATCACCTTCATATCATTATTTTCCACAAGTTCAAACACTATAATTCTATTCGGTGTAACCTCGGGCGTGTGGCCATTTCCGGCAGTACAGACTGCTTCGGCTGTTGTACCATGGGAGACAGACGCGTCGTCTTTAGTAGAGGCGCGGAATCTGTTTTAAGGGAAGCGTGTTGAACACGTGCCTCAACCAAAATCGTCAACATTTTAGTGTTCTTTTTGTTGCAGTCAAGGAGTATTTTTCAAGACTCAAGATGATGAATACTCGAGTCAAAGGTGGAATCCCCTGATTGGGTGCTGATAGTGGAAATAAGGTGAGCAAGTTATGATACTAAGAAAGAAGTCTTAATGTGATCTAAGGGCATGTTATACTAAGGCAGGCATAAGTAATGACCATTTTAATTATGAAGCTGTGATAATGTCTATTACTAACATCAAAATAATAGACTTAGTAAAATTCTATTTAAACGAAGACAAATCAGCTTTGGCCAGAAGTGTAATCATTTAAATATGTGTGCAAAGTAATTGTGACAAATCAGCTTTGGCCAGAAATGAGACAATCACTTTAGTTATGCACTTGTCAAGTATGCTAAACATAAATGAATTAAATCAGCTTTGGCCAGAATTAAGACATTTCACGTTTGTAATGCATACTTAACATAGCTTTTTATAATACTTGAACAATAAATAGATGTAGTAAATCAGCTTTGGCCAGAATTAATACATCAAAAGCTCATTCAAGTTAAGCTATTTTGGTTTTGTAAAAATTATCTGATTCTGATTAATTAATTAATTAAGTATAAACAAAACCAAGTATTTAATAGCAAACCACCTGTTAGCGCGAAAAAAATTTTAGGTCACATTAAACAGCTTAAAAAATAATGAGGTTTCGAGTCTTGTGCGATCAGTAATGCTTTGTGCGATCGGTAATGCCTTGTGCGATCGTTAAGGCCCAAAACTTGTGCGATGTAAATAAAGCCCAAGTCTTGTGCGATCAGTTAGGCCCAAAAATTTGTGCGATCAGTGAGGCCCAAAACTTGTGTGATCAATAATGCCTTGTGCGATCCACAAATCTTGTGCGATTTCCCTTGTGCGATCAGACCTTTTTTTTTCTCGTGATCTGACTTGTGCGAATGTCTTGTGCGATCAGATCATGTCTTATCTGATCTTGTGCGACTGTTAAAGGACTTGTGCGATTATGACATTTATGATTTCGAAACCACTTTTAATGCTGTTTATTGTGATAATTAACTGAAAATCGAAATTTGAGGGATTGTGGGATAATGTTTCCTATTTTATTTCTGATCTAATCTTATCAAAAGATTTCGAAAATAATAACTGAAAATCCATTAACAGTTTTCGAAAATTTAATAGATAAAATTAATATCAAAATCATTAAAACACCCACTAATCCAAATTATAT
Organism: Helianthus tuberosus; assembly: GCA_030545235.1. Classification (NCBI taxonomy): domain Eukaryota; kingdom Viridiplantae; phylum Streptophyta; class Magnoliopsida; order Asterales; family Asteraceae; genus Helianthus; species Helianthus tuberosus. The sequence continues at coordinate 187,118,131 of CM060357.1, read as the reverse complement.
TCCAAATCTTATGGAATTTTCGAATTTTCTTAGAACATTATGATGAACCCTAAAAAATAAAAACATAATTCTGGAAATCCGAAACCTTAAATTTTATACTTTTGTTAACAGATTTCGGAAATTAGGTTTGTCCATTATGATTTTTGAGTCAAATATTAAACATAGTTTTCCCGAAAACAGGGATTTCGGTACCAAGGACTGTTAATCAGCCGAGATTTTATAAAAGCTTTAAAATTTCTGTTTTCCAGATTATGATCCCAAAATAATGGATACGAAAACAGAACCGATTTATCAACATATGCTCTGATACCACATGTTGATCAGTTCTGTTTAAACATAATGGAAAACATGAAACACATACCTGTTATAGCATTCAAAGCAGTAGGGAATCCAGTCAGAGATCCAGCCATTGAGTTCGACATCTTTGTCAAGGTGATCCGGTTCCCCTTAGGATGTAAAGTGATGATGGTGATGAAAACGAAAGTAGGGTTGATTTCAGTTATGGGGAGAGAGATACGAAATTGATGTTAATGAGGGTTTTTGATTGTGTAATTTGTCTAACCCTTTAACTCTCTAATAAGCCCCTTATTTATACACCCAAGAGGAAACCTAATTAGTTAATAAGGGCAATATGGTCCATCAACAATTACCAACTAATTATTAATAGATTATTAATATATTTTGATCTAATATAATATAAATGATTATAAAGGCTAAAAGATTAAATATTACATTATTAATATATTTAATCTCACATTGATTACTTGCAAGTTACTACTCACAGAATTTTGTTTACTCGGTTTTGGAAAAAAAAAAAAAAACATACCGTGATGTTAATGAAAATAGGGTACTCATAATTTTACAATATATAGAATGTTATAGAAGTTATAAAAGAAAACAGAATTTTCTCAATAAATTTATGAAAAAAAAAGCAATTAAAAAATTAAGTAAGAATCATTAATCCACGTAAAACAATTATATTGTAATAATTGTTATCTTTCTTGTAATTGTGTTCCATTGTTTTCTTAGGCTACATGATATGGGGATGATCCTTTAAGAGAGGATGATCCGTCACGTCATCGCCACATCATCATCCTTAGGAGGATGGTCCATCCCACAAAACTAGTGGAAATGGGAGGATGATCCTAGATGATTCTATCCCACCACTTTTTTATTTTTATTTTTTTTAATCTTCCACTATTTTTAACATTTAACAAATAAATTAAGAAAATATTTTCATTAATATTAAAAAACAATACATAATATAAAACTTTTTAATCTTCCACTATTTTTAACCACTTTTTTTTTTTTAATCTTCCACTTTTTTTTTAATCTTCCACTATTTTTAACATTACAAAAAAAATATAAAACTAATACTACAAAATATAAACTTAAAAAAAAGTTATTTTTACAAACCTTTTATCGGGTGTGTCGACGTGCCTACGTAAGCCTTCGCTAAGGCTTCTTCCTCTAGTTGCGTCCACGGTTTCGCCTTTGCTTTGGACGGTTGCGCAGCCACAACTTGCTTGCCTTTTCTTCATTTGCCTTTTTTCGGTTGGGTCTCGGGAACAACTTCGACATCCACGTCGGGTTCGGATCGGGTGGGTTGCGTCGGGTTCGGTTCGGGTTGAAAGGGTTACACGGGTTGGATATTAAAAGCACCCCGCATCATCAATTGTTGTATGACTTGACTTTGTTGCGGTTGAGCAAAAACGTTCGGTGCGTTTTGGAATGCGGCAAAGGCATTTGAGGAATATTGAGAGAATTGGTTCGGTTCTATCGTCGAATAGTATCCCGGAACCGAGAAAACATTCGGGATGTTCGGTTGGGTCAGGTTGTTGGGGTTGTTCGGATTGTTGGGGACGTTCGGGTTGTTGAAGGGATCCATTGTAGAATATAATTTTATAAAAGGGGAAGATGTCTATAAAAATGAGAGAGAGAGATGAGTTGTGATAGATGGAAAGTGAGAAAAATGGTGTAAAAAAGGGGGTTTTATATGTTTTAGAGGATATTTTGGTAAAAAATTGAAATATAACCGTTTGTTTTGAATTTGAATTTGGAAATTTATTTTATTTTTTTTAAACGGTAACATGCATCAAAAGGGGAGCTTTTTTGTCTTGACATGACCCGTCTCAAACGTCTAGCTCTCGACAGTCTCGTATGAAATTACTTATCGTTGAGTTTATTGGCTGCAACAGGTGCTTCTTCCAGCAACAACGAAATTCACTCTTGTAGTGGTTTTGTTGACCATTAATCAATACTAGCGGGATTCTCGCACGCTTCGTTGCGGGTTTCTGACCAATGGTCGTCCGGTCCATTGCACTACCACTACGATATGGGCACTCGGCATAGCAAGCGACACTTGTTTTACATCAATTGAAAACCATAAAAATGAATACTCATACGGGTACTGGTACTGGTGTTGTTCGGTCGGTATCGCTTTAGTTCGTTAACGTATCGGTATCGTACAGACATTTGATATAGCTTACGACAACAAAAAAATACTTTATTGCAAATATAACTCTGTGTTCAACGTCGGGAAAACTATAAAGCGAATATGGTACTGATCGATATCATGGTTGTTTCGGTTTGTGATGATAAAAAAATGAACTATATATGAAACATTCGTATAAAAATTTTATGGTAATTGTACATAATATTAAGCACATGACGATGGTATATTCAGAATTTTATAAAACGTTACATTATATTATAAATAAAACAAAAGGATAATCGATGTCATTTTATATAAAAAAAAAAAAAAAAAGCTAAACTGATGTTATACTACTGGTACCGATATTGTTCGGACATGATCTCTAAATATTAAGAAAAGAAAATCGATAAAAGTTAAAACCAAAAATAAAAATGTGTTTAATACTAAAAGTATATATAATAATAAACTATTATAATATTAAAATAATAGAATATTAAAAAGGTTATATATTATCGAGTTAATTACATAGTTAGTTCATGTGGTTTGTACAAATTAACATACTTAGGTACTAATAGTTTAAAATCACCTTCTAGGGTATTGACTTTTCATTTTGTAACGTTTGGAGGTATTAACTTCTAAGGACCAAATATTATCTCTAGGGACCAAATAATCTCACACCCCAAAATCTTAATTTCACACCCTGTACACGGCCCGTATAGAATAATTTGACATAATAAATATTGGTCGTATAATGTTATACAGCTCGTATAATGTTATACGTCTCATATAAAAAGAGAAAATATTAGGTTGTATAACATTTTATACGAGTCGTATAGCATTATACGAGTAGTATAGCATTATATAAGGTTTGGGTCGTATAACATTATATGGGTCGTATACTATTATAAGGCATGTATAAATGGACAAAAAAAACATTCTCTAACATTTTTTTTGTGCAACAATCAGTTTTACGACCCGTATAACGTATACACGTAGGGGTGTGAAAATAAGATTTTAGGGGTGTGAGAATTAGGGGTGTTCAAAACCGGTATCCGAATTTCGGATATCCGAAATTTTCGGATAACATATTTCACTATCCAAATCTGTATCCGAAATTTCGGATATCCGAATATCCATTTTTTATTTAATTTTTATTTTTTATCATTTTTTAATATTCGGGACCGGATATTTCGGATAGTTTCGGATATCCGAATATAAATTTTCGGATATTTTTCGGATATTTTTGGGTATTTCGGATATTTTTCGGATACTTTGGATATTTCGGATATCCGAAAAAAAAATTAATTTTTTGGATATTTCGGATAAATCACACTATCCGAATTTTCGAATATTTCGGATTCGGATATCAGATAATTCGGATCGGATTTTCGGATACGGATATTTTTGAACACCCCTAGTGAGAGTAGTGAGAGTAGTGAGAGCTTATTTCTATATAAATTAAGAAAAGATAAATAGTGACTTTTTTCATCCTTTAATCTACTTCGTCATTTACTTTAAACTTTCGTTTGCAACCCATTTGGTTTAATCATTTTATTCTTTTTCTTTTACTTTAACCAAATTATTTTTCTAATCCTAAATAGTTTTTTTAACTAACACGTTAACACCGTTTTAGACATATTTTTTAACTTTTCTTTTTCTTTACTATAACGAGTGTGGCAAAGGCTTTTTTTATAGTTTAGTTTTTTTAAACGAACCCATCGTTACTCTTTTGAACATATATTTTAACTTTTCTTTTTCTTTGCTATAACGAGTGCATCAAGTCAACCGAATTTCTATCGTTTTTTTTTCGTTTACCTTTTTTACCTTTATTATTTACTATATTGTTTTACCTTTTCTTACTATTTTGATGTCTAGAGCCGAGTTACGACGCAAATGCAAAACACATTTAGATATCATTTTATTTAATTTTACAAATTTATTTATCAGTTGTCATAATGTGCTATACGTTCTAAATTCCAACTGTGTAACTACGACCCTAGTTATTATACAAATGAAACAAATAAAAGAACGAAAAGGATAATCGACGTCATTTAGAAAAAAAAAAACTAAACTGGCGTCATACGGTACTGGTGGGAGCTTATTTAAAATATTAAGAAAAACTATATATTATTATAAAAATAATATTACTATTCAGGGCTATAGTGGGAGCTTATTTCCAAGGTATTCTTGTTCATCAGAAAGGATTATCCACCCAAGATGCCAAATTTCCAAGGAGACGGTTGCTACTGACCACCATGACGAGCTTATTAAAAGGGAAAATTACCGCAGTAGCCGCTTGACCATCCCTTTTACCAAACTAGCCATTTGACCAGGCATAAAAAAGCCTGGTCACGCTCCCCCATCCCAGTGAACCCTCATTTTTATGCACCTTCAATCCAGCCACAACCAAACGGACACATGTCCTCTTACCTGAACCGATTTTATGCCGCTACCTGCCCCAGCCGAGCCGCTTCATGCCCAAGCCGAGCCGCTTCGCCCCCTGCCCCACAAGCTAGCCAAGCCGCTACAAGTACAAGCCATGACCTTTCAAGGCCAAGCCGAGCCGTTTCAAAACTCTTGTTAAATTTCAGTAGTATTTTTAAAAAAAATATCAATTCAAATGAAACGGCTTAGATCCAGGGTGTGGCGGCTTGGGTATGTGTTGAAAGCTCATAAATTCAAATGAAACGGCTTGGGGGTAGGTGGCATGCTGAAGCGGCTTAGATCCAGGGTGTAGCGGCTTGGGATGGGGCGAAGCGGCTCGGCTTGGCCATGAAGCGGCTCGGCTTGGCAGTACCACAAAGCGGCATAAATCAGAGATTGGGCGAAGCGGCTCGGCTTGGGCATGAAACGGCTCGGCTAGCTTGTGTAGCGGCATAAAGCCGGTTCAGGTAAGAGGGACACGTGTCCGCTTGGTTGTGGCTGGATTGAAGGTGCATAAAAATGAGGGTTCACTGGGATGGGGGAGCGTGACAGGGCTTTTTTATGCCTGGTCAAATGGCTAGTTTGGTAAAAGGGATGGTCAAGCGGCTACTGCCGTAATTTTCCCTTATTAAAATGGGTATTCATCCAACGTTAAACAGGACCACAAATTCCCTTATTTCATTTACTCTGCACCACCATCTAGAGGTTTAGCCTATGCTGGTGATGTCGGGTAATGATATGTCAAATCCTTCGAGAAGATTTATAATCGAGTCGATCAAGGTATTGTATTAAACACAATAAACAACTGATTTTGGATATCTTTTGAGTGGGGTATCTGTGTGTTTTAGGTTATGGAGATACCTATTAAGCTGATTCATCAACTTGGTTCTGTGCGATATTATTTCACCTATTAGATATGCAGCCTTGTAATATTTATTTAGCCCTTTCGCATATAGTTAAAAAAAGAATATACATAACCCGAAATCCGAAGAACCCAGCCCGATAAAAACTGACCCAATAAACCCGAGAACCATAAAACCCAAATCTAGAATGGTTCGGTTATCGGGTTATATTTCCATCTTTGAAAACCCGACCCGATAAAAAACCTGAAAAACACCCGTAGTTACAACTAGGGGTGAGCAAGAAAACAGAAATAACCGAACCGTAACCGAATAACCGAACCGAAACAAAAACCGACGGTTCGGTTTTCGGATTTTTAATAACCGAAAATTTCGGTTCGGTTTTCGGATAAATGTTTTCAATAACCGAAAAAAACCGAACCGAACCGATAAGTTACAATTAGGGCTGTAAACGAACCGAGCGTTCAGCGAACAGTTCGTGAACCGTTCGGCGGAAAGTTCGTTTATGTTCGTTCGTTTAATAAACGAACGGACATGAACATGAAATTTCGTTCGATTAGTTAAATGAACGAACATGAACAGAGGTCTCGTTCGTTCGATTGTGTTCGTGAACGTTCGGTAAGGTGTTCGTGAACGTGTTCGTGAACATTCGTTGATTTGTGTTCGTTTATGTTCGTATGTTTGTGTTTTAATTGAAGATCTTTGTACTTTCTTATATTTTATTTGTACTTTTTATATTAATAAACTTTTATTTATTTTACTTCCCTAACAATTAAACTAGGAAACCCACTTTCACATTGTTTATGCATCATTTCCCTTTCATTTCTCATTATTTACATCCACGAATACGATCGACCTCCGTTCCATAATAAGGAATTCAAGTTCGAGTGCTACTCTCTGGGCCATCAATCTTTATCCTTCGTTGTGTTCGTCAAATTTATTTGTGTTCGTTTGTGTTCGTGAACCGTTCGCGAACACACTCATTTCCTTAATGAACGAACACGAACATAAAATCTTGTTCGGTAATTGTTCATGAACCGTTCGTGAACACATTTATTTCCTTAACGAACGAACACGAACAAAGCCTTGTTCGTGTTCGTTCGGTTCGTTTACAGCCCTAGTTACAATCCATATATTTTTATGTTTAAGTTTAAATTGTTTAAGTGTTTAACCCAATGCTAGTAGAAAATGTTAATTTTAATCTTGAATGTAAAGTGTTTATAATAAAAACATTATAACTGAAATCATTTATTATTACCTATAAGATATAACAAAATTTAATATAAAAATTAAATTTAATAAAACTTTGAAGAAACATAAAAATATATTAGAAGGTTAGGTTTATATAAACAATACTAATTAAAGAGGTGAACTATAATAACTTAAATATAAACATATAAAAAGATTGTTATAATATAAATTATACTTTTTATTTTTTGAATAATACATAATTTTGTTCCAAAAACCGAAATAACCGAAAAACCGAACCGAACCGACGTAAAAACCGAAAAACCGAAACCGAACGGTTTTTGAAACCCAAAAACCGACATTTCGGTTTCGGTTTTGATTTTACCCAAAAACCGAACCGAACCGAACCGAACCGAACCGTGCACACCCCTAGTTACAACTCATATTCAACCTTATGGGTCGGGCCATGTTTAAATGGGTTATCTAAACTGGATGCAGAATTATGTCGGGTCTCGCTCGGGTTGTAACCGTACGGTGGCTTTAAGGGTCGGCTCGTCATCCTCAATCACATCGAATCCATCAATTGTAAACATTGGTTGTAGCTGTCAACAAACAAAATTAAGTTAGGAGTGTTATTAGTTTTATTATACTAAAACGTAAATCAGCTTCTACAAACCTTTCAGTTGTACATTCCCCCTTACGGATATGGTTACCATCCCTTCTCGGATAATCACCTTCACTATAAACTCTTCCTTGATTCGTATAGGCTAGACCTGGCAAACGGGTCGGGTCGGGTCGGGTTGGGTCATGGGTTGAAATGGGTTCGGGTCAAAACGGGTTCGGGTCAAAACGGGTCAATTATAAAAAGGGTTGTTTTGGTTCGGGTCGAAACGGGTTCGGGTCGGAACGGGTGCGGGTCAGAACAGGTCCGGGTCCGGGTCAGAACGGGTTTCGGGTCGGGTCGGGTCAGTTTTTTTTTTAATGGGATGTATCAGCATTGGCATATATGGTTTAACCATACTCAACTGTTAAAGCATTAAAAAACGCTAAACTCAGAAGCTCAAATCGCTAAACTCAAAATCGCTAATCATTCAACTGTATTTATATGAGTCTGCATTACAACACAAATAAAAAAAAATCAATCAGTTTCAATTTTCAAACCATAACAATACAACAAACTAGCAATCTTAAACTAAAAACCTTAACTTGCCAACGACTGCTACAAGTTACATCTTTCATCTTCCTTTCGGTAATCTTTACAATCTTAGGGTCACTAGTTGCAGGGCAAAACCAAAACCAAAAGTCACTTCATCATATCCACCCACATTAGGTACAGGGATAGCAACTGATTTTCTAATCGAAGGATTCCAAAGAACAGTCGTCGCCTCTCGAGGATAATATTCAGCATCATCTTCATACCGATAAAAACCGAACAAGCAAACCAATCCACAAGAGGCACCGACGACAAATGAATTCCAAAGTAGGCAACCGACAAAGGAACAGCAAGAGAAACCTTGTTTTGGGGGAACGTATCATCATCTACAATCGAATCATATGTTTCCTCAGCGTACACATTGTCGTACTTTATAAGCAAATCTTGCGGTTGATCATGGTTATGGACGGTGTACTCAGCAATGAAATCAGAAGACTCGATAACACATTTCCATGCTTTTGAAACAGATCTGACCCGAATCAATGATCTTATAGGAAGCCTTTTGATGATTTCCACTTGAATGTCGAAAGGTATGTGATCAGACATTTTGATTTCGGGGTATCAATTTTGATCGAAACCGTTTAATGAAAAGTCGCAAATAATAACCATTTCAGCAGCCAATAAAAGTAGCAAATTCAACAAAACCACTCACTTATTTAGCCTGCAAAAGTGAATGCAACATTAATAATATAGTATAGGCTATGTACCGAAAGGCACGGTGTGGTCTGCTCCCTTCTGCTAGCAATCAAGGGTTGGCTCGTCATCCTCAATCACATCGAATCCGTCAATTGTAAACGTTGGTTGTAGCTGTCAACAAACAAAATTAAGTTATCTAGTATAGGCTATGTACCGAAAGGCACGGTGTGGTTTGCTCCCTTCTGCTAGCAATCAAGGGTCGGCTCGTCATCCTCAATCACATCGAATCCGTCAATTGTAAACATTGGTTGTAGCTGTCAACAAACAAAATTAAGTTAGGAGTGTTATTAGTTTTATTATACTAAAACGTAAATCAGTTTCTACAAACTGTTTCACTTGTACATTCCCCCTTACGGATATAGTTACCATCCCTACTCGGATAATCAGCTTCACTATAAACTCTCCCTTGATTCGTATAGGCTATGTACCGAAATGCACGGTGTGGTCTGCCCCCTTCTGCTAGCAATCAAATATTTGTTGAACGCTTAAAGGAGTAAAAGTTTGTGAACGATTCATTGTGTGCATTAATGCGTCTATACACAACCAACGGTTGAGTAGGCCCAACAACATCCTACACAATGAAATATAGATAAGTACGAGGTATAATAAAGTATTCCATAATGCAAAGGCTCCAAATAGTCAGATACAAAGCACCCAAACTCACGAATATGTTACTGCTTCAATTATCAAATATGGAAGAAAGCTATTGTTTCGAATGGAAAAATGGTTACTATGCAAATGGCTATAAATAGCATATACAAAGCAACATGGTTACATGAAAAACAATAAAATAAATAATTTATCCTAAAGACATAGTGACCAACTCTTCTACCACGTACTTTTTAACCGAGACCCGATCACCGATGGTGAGAGCTGTGAGAATGGTCAATGGACTATTAGGGTCATTGATGAACCAATTAGGGTCACTAATGGTCAACTAGGGTTCATGCTATTAGTGTCAATAAAGGTTGCTTACAGGGGCGGACCCACATAGAGTGGGTCGGTGTCCTCGGACCCCAATGTTTTTTTAAAAAATTAGTAGATTCGGACCCCAATGTTTTTTAAAAATTAGCAGATTCGGTATATTAAATTGTATAAGGACCCCATAAATACAATTAGGTGGACACCATAGAAAGAAAAAGAATCTGGTATGGTGGTAAATCCCTCTCTTTACCAACAAGAGATCATGGGTTCAATCCCTGTATAGCTTGTTTTTCCTGTTTTTTTTTTAAATCTAGTTCAAACCTCGCTATGACCCAACCCGAATAAGGACCGACCCGAAAATTTTAACGTTTTGTTATGAAAATTTTGAACACCGAAAAAAATGGACACCATTGAAAAAAACTTCTAGGTCCGCCACTGGTTGCTTATGATGATTAACGGTCCATTACGATGATTGGTATATCAATTAGAATAGTGGTGGTCAACTAGGTTTGTTCATGCTACATATTTGTTAATGAAGGGTGTTTAGGATTATTAGTGGTCCACTAGGATGATTAATAGGTTAATCATGGCCAGTGGTGGTCAACTAGGGTTTTTCATGTTCCATTATTGTCAACGAAGGGCGTTTAAGATGATCGATGTTCTATTAGAATGATTCATAGATCAATTAGAGATAGTGGTGATCAACTAGGTTCACGCTTTAAGGATGGTTAGTGGTCTATTAAGATGATTAATAGGTCACTTTTGGCCAATGGTGGTCAACTAGGGTTGTTCATGTTCCATTATTGTCAACGAATGGCGTTTAGGATTATCAATGGTCCATTAGGATTGTTAATCATCCAATTAGGGCCAGTGATGGCCAACCAGGGTTTTCATGCTCCAATTTTGTCAATGAAGGACGTTAAGGACGATCAATGGTCTATTAGGATGATTGATGGATCAGTTAGGGCCAGTAATGATCAACCAGGGTTGTTCATGCTACATTGGTGTCAATGAAGGTTGTTTAGACTGATTAATGATCCATTAGGATGCTTGATAGATTAATTAGGGACATTGGTGGTCAAATATGGTTGTTCATGCTACATTTTTATTAATAAAGGACACTTAGGATAATTAGTGGTCCATTAGGATGATTGATATGTCGGTCATGGGCACTGGTGGTCAACTAAGGTTGTTCATGTTCCATTGTTGTTAATAAAGGGCATTTAGGATGATCAATGGTCCATTAGGATGATTGATGGGCTAATTAGGGCCAGTGGTGGTAAACTAGGGTTGTTCATGTTCCAATAATGTCAACAAAGGGCGTTTAGGATGATTAATGGTCGATGAGCCAATTTGGGCTACTGATGGTCAACTAGGGTTGTTCATGCTCCATTTTTGTCAAAGAAGGGCGTTAAGGATGATCAATGGCCTATTAGGATGATTGATGGACCAATTAGGGCCAATAATGGTCAACTAGAGTTGTTCATGCTACATTATTGTCAATGAATGTTGTTTAGGATGGCTAATAGTCAATTAGGATGATTAAAATGTCAATTACGGACAAGATGGTTAACTACGGTTGTTAATGAATGACGTTTAGGATGATTAGTCGTCCATTAGGATTATTTATAGGTTAGTTAGGGCAGCGGTGGTCAGCTAGGGTTGTTCATGTTCCATTATTGTCAATAAAGGGTGTTTAGGATGATCAATGGTTCGTTAGGATGATTTATGGGTTAGGGTCAGTGATAGTTAACAAGGGTTGTTCAGTTATTTTTATTTGGTTCAGTTTGTAACGAATAACTGAATACATATTCGGTTCGGTTTTCAAGTTTGTATTTTTTTCGTTTTAGACTACTTCAGACTGCGTATGTCTTAGCGTGGCTTCAAACTCTTGGTTTTTGTTCGTGTTAAATGGTGAACTCATTGAAGTGTTTGTAGGTGTGTTGAGCCATAAACTAGATCCAATACAAGGGAAATCTTGATCTGGTTGAATTTGGTTTCTAACCGAAAACCAAACCCAATTCATATTTATTTATTTGATTTTGTTTAACAATTCTTGAATTCAGTTCGGATATAAAAACCGAATTAACTTAATTAAACGTTAACGGAACCGTTGAACACCACTGATTTATGCCCATATACTTATTATTTTGTAACATATTTTAATTTACTAAAAATTAAAATGTTGTTTTAATTTTAATATTTCCATTGAAAAATAAAACAATATATTTTCTATAAAAATTTAACTTTATTCTATGTAATTTTATATACATAAAGTAATAAATCTAAAGTTTAAATAGATGTTAGTTACATTAAAACTGTTTATAAATTTTTGATAAAAAATGATAAGGATTTTGAAATCTTAAAATTTTTGAAAATGTGAATATTTGTTAAAAATCCCCATCCTAATTTGATTCCAGCTCCCTCCTATCCTTCTTAAATTCAAATCTACTTCCCTCCCCTCATCTTCTCTCTTATCCCAAACCCTATCATCTACCTTAAGTGTTTGCTCTCAGCTCTCCACACTATCCCCTTAATCGACTATTGCGTGGGTGTTTGGGGTTCTTTATTTTGCACCAACTTTTAACTTATTGACTTCTTAGAAGTTAAAAGGAATCCCAAATATCCTCTGAGAAGGACTTTTATGGCTAAAACGAATCCCAAACACCCTCTGAGAAAGACTTTTATGGTTTGAAATGGCTTGAAGAAGGAGAAAATGAGAAGTAAGAAATTCTAACTTCTCACTTATGACCTATGCAGTTAATGCGGTAAAATATCGGATATCGGTAAAGGACCGATATTTGAAATATAGGTTATCTCGGTGAGATATCAGTGGGATATCGGTAATTTTAATATAATGTAGAATTTATATATATAGCAATTTAACACCAATAATTCAGTGATATATCAGTGATATATCGGTTATATCGGTCAAATATCGGTGATATATCGGTCAAATATAGGTGATATATCGGTTATATCAGTCAAATATCGGTCAATATCGCCGATAATATCGGTACCGATATTTTGACCGATATTTGACACCGATAGTTTACTAAGGAACCGATATGACCGATATATCACTGATATATCACCGATATTAACTGCATAGCTTATGACTTCTTAGAAGTTATAAGTCAGAAGTTAAAAGGAATCCCAAACACCCCCTGCAAAATATATTTTTCGATCACAGCACTATGGAAACCGCCATATTCGATCTTTTACAATTACCGATCATCGATCATCACAGATTCCGCCTATCCCCAAGCATCACAGGTTCCAGTGGTTTCTTTGATGCTGAACCATTTTTAAAAGTATTAAAGATATTTAAAACCCATACATGCTTTACTTGGATAAGAGCAGGGGCAGATCTAGGTCACTTTTGTGGGTTCCCAAGAACCCATTCGATTTGGAAAAAAATGGAAAAAATAGTGAGAACCTCTTATGATTTGGAAAAAATAGTGAGAATTCGTGAGAATCTACCAAAAGGAACCCAGTAAAAAAAGTTCTTAGATCTGCCACTAGATAGGAGAGCATATTTCTGCAAAAGGGGGCAATGCCCTGGGCATGATTAAAAGATTATAGAAATGCAAATAAAGACATAGTGAGGAGACATGAGTGATAGAATAGACCGGCTGGCGGCCCCTTTTGCCATCTCTGATCTCTCTCTCTCTCTTTCCTCTCACTTTCTCTCTCTATCGCTGGACGTTGTTGGCTTATTTTTCCGGCAAGGCTGCTTCAAACGTTGTGGCGGCGGTGGCGTTTGAGATCAATAGGGGAAAAGGGGGTGGGTGGATTGGTAGATGGTGGGGCCAACATATTATTTTAATGTTTTCTTTATTATTTTTTAATAGTAAAGGTATTTATGTCATTTCACACCTACTTAACATCAAGAACTAACCCTCATCCACGCTAGAGACTATCCGGGAACGAAATTGCAAAAGTTGAGAACTAAAGGTGAAAATTGAGCAAACCACATGGACTATCCGTGCAATTTTCTCTAAAAAATTGGAAATACATTATGTGATTTTGTTCGAACTTTATTTGTTGTAGTTGTTGCAGTTATTGTAAATAGCTATATCCATTGATACATATGTGCACTTTCATTTTTTTACTGATTTTTAATTTATGACTTACATGAGTTAAGAAATTTGAAATTTTTTTATATAATTATGCTGAATTTAGTACATGTTGTATAGAAATTTGATTGTGTATGATGTTTACATGAGCTAATTTTCATTTATTTGGATCCTAATTAAACCATTTGAGTCTGGTTCTCAAGGCTCAAGAGTCAAGCTTCAAAGGTATGAGTATTTTTATTTTTTAGATTTCTCACTTTGTTTTATTTCAGTTTAGTCCTGTATTTTTATTTTTTGTGCTATACAGACAATATACGCCGGGATGTTTTAACTCTTACGCATGTTTCAACTTTAGTTTAATCTCTTATGCTTACACGATTATGCTAACACTTACATTGTATTATTGTTATTAGACTATGGGGTGTGGTTCCCCTTCCCCCAAGTCCACATCAACGCCACATCACCATCCCATTCCACCTCAATATCTCAGTTGACTTTTGCTCATTGTTTTGATAATATGAGTTTGAATCAATATAGGATGAAATGCACAACACGGTGTAATTGTCCGGCTTATGCGACTTTGGACATTAAACAAGGCTGTGGTTGTTTGATATGGTACAACAAACTGATAAATGTGAGAATACTTCCGAACTTACAATGGGCAAGATGTATACATACAAATGAGCGCTACGAATCAGGTAAACATTGCTTTTCATCTAAATAAGAAAAGGAGATGTAATTTGTTATGGATGACTGATATGATAAGCTTTATTTCACTATTTGCAGGTTTCAGATATATTATTAGCATGATGGTTGGGGAGTTAGGTGTTAAAATACCTATAACTATCCCGTATAAATGTGCATATTATATTTCTTGTTTGATACTTTTATTCCTTTTTAACCTCTTGTTTATTTTAATTGTGAGGTTGGGCTATTAAGGATGGGCTGCTCCTTCAAATGGTTGCTTGATGTCTTGGGCTGTGTCTTGGGCTTATAACCGTTGCATCCTTCTGTTGCCAGCTGGGCTCCGGTGTTATCGCTTAGGGTTAGCAAGATAAAAAGGGCGTTTGGTCCCTTGGTGGTGAATCATCCGAGCATCTCATTTCTCCTGTCATTCGCTGCTCTCTGGTTATTTCCTTGAGCCTCACACGTACATTCGTAAGCTTAGGTTTTGTCTATTGATTGTACTGATCATCCAGTTGGAGATCCTTTACTCTTTTGTTTGATGTTAATCTGTGATGACTGAATCATTCAGCCGTTGTATTTGATTCTGAACTTTCATAATAAAAATCTTTGTTTCTCAAGTTCTGACATGGTATCAGAGCCCCGAGGTTAAATCGGTGCTCTGGTGCTCTTCCGCTGCTTCTCGTGAAGGTTGATCTCTGTAAATCAACCTAGGCCTTCCGATTCTTGAGGTCTTGGTAGTCTTTGAGTCTGCCGGTCTTGACTCACGGTGTTACCCTTCTTTTCTTGCTGCTGTGATAAAAATCCTAATTTCTAGGGTTTGGGCTTGGTCCTGGTTCTGATCATTGGTGCTGCTCGTGTGGAATTGAAACCCTAATTATTGGGGTTCTGCTCTGTTTCCTGAAGAAGACCCTCGTTAGTCCCTTATTGGGCAAACTAACAGGATCTGTTTTGGCTTTCTGATCAAATGCTTGTAACCCTAAGTGAAGGTTACAAGCCTTGGTCCGCTGAAGTTGCTTGCACCCTCTGTGAGATTGTTCCTTCCTTTATCTCTTTATTTTGTTGCATCATTGTGTCTTGCGTCTAGGCATCCTTGATACCGGTTAGGCTTTACCGGTTTGGTTATTGGGACACAGAGAGGGCTCACTCTGTTGCATTGTGTTTGGTCTGTCAGGTCGTGGCTCCCTGGTCATTGTCTGCGGAGGCACCTTGAGTGATGAACCTCTGATCGGACCTCTGTCCAGGCTTCGCCGGTGTTTGTTACCTTGATTGCTTTGGTTATTTTGGGCTATTTATCTGATTGTTTGTTACCTTGATTGTGTTGGCTGTTTTGTGGATTGTTTGTTTGATATCTGCTGTCTGGTTATTCATTCACTTTCTGTTCTGTGTTTTTTTTTCTTTATCACTATGAATGGTAAAACTGAGACTGCTGTAACCTTGATTAGCAAGTTGGATGCTAGTGACCCATTATATCTTCATGCTAGTGACTCTAGTGGTCTCACAATAGTCAGTATTAAGCTTAAAGGAACTGAAAACTATGTGGTGTGGTCTAATGCTATGAAACTTGCCCTAATGGCTAAAAACAAACTAGGGTTCATTGATGGAACTTGTGTTAAATCTAAAGACAATGATGTGCTTGCTAGTCAGTGGGATAGATGCAACTCTATTGTTCTCACCTGGATTTTGAACTCTGTCTCTGATGAATTATATGTTGGACAAGTCTACTCTAAACTTGCCTCAGAAGTATGGGATGATTTAAAAGACACATATGATAAAGTTGATGGGTCTGTTGTGTTTAGCTTATATCAAAAAATCAACTCTGTGAGTCAAAATGGTTCTAGTGTCTCTGAGTACTATCACAAAATTAACACTATGTGGAAACAATTTGATGCTATGCTTCAGTTGCCTTCTTGTACTTGCAATGCTTCATCCAAGTTCAATGAGTTTAATCAGTTAATCAAACTTATGCAGTTTCTAATGGGTCTTGATGACATTTACCAACCTGTTAGAACTAATCTCTTGACTAGGGATCCTCTACCTACCATTAAAACTGCCTTCTCTATTATCTCTAGAGAAAAGTCCCATAGAGGATCAAATAGTGGGTCTAAAACTCCTAATGTTGGTTTTGCTGCTAAGTCAAACAATTTTAATGACAAGAAAAAATTTAACAAAGGTCCCAACCCTAATCTTAAATGTACTCATTGCAATAAGGTTGGGCACACTGTTGATAAATGTTTTGAACTCCATGGCTATCCTTCTAACTATAGACAAAAACCAAACAGTCAGTGGTCTAAGTCTAATAATTCTGTGAGTAACGGGAATAGCCCTTCTGTGAATAATTCTGTGAGTGATAAAGGTAGTAGCCCCTTAAACACTTTGTCTGCTGATCAATTTTCCAAGTTGCTAGGGCTGCTGAATGAAAATAAAACTGAAGACCCTAGTAAATCCAATGTGGGAGGTAAATGCTTTAATTCCTTCTCTAACTTCAAACATCTTGTCTGTTTTAACTCTGTGAACTCCTCTAGCCAGAGTCTGAACTGGATCATAGACTCCGGGGTAAATCAGCACATGGTTATGTCCAGTAAAAACATGTTCAACCTGGTAGATGTCACTGAATATAATATAACCATTAAACACCCTAATGGAACGGATGCTAAGGTTACTAAAATTGGATGTTTTAAACTGTCTGAGTCTGTGATCCTAAAGGATGTCTTTGTTGTGCCTGAATATTATGTGAATCTCATCTCTGTGCATAAACTTGCTAAAGATAACAAGCTTAGAGTTATATTTGATGAGAATACTTGTTACATCCAGGATTCCTTCACCAAGAAAACCCTGGTGACTGGTAGACAAGCTGAGGGCTTGTACTTTTGTGGTAATCCCCTAGGCACTAACTTTTCCTGCTTAAGTAAAACTGAAAGCATAAAGCTCTGGCACTCAAGGCTGGGTCACCCAGCTGAACAAGTGCTAAAAATCTTACAAATTAAAACTGAATCAAATGATGCCAATCCTTGTGACATTTGTCACAGGGCCAAACAACATAGGGCACCATTTCCTCTAAGTAATCACAAGTCAACAAAAATAGGGGATCTGGTGCACTTAGATGTTTGGGGCCCCTACAAGGTCACCAGCATAGATGGTTACAAATATTTTCTCACTGTTGTTGATGATTTCACTAGAGCGGTGTGGGTATATCTAATGAAATCGAAATCCGAAGTTTTTGAAAACCTACAAAGTTTTTACAACTTGATTAAAACCCAATTTGAGGTTGACATCAAGGTCTTTCGGAGTGATAATGGATCTGAATTCATTAACTCTCAAATGTCTTCTTTTGTTAAATCTAAAGGGATAATTCATCAAACCTCTTGCACCTACACCCCACAACAAAACGGGATTGTTGAAAGAAAACACAGACACTTGTTAAATGTTGCAAGAGCTTTATTATTTCAGTCTAAGGTCCCTCTTAAATACTGGTCTGAATGTGTGCTTACTGCTTCATACTTAATCAACAGGCTTCCTTCCTCTGTGCTACATGGTTGTTCTCCTTATGAAATGCTTTTTGGTTTTAAACCTTCTCTTGATCACTTGAAAGTGTTTGGTTGTCTGTGTTACTTCACTACTTTAGACATCTCTGATAAACTTGAAGAACGTGCTGAAAAATGTGTTTTTATGGGATATTCCAACTTTAAAAAAGGATATAAGGTCTGGAGCTTGGACCAAAGAAAGTTTATTTTTTCCAGAGATGTCAGTTTTCATGAAACTGTTTTTCCCTTTAAAAATAACACTAATGGTGAAATTAATGTAAACTTGTTAAATCAACTAAATTTCTTTGACAACCTTGATTCTTCAAGTGATACAAATCCCCATGATGAAGAGAAGGACAACACTGACTCACCTACTATGACTCAGCAACAAAGTGATACAATTGAGTCAACTATTGATAGTGACACTCAACATACATCAGACATTCATGATGTGACTGAGCTTAATGAGTCTGTAGAGGTTCCAACTGAGCCTGTGAGGGCTGAGTCAAGTAGTGTTCAAGATGAGTCAAACCTTCCTGAGGGTACTCAAAACATTAGAAGATCCTCTAGGTCCGCCTCGGCCCCTAGAAGATTTGATGATTTTATTGTAGGGAATGCCAAATATAGCTATGATAAAGTTGTTAATTACTCTAATCTGCCTACTGAAAATGTGTGTTTTGCTGCCAATATAAATAAAATTGTTGAACCTCAAACTTATAAAGAAGCCCTTAAAGATAAGAGGTGGGTTGATGCTATGAATGGTGAACTGTCAGCCCTTTATAAGAACAATACCTGGGATATTGTGGACTCCCCTAGTGGTACTAAACCTATTGGTTGTAAGTGGGTGTTTAAGGTAAAATACAAATCAACAGGCGAAATAGATAGATTTAAGGCTAGGCTTGTAGCTAAAGGGTTTAATCAACGTGAAGGGATTGACTTTGAGGAGACATTCTCCCCTGTCGTTAAGATGGTTACTGTTCGATGTGTTATTGGTCTATCAGTTCAAAACAACTGGCCCCTATACCAACTTGACGTTAACAATGCCTTCCTGTATGGCAATCTTAGGGAAGATGTTTACATGACCCTTCCAGATGGTTTAAATGTAAATCAGCAGGATAAAGTGTGTAAGTTGAACAAATCTTTGTATGGGTTAAAACAGGCCCCTCGTATGTGGAATGAACGACTTGTCCAAACCTTAGTTAAAATTGGGTTTGTTCAATCCAAGTGCGATCATTCCATGTTTATCAAGTCCGATAAATCTATCTTTGCTGTTCTCTTGGTTTATGTTGATGATATTGTGTTAACCGGTAACTGTGAACATGAGATTAATAAAATAAAAGGCCTGTTAAAAAATGAGTTCCAGATCAAAGATCTCGGTTTACTAAAGTATTTCCTTGGAATAGAAGTAATAAAATTAAACACTGGTATTTGTCTTTCTCAAAGAAAATATTGCATGGACCTGTTGAATGAATATGGGATGAGTGGCAGTAAGCCAACTAGCTGTCCCATTGATCAAAACCATGTTTTGACCAATCTGACTCTAAATAATTCTAAACCAGTGGATACTACTCAGTATCAAAAACTTGTTGGAAAACTCATTTACCTATCTCACACCAGACCTGATATTGCCTACTCTGTTCATTACCTATCTCAGTTCATGCATAAGCCCACTGAGGCTCACACCCAAATTGCTTTCAAAGTTTTAAGATATCTCAAAAATGCTCCTGGTGCTGGAATCCTATTTACCAAAGGCACCACCTTCCAGTTAACTGCTTTTGCAGACTCAGACTGGGCTAAATGTGTGGACAGCCGAAGATCTGTCACAGGTTTTTGCATTTTTCTTGGGGGCTCTTTGGTTTCTTGGAAAAGTAAGAAACAAAGTGTTGTTTCTCGGTCCTCTGCTGAGGCCGAATACAGGTCTATGTGCAGTGCCACGTGTGAAATATTGTGGCTTCTGAATCTGTTAAGAGAACTCAATGTTGCTGTGCATATTCCGGTTGATCTGAAATGTGACAACACTGCAGCGCTGTCCATTGCCGCTAATCCTGTCTTTCATGACCGGACTAAGCATTTTGAAGTTGATTTGTTTTTCTTAAGAGAGAAAATTGCATCCGGATTGATCAAAACAACAGGGATCAAGACTGAGCACCAACTTGCTGATATATTCACTTAAGGCTTGCTTCCAAAAATTCATTCTGATATGTGTAAGTCTCTGGGTATGTTCAATCCCTTTGCACATTTAAACTGAGGGGGGATGTTAAAATACCTATAACTATCCAGTATAAATGTGCATATTATATTTCTTGTTTGATACTTTTATTCCTTTTTAACCTCTTGTTTATTTTAATTGTGAGGTTGGGCTATTAAGGATGGGCTGCTCCTTCAAATGGTTGCTTGATGTCTTGGGCTGTGTCTTGGGCTTATAACCGTTGCATCCTTCTGTTGCCAGCTGGGCTCCGGTGTTATCGCTTAGGGTTAGCAAGATAAAAAGGGGGTTTGGTCCCTTGGTGGTGAATCATCCGAGCATCTCATTTCTCCTGTCATTCGCTGCTCTCTGGTTATTTCCTTGAGCCTCACACGTACATTCGTGAGCTTAGGTTTTGTCTATTGATTGTACTGATCATCCAGTTGGAGATCCTTTACTCTTTTGTTTGATGTTAATCTGTGATGACTGAATCATTCAGCCGTTGTATTTGATTCTGAACTTTCATAATAAAAATCTTTGTTTCACAAGTTCTGACATTAGGGGGCTGAAAAGGTGTTCCATAATCCAAAAAAATACGTTAAAAAAATAAAAATAAACTTTAAACATGTTTTGAGAAAATGTTATGGGATTGTTATGTACAAACTGATTTTTATCAATGTAGTTTCCTTAACGGGTCTCTCTCTCTCATTCAAATCAAAAAACACACACAAAACCCACCAAGTTCCATCCATGGCTTCCATTTCAAATCATTCTTAAGGTACCAATTTCTGTTTATAATTGTGGTTCTTTTTTTGTTGCCTGTATAAGCATTTCGAGTGATATTGTTTACTTTGATGTTCATAAAAAATGCTCCGTGAGTTTGTTTAATTTTGTAAATTGGAGTTGAATCAGGTTGTCGGCAAACGCATGTTATTTCTTTTTGGTCGCCGGTTCTGTTGGTTTTGCGCTCCTCGTTGCTGTTTGCATGGGTCGATTGATGTCAAAAGACAGGTATTCTTGCTCATCAGAAAGGATTATCCACCGAAATAGTTTATGATTATTATTTGCTCTCAACCAAGAAGCCTTATTGCAGGGCTATAGTGGGAGCTTATTTCCAAGGTATTCTTGCTCATTATCCACCCAAGATGCCAAATTTCCAAGGAGACAGTTGCTACTGACCACCATGACGAGCTTATTAAAATGGGTATTCATCCTTATTAAAATGGGTATTCATCCAACGTTAAACCGGACCACAAATTCCCTTATATTTCATTTGCTCCGCACCACCATTTAGAGGGTCAGCCTATGCTGGTGATGTCGGGTAATGATATCTCAAATCCTTCGAGAAGATTTATAATCGACTTGATCAACGTATTGTATTAAACACAAGAAACAACTTATTTTGGATATCTTTTGAGTGGGGTATGTGTGCTTTAGCTTATGGAGATACCTATTAAGCCGATTCATTCTGTGCATGGATATTATTTCACATATTAAATATGTAGCCTTGTAATATTTATTTAGCCCTTTCGCATATAGTTAAAAAAAGAATATACTTAACCCGAAATCCGAAGAACCCAGCCCGATAAAACCCGAGAACCATAAAACCGAAATCTAGAATGGTTCGGTTATCGGGTTATATTTCCATCTTCGAAAACCCAAACAACCCGACCCGACAAAAAAACCTGAAAAACACCCCTAGTTACAACTCATATTCAACCTTATGGGTCGGGCCATGTTTAAATGGGGTTATCTAAACTGGATGCAAGATTATGTCGGGTCTCGCTCGGGTTTAAAACCGGGTAACCGGGTTTTGTTCCCAACCCGGTTTTTGTGCACTAGGCATACAGGTGTATAGACCATATAAAAGACACGAACCGTATGATAGGCCAAACAAAGGTTGCATCTAATCGTTTAAATGTACTTCCAAAAAACAATTAGATAGTGCATCACTACATCATCGTCTAAAACCAACAGTTTAAAAGTTCAAAAATCATCCGTTCATGGGTTCAAACTAAGTAATCAGTTGAAACCTTGCTTTAACGAGTAACAACATTGCCTTGCAACACCAGCCGTTCCGCTAGGATCGTCTGTGTTCCTTTCTAAGTAGAAACATCCATTTGTACCCACATTCGGACCCCAAGAATTGAGGATTTTCCAGTAATCTACACCATCTCTCGTCCCGTACCCAACTATCAAAACGACATGATCAAGTTTACGATTCTCGTCCACATCAGCATAACGGATAATATGATTCTGAAAGAAAGAAAAAGAAAATTAGAAATAAACAACAATTAAAAACAAATTATTGATAAACTTTTTTTACCGCCTGATCACGTTTCTTTACTAAGATGCTAGACGAGATATGTGCGGTCACAGGTAGTTTCCGTACGGTTTTTTTAAGGTACTCCTCGTCATCCTCAATCATATCGAATCCGTCAATTGTAAACGTTGGTTGTGACTGTCAACAAACAAAATTAAGTTAGGAGTGTTATTAGTTTTATTATACTAAAACGTAAATCAGTTTCTACAAACCGTTTCAGTTGCACATTCCCCCTTACGGATATAGTTACCATCCCTAATCGGATAATCAGCTTCGTTGTAAACTCTTCCTTAATTAGTATAGGCTATGTACCGAAAGGCACGCTTTGGTCTGCCCCCTTCTGCTAACTCAGTTTTATACATGTCATAGCAATCAACTATTTGTTGAATGCTTAAAGGAGTAAAAGCTTGTGTAGGATTCTAAGTAAAAACATCCATTTGTACCCACATTTGGACCCCAAGAATTGAGGATTTTCCAGTAATCTACACCATCTCTCGTCCCGTACCCAACTATCAAAACGACATGATCAAGTTTACGATTCTCGTCCACATCAGCATAACGGATAATACGATTCTGAAAGAAAGAAAAAGAAAATTAGAAAAAAAACAACAATTAAAAACAAATTATTGATAAACTTTTTTTACCGCCTGATCACGTGTCTTTACTAAGATGCTAGACGAGACATGTGCGGTCACAGGTAGTTTCCGTACGGTTTTTTCAAGGTACTTCTCGTCATCCTCAATTATATCGAATCCGTCAATTGTAAACGTTGGTTGTAACTGTCAACAAACAAAATTAAGTTAGGAGTGTTATTAGTTTTATTATACTAAAACGTAAATCAGTTTCTACAAACCGTTTCAGTTGCACATTCCCCGTTACGGATATAGTTACCATCCCTAATCCGATAATCATCTTTACTGTAAACTCTTCCTTGATTAGTATAAGCTATATCACTACCCACCAGGAAGTATGTGTTTCCATATTGATCATAATAAAGATTGAATTAAGGTAATATTTATAAGCTAACTTAGTTGTAACAGTAAACGATGGGGTTATCAAAGGGTTTGTGGATCACATTGTTAAATAGTTTTAGAATTTTCATATAAGAATAAGATTGGAAAAATTGTTGACTGACTTTGTAACTCACATGGTTTCTAATTTGAATTTCAAAGTAAACAAATGGTTGTGTTTAATTTTAATACCAGCAAAAATGCAGCCCTAAAGTTCATGATCGATTGTAAATATACATACAACCTTTTAATATTTATTTAGCCCTTTCGCATATAGTTAAGAAAAGAATATACTTAACCCAAAATCCGAAGAACCCGGCCCAATAATCCCGAGAACCATAAAACTCGAATCTAGAATGGTTCGGTTATCGGGTTATTTTTCCACCTTTGAAAACCCGATAAACCTGAAACCCGATAAAAAAAACCTGAAGAACACCCCTAACCACGTTCGCCTTCAGTAAACTCGGTCAAACCCTTTACCAATTCACACATTAATTAAATTCTAATAAACCAAGTAAATAAGAATAGTATCGAATTTCTTCTGCTGCAAGTTTGGAGCTATAACTGACCCATATCCAAAACCAACAGCCCATGACCGTGTGACCGTTGAGTGTAAAACTAGATTAGATATGGTTTTTAACTTACCCGTATATTGCCTCCGTACATCAGCAAGTACTCATGGTTGACGGTTGTATCAATCCATTCTGCAAAAAACACATGACTTTAGTTTATGATTACCATACGCATAGGTTTCACATACTACCTCAAAAAAAAAAAAAAAAAAAAAAAAAAAAAAAAAAAAAAAAAAACCATTGTCATCTCTTAAAGGGAAAAGGGGGGTTGTTGAATTTGGTCATTGTATAAGAACAAGCTTTAAACCTGATTCCAATAACTATTTGTTTGTGTGCATAATATTAAAGATCATTACCATAACGAATTAAACACTCGTCTTAATAACCAATTGAAATGTAATGACCAACATGTGTTTACCTCTTATTATGAAAGTAGTCTAGGCCACTCGTAGCACATATTGCCATCTTTAGAAATTGTACAATTGAAGTAGCATACGGTTTGTAAAACTTTCCATATTCCTCATCTCCAGTCGTAAGTATCCCTTGTATTATGGAGAATGTAATCTCAGTTATAGTTATCTGCATGCTGAAATTATTGAGAAATTTCAAAATCAAGGGTTAAAAAACCATTTTCAGTTAGGGTTTATAATTTTTTTAATTGTTCATGCCAAACTAAACTAATTGTCTTGGTATGTTTCCTTATTCAAGCAACCTTCACATAGCCAAACAATTGTGTTTTGATTTAGGGATGGCCAATTTTCCAAACTAAAATAAAATAATACAACAAAATTAGAATTATTTAAGCAAGACCAAATTCGAATAAGTTATACATTTTTTGTGTAGTATGAAGTGTGTTACTTTGACTTGTATTGTTTCGTATTATTGTTTACTAATTATTTAAAACTTGTATAAAAAAACATAAAAAGCATCAAAACTAGAATTGTATTTTACCGAGTCTAAAGCTAAATTATTATATATATATTCAGTTATCGTTAAATAATAATACATAAATGAATAATACGAATATGTAATAAATTTTAATTTGTGTCATGATACCATAATTGGTCTTTTAGTTTTAAACTAATACATTTTATATTAAATAAAAAATATGCTCACTAGAGTTGTATCTTCAATGAACTCTAGCACCACCCTACTGGTCCAATGTATTTGCAAAATTAGAGATTAATGAACCTTTTTCACATTCGTTTGTTTAACGACAAACGATTTATACAACGTGTAAACTTTGAAACCTGTTTACATTATTTAAGTATACTTTAGATTTATATCCTCTGATAGTTGGTAAATTCTGATTTTGAGTGAAA
Source organism: Helianthus tuberosus (assembly GCA_030545235.1). Taxonomy (NCBI): domain Eukaryota; kingdom Viridiplantae; phylum Streptophyta; class Magnoliopsida; order Asterales; family Asteraceae; genus Helianthus; species Helianthus tuberosus. Next base: position 187,092,693 of record CM060357.1, on the reverse strand, counting down.
AATGTTTAAAATAATTTGAGACTTGTATATAAAAGTCAAAATAGATATTAATATAGAAACTTCCTAAATTTTGTGGCTAATGTCTAAATAAATATTAAGGTCAAGTGTTCAAGGTGAGAATCCAAAAAAGGAACAGTAAATTTCATGAGTTGTATTGTTTTGAAACTTTAATTTAATATGATACAGAACTTGTTTGAATGTTTTTTCAAAATAGACAGGTTAAATTTGTTTACTTTAAAGTTTGTTTTTTTTAAACAAATTCTGCAATTTGAACTCAAAACTTTGATACTCATTTATTCACTTACGATTAAGTAAAAAGTAAAAACAAAGTCAGGGGTTTACCTTTGGTGTTGCAGCTGTCTCTTAACGGTGGAGGAACCACACGGAGATCCAAGTTTTTCTGTCTGGGCAGAGAACAACGGGTGTGTTTGGGTTAGCTTATTTTAGTTCAAAAGGAATTTTGTTAAAATTACTTATTAACTTATGACTTTTCGAAAAGGAATTTCTAAAAATAGTGTTTGGTTTAGCTTATTCATGTAAAATGACCAAAAAGGACATCCCTTTAAAAAGTGTTTGGTTTAGCTCGTATAATTTTTTTTTCTCTCTAGACACCAATCCACCATATACTCACCAACAAGGCATATAAGTTGGTAGAAAGCCTATACAGTCTCATAATTTACATTTCCAAATTCACCAACCGGCACAATATAATCAGCATGCAGCAGCTATTTGTTTCTAGGTTATAGCAACTATAGGAATCACACATCCTACTTAAATCAAAACTTATTAGTGTCTTTGTAGTACAACCCATAGTCACAGGAAACGCAGATCCCCCCTCGAATCCCGAATCGGTTCGGCCGTACCAGAATCGGGTACAGAATCGAACCATTCGTACAGCTAGTTGTTTCTACGTTATAGCAACTATAGAAATCACATATCCTACTTAAATCAAAGAGTAAATTACTTTTTGAGTTCTTGTGTTTTAGTGATTTTAACCATTTGAGTCCAAAATCAAAATATTTAACGTCCTGAGTCCCTAGATGATTTTTAATAACCTTTTGAGTCCTTTTGGGTCCATTTTTTAACCTTTTGAGTCCAACTTTTAAACAAAAATGGACTCAAAACGTTATAAAACGAGCGGTCAGGGACTCAGGTGTTAAACTTTTTGATTTTGGACTCTTAAGTGGTTTAAAACCACTAAAAAACACGGGACTCAAAAAGTAATTTACTCTAAATCAAAATATATTAGTGTCCTTGTAGTACAACAACCTACACTTTGTTTGCATAGATAATCTCTCGTCACAATACTAACCTAAGGTGACTTTTCTATCCGATTAACAACATACAAAAACAGATATATTTCAAACTTGACCCAAACAACTTCCCAGTTCCCCTAGGTTACATCTTATAAAGTGCATATGCAAATATATTAAAAAAAAAAACATTTCACCTATAAAAATATGAAATTCAAACTTTCAACAGAAGATATACTAGATTATCTACTCGTATAACAGCAGATATACAATTAGGTATATAATACAACGATAAGATATATGATCAGATCATAAACACCAAAAAAAGCATATGAAAATAACAATCAGGCAGCAAAAGGTTGAAGTAACCAACTAGAAACAGCAGCAACAGGAGCAACAAGGATTGAAATTTTTATAAAAAAACATCAACAGCAGCAACGAGCATTATTACCTTTTTTGCAGATGATGATGATGATCTTTAGGGTTTTACGTCGTCTCCAGTGTGGCAGATCGGTAGAGATTGGGAGTGGGTATATCGGCAACTATAAGGGGGGCAGATGTAAGGGGTTAATTGGGGGTGATTAATTGAAGCTGGTATGGTAGATGGGGGAGTAATTGAAGCTGGGGATGAGGATTCATGAAGGCGGCAGATAGGTAGTTGGAGGATTGATTGAAGGCAGCAGATATGTGAGGATTTAATGGGAAATGTGTTCTTTATTTGTAGAGTAAAGGAAAATGTTAATCTGATATTCAAAATTTAATTTGTGTTTTCTGTTTTTTTAATGAAAATGACTGATGAGATATAAAGTACCGTGTAAGTACGGTCAAAAGTACCGTGTAAGTACGGTCGGTCAATAGAATGGTTGTAAAAAAAGTTGAAAGTGACATATAGTGAATTTTGCTTTTGAATTTTGCATATTGGCCATCTGCCACTTTTTCAACATGTACAACTGAAAACACATGGTACACGTATTTGAAGCTTTTTAGAGGTTGCAAATGCTTTTAAATCAAAACATTCATGAAATCTTGAGCGGGATTTATTTAAATCAAAATATTCCTGAAATCTTGAGCGGGATTTTTGAATTTTCACACACATCCCAAAAAGTGAGTTAGGGGACTAGGGGTGATTCACTAGTGATAGAAAATATCACTCACACTGTCCAATAAGATCGTGCCATGTCATCAACCAAATTTCCATCACTAGTGATAGAAATGTAGGAGGGGTGGAATCACTAGTGATGGAATTCTATCACTCCCACTTATTTTTAATTTTCATTTTAAAATTAGAAATTAAAAATAAAACACTAAAATTAAATATTTCATTAAATTTAAAACATACCACTTCAATTTAACATACTAGAAACATACAATTAAAAAAAAAAAAAAAAAAAACCTACTCCTCGTCCGAATCCGGAAACTCCAAGCCTAGAGAACCTACTAGTTCGATTAAATCGAATCTCAAACGAAAGTGAGTTTCTTCGTTACGCAATTGTAAATGGATATCTTGTGGAACTTGAACTTGCGTAGGAGGATCCGGCACCCAATCCGGGGATATTGCACGCCCGTCGTGTTTGATCAGCATATTGTGCAATATGATACATGCATACACTATGCTATGAATTGAATTCTTGGTCATCGAACGAACCGGTCGGTGTAGTATACCCCATCTACCCTTTAAAACACCAAATGCCCTCTCAACATCTTTTCTTGCCGATTCTTGCAATTTTTTGAACGCCTTTTCTTTAGCCTCGACAGGAAATGAGGGAGCTTTCACAAAAACAGACCAAGACGGGTAGATACCATCCACAAGATAAAAGCCTCGTCTGTAATGTCGACCGTTAACATAGAAAGGAGAGGAAGGTGCGGTACCATCCGTTACGCTTTGGAACAACGACGACGTGTGCAACACATTGATGTCGTTGTTTGAACCTGGAACACCGAAATACGAATGCCAAATCCATAAATCATTTGACGCCACTGCTTCTAGTATGATGGTTGGTTTTTTGATGTCTCCCCTCACATACGCCCCTCGCAACTCTCTTGGACAATTTTTCCACTCGATATGTGTACAATCGATGCTACCGAGCATCCCGGGAAAATGCCATCTAGCCTCGTGTACGGCGTAAATACGTGAGATGTCGTGGCTCGTCGGTTTACGTAAAAACTCGTTACTATACAACTTAATGACCGCGTTGCAAAAAAATTGCAAGCATTCACGTGAAGTTCTTTCAGACATAGCTAGGTATTCATCATATTGATCGGGTGGGTTACCTGTCGCTAGTTGGCGAATGGCGGACGTGCATTTTTGTATCGTCGTGAAACTTGGTTTGCCCCTCGCATCGTAACCTTCTTGAAACCATTCCTCGCTTGCTTCGATGTCTCCAACAATCTTTAAAAATAATTCTTTGGGTAAACGAAACCGATCTCTAAACGTTTCGGCATTGTATAGCGGGTTTTCCACAAAATAATCGTTCATCAAAACTTCTTTGGCACGTATACGATCACGGTCGACCATCTTCTTCTTTGGGCGGGACGACTCGGCATCAAGCTCGTTATACACCGACACAAAATACTTTAGCGTCTCGTTGTCGGAAGACGACTCGGTATCGATGTCGCTAGACATCGGAAACGTCGAATCGGTAGGGAAATCCATTTGAGAAAGATATAAAATTTGTGAAATGGGTTTAAAATGGTTTAAAAAGATATAGTTTGGTGTGTGAAAAATGGTTAAAATGTAGATATATATATAGATAAAATGGATAATTTTTTTTTTTATTGATTGAACCGTTTTAAAACGGTCAAATATCTCAAACGGTCGGATTTTTCAAAAGTTTAACGCGTTGTGGGTGTAACGCGTTTTGTTTATAACGCGTGGAACTTCAAGTGGCGGCGGTGTTCCGTGGCACTTCAACGCGTGATACTCGTTCATCACGCTACCGCCCCGAGTGGCCTTAGAGAGAGACTTGAAGGCAGTTGGCATCACATCGCCTCCCATTTCTCTTCCGATTCTCTCTCCTTCCACTGCTCCTACACACCGATTAGGGTCATGCTATTCACACACGGACAAAATTATTTTCACACCCCAAAGCGCCCCACTATGGCCAAAGTGAGGCGCTTTGGTGTAAAGTCAACAGACAAGGACTGAACCGGTCAGACCTTGTCTGTTGCTTTACATCAAAGCGTCCCGCTATGGCCAAAACTCGACGCTTTGTTTTTTTTTTTTTTTGTTACATTTTGGGGCAAAGCGCCCCTCTTAGGTCAAAGCGCAGCGCTTATGGCCTTTTTTAAATTTTTTGAAATTGTTTTTAATTCACAAACGCGTCGATAATAGTCTAAATTTTACGCTTTTTCCATTATACATCATTTTTTAATATATATGGGACTATACTGCAAGTTCCGGATCAAATCGGTTACGTGTGATGTCGTATTCCATTATATCGTATCATTTTGGTTTGAAAGCACAAGTACTCCTATGAGTAGTTTTATGTGTATCAGCCGCCTACCGTAGATGTACATGACGTATTTTTTCATTAATTGTAGTATTATGATGTATATTGTAATTTTGGGTCGTACAAGTGCGTATTGAATCTGATTGGGTCGTGTCGGTGACATTCGGTTTTTAACGTAATGTAACGCATATATTGAACAAACACAAACGTACTCATGTGGCATACATGAGTTAAATAATTGTTTAATGGGATTTCATATCCACTTGAAGACAACAAGGACACCTAAAGCAATAATTTATTCAATTTACAACATGGTCTTTCTTTCTTGCCTCGGAAATCAGCGTACACATCAGAAGAAAAACACACAAAAGTTTAATTATTAAACCCATTTGTATACACAACCTTGAATGCTTGTCTATATTTTAATAAATAAATCATATTCCACTTTTCATACAAGACATTAAATACTCTATAAAGGACAAGCTTCATCATTATTTCAAACCATCCCACTATAATCGGTTATACACAAACCGATTCCTTTTCTTTCTAGTTCAAGATCTTAAATTCTCTAGTTAAGGACATTAAATACTCTACAAAGGACAAGCTTCATCATTATTTCAAGCCTTGTAAATTCATATAAAATCAAGATTCAAGAAAAGATTTCAAATGGGTGTGATAAAGAAGATTAATTAGAACAAAACATGTTAATTGTTAGTGCACGGTAGAACACGACACAGGATAAAATCATGGAAAAGAACAGTGAGATGCCTCAACAAATTAAATATTGAGATGGGACTTCACCTTTAGATATATGTGCACAAACAAATTAAATATTGTAAAATTTGGACCAAAAATGTAAAATTTGAACTTAAACGTAGACCAGTCACCAGTCAAAAATACGCCCAAAATGTAAAAAAAAAAAAAAAAAAAACTAAAGTGCCGAGCTTAGGCCAAAGCGGGGCGCTTTGGAAAAAAAAAAAAACCAAAGCGCCGAGCTTAGGCCAAAGCGGGGCGCTTTGATGTAAAGTCAACAGACAAGGACTGAACCTGTCAGACCTTGTCTGTTGACTTTACACCAAAGCGCCCCACTTTGGCCATAGCGGGGCGCTTTGAGGTGTTTAAATAGACTAAGGACGTGTGCGAATAGACCAGACCCACCGATTATCCTTTGAGACCGTCTTCCCTTACGGATATAGTTATCATCCCTACTCGGATAATCAGCTTCACTATAAACTCTTCCTTGATTCATATAGGCTATGTACCGAAAGACACGGATTAACCTGGATGACAATAACCCGATCTATATTGCTAAAATAAAACCCCGTTTTTTTCCAAAAAGTTTATCACTACCCACCAAGAAGTCTGTGTTTCCATATTGATCATAATAAAGATTGAATTAAGGTCATATTTTTAAGCTTAGTTGTAAGAGTAAATGATGGGGTTATCAAAGGGTTTGTGGATAATATTGTTAAAATAGTTTTAGAATTTTCATATAAGAATAAGATTGGAAAATGGGTTTAAAAGTTTAATTCTAAGATTGTTGAGTGACTTTATAATTCACATGGTTTCTAATTTGAATTTCAAAGTAAACAAATGGTTTTTTAATGAAAATTAATAAAGTTGTATATAACTTGTGTTTAATTTTAATACCAGCAAAAATGCGGCCCTAAAGTTCATGATCGATCGTAAATATACATACAACCTTCTAAAGTTATAATATTTATTTAGCCCTTTCGCATATGGTTAAAAAACGAATATACTTAACCCAAGTCCAACAACCACATCAGCATGGTGGCATGGAAAAAAAACACGGGGTGAGAAAGTGGGGTGAAAGAAATAAAAAAAAAACAAAATAAAAACAAAATAAACATCAACCAATCAAAACAAACCTAAACTACACCCACTAATAAAGAGCCTCCACCTCACCCACATATATGCCCCCACGCCGGTGGAAATCCTCAAGCCCCAAACACAACGCCGTTCACAACGCGGGGTAGTTTTGTCGGCGTGGACTGACAACAACGTTGTGTTTCCACGCCCACACCGTGTGGTCTTAGAACACTTAAGGGCTTGAAAATTTAAATTATTTATTTATAAAACTATATACTGTGAAGGGTTTGAAAATGAGGCGTTATGCGACACGTGAACGACACATAAGCACGCATCAGAAATGGGGCGTGGTGCAAAAACGGGAGGCGTGAAAAGTGGCGTTTTTATATTAAAAAAATGAACATTAACCAATCAAAACCAACCCAAATCCACCCATCAATGAAACGGCGTCACCTCACCCACACATTTGCCTACACCCCGGCGGAGATCCTCAAACCCCAATCATAACACTGTGCTCCACGCCGGACATGAGGTGCTTAGCTTGGCGTGGACTGACTTCTACGCTGGATTTCCACACCACGCCGTATGATCTAAGGCACTATGAATGTTATGAAAGACGACCATTTTTTTCCTTTAATATAAAACGTAACATAAGCTTGCAAGACAAAGGAATTTTTTTTCTTTAATAAAAAACGTAAAATAAGCTTGCAATTATTATAAATGATAAAAGAACTAGGTGGATCTGCCCGCGCTTCGCGGCGGATACTCTTTTTTCCTAATGTCATTTGACGCAACACGTTTGAAGAGTTATAAATGAATACAATTTTTAATGCTTGCTCTACTTGTTTCAATAGTTATACACTGTTTTGTTCAAAAGGACATATTTGCAGCTCTTGGAGAACATAAAAAGGGACCTTCAACTCCATCAACAAACCCATCCATTTGGTAATCAGCACTGTGTACCAACCTCGTGTGTATTGAGTGGGTAAACATCTTGCTACTCCTTGTCCTAAAGATTAACCATCAAAACGATTATAGCTGAGCTGGTGTGTTAAGTGTTAACAATAAAATGCAATATGCTATCTAAGCCGTAATGTTACACTGATTATAGTTACCTATGAAATACAACCTGCAGTTTCACCTGCTGACCCGTTACCTTACAATCGGACCAACTTTTACCGATTAAATAAAAGTTACACCCTTATTTGTTACAATCGACGAAATGTAATCTGCAACTCGTCCTTGCAATATATCATGTTATCAATCAAGATCCAACAAAAGACCTGTTATACAATAAGCACAAAATAGAATTAGGTGTTACAATATTACACAACAATTGAAATTTTTCCGTTGTTAAATCTGTAATTAGAGACCTGTGACAGGTACATTTATGATTTATATTTTATAAGCCACCAATTTTTTGACTTTGTTTTCTTTAGTAGAAGGGCACCACTAAGGTGATGTTCTGCACCTAGGAAAATTAATAGCTTACTTCAAGTTGATATTCATAATTAAATAGGCGTCCTAATAATCCCACACCCCAAAATCTTAATTTCACACCATGTATACGGGCCGTATAACGTTATACAGCCCGTATATAATAATCCGACATGACAAATATTGGGTCGTATAATGTTATACGGCTCGTATAATGCTATACGACTCGTATAGATGGAGAAAATATTAGGTCGTATAAACAATTTATACGGGCCGTATAACATTATACGGGTCGTATACATTATATGAGGTTTGGGTCATATAACATTATATAAGTCGTACAACATTGTATACGGGTCGTATAATGTTATACGGCTCGTATATATGGAGACAAAAAAACATTCTCCGACATTTTTTTGTGCAACAATCAGTTATACGGCCCGTATAACTCTATACGGGCCGTATACATGTAGGGGTAGTTATACGGGCCGTATACATGTAGGGGTGTGAAAATAAGAATTTAGGGGTGTGGGAATAGTGAGACCCTTAAATTATGAGTTAAAAGTTTAATTTCAGTTGTCTTATAAAGAACTATTAGATTCTTAATCAACCAATTTAAACCAAGTGAATTGACCCTACCCTGTATCTTTTGTCCTTTTTTATTTGAATATGATAAATAGTTCAACAAAAAATTGCTTTTGCAAGTGTATGTAAAATTAGTTACTCGATCTAACCTGTACTTCAAGAGCAGCCTCCCGCCCAAGTGTTAAAATCTGTAGAGTCCCACGTTCCTTTAGAGAGACGAAAATTAGCTAGCTAAGAAATAAATGTAAATCCATTCGAAAACCAACTGAAACCGAAATTCAAATATTACCACAGCACCACAACTCCAATGGAATCAAACTCTCAGCCTTTTAATTTCATCATAATCAAATCCTTCAATGCCCAAGTACTTATATTCTTGAGACCATTTACAAGATTTTAGGATCTTACCAAACTAAATCCGTAGAAAAAAGACTGAACTAAAAAATATGCTTCGACTTCAAATTAAACAATCAAAGTATCAGTATTAACTAAATCAAACAAATCATGTATAAGAGACCCTAACCTGAACAAAAATGTGCACGCAGGGAGACCTGCGAAGTGACAGATTATAAGAAAATAGTTGGAAAAATTGTATTCAAAATGGTAAACGGAGATTGTGGTTACCTTCATCGCAGGCGGCACAGATTGGAAACAAACGGGACACAAAGCGCAAGAGAAGTGAGGCCTTGTCACCGTAGTTCCCTTTTCCGGCGAATAAAAATTTTTAGCCTCGAGAAATGTTCCTTCGTACACTTCTACAGCGACTTTCTCCTTGCAGATGTCCTTCAAAAGAAACCAAGAACCACTATATAAATTCAACTAAAGAACAATAACTTTTTAAACTTCTATAGCAGAGAGAATACTTATCAGTTGATATGCCAGTGCAGAGCATAACAAAACCACTATAGATGCTAATCTTTCTACAATATTTGTAAAAACAAACAGGACAGTATGAAAAACACACCATGAAATCCTAAAAAAATGAAATGTAAGCACCTTAAATTCAAAATTATACAGCATTTGTAAGAAAAAAAACAGTTTGAAAAACACATCATTATACCCTATAGAAACCTGAAATGTACTAAGCACTTTAGATTCAAAAACTATACAGCAACATTGAACCCTAAACACTAAAAACCTGAAATGTAAAAAGCAGTTTAACTTCAAAAGCATACAGCATTTGTAAGAACAAAGAAAACAATTCAACAAACACATCATTAAACCCTAAACCCTAAAAAACCTAAAATATAACCACATAAAATTCAAAATTACACAACTCACACCCACTCCACAGCTACCACACAGCACAAACACTCACATCACAACAACCTACTCCTTTTTATCACAAATCATAAACAACAGTAGATAAAATCAACAAAACAACAAAAATAGTATAAAAACAACACCATACCTCATCTTTAAGCACAGAAGTCCGAGAATCTGCCAACGGCTCTTCAGTCGCTTCATTTTTCGGCACCATCTCTCACTGAAAACCCTATAAAACACACACAAAAAACAGACGATACGTACCGATCAAGACGTTTATGAAGAGGCTGTGGTGGAAGGGGGAGAACTGGAGAAGTTGGAGGAAGCAGGAGGTGGCTACTTACCGGTCCTCGCCGGATGCCCTTCGTTCTCTCGTCGACTCTCTCTCTCTCTCCCAGCGCTCTCTTTGTTACTGATGTGTAGATGTGTGTGGGACTTGAGTTGAGTTGTTGAGGGGGAAATCAAAGAAGCGAACTTCAGTGGCAAAAATCAAAAGTAAAAAAGACTCCTGGCGCAAATGGACGATGTCAATTGATATATATAATAATATGACTGAAACATATTCTTTTAATCCGTTTTATTTCATATTTTCTAAAATCATACTTGCATTATACATTATGTGTTGAAAACTTGTTGTTTTAAATAAAGAGTAAATTACAAGTTTTGTCCTTTATGTATGTCCCAAATTGCAGGCGTTGTCCTTTGTCTTTAAAATTGATGGGTTTTGTCCTTAATGTTTGCAAATCTTGCACGTTATGTCCTTTAAGCCAAACCCAGTTAGATTTTTTGGTTAAATGAAGGCATGTGCAAGGCACATGAGGGTAGTATTGTCATTTCACCTCCCACTTGTCTTTCCCCTTATTTAAAAAAGGTTTTAGAAAATAAAAAAAAATTATATATAAACCTCTCTCTCTCTACTCTCTACTCTCTCTCTCTTTCTACTCTGTACTCTCTCTCTCTCTAAAACACCCACCCTCACCAGTCACCTCCACCGTCTGCCATCACCCACCCTCACCAGTCACCCCCACCAAGCCTGTTCTTGGACAAGTAATTTTTCCATTATTGTTAGTTACCATTTCCTCAAGAGCCTACATTAAAAATAATTAAAAAAATAATAAAAATAAAATTTTCCTGCTAATTTCATTAATGAAACATGTAAATTGAGTGAAGGGTCAAAGTCAAATAGGTATAAACTCAGCCAACAATGCATACAGTCTCCTAAATTACTTTTCCAAACATTTAGATTATTACTGTAATAATAAGGTTATGTAATCGTAGTATATATCTAACCTTCGTGCTGTAAACATAGCCATTGGGCAGGACAAGTGGGGGGTTCTCTGTATCCATTAGCTCTTTCGTTATATAACAGAAAGGCTTTGAGTGGTGTTGATTTGAGAAGGGTAACCGCATTGCGAGCTTCCGGAAGCTTTCTTGAGACAAAGGATCTTCTTTTGTGCAATCATCCTCATAACACTTTTCAAACAAATAGATCAAACTTTAAACTGATACAATATCATAATAGTAGTGGAATTCTGTTGAATTTGAAACTGTCATATGATGTAGTTACAACATTGGACCAAACAAAAACGGCTCTGATACAATATCAGATTTTTTGCATCATGTTGATTATAAAATACAGAAGATATTATCTCTATATACAAGAGACAGTACTAACTACTAACTGCTTAACTTGTTAGGAAAGTCAACATAAAGTCAATGCACAGTAGATATTCCTCTTCTTCTTTATTATATCTTTCTGTTTTGTTCTTCTTCCTCTTTCGCCCCTTAACTGCATACGGTCTCACCATCTTCTATGATTCAAAAATTAATTCCCTTTGACGCTAAAGGATTTCAAATTAGTGCGAAATTAGTAGGAAGACATGAAATTTAGAGGTGTTTGCTGGGAATTTAGATAATCTGTGTGAATAATATCGAAGAATAAAATTGGGGAAAATTACCTGTAGATATTGAACAACTGGTGGCGGCTGCGTTAGTGAATCGTTTGAGAGGTTGTTCATACCTCTGAGCTTCGATTATTCACTATCTAGGGTTTGATTTCAAGTGAGTTGTTCATACCTCTCATCGATCACATGAATTGTACGCCGATTTGTGTTTTCTCGTGTTTCTGATCGGCGCAAGGGTTGAAAAAATTTAGGCCTGGCTCTGCTATTGGCGGTGAGAGAGGAGAGAGAGAGTAAGAATTTAGAGAGAGAAGGCAGAGAACATGAGAGAGAGAGAAATGGCAGATTATTTTGTATTTATATTTTTTTTTTTTTTTTACAATCTAGCCCCTAAACATAATCAGTTTTACACAATAGCCTCTAAAGATATGAAATGACAATACTACCCTCATGTGCCTTGCACATGCCTTCATTTAACCAAAAAATCTAACTGGGTTTAGCCTAAAGGACATAATGTGCAAGATTTGCAAACATTAAGGACAAAACCCATCAATTTTAAAGACAAAGGACAGCGCCTGCAATTTGGGACATACATAAAGGACAAAACTTGTAATTTACTCTTAAATAAATATACAATTTCTTAGGAAAATGGATATATGCAATTCTTCGTTTTTTTAACATATTTATACTATACTATAATGCATGAGGGAGAGGCATTTTAAGATATCCAAAAAATAAGAACTTTTTTACCTCTTAATTTATAAATACACGCCTAAAATGAGGGTAAATTGTTCTTTTAAACAGTAATTATATTTTACTATTTTAGTTCATCATCTTATTACACTTAAATCTCTAAGTTTTAACATAATTATGGGTAATTAGATGCATTTTTCCTCATACACAACAAACTTATAATTCTTTTATGTATTCTTATCATATATTATAAAGTATAATGTTTAAAAAAATCCAAAAGTACTGTGACGACATACTCATTTTTGTCGAGTTTTGTTTCATACTCTCTAAAATCATATTTTAAGAGCATTATACATTATGTATTGAAAACTTGTTGTTTTAAATAAATATACAATTTCTTAGGAAAATGGATATATGCAATTCTCCGTTTTTTTAACATATTTATACTATATTATAATGCATGATGGAGAGGCATTTTAAGATATCCAAAAATTAAGAACCTTTTTGCCTCTTAATTTATAAATACACACCTAAAATGAGGGTAAATTGTTCTTTTAAACAGTAATTATATTTTACTATTTTAGTTCATCATCTTATTACACTTAAATCTCTAAGTTTTAACATAATATGGGTAATTAGTTACATTTTTCCTCATCCACAACAAACTTATAATTCTTTTATGTATTCTTATCATATGTTATAAAGTATAATGTTTAAAAAAAATCCAAAAGTACTGTGACGACATACTCATTTTTGTCGAGTTTTATTTCATATTCTCTAAAATCACACTTTAAGAGCATTATACATTATGTATTGAAAACTTGTTGTTTTAAATAAATATACAATTTCTTAGGAAAATGGATATATGCAGTTCTCCGTTTTTTTAACATATTTATACTATATTGTAATGCATGAGGGAGGGGCATTTTAAGATATCCAAAAATTAAGAACCTTTTTGCCTCTTAATTTATAAATACACACCTAAAATGAGGGTAAATTGTTCTTTTAAACAGTAATTATATTTTACTATTTTAGTTCATCATCTTATTACACTTAAATCTCTAAGTTTTAACATAATTATGGGTAATTAGTTACATTTTTCCTCATCCACAACAAACTTATAATTCTTTTATGTATTCTTATCATATATTATAAAGTATAATGTTTAAAAAAAATCCAAAAGTACTGTGACGACCTACTCATTTTTGTCGACGTTTCGATAGTTGTCATGGTCAGTATTAACGTGTGGATTAAAAGGTACAAGTAGATGATGTCTTAGTGTACGAGTGATTAATGCTCAACATACTTAGTCATTATCCCAGAATATTTATTATGTGACAACCGCTAATTTTTTCAGGTTAATCCGTACAATCTAATCACTATTTATACATTATTTTTGTGCAAAAATTGACTTAACTATATAATAATCGCGTCCATAAGTCTAGCAAAGTCCGGGTAAGTGCATGGTACTGCATTTGGTATCCAAAAAAAATTAATTTATCGCGAAGCGGTAAAGGTGTAAAAAACGGACGTTGATGATTATACGGTACACTATAACGTACTGACATTGTTCCAAATTCCAATATGGCTGAAACACTAAAGTATTAGCATTATTAATTGTTTAGTGTGAAAATAAATAAAAGCATATTATAAAAACTACATTATAATATTTGTTGTGTTTATCGCATAGTTGTGGGGTTGCTATTCTTTTTTGAGAATCTTATATTATCAAAATTCAACCAACTACATGTCACTAATGTGTGATTTACGTGTTAGACTAATTAATTTATTAACATCATAAAACATATGTAATTGGTCAAAATGAGCAAGTGCTAGTAGAAGGGGCCATGATTAACAACCTAGTGCACTATCACTTCACCACTCAACCCCCCCCCCCCCCCCCCCCCCCCCCCCCCCCGCCCAAACACCACTCATTTGTGGTGATGTGGTGATGTGGTGTGATTAGCTACCATTTAAAGAATTGTTAAAACTTGTGGAGGGGGATTAACCATATTATCTTGCCAACTATTATCTACTCACAATTACCTTCAACCTTAAGCTAAACAAAACTAATAGCACTTTTCTTCTTGCTCCCAAAAGCTTCGGCCAACCCTAAAGGAACACAAACCATTTTCTATTTTCTTTCAACTAAACTCTCACTACACCCTTCTCATCTAAATTAACGGCCCATTTTAAACACAAAACCCTTATCACTTTTTTCATTTATCAAACAAAAATTCAAGGCTTATTAGTGCTAAGAATGGAAGTGTAAGAAGATTCTTTGAGCTTATCTTGGATTGGAGCTTCAAATATACCATCTTTTCTTGCACATTTTTTATGCCATCCCTAGTCTTGAACTAGTAGTAAGAAATCTTGTTCATCTTTTCTTTTTATCTTGATTAAAAGTCTAGTATGTGCAAGTAGTGTTTCATGAAACAAAATGATTATTAGATTTTTTTTATATACAAAGGAACGAATCTATGGTTTAAAATAGGAATCATAATATGACTAGATGATGGATTTTGTGTCATAGATATAGTGTTGGTGATTGATGATTTTATGGTTAGATTAAAGTGTGTTAAAAAGGTGTAGATGATGATTGTGATATGATGATTCTTGGTGTTATGATGAACATAGTAGTGTAGTGTTTTTGGACTAAAATAAATGTATATTATAAAGTGTCTAAAAAGTGTAGTGTATAATATTTATGGCCAAAAATAATGAGGATGCTTGGATGAATCTTGAAGTGTCTAAAAGGTGTAATATTACGTTTAGGTGGCTATGTGTTAAGTGATGATTTTTGTGGAAGTTGTGATGATGATCATATGAAGTCTTAGATTAAATATGTATATATGTATGCTTAGCCGAAATATGCATATGTTATATGTATATATGTATGCTTAGCTGAAATTTTGGATGATATGTTGATAATTATTTTGGTGTTGATTTGTGATATGGAGCTTAAGTTTATGTTTGAAATTTTTAGTTAAATAAACCCAAGACTTTGTATTTTTTGATGAAATAAGGTTTTGTATAAATTAAGGATTTTAATATATATATATATATATATATATATATATATATATATATATATATATATATATATATATGTGTGTGTGTGTGTGTGTGTGTGTGTCAAAACTACCGTCTTGAACGTTTTTATGTAAAAGATAATTTTTACATAAGTACCCAAGTCTTGGAGCTTTTTAGTGAAATTATATATAATTATAACTAGGTTAGAACCCCGTGTATTACACGGGTTGAATAAATATAATTTTATATATTAAATAATTAAAAACTCCATATATTTCACAGGTTGAATAAAATTAATTATATACACCAGATAATAATTATAATTATCTTATCTGGTATATAATTTAGATTTATTCAACACGTATAATGTACAAACTTTTTTTTTAAATATAACTTCTTTTATTATTTACTATACAAAATTCCATATATTCAACCCGTGTAATACATGGGGGTTTTTAAAATAAAACTTTTTATAATTATTATCTGGTGTATAAAATTAGTTTTATTCAACTTGTGAAATATACGGGGTTTTTAATTATTTAACATATAAAATTATATTTATTCAACCCGTATAATACACTGGGTTCTAACCTAGTATGGGTAATAAAGAAAATGGATGGATGCAATATATATCTTACTTGCTCTAAAAAAATAAAGATATAGTTACGTTTAGTCCGTAAAATACTGAAAATTTTATAATCTATCAAGGGGATCGAATTGATTCGTGAGATTGAATAAAATCCTCTAATATAATGTAAAATTAATAATTAAATTTATATTAAATTCAATTGTATAAATATCTTTTAACTAAATTAATTACTAAAAAATAGATGGCTTCAATGAGTGATATATGTCTCATAAATGGTTTCTTTTATCATATAGTATAGATATAGGTATTATAGATTTTCTGTTTTCTTTTTAAAAATATTCAAGTCATAATCAAACTAAGACATCGTTATATACTATGTTTCTATTGTTTCAAATATTGCTTTGCCTATAACGTAAACAATTATATCATTAAGGAATAAACGAATGTCCAATGTTTCAACTCCCCAATATAATGTAAAATTAATATAATAATAATGTAAAATTAATAATTAAATTTATATTAAATTCAATTGTATAATTATCTTTTAATTAAATTAATTACTAAAAAATAGATGGCTTCAATGAGTGACATGTGTCTCATAAATGGTTTCTTTTATTATATAGTATAGATTAGAAATATTTTAATAGAAAATATATATATTTTCAAACCTTATTATATATAATATTGGAATATGTTTCTGGGGAAAAAATGAATAATTGATCGTTTTATTTTTATTGTTCGGTATAAAAGTCATCAAATAAATGGTATTTGATAACAAGTAGATAAATATATATAATTTATATTTGGTAAAAATGGGTGTTTTGACTAGGTATGGACCATTATGGCTTGCATGGCTTATTTGGCTTGAATATCTGTTTTTAAAACACAAACTGTGTGAAACAAAACTGGTTTGAATCACAAACAGAATGGTTTTAAATACACGAACGATGTTTTAAAAATTTTGTTTTAAGATTGTAGGAATCCTTCGCGTATAAATAAAATAAAAACAATTTTATTAAGCAACTACAATACAGAAATTAAAGAAAGCAAGAAATTACAATATAAGTACAACTGAAATAAACAAAATACAAAAATAAAAGATGAAACAGAAATGAAGAATGACTAAGGGTTGTGTTTAAAACGGGGCCCTTAAAACAAATTCCGAGTATCCCAGGAGTACTCGTTTTGTTTCCCAGGGGACAACAGCTGAAGCAGTGTGTACTACCGGAGTTGGCTCAAGGACCTGAAGACTACTTTGAAACTAGAAGCAAAAAGATCAGAAATTCGTAGAGAGTATTTTTCATAAGTTGTTGGTGTCGCTGGTGTCTTTCTGCAATGGATGAGATTCCGTATTTATACAGCATCTGAGTTGGGACAGCCAAAACCGAATTAAATGAAAGAATTAAATAGCATCTTCCCAAGCAAAAAAAAACAAGAGAATAGAAGGCTGAACACGCCCCGTGCTCAGTGAACACGGGGGGCGTGCCCAAGTGTCAGCAGAAAAGACAAAGTTGTAGAAGCTTCTATCACCCACCACAGGGGCGTGCCCAGCGGACACGGGGCCGTGGTCAACTCTAAGATTCGCAGAATCTGGGGAAATCTTGATAGTACAGATACGCTTCTGTACACGGGGGCGTGCCCAGCGGACACGGGGGCGTGGTCAACTAATGCAGACAAACTGCAATTAATGAAGAAAGAGAAGGAGGATGAACACGGGGCCGTGCCCGAGCTGCTGTTCAGGCTATAAATAGGGGTGCTTGGCTCATTTGCAAACCATCCATTGGCACACCATCTCTCTCACACTTCACCCACCACCATCACAACACCATCATCCGCCACCATAATCCATTGTCCATCATAGAGTGTGTGAGTCGTCTCGGGATCCAAGATTGATCGTAAGAGTTCTTGACAATCAAAGGCCATGTTTGCCTAAGTCTCTTACATCACTTGGTGAAGACAAGTGTCTAGTGTAATACTTTTTATTTTTAATCTTTTCGCACCTTTTTATTTGGTTATGTATTAGTGACTTTAATAACTAGTTTCTTAAGTTAAAGGTGATTCTTCCTTATCGTTTGTCCGTGGTGTCTTGGCATTATTTTACTGTCTATATAAAATAAAAGATTTTCACCATTCATATCTCCACTGTCTATATGGAGATATGTTGGCTACGTGGTCGGGGGTTAAGGGAACAGTTTGGTAAGAGTCTTGCCTTGTTCAGTGTATAGATCCTGCAAGGACCTGGGTCAAATTTAGTAGGACCTCCTTCAATACCCACCGGTATTGGATGGCGGGGGTCCAAACTCTTTGATCCCCTCATATGTAAGCTACTATTAATACTTTAACCCGACTATTTAGGACTGTATCCCTGCTGACTCAGACTACTTAGCCGAGGGTAACGTCACCTTCAAAAGAGGGGCCTACCACAATATGCATTAATAACTTAATTAATTATCTTTCAATAATCCGACCCTTTAGGATTGTATCCTTGCTGACTCAAACTACTGGGTTGAGGGTAACGTCACCTTCAAAAGAGGGGCCCACTACAATAACTAAGATAATCTCTTAAAAAGTGCAAAACTGCGGAAATAATCAAAGGTTACACTATACACGAGTCGGATCCAAGTGATTCATCTTGTCTATCTGTTTTTATTTTATTTTATTTTTTAGCATTTTAGTTAGTTTTTATTTTTCTAGTTTAAAACATTTTTCTAAACTTTTGATATTGATTAGACGTTGAGGATAAACCGGTATTAAAAGCTCTTGTGTCCTTGGACGACCTCGGTATCTTACCAACACTATACTACGCTCACGATGGGTGCACTTGCCCATATGTGTGTTTGGTGTGTTAGTAAATATCGTGTTTTATAAATTTAAAACTTGACTAACGTGTAAAAAGGGCTTAAAATATACTTAAATCCATATACACACCAAACTGCATCAAGTTTTTGGCGCCGCTGCCGGGGACACAAGGATTTTAAGAAAGCTTAAAATCGGCGGCCTAATCAGTTTTTCAAAACCTTTTTAAACGCGCGCGTTTTTTTTTCTGCATTTTAGATAGATTTGCATTTACAGTAGCCTGAACACGGGGCCGTGCTCACTGAACACGGCTCGTGCTCAATGAAATCAGTAACTTTAATTAAAACGCCCAGATACAGATTCTGTACACGGGGCCGTGTCCACTGAACACGGGGTCGTGTCTAGCCTCTGTTTCCGTTTTTATTTTTGTTTTTTGGTCTCGAGACTTGGTTGTGGTCTGCTGAGTGATTCTTATGGATCAATACTCAGGATGTTACAACTACACCTATGAGGAGGATGATTATAGGAATAACTATTGCACTAATTGTGGTGACCCGCACTCGGTCCAATATTGTAACTTATATCAACCATCCACTTCATACACCTACTATGAGGAGCCCAGGTACGAGCCATCAACTTCATACACATCCTATGAAGACCAAAGGTATGAACCTCCTACCTCATACTCATATTTTGATGAACCAAGGTATGAGCCTTCACCTTCATATGCTTACTATGAGGAACCATGGCATGAACAACCCACCTCATATGAGTATTATGAAGAACAAAATTACGACCCTTATCCATCGTATACTTACAATGAAGAACAATGGTGTGAACCATATACTTCATATGGGTATTATGAGGAACAAATGATCGAACAACCGGATTCGAGCTTTGAAAATCCCGATCCGTACTCTATCACCGAAGTGACCGATAGGATATTAGAACACCTTAAAACTATCGAGCGCTACATAAAAGAATCTCACGCAAGGGAAGAGGAGTCCCGAGCAAGAGAAGAATTAAATAAAGAAGAGATAGTTGAAAGTGTAAAAATGGAAGAACAAATAAGTGAAAAACCGACACATGAGTTAAACAACAAAAAAGGTGAGTCCGTTAATGTTAAAATTCAAGAAGAGTCTAATTTTGAAGAAATTAATCTCTTGTCACCTTCTTTTGAAAATCATTGTTTAGTACCCACTCATGCTAAGTTTTTTAAAAGAGTTAAACACTAACACTAAAATTGACGAAACGGTAAGCGTTAAGTTAACTAATGATCAAACCTCGCTAATAAAAGAAGACCCATTTGAAATCAACATTACACCGGTTCCATGTTTTTTTTCAAAATTCATTTATTAGTAATGTCACAATTGATAAAGATCTTTGTGTTAACATAATACCCAACTACATTTTCGAAAAATTAAGTATTAGTGATTTTTCTCCACTTCAAATACTCATTTTTCTATCTAATCGGAAAGTAAAAAAATCCATCGGTGTAGTTGAGGATGTCTTGGTTCAAACAAATCAAATGGTAATCCCAACCGACTTTGTCATCCTCGATGACGCTCCTCTAGTGTTGGGATGACCCTTTGTAAAAACCCACGAAGCTTTGAAAAACCGGAAGTACAACAATCTACCTCTTCAATTAGGGGCATTTAAAAAGTGTGTCGATCTAGAGCGGTCAATGAAATATCCATTCGGCAATAATGACCCCCTAATTGAAGATGAAGATGAACCACCCGATACAAATGAAAAGATTGACCACTTTGTTGAAGAAAAGGTCGCCATAGAACAAACTTTTAAAGTTCTTGATATAAATGAGCAACCAAATAAGGAGTCTCCTAAAGACCCACCTCTTGAGCTCAAAGAACTTCCAAAAGGTTTGGAATATGCTTTTCTAGACAAAGATGGTAAATCACATGTAATTATTTCGTCTAAGTTAAGTAGTTTAGAAAAAGAAAAATTAATTAATCTTTTAAAAAAACACAAAAATGCCATTGCTTGGAAGCTTGTAGATATTAAAGGAATAAGTCCTTCCATGTGCATGCACAAAATTTTAATGAATGATGACTACAAATCAGTAATACAACCACAACGTCGAGTAAATCCAAATGTTCAAGAAGTGGTTAAAAACGAAGTCATCAAATTACTTGACGCCGGACTTATTTATCCTATCTCCGATAGTCCTTAGGTAAGTCCCGTCCAAGTAGTTTCAAAGAAAGGAGGTATGACGGTAATAACTAACGAAAAGAATGAATTAATACCAACAAGAACCGTCACAGGATGGAGAGTATATATAGATTATAGACGATTAAATGAAGCAACGAGGAAAGATCACTTTCCTTTGCCCTTCATTGATCAAATGTTAGAAAGATTACCCGGTCATAAATTTTACTGTTTCTTGGATGGTTTTTCAGGTTACTTTCAAATCCCGATAGCACCCGAAGACCAAGAAAAGACAACCTTCACATGTCCCTATGGAACTTTTGCTTATCGACGCATGCCATTCGGTCTATGTAATGCCCCCGCAACCTTCCAACGTTGCATGGTAGCCATCTTCCATGACATGATAGAAAAGACAATGGAAGTCTTCATGGATGACTTTTCTATCTTTGGGGATTCATACGACCAATGCCTCGATAACCTTGAACGAATGCTATCCCGATGTGAGGAAACTAACTTCGCCCTTAACTGGGAAAAATGCCATTTCATGGTAACGGAGGGAATAGTACTCGGTCACAAAATCTCAAGCGAAGGAATGGAGGTTGATCGAGCCAAAATAGACACTATTTCTCGATTACCACCCCCATCCTCCGTCAGAGCAATCAGGAGTTTCCTAGGACATGCCGGATTTTATAGGCGATTTAACAAAGACTTTTCTAAAATTTCAAGGCCTCTAACAAAATTACTTGAAAAAGATGCCCCTTTCATCTTTGACAAGGATTGCAATCAAGCATTTCTAACCCTAAAGGAAATGCTAGTCAATGCACCTATCATGATAGCGCCTGATTGGAAATTTCCTTTCGAAATCCTGTGCGATGCAAGTGACTTTGCAGTTGGAGCTGTCTTGGGACAAAGAAAAGAAAAGCATTTTCACTCAATTTATTATGCTAGTAAAACACTTAACGATGCACAAGAAAATTACACAACAACTGAATAAGAATTACTAGCTGTGGTATTTGCTTTTGATAAATTTCGTTCTTATCTTGTTCTTTCTAAAACAGTAGTCTATACAGATCATGCAGTCATTCGATATCTCTTCAAAAAGCAGGACACAAAACCACGTTTGATTCGGTGGATTTTACTCCTCCAAGAATTTGATATTGAAATCAAATACAAAAGAGGAGCAGAAAACACCGCGGCAGATCATCTTTCACGCCTTGAAGACCCAGCTTTGGAGGTAACCAGGGACGAGCAAATTAACGAGAAATTTCCAACGGAGTCCCTAGAAATGGTGGAGTACAAAGAAGAACCATGGTACGCCGACTATGCTAACTACCTAGCTAGCGGTATAGTCGCAAAAGGTTGGCCACATCATCAAAGAAAGAAATTCTTTGCTGATGTAAAGCATTACTTTTGGGAAGATCCTTACCTTTTCAAAATGTGTGCCGACCAACTCATCCGACGATGCATACATGGTTGAGAAGCACGAAGAATTCTCCGCCATTGTCATGAAGGTCCATACGGAGGACATCATGGTGCCGCTAGTACCGCACGAAAGGTATTTGATTCAGGGTTTTATTGGCCAACCATTTACAAAGACGCCCAAAGTCTTGTCAAGACATGTGATGCTTGCCAAAGAATAGGTAATATTTCTTCCAAAAACGAAATGCCACAAAATGGCATTCTTGTTTGTGAAATTTTTTATGTGTGGGGACTCGACTTTATGGGACCTTTCCCACCGTTAAAAGGAAACAAATATATACTTGTGGCAGTAGATTACTTGTCTAAATGGGCCGAGCCCGAGGCACTTCCAACAAACGATGGAAGAGTCGTGGTAAGATTTCTGAAAAAATTATTCTCTCGTTTTGGAACACCTAAAGCATTAATAAGTGATAGAGGTACCCATTTTTGCAACCATCAACTTGAAATTTTTTTAACAAGATATGGGGTCTATCACCGGGTCTCAACAGCATATCACCCTCAAACAAACGGACAAGCCGAAGTGACTAATAGAGGTTTAAAGCGAATACTTGAAAAAACAGTAGGGTTAAATTAAAAGGAATAGGCCGATAAATTAGATGATGGTTTATGGGCTTTTCGAACTGCTTATAAAACAACAATAGGTACAACCCCATATAAGCTCGTCTATGGAAAAAGCTGTCATTTGCCAGTAGAAATTGCACACAAAGCCTACTGGGCAATTAAAAATGTAAACATAGATTTAGAATTTACCGGTAGAAATCGATTTTGTCAGTTAAATGAATTAGACGAACTTAGGAATTATGCATACTCAAACTCCGAAATTTATAAGGAAAGAATGAAAAACTTGCATGACAAACATATTAAACCTAATGAATTTCGAGTAGGAGATCAAGTTCTTTTGTTTAATTCACGACTTCGACTATTCCCTGGTAAATTAAAGTCTAGGTGGTCAGGACCTTTTTCCATCACCCATATTTTCCCACACGGTGCAGTAGAAATTAAATCTCGGAATGGAATTCCATTCAAAGTCAATGGCCAACGGCTGAAACTCTATCAAGGATTCATTGAGGATGAAGAGGAAGAGATCTCGCTTCAAACGGTCGAAGAATGAAAGCATCAACATCATACCTGGTATGTTACGAACAAACGGGTTGACATCTAAATCGGTAAGTTTTCTAACCAAGTTTTTGGGAAACAAGGGCACTCACACGAGCACTAAATTTTTTTTTGTTCGGCACAAGGCCGTGTCCGCGCGACTGTCGGGATAAAACCCCTTTTTCATAACAGTTACTTCATTCCACACGCCCCGTTTCCCCGAAAACTCCCTGGTTTAGGCGATTTTTCCGCAGATTTTTGACATCTCCTCTACTTCTAACAACATCAAGGTATGATTCTATCATCATTAGTAGTTAGATTAAGCATTTGCATGTAGTTAAAACATCAAAAATTTGGGGAAAATCTAGGGTTCTTGAACTTCATCCGGATCGAACCTCAAATTTTTGCATAAATCTGTTAGCATTAGTTTAGATTAATGTTATAGGAAGTAAATCCACTTGTATTGTTCATAGATTCGCCCGATTTCTCACAAAAACCCCAAACCCTTGTTTTTTAACCGAAAAAGATAAAATTGAAGTGGTAAACGGTTTGTTTTGGGAAAAACGGCACTTGGGGTTTCATTTTCGGGGGAAACCGCACCTACTGGACCAAAAATTTTCAAGTTTTCGGAACCATGTCGAAAAATGAAGTTTTTGAGTAACAGACGTCTGGACACGGGGTCGTGTCCGCTGAACAAGGGGGTCGTGTCCAGCTAGCTGTTTTCAGTTTTGTCCGAAAATTTCACTGTTTCGTGCTAACTTTTGGTGTATTCTTTCAGATGTCGAAGAAATTCACAAGGTTCAATGCAAATGAGCTCGATGCTAAAGCAAGATACGACGTGCTTCGAACCAGACTGGTGGAATACCCAAGACAAGTATGCATGGATCTTTTGGGATTAGTGAACCAATGGGACCGCTTCAACAACCTAGTCACCGGGCCGCTGAGAGTCGCCCTTACTACTCGCCTTCGCTCGGTCCCCGAATATACTCTGGAATTCTATAGCACATTCGTGTTCAATTAAAGGTGCGATCCCTTTGACAATGAGGGGGTAGAATTCAGATGTGGGGGAACCAAGTACTCAATTTCGATGGCACATTTTGGGTCAATGGTGGGGTTGTATGCGGAAGAAGATGCGGGTAATGAAGAGAACAACGGGGGGGGGTGCGAGAGTTGGATGAAAACGAGCGCCAAGCCGCTTGGGCTCAAATAGGAGAAGGGCACTACAACCCGAGCAGCACTAAGAGCACTAAGTTGAGGGACCCACTTTACCATTACATCCATAGGGTCCTCACTTACTTTCTTAGCCAAAGGCATGACAGCAGTGGCGTTGTAGGGTTGAAAGATCTGATAGTCCTTCATTGCATTCATACCCGCAGACACCTCGATGTTCCGTACCTCCTGCTCCGCAACATGCATTGGAACCGGCTTGCTACTCCACCAACCCCTATCTTCTTCGGGGGGTGGATATATCGTCTCTTCAAGCGCTTCGTGAACATGCCCAGTTCTTTCCGAAAGAGCCCATGGTCGGGAAGAGTGGACATACACATCTGCCGCTCCATGAACTTGATCTATGAAGTCGAAGATGGGTCGGTTAGCTTTCAAAGAGTCCAAGGGCATGCATGGAACCCGCAAGAGGCACTCGTCCTTCACGCTCCACAGTTTCAACACCCTCCTCAGTACCAGTACCAGCCCCACGGTGATCCGGGCCAATCCTCCTCACAAGGAGGCGGTTTTCCTAACTCCAAAGTTTACATGACTTATTGCAGGAAAACCTCATGTGCACCAGGAACACCTATAACATGGCGAGCAACACGTACACCCGGGTCGGAGCGATTAAGAGAAACATATCCGACATACAGAATGACATTGGGAACATCCGGGAGTACATGGCGGGGCACGGAGGAGGAGGTGATGATGAGGATGATGATATGGACTATGCGGGTGGAGTCGAGGCAGGAGCAGCTGGTAGGAGGTCCCACAGGTTAACCCTCTTTTATCTTGAACAATTTCCGGCCTGCGTGTCGTGTGTTGAACAATTTACTTTCCTTTAACTCTTTTTACTTTCTGCATTTGTTTTTCTTTTTAACTTTGTGATGTGGATGTTGAACTATGGTAATTTATGATTTTTGCTATGGTTTGGTGTAGTGTTTATTGATAAAACAGGTACATACGAGGCTTAGAGCACTAAACATTAGTGCTACTAAAGCCGGGACAGGAAAACCGGAGCCAAAAACCTGTTTTTCACCTTTGTAGATTGTCTACACGGGGTCGTGTCCAGCCAACACGTCCCCGTGCCCACTGCCCCAGACCTGCTGTTTGTTTAATTCTGCAGACTTTTGCCAGACACGGGGTCGTGCCCAGCCAACACGCCCTCGTGTCCACCTTTTGTAAGTTTTCGTTACTGGCACTCTAAACACGGGGTCGTGTCTATCCGACATGGGGCCGTGTCCAGATGTCCAGTAACATAAAATTTTGCTTTTTCACACCTTTTTACACATTTAATCAACCTAAAAACTTATTTTTCGGACACATTGAGGAAAATGTGTAATTTAAGTGTGTGTGTGTGGGGGGGGGGGAGCTAAAAACTTGAATCTTGCAAGTCTTAATTACAAGCCTTACACAAAACTCTATTGGAACCGCTAATCACCCCAAATTTTTTTCAAAAAAAAATTTCATTTTTTTTACTTGTCTAGGTTTAACTTAGGAATTTCAAGTTCTAAAAAGGTTATATTTTTACAAATTTACAACTGATAGCGTCGTGATAAAAAGAACCAACGTAAGAAAATTATGAAACGGCACGACAAGCTCAGTTAAAATTTGATTATATATACTTGATCACATAAAAACCCATTCCCACAAAAAAGTGAGTTTTGAGCCTTTATTGAGCATACAAATACATATCTTTAAACTAAATGCTCATTTTTCGTTTCTTGTGTGAATAGCCGCTTGGTTCTTACGACTCTAGAACTTGCCACGACGATACATTCCCGGTCCTTACCAACTTAAACCCGAGTAAGTAAATGATAGAGGCATTAAGACTAACCTTTTTTATTTCTACACCATTATTTTTCTTTTTTTTTACCACCTACCCAAAATCCCCCTAGTTAACCCCTTTGAGCCTAAACCTTTTCATTTCTTAACCAAAAAACAAACACCATTTCACCCACCCAAACCTTTTTATTTTTAACCCTTTGTTTTAGTAACAAGCACGGTTTTTCGTATGACTTTTCAAAAAAAAAAAGTTGATGATGAAGCAAAAGAGAAATAAACAAACAAGTTTATCAAAAAAAAAACAACAACTTTGTTTGAATAATGGCTTCATCAAAATAAAAAAATTCAAAAAATAAAAAGTCTTACGAAAACCGACGCTTTTTACGCCTTTCGCCCTTTTACTAACCACTAACCCAACCACCTACCTTTAACCCATGCCTAACCCTTCACCCAAATGTCCTCTTGATATTTACAAAGGTATATAGTTAAAAAGGAGGATGATTGATTGCTTGGCAAGCCTATGGTAGGAGTAAGTTCCATGCCGCTCTCGAGTGATTCACTAAAATACATCTTCGGCCGAGTATTGAGTGATCCCCGTGAGGTATGTGAACTTGTATATAAGTGAAATTTTAAAAGGGCATTTTATGCTCTAATAAGTAATTTATCTTATGTAATGTTTTAAATAAATCATGACGAATAGGATTGTAAATAAATCAAAATAAAACTTAACAAAGAATCTTGGAAATCCCGACACTCTATGACAAGCCCAAAAATCTTCTCTTCTACCCATTCCATTTGGGAGTGTAAAGCCACATTATAAAGAAATTTGCTTGAGGACAAGCAAAGATTCAAGTGTGGGGGTATTTGATGTGCACAAAATGCAACATATAAATTACGTCAATTGTGGCATAAAACTAACCATTTTTTAGTACTAATGTTGGAAAAAGTGTGTTTTTGTCTTCCTTTTGTATTTTCAGGATTAAATGAGCTCAAATGAACAAAAGAAGCAAAAAGGCAGCTAAATCTAACATAAATAAAAGAAAAGGAACAAACGTGGCATGCCCGACCCCCGACAGCATCTTCCCAAGCAAAAAAAAAGAGAATAGAAGGCTGAACACGCCCCGAGCTCAGTGAACACGGGGGCGTGCCTAAGTGTCAGCAGAAAATACAAAGCTGTAGAAGCTTCTATCACCCACCACGGGGGCGTGCCCAGCGGACACGGGGCCGTGGTTAACTCTAAGATTCGCAGAATCTGGGGAAATCTTGATAGTACAAATACGCTTCTGCACACGGGGGCGTGCCCAGCGGACACGGGGGCGTGGTCAACTAATGCAGACAAACTGCAATTAATGAAGAAAGAGAAGGAGGATGGACATGGGGCCGTGCCCGAGCTGCTGTTCAGGCTATAAATATGGGTGCTTGGCTCATTTGCAAACCATCCCTTGGCACACCACCTCTCTCACACTTCACCCACCACCCACCACCATCACAACACCATCATCCACCACCATCATCCATTGTACATCATAGAGTGTGTGAGTCGTCTCGAGATCCAAGATTGATCGTAAGAGTTCTTGACAATCAAAGGCTATGTTTGCCTAAGTCTCTTACATCACTTGGTGAAGACAAGTATCTAGTGTAATACTTTTTATTTTTAATCTTTTCGCACTTTTTATTTGGTTATGTATTAATGACTTTAATAACTAGTTTTTATGTTGAAGGTGATTCTTCCTTATCGTTTGTCCGTGGTGTCTTGGTATTATTTTACTTTTTATATAAAATAAAAGATTTTCACCATTCATATCTCCACGGTCTATATGGAGATATGTTGGCTACCTGGTCGGGGGTTAAGGGAACAGTTTGGTAAGAGTCTTGCCTTGTTCAGTGTATAGATCCTGCAAGGACCTGGGTCAAATTTAGTAGGACCTCCTTCAATACCCACCGGTATTGGATGGCGGGGTTCCAAACCCTTTGATCCCCTCGTATGTAAGCTACTATTAATACTTTAACCCGGCTATTTAGGACTGTATCCATGCTGACTCAGACTACTTAGCCGAGGGTAACGTCACCTTCAAAAGAGGGGCCTACCACAATATGCATTAATAACTTAATTAATTATCTTTCAATAATCCGACCCTTTAGGATTGTATCATTGCTGACTCAAACTACTGGGTTGAGGGTAACGTCACCTTCAAAAGAGGGGCCTACTACAATAACTAAGATAATCTCTTAAAAAGTGTAAAAGTGCGGAAATAATCAAAGGTTACACTATACACGAGTCGGATCCAAGTGATTCATCTTGTCTATCTGTTTTTATTTTATTTTATTTTTCAGCATTTTAGTTAGTTTTTATTTTTCTAGTTTAAAACCTTTTTCTAAACTTTTGATTTGATTAGACGTTGAGGATAAACCGGTATTAAATGCTCTTGTGTTCTTGGACGACATCGGTATCTTACCAACACTATACTACGCTCACGATGGGTGCACTTGCCCATATGTATGTTGTTGTTAGTAAATATCGTGTTTTATAAATTTAAAACTTGACTAACCTGTAAAAAGGGCTCAAAATATACTTAAATCCATATACACACCAAACCGCATCAGAATGCGTCAAGGTGACGCAATTTCTACATATATTTTTAATTCTGATGGAAGCTTTCCTGGCTAATCTAATGAAGGCGTGCAACACTTGGGTTTTTGATGGCATTTGTTTACCAATTAATGGCGCGTGTCTCTCCATTTATATGTATTCGGACGATGCCATCATCTTGGGGGAGTACTCTTTGTTAAATGTCAAGGATATTACTTGTCTTTTAGGTGTTTCCATTTATGTTCGGGGTTGAAAATCTTCCTTGGTAAATCGTGTTTTTTATGGGCTTGGGGTGGAGGTAGCGGAAGAAAATATTATGTCTCCGTTTTAAAGTACATATAAGGTACGGCTCCGTTCAACTATCTTGGGCTTACGGACGGGTCATAAGAGTAGGGTGGCCAATTGAAAACCGATTTATGATATATTTTAAGCCCAACTTTCTCTCGTTGGAAGGCTTCTACCCTTTTCATTGGAGGTTGGGTTACTCTCATCAAGTCGGTTCTAGAAGCGTTTCCAAATTACTATTACTCTCATATTATTATTTTGTTTCTAATAGTTGAAGGCTGAATTGTAAAATATTACATATTTAAACATTTTACCTAAACCCTCCAAAAAATATCTATAATTGATCTTCCTCGGATATGTGGTCCCCTGAATTGATTTGATGCAAAGGTACTATTACTAAAATATTATGACAACTCTCTTTTATGGAGAAGCCGAAAAACTAAAAGCTTTCCACGGAATATTTGAGTACATAGAGTCAATATGCCCCAAGTAGAAACAATACTAAAAATAGGAAACAAGATTTTAAAGAAACAAGATTTTATATTACTTTATGCATCTCACCAACCAGAGATAAGATAAAAAGAAAAATTAAATTATTTATTTTATATCACTAAAGGGCTTGAAAATTTAAACTATTTATTTATTTATTTACGGGACTATACGGTGTGAAGGGGTTTGAAAATGGGGTTGACGTGACCGTGTCGTCCCGATCAGTCAAAAACCCAATTAAACCTAGGTAGCTAGGGTAAGTCGGGTATCGTATCCACGAAGAGCAGGTGGTCAGTATCGCACGACCCGTTCGATTAGTTAGACTATTTACAAACAATGTACAAAGTGATTATGAAGATTGCTATTTTTATTTCTTTGTTTGGTTTTTTTTTTTAAATAAATCGGAATGAACCGACAAATTGATGTTATCGAAATCAATTGAATATTAACTAAAATTGTAAATTAAACTAAAAAGTTGAAACAAGAAATTAGAATACTGATCACACCCGGTTCGATAATTGCAAAACCTAGGGTTCCTACATGTTTTAACTTGATTCAATTGCATATAGTGATTAGCGGATTACTATCACGAAGCTTAGGTTCCAATTGCTATCAACGTCATAGACAACGAACCGTAATGCACTTCGTTGCCTCGGACATGTAAATCCTAACCTACGATAAGGCATAAGTGCACAAATTCATTTCGCAAAGTCATAACTTTATCATCGTTCGACAATTCACAAATTCAATTCAAATGCACGACAATTATCATAAGTTTCAAATACTAAACAATTTTTCACAAAACCAAATTAAAATACAAATGTATAAACCCTTGAAATCTTACAACATCTACATCAGGGTGAAACCGACGAGACTAGCCGCTCATTATACTCGTCCGATCAAAAGCTTGATATGAAGTTGAAGGCATGATTGATTCGGTATGTTGCGGACTGAAGAAAATCGATGATGTTGAGTGATCAGTCAAGAGCCGGCTGCTCCTTGTTTCGTTTCACGTCCCGATGGCTTGTTTTTCGCTCCGGTGGTCCGTTTAGCTCCCAAATAGCTCCTTAAACTTCACAAGACCTGCAAAACACAAATCCTTTTACAAGTAGGCTATTCGAGATTAAAAATTAACTAAAAACATGAACTTAGACATAAACAGACACCGGTTTTCGACCACGTATCACATCCCCACACTTGTCTTTTGCTTGCCCTCAATCAAATCTGTTTTTCACTTTCACGTGAGTCGAACAACGAATACATTCCCCATTCCCGAGACGAAGGTTAAGGTCCAATGTCATGCTAAAGTTCAAACTTTTTACAGTTTTCAATATATTTAACAGTAATGTGATTTCAAGTACACCAATGGTTACCCAAGATTAACCCGCCCGTGAAACCTATCAATTCATGCACATCCCTCACAATGTTCTCTCCACTCGGCTTGTAAATTGGCTAATATTTATAATGTATTAGCACTACAAAGAATATTCACTCAAAACCGATTAGAACACATACCCGCATAAGCTTGCAACTCAATCATTCTCCACCACTGATCACGAATACTAAGCACAAGTCATAAGGTCTTTGTAAGGGTTGTAACGAGGCTAGGCTAAGGGTAGGAATTAGGATATTTTAAAGTGGCTAAGGCGATGAAAATTCGATTTTTATTACAAACCACTAACTTAAACAAAACTAAATATAAACATCAACTATGGGCAATAATCTTTCACCCTTTTATTCGACAACTACTAACACTTCTTTTTGTGTTTTTCTTCAACGATTTTCAATTCTTTTTCATGTTTTTTTTTTTTTTACATAAATGCAAACAATCAAGAACAACTATACAAATACGACTCCTATGATCGAATTTCCATCACACGGGTTTAAAAGAAAAAGTTTAACGGTTATGGGCTATAGGGTGGTCAAACGAAAGGTTTAGGCTCAAAATGGGCGACTAGGGGATTTGTTTGGGTAAGGATAGATAAATGGTTTTAAGAGAAAAGGTTTACCTAATGCCTTAATCATTCTCGTGCTTGTATTTGGTCTATAGTCTCAAACGTATCAAAAGTTGCAAGTTCTACAATATATGACTAATGGTCCACTCAAACAAAGAAACATAGGTATGTAATCTATGATATAAAAGTGGCTCAAAATCTCACATATCTAAAAGGGTATGGTATGTGACGTGCATAAAAGACTAGTTTCTTAGGTGGATTATTCCCAAATAACCACCCGTTAAATACCCGTCATGCTATTAATTTGAACTTGACCATGACAAAAGACCAAATGGGTTGTGACATCCCTCGTTGACTTAGTTACTTGTGCTTTAAGACCGCTTTTGAAACAAGACATTTATGAAAAAATTTTGAAATTTTCCTCCATCCCCACACTTGAGGTGAACATTGTCCTCAATGTGTAGTATTTAAATGAACGGGTCAAAATCTAAAATTTTTACTACTCCCCCATCCCCACACTTGAGGTACATATTGTCCTCAATGTGTAAGAACTAAAGTATTAAACGCACAAGGGATGTGACACGGCTAATTCCCCTAAAATTTTACCCCGGAAACATAATATACAAGATACATTCCACTTATTTGCTAATCTAAAGATCAAAAGTAAAAAGAAACGTATGCACCTGGATTTTTGAGCTCATTCTTCGTATGCTCCTCTCTTCTTCATGAAAGCGGTTGTCCCACGAACCTAATGTACCTACAAATCTTAACCCTTGTGTAGAAGCATGCTTCTCACAACCATCAAAATTTGTTATTTACCTAGTTCTACCACTTTTATGAAATTATTACCAAGTCATACATTATTTTAGTTTGATTTGTGTGGAAAATAATTTACAACAACAACAAACCTAACTCACTTTCGTAGGAATCACGGTTGCATTTAGCTTATGCAACAAGCCCTTTTAAACCCCCCAATAGCTTGGGAGGACGAGAGGTCTCGTGAGGGTTATATAGGGAACACACCCACAACGTTCATTTAACTAAGAAAAGAAAAAAAAAAACGAATAATAGTACAAACTCTACAACAATTATACCTGATTTGCCTCTCATGGTGGTCGAAGTGAACATTTGCCTACCGAGTTTCCAACATACGCTCGGTAATTAGCATGCCGAATCCATACTCTTTTTATTATATTTGGCATACGCAATGTACAACTTTGGGGTCGTCTCTTAACAACATGGCCAGTGTCTTGCAATGCCACCCTTCGAATCCTTATGCCCGAACCCGCATCCCCAACTTTGTTGGTTGGAGTGATAAGTTTGGGAGAAGGATGAATATGAATGTGAGCATCTTTCAAATCCGATTCGTCTTGCGGTGTCATGTCTTCCGCTCGGTTCAAACATTCAACTTCTTGCTCCGAAAGATCTCTAACCTCTTCCACCACATCACCATCCACCATTGTACCACTAGCCAACACCTCTTGGTCTCGTCTAAGTTGAGCCAATTCTTCAACGAGTTGACCCACTTTCTTTGCCAAGGCTTCATTAGCTTTATCTTTCGCCTCAAGTTCCTTCTTCAGTTCCATCTTAATCTCTTGATTTGAAGTAATGATAGCATTCATGATTGCATCGAGCTTGGAACTTATTGAATCTTGAGGTTCTTCGGATGCCGGTTGAGGGTATTCATTATAATAATCATCATACTCCTCCCGGTAACTTGAGAAATGTGGCAATTCGGGTTCATAATTGTTGTAATCCCGCTCTTGCTCATAGTGGCAATTCATCTCTGAATGGTAGTATTCTTGATATGAAGGTGGCTTGTAACCGGACTTTATTTTTCCTTTCCAAAACACTGGATCTTTCCAAAACACTGGACAATCTTCATGTATGTGAACTTTTCCACAACAAGGGCATGACTTTTCTTGCTCCGGTGGTGGAGGTGGTCTAGTGTATGGATAAGGTGAGGATGGACCATTGAAATCTTCATAATCCGCCCTCCTATAATCAAACAATCCGCTGAGGTAGTCTTCCCGTTCCTTGTTGGCTTGAACTTTTTCGTAGAAAATAGAGCAATCCTCTAAATAGTGCTCTCCGCTTCCGCAACACTCACACGGATCATCATCTACCCAATTCATATTGAAAGATGGTACCTGCAAAACATGTACCTGCACAAACAAGCTCGACCACCCAAAGTAAAATCACAAAAATACAAGAAAGAAAAACTAAACTAAACTAAAATCGAACAAGCAATGAAATACTAAGCGCACTAGCTCCCCGGCAACGGCGCCATTTTGACGTGACCGTGTCGTCCCGATCAGTCAAAAACCCAATTAAACCTAGGTAGCTAGGGTAAGTCGGGTATCGTATCCACGAAGAACAGGTGGTCAGTATCGCACGACCCGTTCGATTAGTTAGACTATTTACAAACAATGTACAAAGTGACTATGAAGATTGCTATTTTTATTTCTTTGTTTGGTTTTTTTTTTTAAATAAATCGGAATGAACCGACAAATTGATGTTATCGAAATCAATTGAATATTAACTAAAATTGTAAATTAAACTAAAAAGTTGAAACAAGAAATTAGAATACTGATCACACCCGGTTCGATAATTGCAAAACCTAGGGTTCCTACATGTTTTAACTTGATTCAATTGCATATAGTGATTAGCGGATTACTATCACGAAGCTTAGGTGCCAATTGCTATCAACGTCATAGACAACGGACCGTAATGCACTTCGTTGCCTCGGACATGTAAATCCTAACCTACGATAAGGCATAAGTGCACAAATTCATTTCGCAAAGTCATAACTTTATCATCGTTCGACAATTCACAAATTCAATTCAAATGCACGACAATTATCATAAGTTTCAAATACTAAACAATTTGTCACAAAACCAAATTAAAATACAAATGTATAAACCCTTGAAATCTTAAAACATCTACACCGGGGTGAAACCGACGAGACTAGCCGGTCATTATACTCGTCCGATCAAAAGCTTGATATGAAGTTGAAGGCATGATTGATTCGGTATGTTGCGGACTGAAGAAAATCGATGATGTTGAGTGATCAGTCAAGAGCCGGCTGCTCCTTGTTTCGTTTCACGTCCCGATGGCTTGTTTTTCGCTCCGGTGGTCCGTTTAGCTCCCAAATAGCTCTTTAAACTTCACAAGACCTGCAAAACACAAATCCTTTTAAAAGTAGGCTATTCGAGATTAAAAATTAACTAAAAACATGAACTTAGACATAAACAGACACCGGTTTTCGACCACGTATCAGGGGTGTATGCGACACGTGGACGACACATAAGCACGCGCCAGAAATGGGGCATGGTGGAAAAACGGGAGGTGTGGAAAGTGGCGTATTTATAAAAAAATGATAATAATAATAATAATAATAATAATAATAATAATAATAATAATAAACATTAACAAATCTAAAAGAAACCCAAAATCCACCCACCAATGAAACGCCGCCACCTCAACCCCCACATTTGCCCCCAAGCCGGTGGAAATCGAAGTTACAAGTTTCTGATTCAGGTTCCCATGCGTCATGAAACAAAGTTGCTATGAGCTGTTTGTTTCTTCATGTGTTCTGGGAAGCTTAAAAAAACTATAACCAGAATCTAGAATCTGGCAACGTGCGATAAACTCTAAGGAGACAACAGCGAAACTCAACACAACCCAGATGCACCTACAATCTCCCAACATATTAACGGAAATTTTGATGAATTCACCTTATTTTCTTCATTATAATCATGGGTTGTCATCGAAGAAGATGAAGAAGACATTGTTTCAAATGGGTCTTGTTCCATTTAATTGAAGCTGTGTTCGAATAAATACGTTTCTCTTGAACACTATATGGTGATGATGAGTTGGGTGTCAGGTAAGATTATTGGGTTTGGGAATACTGGGTGCAATTGCATATTATTAAGGTTTGAAATTACTTATGTGTTGACTATATATATTTATCAGGTGCGATTCGCGGGTTTGAGGGTAGGTTTGGCTATAGAAGAAAGGGGTGGGGTTGTCGCCGGAATAACGAAGTGGTTAGGTGGCGGCGGTTTTGGCTGTAGAAGAAAGAGATGGGGTGTTGGGCCACATTTATTATTTTTTAATAGCAAGGGTAATTTAGTCATTTCACTTGACTTAACACTAAAAATTAACCCAAACCATGTCAGGGACTATTCGAAACGGGAGAGCAAAAGTTGGGGACTATAGCTGTAATTGTAGAAACTTATGGACTATATGTGAAGTTTGAGAAAACCATAGGGACTATTCGGATATTTTTCTCATTCAAGAATTAAAATAAACAATTCAAATGTAGTCTTAATTTGAAAAAAAAAGCGAAAAATATAAAAGTTTGTGAGATAAAGGGTGAGAGAAAGAGGAAAATACAAAAGTGGTGTCAGAGAGAGAAAATGTAACTTTATTTTATTTTTTAAGTTTACTTTTTTTGCTAATATAAAATATTAAAGGATAACTTTTACACAAATCAACCTTTTGAACTATAATCTCAACCTTGATCTATCAAATGAATGGTTGAGATGTGGTTTCTCTAGATTCTCCATTTAAAGTGTGTTTTTAGTGTAACCATTTCATATTACATATTTATACATTTTATTCAAACCCTCTAAAAATATATATAATTGATCTTCCTCGTATCTCTAGTCCTCTGGATAGATTTGATGCGAAAGTACTAAAATTTTATGACAAATCTCATTCATCTTGACTTTCCCGAGAAAATGAAAAAATAAAAGCGTTCCAGCAATGTTATAAAACCCGGACCGGACGGTCAGACCGGCGAACTCATGTCTAGACGGTCGGTTCCAGGCGTTAGGGCATGTCCAACAAGTAGCCGGCAGGCCGGCCAAAGAAAGGCGGCTGAACCGGAAAAACGACGATAAGTCACGGTCAGGCCGGATTTCTTCGAGATGCTTGATGGTCCTTTTCAATCACTCTGAATCAACTATGAAATGAAAGAAAAAATGCTCTGGTTGGAGATGGAGTAAGGAAATAGTGGAAGAGAATTCAGAGTATCTAAAAAAAACATTTTTATCTAAGTTTCCTAAATAATCTACAATATTAATTCGGGGTGTTCGCGGTTCGGTTTGAAACCGTCCAAACCGGTCATCAGTTTGGTATCATGGTTAGTTTTCTATATTAAGTTTTGGTCAATCAGTTTCATAAGAATGAAGAGAAGAAACAAAACCCTGTATACAAAAAATCAAACGTGACTGACTATATACATTTAATGCGAAGAAACAAAACACTAAATACAAGAAAAGAAACCCTCTAACTACTTAAACAATAACTATATACATTTCATAGGAATCAAAATCAAGATACATTTTAGATTAAAATTTCTTAACGGTAAACAAAACCTTAAATACAAGAAATGAAACCCTATAACTACTTAAACAATAACTATATACATTTCATACGAATCAAAATCAAGGTATATTTTAGATTAAAATTTCTTAATGGTAGTGCACTGGTGTGGTGATGAAAATAAACAAAATCCTAAATACAAGAAATGAAACCCTATAACTACTTGAACAATAACTTATATACATTTCATAGGAATCAAAATCAAGATACATTTTAGATTAAAATTTCTTAACGGTAATGCGACGAAGAAAATACAAGAAAACAAACCTTGATCAATAGTAACCGTGATGAAGAGAGAGAGAGAGACGGAGGGTAAGAAAGGCTTATGGTGAAGAGAGGGTAAGAAATTTTACGGTGTTTATCTTCCCGGTCCATGTTGTTCTTCCTGGTTTATGGTGTTATTCTAGTGTTTATCTTCTTGATTTATGGTGTTTATCCTCCGGGTAAAAGGTACAGTAGAGTATGCTGGAATATGAGGAGGTGCAATAGGTTAGTAGTTTTGGCGGTATACTGCTCAATATATTTTTGTTATTATATTGTTATATGTTATATACAAACCGATGTCATCTATTAAGATTGTTTTTCTGTGAACATACTACTACTTCTACGTAAAAATATCGTCTATAGTAAATATATATACTTTAAAATTTTATATCTATAATTCTATATCTAATTTTATTTATATTTTAAAACATATGACATCATATGTATTGTGAACTTTGAACATACTACTTCTACGAGGTGGTCAGGTGGCGGCGGTATTGGTTGTAGAAGAAAGAGATGGGGTGGGGTAAAAGGTGGGCCCCATTTATTATTTTTTTAATAGCAAGAGTAATTTAGTTATTTCACTCCACTTAACACTAAAAATTAACCCAAACCACGTTAGGGACTATTCGAAACGGGAGAGCAAAAGTTGGGGACTATAGCTGTAATTTTAGAAACTTATGGACAATATGTGAAATTTGAGAAAACCATAGGGACTATCCGGATATTTTTTTCATTCAAGAATTAAAATAAACAATTCAAATGTAGTCTTGAATTTGAAAAAAAAAAGAAAATACAAAAGTCCGTGAAAGATAAAGGGTGAGAGAAAAAGGAAAATATAAAAGTGGTGTGAGAGCGAGAAAATGTAACTTTATTTTATTTTTTAAGTTTACTTTTTTTGACAATATAAAATATTAAAGGATAACTTTTACTCAAATCAACATTTTAACTATAATCTCAACCATTGATCTATTAAATGAATGGTTGAGATATGGTTTTTCTAGATTCTCCATTTAGAGTGGGTTTCTATTGTAACCATTCCATATTACATATTTATACATTTTATTCAAACTCTCTAAATATATATATATATATATATATATATATATATATATATATATATATATATATATATATAATTGATCTTCCTCGTATCTCTGGTCCTCTGGATGGATTTGATGCGAAAGTACTAAAATTTTATGACAAGTCTCCTTCATCTTTACTTTACGTAGAAAACGGAAAATAATAGCGTTCCAGCAATGTTATAAAACCCGGACCGGACGGTCGGACCGGCGAACTCATGTCTAGACGGTCAGTTCCAGGCGTTGGGCCTGTCCAACAAGTAGCCGGCAGGCCGGGCCAACGACCGGCGGCCGAACCTGAAAACCAGCGATAAGTCACGGTCAGGCCGGATCTCTTCGAGATGCTCGATGGTCCTTTACAATCTCTCTGAATCAACTATGAAACGAAAGAAAAAAAATGGTCTGGTTGGAGATGGAGTAAGTAAATAGTGGAAGAGAATTCAGAGTATCTAAAAAAAACCATTTTTATCTCGGTTTCCTAAATAATCTACAACATTAATTAGGGGTGTTCACGGTTCGGTTTGAAACCGTCCAAACCGGTCATCGGTTTGGTATCATGGTTGGTTTTCTATATTAAGTTTTGGTCAATCAGTTTCATAAGAATGAAGAGAAGAAACAAAACCCTATATACAAAAAAAATCAAACGTATCTGACTATATACATTTAATGCGAAGAAACAAAACCTTAAATACAAGAAATGAAACCCTATAACTACTTAAACAATAACTATATACATTTCATAGAAATCAAAATCAATATACATTTTAGATTAAAATTTCTTAACGGTAAACAAAACCTTAAATACAAGAAATGAAACCCTATAACTACTTAAACAATAACTATATACATTTCATATGAATCAAAATCAAGATACATTTTAGATTAAAATTTCTTAATGGTAGTGCATTGGTGTGATGATGAAAATAAACAAAACCCTAAATACAAGAAATGAAACCCTATAACTACTTGAGCAATAACTTATATACATTTCATAGAATCAAAATCAAGATACATTTTAGATTAAAATTTCTTAACAATAATGCGATGAAGAAAATACAAGAAAACAAACCTTGATCGATAGTAACTGTGATGAAGAGAGAGAGACGGAGGGTAAGAAAGGCTTATGGTGAAGAGAGGGTAAGAAATTTTACGGTGTTTATCTTCCTGGTCTATGGTGTTCTTCCTGGTTTATGGTGTTATTCTAGTGTTTATCTTCCTGATTTATGGTGTTTATCCTCTGGTTTTATTCTCCGGGTAAAAGGTACAGTAGAGTATGCTGGAGTATGAGGAGGTACAGTAGGTTAGTAGTTTTGGCGGTATACTGCTCAATATATTTTTGTTATTATATTGTTATATGTTATATACAAACCGATGTCATCTACTAAGCATTTTTTTCTTTGAACATACTACTTCTACGTAAAAATATAATAACTACTTCTACGTAAAAATATAATAACCACTTTTACTTCTACGTAAAAATATCGTCTATAGTAAATATATATACTTTAAAAAGTTATATCTACAATTCTATATGTAATTTTTATTTATATTTTAATACATATGACATCATATGTATTGTGAACTTTGAACATACTACTTCTACGTAAATATATCGTCTATAGCAAATATACTTTAAAAAGTTATATCTATAATTTTATATGTAATTTTATTTATATTTTAATACATATGATATCATATGTACTGTGAACAATATATATACACATAATGAATACCAACCAAGCTCTAAGCACGTAATGCAATTGGTAGGATAATTCGGATAACAAAAAACGCATTTAAATTTTTTAAACATATTTTTCAAAATCATTTATCCTACAATATTAAATTATATCCACATACACATATGAATATATTTTGGTTGTTTAGTCGTTTTCATATAAAATAAGTATACTTTTTTTTCTTAATCCGGATAATCTATCACTTTGTTGTCTCAAGGTATCGACTAACCAAAATGTTAAGCAAGTTAAACTGTTGGGTGGGCCGACTGGCCTAAGGGTGTTGAAATCAAAAGTGTTGTTTTCGAATGTGACGACGATCAACCCCGGCCCTGATGGCTTTAATCTTAGGTTCATCAAACGTTTCTATGATTCTTCGAATTTGATTTTATGAATATATTCGTGCAATTATTCGAGACGGGGGTGATTAACAAGGGATGTAGTTCCTCCTTTATGGCCCTTATTCCCAAAGTGAAAGTTCCGACCAGTTTGAATGATTATAGCCCTATTAGTTTGGCAGGTGTCACGGCCCCCGACCCCACCTTGGGAGCGGGTGCTGCGAACCAGCCAGATGGTATCGGTGTTTATTAATTACGCAGCGGAAAATTTTTCATCAGGACCGTAGTTAGGAAATAATTTCAGAGTTTGTAAAACACCGAACTTTTAATATTAAATAAATGAGTTTAAAGCCATATTTAATTCAATTGTTTTTATAGGGACAAACCCAAATAAATAAACCATAATTTTCTTCTTTTATTCAGGTGTTTATCGCCACTTTATTTAAGCCTTCAGTGCTCCATAGCTGGCTTCTATTATCTTTACAGCAAATTACCTGAAACACGTTTTGAAAATATTTTATCAGTAATAAATACTGGCGAGTTCATTTCATTTTTATAAAACATATTGTTATACTTTACAGCATCAAGATTTTTATATTTGCTTATATTTACTCAAAACTCAATCAATATTTGTTACATGATGACAGTTCCGATGTGACAGTGGTCATATCACTCATTGGCTAACTTTTGTCCAATAGTGAATTTATCAAGTAATATATATATATATAGTATATTTTACTATTATATTGGTCACTAGGCGATTCCCGTGATGTGGTCAAATCACTGTTGATCATTCTTTCAACTAGTGACTTTGGTCATAACACTGTTGATCATTCTCTCAACTAGTGCTTGTGGTCGTATCACTGTTAATCGTTCTCTCAACTAGTGACTGTGGTCATAACACTGTTGATCGTTCTCTCAACTAGTGCCTTTGGTCATGTCACTGTTGATCATTCTCTCAACTAGTGACTCTGGTCATTTTTCTGGTCATATCACTGTTGATCATTCTTTCAACTAGTGATTCTGGTCATAACACTGTTGATCGTTCTCTCAACTAGTGTCTTTGATCATGTCACTGTTGATCATTCTCTCAACTAGTGACTCTGGACTTAGTAGTGTCCCGTGACATTACTTTGTCAAATATATTTTCTATGGCACAAAATTACTTAGCCCAAAAAATGAAATATATCATTTTCTGTCAAATTACTATAACTTATCAAATATAATATATTAATTAAATAATTGTAATATAATTATTTAATATATTAACGTGACTAAGACTAAAAATATAATCTTAGTATAGTAGAATATATTATATTTGACTATTTTATTATGGTATACATTTATAGACTAAACATTATTTTATAATGTAAATAGTACTTTAGGGTTATTAAATATATTTTCTTTAATATATATTTTAATAATGATTAATAAAGCTCTATTTTAGGTACACACCATTTAGATTTATTTCAAACATACATTAAATTTATTAATGATTTAATGTTAAAATAATATTAGTTATAGGCTATGGCTACTGGGGCACAATTCCCCCTGTGATTTTGGTCATGCTACTATTGCTAACTTTTTGGCCAATAGTAACGAGGGTCAAGTAATGTATAAAACCCTACATAGTGGCAACTATTGCATAATACAAAAACTTAATCACTGTAAGTATAACTGATAAACATTTAGGATTTTGGAACGCATTTTTAAATATAATTATATCACAAAAAGGTGAGAAAAGAAATTGGACTCACTTTGTAACTTTAGGGTTCAACTAGAAAGCCTCCTGGTAGAATCTTGGGTATAACTTCTGAGCTATTTTAAATATATATATATATATATTTGCACTCGTGTTAAGTATAGTACCCCTAATTCAACCTTATCCCTATGTCACGAGACCGAACCCAAACGAACTTAGTCGGGCAGAGCCTTGACATGCGTTATGGGGCTCCAGATCAATCGGAAAGGGTAGCGGTGATCGGGAGTTAAAACACTTAAAACGGGGCAGGGCCTTATTATTATTATTAATAAAAAATAGACAATATAGAATTTTTTTTTTAGAGCTAAGGGGCGACAAAAAGAGTAGAATGTTTGAGCAATTGTTTTGCCTACTACTGTTTCCTATATATAGTTGAAGTGAAAGCTTACACATTAAGGTGGTGTTTGTTTTTTCTGCAGGAAAAGGTCTTCAGTCTGCGGACCACATCTGTAGGCATCTGCAGGAGAAGAGGTGGACCAAAGGTCTGCAGTCTGCAAGGAGAAGATGGTTTGTTTTTTTTTTCTTCTTCTACAAAACCTCTTCTAAACACACAGACAACACACACTACACACCACACTCTTCTCTCTCTCTCTGCCTTCAACCATCCACCACCTACCACAATCATCCACCACCACCACCACAACCATCCACTTTCACAACCACCAGAATCATCATCATCGACATCATCGACATAATCATCATCATCATCATCGACATCATCATCATCGACATCATCATCATCGACATCATCATCACCGTCATACCCCACCACCGCCGTTGTTCCGCCGCCGTGAGGGCGTTTCTGGTCGTCGGAGACGGCGATTCAGCCGTCTCTCATTCTCCTTCGTCTCTCTCTCTCATCAATCAGTCTCTCTCTCTCATCGGGTTCTTTC
Source organism: Helianthus tuberosus (assembly GCA_030545235.1). Lineage (NCBI taxonomy): Eukaryota > Viridiplantae > Streptophyta > Magnoliopsida > Asterales > Asteraceae > Helianthus > Helianthus tuberosus. The sequence continues at coordinate 187,049,348 of CM060357.1, read as the reverse complement.
TCTCTCTCTTCCGATCTCCCTCTCTCTCTCTCTCATCAGGTTCTTTCTCTCTCTCTTCCGATCTCCCTATCTCTCGCTGTCTGTACCGTCGCCGCCGTACACCACCACCAACCGGTGGTGGCCGGCTGTTCACTTAAGGGAGAACGGGGGTTGTGGGGTGGGTAGGTTTGGTAGGAGGTGATTGGGGGTGTCGGGTGGCGGAGACGTGGTGGCGGAGATGTGGTGGTGGATTTAGTGGTGGAGATGTGGTGGCGGAGATGTGGTGGTGGAGATGTGGTGCAGAGAAGAGGTCTCATGGGTGTGTTTTGAAATGGGAGAGAAGAGAAGAGGTCTGCAGAGGTGTGCAGACATGAGTTCAAGTCTGCTGGGGAAGAGGTGAGACAGACGTTTTTGGTGAGAAGCTCTTCCTGAAAACAAACGAGCTGCAGACCTCAAACGTCTGCGCGCGTCTGCGCGACGCATACATAAGTGGCCAGAAGTGCTTCTGGCCAAAAACAAACACCACCTAAGCTTCAAAGATTCCTTATGAAGGACATACAAACACGTATACATGAATTTCAATTTGATAAGTTTCAAATTTTATTATTTTATTATTATATTTCATACGAAATTTTCGATTATTATTATATTATTTTATTAATTTATATATTATAATTAATTCAACTGCTTTACTTATTTGGCGCTTATATCTTCTAAAATATGGCGTTTTATAAGACAATAAATATGTCTTTAGAACGAGAATAATCTAATCTACATTTTGAACCAAGTTTCATTAAAAACAGAGTAGGTTCAAATATAATGTATTTTTATAATTTTAATTATTAAACGGTTCCTAGGCTCGTCTAGGTACTTCATATTTCTATCATTCAACTTACCCGTAATCTACCCGTCTAATAATATAAGTTTTTATATACTTTTATTTTAATAGAAAGGTCACTTATATACAGGCTAATTAATTAGTATAACATTACAACCAACTATATATAAAATAGTTGTTAAAACTATTTGGGTCGAATAATTATATTAAAAATAAATAGTTATTAGTGGTTAATAAATTTAAACAATCTATAATTCTTATATGATAAAAATGGGAATGTTACAGCAGGGCTGATCAACCAGGTGATTTCAAAGTCCTTGCCAATCGTCTAAAAAAGGTGTTGTGCTCGACCATTTCCGAAAACCAATCAACTTTAATTAATGGTAGGTATATCCTAGATGTGTCGTTTGTTGTAAATGAAGTGATGTCTTGTATAAAGAAGCAAAAGAGGAAAGCCATTATTTTTAAAACGTATTTTGAGAAGACTTAGACAATGTGCATCAGAAGTTTATCATATCCATTATGTCTCAAATGAGGTTTACATCTCATTGGTGTTCTTAGATTTTCGGTATCCTTTCTTCGGCTAGTTCCTGATGTTGGTTAATAGGGCCCGTGTATGAGTTTCAATGTTCAAACGGAATGCGTCAAGGTGACGCAATTTCTCCATATATTTTTAATTCTGATGGAAGCTTTCTTGGGTATTCTAATGAAGGCGTGCAACATTGGGGTTTTTGATGGCATTTGTTTACCAATTAATGGCGTGTGTCTCTCCATTTATATGTATTCGGACGATGCCATCATCTTGGGGGAGTACTCTTTGTTTAATGTCAAGGATATTACTTGTCTTTTGAGGTGTTTCTATTTATGTTATGGGTTGAAAATCTTCCTTGGTAAATCGTGTTTTTTATGGGCTTGGGGTGGAGGTAGCGGAAGAGAATATGATGGCTTTGTTTTAAAGTACATATAAGTTACGGCTCCGTTCAACTATCTTGGGCTTATGGTCGGGTCATATGAGTAGGGTGGCCAATTGAAAACCGATTTATGATATATTTTAAGCCCAACTTTCTCTCATTGGAAGGCTTCTACCCTTTTCATTGTAGGTTGGGTTACTCTCATCAAGTCGGTTCTAGAAGCGTTTCCAAATTACTATTACTCTCATATTATTATTTTGTTTCTAATAGTTGAAGGCTGAATTGTAAAATATTACATATTTAAACATTTTACCTAAACCCTCCAAAAAAAATATCTATAATTGATCTTCCTCGGATATGTGGTCCTCTGAATTGATTTAATGCGAAAGTACTATTACTAAAATATTATGACAACTCTCTTTTATGGAGAAGGCGAAAAAATAAAAGCTTTCCACGGAATATTTGAGTACATAGAGTCAATATGCCCCAAGTGGAAACAATACTAAAAATAAGAAACAAGATTTTAAAGAAACAAGATTTTATATTACTTTCTGTATCTCACCAACCAGAGATAAGATAAAAAGAAAATTAAACTATTTATTTTATAACACTAAAGGGCTTGAAAACTTAAACTATTTATTTATTTATTTATTTATGGGACTATACGGTGTGAAGGGGTTTGAAAATGGGGCGTATGCGACACGTGGACGACACATAAGCACGCGCCAGAAATGGGGCGTGGTGCAAAGACGAGAGGTGTGGAAAGTGGCGTTTTTTATAAAAAAATGACGATGATGATGATGATGATGATGATGATAATAATAATAATAATAATAATAATAATAATAATAATAAACATTAACAAATATAAAAGAAAGAGAAAAATGCCCGGATAGTCCCTGTGGTTTCGCATTTTTTCACCTATAGTCCCTATCTTTCTAAAACTACTTGAATAGTCCCCAAGTTTTCACGTTTTGTTCTCGGATAGTCCCTGGGTCTAACTTCAGTTACTTTTTTCAGTTAAGTGGGTGTTGAAATGACCAAAATACCCATTCCTTAAAAGGCTAAACCATAGGGACTATCTGGGCATCTTCTACATTTTTAGAGAAAAACCCCACCACCACACTTTCCGGCGAACTTTTACGGAGAAATTAATTTCCGGCGACTTTAAATCTTGAACGCGAGTTATTCCGGCACCGCCGCCTTTCCGGTGAACTTTTCCGATGATAAAGAAAACTTATCATCACTTATCATTTGAAACCCTAGATCTAAACACATATATAACCGCACACCACCTCTCTGCTCTCCCTCTCTCGTGAATTTCCGGCGACTAGAGCCGCATTTCGGCGAGCTCCGGCGGCTCTGTTTGACGGCAACGAGTACCCCTCCAATCATCTCTCTCTGATTTTGTTTGAAGACGGGCACATCGGCGTGGATTCCGACACCCACACACCTCCATCCTCCTTCTCTGGTACACCACCCCCTCGTCATCCCTCTTTCTCTGTCAATTTATTGTCGGTCACCGGAGCCGGCTCTCTAGGGCACTCCGGCGAAGATCATCGGCCACGCACACCCCACACCCACACCCCGAATCTTTCTCTTTCTATACACACAAACACACACCCTTCTGGAACTTGCAAGAGAGACCGAAGTGAGAGAAAATCAGAGGGAGAGAGAGAGAGACGTCGGAGGGGGGAGGAAAACGGTGGACAGCTATGGTGTCTTGATGTCAAAGGCAGACGAGTTGCAGGAATATTTCGGGCGGCGTCGGAGTTCCACCGCTGATGTTGATGATGATTTATTGTCGCCGAAGAGTAGATCTGAACCCTGCGACTTTTCATTTTTTGTCGGCTACAAACTCGTTACTTCAATCAGATTCGCCGGAGTGATGGTGAAACCTGCGACTTTTCGTGTTTTTGTGACAGTGGTGACGTGGTGGTGATGTTGAGCTTGGTGGCGTGGTGGGAATGTTGAGAGTGTGGTGGTTGTTGGTGGTGGCGGTGAAGGTTCAGTGAGAGTGGTGGTGATGGAGGTTTGGTGAGAATGGTGGTGTGGTAGTGATGTTGAGAGTGGTGTAGGGTAGTGGCTAATGGTGGTTGGCCGCCGGAAAAGTTCACCGGAAAGGCGGCGGTGCCGGAATAACTCGCGTTCAAGATTTAAAGTCGCCGGAAATTAATGTCGCCTTAAAAGTTCACCGGAAAGTGTGGTGGTGGGGTTTTTCTCTAAAAATGTAGAAGATGCCCGGATAGTCCCTATGGTTTGGCCTTTTAAGGAAAGGGTATTTTGGTCATTTCAACACCCACTTAACTGAGAAAAGTAACTGAAGTTAGACCCAGGGACTATCCGAGAACAAAACGTGAAAACTTGGGGACTATTCAAGTAGTTTTAGAAAGATAGGGACTATAGGTGAAAAAATGCGAAACCACAGGGACTATCCGGGCATTTTTCTCTAAAAGAAATCCATAATCCACCCACCAATGAAACGCTGCCACCTCAAGTCCTCAACCCACATATTTCCCCCACGCCGGTGGAAATCGAAGTTACAAGTTTCTGATTCAGGTTCCCATGCGTCATGAAACAAAGTTGCTATGAGCTGTTTGTTTCTTCAAGTGTTCTGGGAAGCTTAAAAAAACTGTAATCAGAATCTGGCAACGTGCGATAAACTCTAAGGAGACAACGGCGAAACTCAACACAACCCCAGATGCACCTACAATCTCCCAACATATTAACGGAAATTGTGATGAATTCACCTTATTTTCTTCTTTATAAACACGGGTTATCATCGAAGAAGATGAAGAAAATTGGGTCTTGTTCCATTTAATTGAAGTTGTGTTCGAATAAATACGTTTCTGTTGATCACAATATGGTGATGATGAGTTGGGTGTCAGGTAAGATTATTATTGGGTTTAGGAATACTGGGTGCAATTGCATATTATTATGGTTTGAAATTACTTATGTGTTGACTATATATATTTATCAGGTGCAATTCGCTGGTTTTAGGGTAGGTTTGGCTATAGAAGAAAGGGGTGGGATTGTCGCAGGAATAATGAGGTGGTTAGGTGGCGGCAGTTTTGGCTGTAGAAGAAAGAGATGGGGTGGGGTAAAAGGTGGGCCCCATTTATTATTTTTTTTATAACAAGATTACTTTAGTCATTTCACTCCACTTAACACTAAAAATTAACCAAAACCACGTTAGGGACTATTCGAAACGGGAGAGCAAAAGTTGGGGACTATAGCTGTAATTTTAGAAACTTATGGACTATATGTAAAATTTGAGAAAACCATAGGGACTATCCGGATATTTTTCTCATTCAAGAATTTAAACAAACAATTCAAATGTAGTCTTGAATTTGGAAAAAAAGAGAAAAACACAAAAGTTTGTGAGAGATAAAGGGTGAGAGAAAGAGGAAAATACAAAAGTGATGTCAGAGAGAGAAAATATAACTTTATTTGATTTTTTAAGTTTACTCTTTTCCCAATATAAAATATTAAAGGATAACTTTTACACAAATCAACCTTTTGAACTATAGTCTCAACCATTGATCTATCAAATGAATGGTTGAGATGTGGTTTCTCTAGATTCTCCATTTAAAGTGGATTTTGTTGTAACCATTCCATATTACATATTTATACATTTTATTCAAACCCTCTAAATATATATATATATATATAATTGATCATCCTCGTGTCTCTGGTCCTCTAGATAGATTTGATGCGAAATACTAAAATTTCATGACAAGTTTCTTTCATCTTTACTTTACGGAGAAAACGGAAAAATAAAAGCGTTCCAGTAATGTTATAAAACCCGGACTGGACAGTCGGACCGGCGACCTCATGTCTAGACGGTAGGAGTTGGGCCTGTCCAACAAGTAGCCGGCAGGCCCGACCAACGACCGGGAGCCGAACTGGAAAACCGACAATAAGTCACGGTCAGGCCGGATCTCTTCGAGATGCTCGATGGTCCTTTACAACCACTCTGAGTCAACTATGAAACGAAAGAAAAAATGATCTGGTTGGAGATGGAGTAAGAAAATAGTGGAAGAGAATTCAGAGTGAAACATCAAAATATTTAACTTTTTTAAATTAATATTGATACTATCAACTATATTTACTATGTAAATTCGCGTCTTTTCAAAGTCATAGCTATCATCCATTAAATTGATTTTTAAATTAGTTTATAATAATATTAATTTTCGTGATTAAATGGAGTTATGGTTTTTTAATAGTTGGTTTAAGTTTGATTATTCTTTTTGTTGAATATTCAAATATGTGGTTTTTGAAGTGTCATTAAGTATTTGGAAATGTTTTAATATATATACTATATTTTTTTAAATATTTATAATGTATTCAGGTTCGATCGATCTGATTGATTCGACTAGTGAGCCGGTAAGATATCCGGTTCAACGTTCGATCTGGTTTCGAAGACATTGCTTTCCAGGCAGTCTTTGACCACATAGAGTCAATGTACCCTACGAATGGCACACCCCAACCGATGACGGAACCATTGGAGTGAGATGAAAGAAGATTGTTCGATACTTCACAACTTGCTAATATGACAATAACTAAATAAATAACTTTCATTTCATTACTAGAATTCAAATTGTTTGGAAAGAAGAAGTACAACAACAACAACAACCATACCCAGTAAATCCCACAAATAGCAGAGCTATTTATAGGGTCTGGGGAGGGTGGGATGTAGGCAGACCTTGCCTCTATCCATAGGGATAGAGAGGCTGCTTCCAGAGAGACCCCCGGCTCGAAAATGAACAGCAAACCAACACATCAAGTTAAAGAATATAGAAATCAGAAATAGGAAGTCACCCATACCAAAAAAGCGATCTGAGTGGCACAATGTACACTATAATAAAATGTAAATCATGTATAATAGCATGTAACATCAATTAGGCATAAACACAATGTACATCAAGTATAATAGTATACAACATCATTTGGGCATAGACACAAGAAGGCAATCACCGGAAAAGTCCCTTTAAAAACGAAAAAACCTACGTCCCTGAAATGCACATAAGATCTTACTGCAATATCCTCTAGAAGTCCTTAACCCTAATCCTACGCCTCCACGAGGTCCTATCATGGACCATGTCCTCAGAAAGATGCAACTCTAGTAAATCATGCCTAATCTGCTCATCCCATGTCAGTTTGGGTCTGCCTCTTCCTCTCCTCCCCTCCACAGTAAGAGTTTCCACTACTCTAACCGGTGCAGTCGCTTCCCTCCGCTTCACATGCCCAAACCATCTCAATCTCCCCTCCTTAATCTTCTCCGATATACTAGCCACTCCTAGTCTTTCCCTAAAAACCTCATTTCTTATCCGATCTAATCTCGTGTGTCCACACATCCACCTCAACATCCTCATCTCTGCTACCTCCATCTTGCGCGCTTGTGTCTTCTTGATTGCCCAACAGTCTGTTCCATATAGCATAGCTGGCCTAACTGCTACCCTGTAAAATTTCCCCTTTAGTCTAGTTGGGAACCTCCTATCGCACAATACCCCACTGGCTGCCCTCCATCTACACCATCCAGACTGTATGCGATGGGTTACATCACTATCTATGTCACCATCTCTTTGTACAAACGCCCCCAGATACTTAAATCTAGTTACCTGCGGGACCAATTGATCCTCAATGGTGATTTGTGCTTCATCATCCATGGCTACACCGCTGAAATCACAATGTAGATACTCAGTCTTAGATCGACTAATCCTTAGGCCCTTGCCCTCTAAAGCTACTCGCCACTCCTCTATCCTCTCGTTTAGACACTGTTTAGTCTCTGCAATCAACACGATATCGTCTGCAAATAGCATGCACCACGGAACTGTCTCCTGAATCAACTTGGACAACTCATCCAAGACAACCGCAAAAAGGAAAGGGCTCAACGCAGACCCCTGGTGGAGTCCTACCTCCACCGGAAAGAAGTTCGTATCTCCTACAGGCGCGCGGACAGTAGTTTCCGTTCTATCGTACGTATCCTTAATTATGTCTATATACTTTCCCTGTAGCCCTCGGCCCTCTAAACTATCCCAAATCAGTTGCCGTGGGACAGTGTCATATGCCTTTTCCAGGTCGATAAACACCATATGTAAATCTTGCTTCTTCGCTCTATATTTTTCCATCAGCCTCCTTAGAATATGTATCGCTTCTGTAGTTGACCTCCCTTTCATGAATCCAAATTGGTTTACTGAAACCTGAGTTTCACCTCTAATTCTAGTTTCAATTACCCTCTCCCAGAGCTTCATAGTGTGACTTAGTAGTTTGATTCCTCTGTAGTTCCCACAACATTGAGCGTCTCCCTTATTCTTGTATAAAGGCACCACGACGCTACTCCTCCACTGATCTGGCATTTTTCCGGTCTTGAAAATACAATTGAACAAAAGTGTTAACCATCGGACTCCTTCTTCTCCCATACACTTCCACACCTCAATCGGTATGTTGTCCAAACCCACTGCCTTGCCTCTTCCCATCTTCCTAAGTGCCATCCTCACCTCTTCATGTGTGATCATCTCGCAGTAGCAATTATTCTGTTGTCGCCTATGAATCCTGGGATTGCTGCTAACTTGTTGGTATGCCCTACCGTGGTTGAAAAGATTATGGAAGTAGGTTTGCCATCTTGACTTAATGTCTTGTGCCTTGACTAAAACTCGTCCATCCTCTCCTTTCATACATTTGTTTATATGCTGTGTTTTTTGCCTCGGTCACCGCCTTTTTCGCTTCCCTTTTTGTCTACTAGCATACGTATATAAATTTGACTCAATCCAACATGGCATAAAATGTATACTAAGGTAAAATTGCATAAACTAGGATGCAACATGCAGATTTCAAACCAATTGTATTCACATTGCGTAATCTTGTCAATGAAGCGAACAAGACCGTTTGGTTGAATAGCTTAACATAGATAATTCCTAAGGGCGGTGTGCTACTCCTATAGCGCTATACATGTTAAGGTTGGCTCATGAGGTTAATGACAAATAGTATGCAAGAATGGCTTTTAGCATGTAAGTATCCTAAAATATAACACATTAGTATGTATAAATGGATTGGTTGATTGAATCATGTGATTAATTGTGTAAGTGTGGGTTTGATAATTTATATATATTGCACCCAAAGTGTATTAAAATAAAAGGGGTCATGTATACTCACGGTTTGCGTGATGTGTTTGAGAGTTTAGGAAGGCCGCGTTATCCTACAAGGATAAACAAGGCGTGCAAGCATGACAAATTGGATTACGAATTTGTATGCGGAATTGTAACTTAGTATGAAATTACATAAAATTTATCTTGTTAAAACACTCAAATTAGACACCATGTTTATGTGTTTTTCATTGGCAATATTCCACCCATTGGAAGTATATCATAAAGTATAAGGTTCATCATAATGTATAACATTCAACCATCAGTTTGGTTGGTGTTAAGATTCGGTTGATTGGATATATAGTGTAGTTATACAGTATGTATAATTGTCCTGAGTATTATAGAGTATCATGTAATGGTCATGCACAAAATCATCAACTTAGTTGATGATTTCGGTTGGTCAAGAATAAGAACAAAAATTTACAAGTAACTAAATTTTCTAAGTAGCCAAATGAGAGCAACCAAGACGTGTACATACCCAACGTGGCAGATGTTGAAGATGAGGTGTGGTTGATTCATTTTAGTTTCTAGGAAGCCACTTAGATAACAGATCATCTAAATCACTTAAACAACCAAGTGACTTGACTAGACGAGTGCATTCCAAATATGAACAGTGTTTGGAGACTTGGTGTAGTCTTGTTCACTTTGTTACTTGGAAGTTGTTTAGTGACTTAGGTTGATTGATTAGAAGGTGTTTGAACCTCAAACTTTTCGGAAAACACCTCAAGTCAAGCCCCTCAACATGTAGATTAGTTGGAGACAATGTTTGGTTCATGTTCATTCAAGAAAGATAAGTAAAAGTTGTAGGATATGGAAGTTTTACAAAAACGCAATCTAAATCTGACTTTGGACCTCAAAAGTGGTGATGTTTTGTTTTTTTTCCTTTTTTAAATTACGGTCATGCGATCGTTTTAGTTTTTATTTTTTGACAAACTATGGTAGTGTTTTGTTTTAATTGGTTGTCTCGGTGTAATTTTTATTCGTGTCAGATGGCTGCCTGACACACGCTCATTTGTCATGAAAAAATACATTTTCCCTCAGTTTAAATTATAGTATTTCCATCGTTTTAGTTTATTTTTAGCAAAAGTACAGTAGTGTTTTGTTTTAATTGGTTGCTCGATGTAAATTTTTTGAAAACGTATTATGAGTAGTATGTACAAGTAATCGAAACACAGACGTACATGTTACGAGAGAGAAGTATTCGACCTAGTGCCTCGCAATGCGGGCGGGGCAAAAACTAGTTTGCAAACAATGGAATCTAAAAAAGGTCAACATGATCAAACTGCATAAGAATGTAAAGTTATATACCAAAGGGTTGTAAATGCCCCTAATTTAACTGAGAAAAATGGATGGAGTTAACTAGTTGAATGAAAATGAGAAGATTTCAAACCTTTTGGATTCAAATGTGAAAAAACAAACTTTTAGACCAAAGTCGCAAAAGTTGCCAACCCTCATGGGAAAACGACATTTTACTCTTTATTTTATTACCCAAACAAATAGAACAGGAAATCTCATTCTCACCATGTTTATACGTTGTTCCCTTTTCCGTTTCATTATTCATATTGATGAATAATATCGGTCTCTGTTCCCCACGATTAGGGCTTCAAGTTCCAACACTTCTTCCTCTACTATTCACCTCTAGTCTCTGCCGATGATATTTGTGTTCATGAACACGTTCATTTCCTTAATGAACGAACACAAACAAAATTTCTCGTTCTGTAAGCGTTCATAAACCGTTAATGAACACACTATTTTCTTAGCGAATGAACACGGACAATACCATATTCGTATCTGTTCTGTTCATTTATAGCCGTAATATGTAGGTGTCAAAAGCCAAAGGCCAATCAACATTAGGGGGTTTGTGATCACATATTAAAATTTTTTATTTATGTATTTCTTTTAAATAAAATATTTTGTTACAAATAAATAGTTTTTATAAAATAAGGAGCAGAAGATGTTAAATCGTTGGATGAGGGAGAGTGTTACGCACTTATATTTAGGATCATGGGTAATGCTAATTGTTTTGTAGTGTATGGTTTAATTTGTAAACTAAAACAATTACCAACACATAAATTTTAGAGTAAAATGATAAAATCGTCCTTGAGTTCTGGGTACTTTTGCCTATTTAATTGTGTGTATATATATATATATATATATATGTAACTGAGCCCTGAGATTTCATTTTTATTGTCATTTTCATTCAAATCATTAACTTAGTTAAAATGTATCGTTAACTAATGGACGATTTTGGCAATCTAAACCTCATAGATGATTTTAGCAATTTCCCATTTATTCTTTTGTTTTTTTTTAATTTTATATTTATCTTTAAATGAAAAACAAAAAAAATTAAATATAATACATATACACACTTATTTTTTATTTAAAGATAAATAAAACCGTTCATGAGGTTTGGGATTGCCAAAATTGTCCATAATATTTGGGATTGTTAAAATCGTCCATGAGTTAACAATACATTATCAAATCACCCCTGAGGTTTAGGATTGGCAAAAATAACCAAAGCTCGTGAATAATTTTGGCATTTTACTCAGAAATTTTATCTTACCTTGTAATTAATTCAATATTTACCCTTACCAGTTACTATACTAGTTTACATTTTACAGTTTCAGAAACCCCTGTCTGTCATTGCAACTCTCAACCACGCGCCCACGCGCCACCCACAACCACCGCACCACCAACTCTGCCCACATCAAACGCCACCTTCAGCCACCGTTGTTGTGTGTCTTGAATCAACAAGTCATCTTCAAACACCTATGGTATTCCTAACCCTAAATTTACTGTTTCTTCTTAATTTGCAATCCATTCATGTATGAAATCACAAAATGTATGTGTTTGTATGTACTAATAATTGTTTAGAATGACGAATTTCACATATTATTGCTACTTGCTTTATCAAATCATCACATTTTTGTGTGTCACTTGGATCTAGGGTTTTAAACAAGTTGAGCAGCTTGCCTAAACTTGAGCTCAACATGTTTACTTTCCGAAAGCTCAGGCTCGAGCCATTTTATTATTTATTGACTAATTCATATACATCCATAATTTTGAATATATGATAATTACTTTACTATTATGCAAATAGTCTGAGGTTCATTGTGGAACACTAAAAAAATGGGGAACAGTGGGGAACCGACTCAAACGAACTCCGATTGGACTCATTCCAGCGGCGTTGGAACCGGCTCGTCGAACCCTAACTAGGATCTCTTAACCCTAAACCCTAAATCATAACCCCTAAACCCTAAATATATTAGGGTTTGGCTTTTAGGGTTTAGCTTTAGGGTTTAACTTTTAGGGTTTAGAGTTTAGGAGTTAGGATTTAAGGTTTAGGGTTAAGAGATCTTAGATAGGGTTCAACGAGCCGGTTCCAACGCCGCTGGAATTGGTCCAATCGGAGTTCGTTTGAGTCGGTTCCCTGCTGTTCCCCACTTTTTTAGTGTTCCCCAATGAACCTTCCCCTATGTAAGTATATTTAAATTAAAATTATATAAATAGTAGGCTCGCAGCGCAGACCTTCCCGCGCGTGTTTAAGCTATAGTTGGAATTTAGACATGTTAGGTTATAATGATATTATTTTTATTTGCTAGGTTATGACTTATGGTGATGAGGATGATGTTAGTGTGGGCTTAGAACTCCCAACAGTGACCAAATTGCATCAAATGAAATTATGAATGTAACAATGAACAGAATCAGATTGCATATCTCACAAGTTTTGTCATTCTCTAGTTAAAAATTGTTGTAAACATGTTATCGAAATCATCGTGTGAGTTCAAAACTTGTAACATTTGCAATGCTTTCTTTCTGATCGATAGGCTTCTGGACACCAGTTAAGAAGCTTAAACCAAGGATCAGGAATGGATAGACAACCATTTGTACCATACACAAACACGGAAATTAAAACGAGAAACGAGCCAAAAAACTTGTGTTGCGCGTTACAAGGGTTGACCGATGCTCAGATTTCTGATATAAGGGATATGGGATTTGAATCTTTAAAATCCTTTAGCATACACGACATACCAAGAAGATTAGGGTATTGGTTGTTGGTCAACTATGATCATAAAAGCAACGAGTTAAACGTTGGCAACCGTATAATCAAAATCACGCCTTCAAAGGTTCATGATGTTTTCGGAGTGCCTATGGGGAAAATTACCGTCTCTGAAAAGCGAAAGGTGTCAAAAAAAGATGCTATTAGAGAAGAATGGAGGAAACAGTTCATTCATGATAAAATAAGTTTTGAACACGTGATTGAAAAGCTTAAATCATATAGAAAAGGTGGAACGCTTTTCAAGCTTAACGTCCTTGTTGTCTTCAACTCGATCATTGGTGTGAATGTACCAAGAATTCAACCGTTAATCATAAATTTCTCGCATCAATTATGAATGAAGGCGACGTATCTAACATGGATTGGTGTAGTTACGTCATAACGTGCCTGAAGAGAACGAAAGAGGAATGGAATGGTACAGAGCCCTATAATGGCCCTTTGACTTTTCTTGCGGTACGTCTGTTTACTGTTTATATAAGTTGTTGACTTGCGTTTTAACGCAAATAAATTAACATGATTTTCCTAACACAACAGGTTTTATACGCACACGAGCAACAACTGAAATGCAGCCCTGAAAAAGCAATAACACCGGCTATAAAATATGTTACCACTGATTATTTAGTTGATCTTGAGAGTTCCATGTGTGACAATGGACCGTGTTTGAATGATGACGTTGAAGAGGACAATCAGTTAACTCAATATGTTGAAGTTCAAGTTGAAATGGTAACTCAAATTGAATCTGCTAAAGGTCAAACTGGTGAAGTTCAAGCTGATATTGACCAAAATGTGAACATGCCCATTGGCCCATCGGGTGCTCAGTCACTGTCTGGATTATCAGCTAATCTTAGCCATTGTAACCGATCTGAACCGCCTAAAGATGTGATAGTAAGTCATGCACACTAGTTTTTTTGCTATACTTTGCTTATTTTTAAACATTTTCTACCTTGTAAATGCTTAAACACAAATACTATTTCAACAACTTGATAAAACATGAAGAATGCAAATAGAAAAAGTTAATAAGAAAGCAGATGAAGAACAAAATCAGATTAAAATCAAAAGTAAAACAAGTAAACAGCATCAACAACTCTTTATTCTATTTATACTTTGTATGTAGACTAACACGTCTTTATTTATCATCGTAGTTACCTGATGATGATGTAATTATCTTAGACCCCAAGCAGGAACAATGTGAGCTGGTATGTATCTCCCTACCTATCAATTATGTTATACATTTCAACGATTAGTATTTAATAAACATTAAAAAAAATACCAGTTTCACTAGTACTGGAAAATGCAAGACGTGATACGATATAGCCTCAAGCGGACTAAAAAAATGGTTGAATTTTGGCCTTTTGTTAGTCTTTATGGTGAAACAATGCTTCTAAACAGGTTGGAATAAAGGAAGTGCTTAATAATTTACGGGTCAAAATGGGTTGTGTCTGGTTGTGTCAGCCTTTGTAATTAGAATGTTACTATTCTAATTAGGTTAAATCTTTCGATGTTACAGTTTACTAAGGTTAAGTAGTAAATTGTAAGATTGCATTCCATATATCAGTTATTACAAATTACAGATTTCAAAGGATATAGAAAAACTAAAGTGTCAACCCAACCCGTTTGACCCATTACCCAACCGACCCGCTAATTTAGTCGCCTCTCTAATACATAGGTGGGAAAGTTCTCATCTCGTCGAAGTGACACAGTTTGTGTCCAAGGCTACACAGTGAAGCGGGATGTTGCAAAAATTCTTGAAGCCATTTTCGAGAAACACGGTGACATTGCAGACAAATGTGTAATCAAAACAAAGTCTTTGAGATCACCAATCCTCGAGGCTTTGTGTGAAGTTGCCAAGTGGATTCAAGTCAATGATGTTATTGACAAACTTGAAGATATAGAGAATCGGCTGTCGGATATAAAGGCAGTCAACATTGATGTTTCATGGCTTCAAACTCGCCTAGACGCCATTCGTAAAAGAAAGGAGGTCAGTGAAGAGTACAATTTGCTTATGGAAATGAAAGCAAACACCCTTTCGGCTAAAAAGGCTGCCCAAATCTGTTTGAGAAAGAGACGTGCAGAGCTCGCGGATGCACAAGAACAATCTAAAAAGGCTAAAAGGTGTGTGGATGTGTTGCATCTTGTTGGAGCGAATCTAATCGATCACTTGTTCAAATCTGAGGCCAAAATGAACTCATGGGTAAAGGACGCGGTTGTGTAGGCTAAATAGATTATGTTATGCTATGATGTTCTGTGTAATTATTAGAAGATTGTCTAGGCTAAATGTGTGTCTTGAAACAGGTTATTGACCAAGAGGTTGCAACTTTAAACCTTGATAGACTATGTTTTGAACCTTATTAGTAATATTATGTGTTATGCATTTATGTTTCATCCTTTGTAGCCTTTCTAGTACCCGCTCATATCATATACAAAGGTATTTCTCTCACGACATGAGTCTTATACGCTGTGTTTTACGCTTAAAATCATAAAAACAATCTCCTTACAACCTAAAAAGTAACGAAAACATATAAAGACGTATTTCACCAATGCTTGGAGAATCAAGTATCATTAACCCTCGAGGGCCTATATTACATCAAAAAACGACTACAACATACACGATTCACATCTAAACCGCATCCGATTATAACTTATAAGTAAACTTCCATCTTAATGCAAAACCAACAAACAATGATTTGCCTTAATCCGCAGCAAAATCCGGTTCAGAAGGCTTCTGAAGACTAATAAAGCCAGTCGACACGCCACGCTTCCTCTGAACTTGTTTCATGGCATTAGCTGCAAATCTTGATGCATACATTGTAGCACCAAATGAAGATGATGATGCGCGTCCTCTAATCAACGCGCTTTCTTCGTTAATATCATTGTCATCATGCTCATCATCGTCATCATCATAATCTTGGTATTCCTCATCATCTTCTTCTTCTTCCTCCAACCGATGCAATTCTAGAATCTTTCGTCTAGAATAGCGCCTCCACGCCGCTTGAATAAAGCTCGCAGCCCATGTTCTCCATTGCTGTGAATAGAATCTAAACGTGTGTTGAACTTGTCGACTGTGAATTCGCCTGAATTGACTTGTGATAAACTTTACTTCATCTGCGATCAACGCAAAAGCCTCTACTTCTGTTAATGCTTTTACGGTTCGAGTAGATGGTGGTAGGTTACCTGCACATGTTAATCAGGATGAAAACATAAATATTCCATATGAAATAACTGAAAAAACAGAAAAATAACTTAACATAAATATTTCAAATGGGTTGGTACAATTTTCTCTAATTACCTGCTGATTTTGGATCCAAGGCCCAAGTAAGCAGTTCTTCGCCGCAAAAGTCACCTTCTTTTAAAAAACCGCGGTTGAAAAAGCCGCTTCTACCGCCGTCAGTAGTGACACTTTCTAACCGACCACGAATAATGAACAACATTTCGTCAACGGGGTCACCTTCCCTTAAAACATATGTGCATTCAGTGTAGAGACTCGGTTTAAGACGCTCACATATGGCATCTAGTAATCGTTCATCCATATTTGCAAACAACGGAACCTGAAAAAGGTCAACATATATGGTCAAACTACATAAGAATGTAAAGTTATATACCAAAAGTGAAGAACAAACTTTGGAAATGTTTAGTTAGGGTGATCTTGCAATTGATGTCATGTTGGAAAAAAGTCAACATGGTCAAAGTCATGATCATAATAACTAACACTTTAGTTTTATGTTGGAAAGAGGTCAATGTACCTACCCTTTTGACTAAATTCAAACAAAGGTGTCTCTTGATGTCCCTTCTGAGATCTTTTGGTAGACTTTGGACCAAACTCTCCTCGTCTACGCCTCTTGTTTCGACCCATTTGTACTGATCATAACGACGTACTCTTTCTTTGAGTTCTTGAGGAAGCAACCTATGATGCATCCATTGTTCAGAGTCTCGCCTTTTGATCCTCATCTCCTCTAGGCGAACCGAAAGGGATTGAAGATATGTCTATCAAAAAACCAAAACATATATTTCTCTTTTAGAATATATCACAATACAATGGATCTATTATCCAAAATGCAAATTTCACATTTAGGTCAATGCATGTGATCACTTTTACAGATATGAGCATTGACTCACCAATTCAACCAGGGGCGAAGCTATGAGGGGGGGGGGACCCTCCGAACTTTTCGCTCAGTAGTGTTATGTATGTACGTTTCGTATAGAATTTTTTAGGTATATACGTTTTCGACCCCCGGTTTTATAAAAAAAATTAGGTATATACTTTTTGGTCCGGTGGCTTCCGACCCCCCGGTGGAAATTTTCAAGCTTCGCCACTGAATTCAACAAGTAGCAGTTGAGTAAATGGGTCGATTTTGGTTATGTTTGTTGGGCCAAACGGGTCAAGTAAACAAAATTCGTCCAAAGTGTATTCAAACGCGTAGAAACCTTCGAAATCGCTTACTTTTGTTTTTTAAAAGCAGTTTTTTTGTAATAATATAGTTTTTACAATTATCTTTAAAATATTTAGAGTAAAGTACACGGAAGGTCCCTGTGGTTTACCAAAATTTTGCATTTGTTCCCTAGCTTTTCAAAAGTACACAGATGGTCCCTATGGTTTGTACTTTGTAACTAGAGGTGTACGAATCGGTTTTCTTTTAACCGGTCCGGTTTTTAGCCGAATCTGTTATTTTTGTGTGGGAAAAAAAACTGGTTTATACAAAAAACGGTTAGGTTTTTTAACAGGTTTTTCATGATGGGAACCCAAACTGGTATAACCAGTTCGGTTCGGTTATAACCGGTTTGTGCCAAAAAACGGTTTTTTAAAACCAGTTTCGGTTTATAAACTGGTTTCGAAGATCAAGATCCCTAACCAGTATACTAACCGGCGGTTCGTTCGGGTTAGAACCGGTTTCGGTCCTAAAACCGGTTTTTTTATACATCTCTATTTGTAACGCATTTAGTCCTCAACTTTTTCCAAAAGTAAACGGATGGTCCCCGTGGTTTGCACTTTGTAACGCTAGTCCATAACTTGGACATGCTAAAACCTTTAGATTTGTTGACTGGGGATTAAATGCGTTACAAAGTGCAAACCATAGGGACCATCCGTGTACTTCTGAAAAACTATGGACCAAATCCAAATTTTTGGTAAACCATAGGGACCAAATCCAAAATTTTCATCCCAACCCGTTTGACCCGTTACTGGACCCGCCTAGCGTATCCATTTGACCACATCTATATTTACTTTTGAAGGACTATGAATGCAGAAATTTAAGTCCTTTTCTAACCTGCATGTTGCCAATGAGAAGTGCAAAAAGTATGAGCCCAGAAATTGCAATTATGATTGAGAAAATAATTTCTTTAGCATATGTACTGGTTTCAAGCCCCTGTCCGAGTGTACTGTTAAACACCATTGTACAAAAATAAAAAATAAAAATGAGTGAGGCTCAGAGAATTAACAAACTAATGAGATCAAACAGTTCTAGCTTGCAAATTTACTCATAAAAGGGTAAAAAAAAAAAACTGAAAATTGGCTAAATCATTTCATTAAAGATTTAGTTTTTTTTTTAATATCGTTTTTAATCATAATTAGGAGTGCAAACGAGCCAAGCGGCTCGCGAGCTACTCGAGAAAAAACTCGAAACGAGTCAAGCCTTATCAAGCCCGAGCCGAGCTTGAGCCTAAAATAAAGCTCGTTTATTTATCGAGCCCGAGCTCGAGCCTGGCATGTGAAGCTCGCCAGGCTCGTCGAGCCTTAACGAGCCTTAGTGTAATATTAGTTTTTGTTAATATTTAATAACATTTATCCTTTATTTAAAGTTCTCTAGTAAACGAGCCGAGCCGAGCTTATTTAAACTTGTTTACGAGCCGAGCCCGAACCTAAAGATAAACTTGTTTAGTAAACGAGCCCGAGCTTCACTTATCGGGCTTGCGAGCCTAAGCAAGTCTATTATTTTTATTAAATATATTAATTAATAGATAATAAATGAGCCGAGCTCGAGCGTGAGAAACTACCAACGAGCTGAACTCAAGCTTTGAAACAAAGCTTAATCCGAGCGGACCTCGAGCTAGAGCTCTCATAAGAGCACACGGGGTGGTCCGTTATACCACCCCATCACTCGTTGAACCATCACGGAACACCGCCCCGGCCATGTATATAACGAGTGATAGAAATAACTCGTTATATATATAACGCGTTGAATATTGAGGAAGGTATGTATATGATTGTACATTGTGTATTAATACTTGTACATTGGAATCCCATCACTAGTGATACCACCCCCACTACAATTCTATCACTAGTGATAGAATATTGGGTGATGACATGGCATGATTTGATTAGATAGTGGGAGTGATAGAAACTATCACTAGTGAACCACCCCTCCTCCCCTAAGTTAATCTAGCTCGAGCTCAAACCCAGTTGAGCTCAGGCTCGGCTCAGCCCGTTTGCACCCATAATCATAATTAGAGCATTATTACATGTTTATAACAAATTTAACTTGTACATACCTCAAGTTTCTCAAGCCCCACCACAAACAGTAAAAATATTTAGATATAAACTGTTCAGAGGAATCAACTTGAGATTGTACAGCAGCTAAGTAAATCCCATAATCAAATTCTCCATAAGCTTCACTTTCAACACAATGTTCATCAAGAATGTCTTTACTGACACTCATCCAAGCTTTATAGCTCTCAGATTCCTCATATCCACAGTAAAGATACTCTATTTCACATTTCTTTTCTTTTATACAAGCTTGCTCCCAACACGAGTTTTTTCGTTCCACAGCTAACAGATACCAGAATGCCCCAAAGATCTGTCAATATCAAGATGACTTTTAGTTTACCTTACCTAGTCGGTTTTAGCATCTGGATTGTAACTCCAAACCGCTTCCTTGGCTGAAACTGACATCAAGAAAGCGGTTTGTTACAACCCAGTTACCAATTTCAGCCAAGGAAGCATGGTTCATGACTTGTTCGGTGGGATTCGTTTATTTAATAAACGAACGAACATGAACACACGTTTTGTTCGTTCATTTATGTTCGCTTATTTACATTTGTTTATGTTCGTTTCAATTCAAATACATAAGTAGTTATATTTGTATCTATATTAAACATTAAGGTAACTTTCTAACTACTTATACAAATACAACTAATTGGTAATTGAGCTTTCTAGTAATAAAAAATGGATTTTGCAATGGAATTAAAAATTACTTTATGCCCGTTTATGTTTAGTCAATTGTGTTCATTTATGTTTGTTTAATTATGTTCATTTTGTTGTTTGTTAAATTATATCCGTTTAAGTTTGTTTATGTTCATTTGCCTCTGTGAACGGTTTGTTTAGGTTTTAAACAAACGAACATAAGCAAAAACAAACATGCTTCTTTTCTTAATAAACGAACATGAACAAAAAAATGTATTTGGTTATATGTTCATGTTCGTGTTCACTTAAAGTTAAATGAACGAACACAAACATATGTGTGTTCATTTACAGACCTAAATATAATTGCTTGAACCATTCTATACAATAAATTATGGGATCAAAGAAACTTACATGGCCAGCAAGAACAAACCAAACCAAATAATAAGCTGCACCGGCCCAAGCTGTTTCAGTGATGACACCAACGGTCTTTTTGAGCTCCGAAAATAGCGGTAGGATACGGATGGACCGAGGAATGTATTGCACAATTACAATCCAAAACAAAAAGTTTTTTGTACCCAACACAGCCGAACCATGTGATCTGTGAAGGAATCTCCACACAACAATCTGCAAATAAGATCATACTTGATAACGGACATTGATTTTCTACAATCTGATATTAAGCAGTGTTGTAAGAATCGCTAGGCGCTAGTTGGCCGGTGGGGTGGTACATACTAGCGACTAATCGGATGCTAGTTGAGATTTTTACAGCCATGATATTAAGAAAGCAATACCTGTGGTAAAGGTAGTACAGAAAGAAGGTCAACTATGAAATAACGCTGCAAATATCGCCTCGCTATTTGTCCAGGATCTATAACAAGTTCACCACGCCCAAAAACTCGAGAAGATGGTGCGATATACGCTGTGCGAAACTGGAGACCGATCCGAATAAGGTAGAAAAGATCAACTATGGTCCTCACAGTTGTAATGTAGTGTGCTAAACTTTTATGTATTTTTAAACATCTTTCTTTATCATGATAAACCGGGATATAAAAGAACAAAGGATCCACATACACTGCGAGAATACACGACAAGACCAAAAACTTGTTCCATACTAGAAGATTTTTGTCTTGTGGGTCGATTATTTTTTTCTCTGATACTTTAAGATCTTCAGAGAATACGGCCCGTGTGACACCAGTTTTTAAACTTTGTCCGAAATTTATAAGTCCTTCAGAACCTCGTCTCATTCCTATTTTTATCGACTTTGATGCAGTTGGACGTGGAGGACGAGAAGGACCAGGATTGGTCGCTCCTTCTATATTGAACCCGCACCTCTTCATAACAAGTGAAAACTTCCAAATATTTTTTGGTATCTCTGTGACATCCACTATATGCAGATTGCAGTTGAAATGTGCATCTGGTACCATGAACACCAAGAGTACAAGAAGTAATACGTTACACTGTTCAGCAACCGATCACCAATACAGCCGAGAATCGCGTATTCAATATGCACTATATTATAACAAATCAAAATTTGTTGTTAATTTGAGAAATAAGACTATCTTGCTGAATTAGGTAGGGGTGTGCAAGGTCCGTTCAGTTCGGTTATTGAGGTTTAACCATAACCATAACTAATGGTAGATTAAGCATGGGCCGGTTAACCGTCCGTCAAGGGCGCCCTCCTTGAAAAAAAAAATTAGTGTATTTTCGAGGTAAAAATCCCGACTGCACCCCTTGAAAATTTGGTTGAACCCTTCGTTCGCACCCCCAGAAAATAATTCTTGGGTCCGCCACTGCCGTCGGTTTGGGTTAAGTTTAGTTAATTGTCCAATCTATTATTTTAGTTTTAGTTTTGTTCCAGCTGAATTTCGTTCTGTTATGGTGTTCCAAGCTCGGTTATGGACATTTGCCACGTGATTTTAAATGTTCGAAACTCGAAATGGAGGTATAAAAGCTGGAAATAGAGGTATGAAAGATGGAAAATCACAAACATATAAGATTTAGTTCAATTTCGGTTAAAGTTTGTTAACGAAAACACATTAACCATAACCATAACCATAACCATAACCATAACCAAATGGTCGGTTAATTATTTTCACTTACCCATGAAAACACATTAACCATAACCATAACCATAACCATAACCAAATGGTCGGTTAATTATTTTCACTTACCCATAACCGTTTGGTTTTGTCAGTTATGGTTAGTTTCGGTTATTTTAAATCTTAATGGTTCGGTTTTTGTTATGGTTCGTTTTTTGCTATCAACGCAAATTATGGAGCCAAAAAGATCATATAATTAGGTTTTTTACGCATGTAATCAAACAACATTGTTATAATCATGCAAATCCAAAATAACAACCAGAAAATACTCCAAACATACTAATAAACCTACGAATAAGATTTGAATCAACCGGTATCATACGTTATCAAATCAATTTTCTAAAGATAACAATAGCAAGCTCAAAATCACGAATCAATAACAAAAAATGCGTATTTATCCCATTTGCTTTTGATACTTTTAGTTTTCTAGCGCCAGAGGCTTTGGACCTACTTAGTCGAGTTCAAAGGGTCATGCATAGTAATGTTATGACCCGAGATCTATGGACGTAGTTTTTAAAATACTTAGTTTTGCTATTCAAAAAGGGGCAGTTGCGCAGCTTGTTGCCCGTTTACCAACTATCTCGATGTAAATTCATAACACGAAAAATAATTGATATACAATGATGACAAATAAATAATAATTGACACACAAAAACACCAAAAGAACATTGCGGATTAACGTACCTGAAATTTGTTGATTCTTTCGTTCTATGATCAGATGTTTCGTATTGTTTCTTTTTCTGAAAGGATCAGAATCGAAGAAACAAAACGGAAAACTAAGGTTTCGCACGTGTGAGATACAGATGAGAGATTAGGGGTGAATTTGGCGCAAAAAAGGGGGAATTTGGCAGAAAAATGAAGAGGTGTTGTTGTTGATAGCTAAAAATGGTTAGTTGTTTGTTACAATTTCTTGTGGCGGGAAAGTCCTTAGAGCTTACAATTCATGTATTTTTAGTGTAAAATATGATCACAAACCAAAGGTTTAAAAGTTATCTAAATATATGTTTACATTTACTTACATTATATAATTTTTTTCATTTGAAAAAAAAAGGAAAAGTGAATTGTTTCAATGTATTACTTGATCGACTTTTAAATATACTACTGTTAAAGGTGTGTGTGTGTGTCGGGGGGGACCTTCGGGTAACCTTTTGATGGTTTGGGTAAATTGGGTACACTGCCTTCTATGCTTCGGGTAGTGAATATGGGTTGCAAAGTTGGCTTCACGAATCTGGAGTTTTACCGGATGATAAATGATTGTTCTGTGTAGAGATGGGCATAAAAACCGGTTCCTACCCGATTCCAGTGGACCCGGCCCGGACCCGGTTCCGGTTCCAACCCGATGCTCAGAGGAACCGGTCCCAGGTTTAAAAAACCCGACGGGTATTACCCGGTTCCCGTTTTTTTTCTAAAAAAAGATAACCGTACCCGGTTCCTATCTGTACCCGGTTTCTACCCGTACCCGGTTCCTATCTGTACCCGGTATGTTACCGTTGGAACCGATTCTTATATGAATATGACCGTTGGAACCGAATCTTGATATATGTAAACACATTAAATTCAAAATCTGACCGTTGGAACCGGTTCCGTTATGACCGTTGGAACCGGTTATAGTATAAATATCACAATTTTTTTTATTTTTTTTCACAAATCATCTTCTTCTTCTATCTATTTCTTCTCCTTCTTTACATATTTTTAATGACTTCCAAGAACTCTAAAAGCACAAACTCTCCATCCGTCAATAATGTTCCACAAGGTTCAAATGCTCCATTTGTGGTGGGAACATTATCGCATAGCCGCAATATGGATGTTTGGTGCAATTGGGATTTAGTCGAGATGAGCGATGGTTCGCAAAAGGCTCAATGCAAGCATTGTGGCTCCTTGTTAAGCAAGGACTCTAATTCCACTTTAACGAAGCATGCGAAAAAATATTGCAAAGCTCTAAAAGATTTGACACCCGGTCAAGTGCAACTTTCAAAAGATGGTAAGATTTTCCGCTACGAACAAAAGATAACTCGTGATAGGATGGCGAAGTTGGTCATCAAAAAAGCGTTGCCTTTTGGACACTTTGACGACCCCGATCTCACTAAGCTAATCAGGGAGACGCTTCAACCTAGCTACAAACATGTAAGTCGTCGATGAGTTTAGAGAAGAAGATGGATCATAGGTTCTTGTTCTTTCAATGAGTTTAGAGAAGAAGATGGATCATAGGTTGAATGAAAATGAGCCGAAACCGGTTTTTATGTTAAATATCGGTTACAAACGGTAATATTACCGTTGAAACCGGTTCCGGGCGGTATAATAAGTTAAAATGGCAGCTTTAATCGAGTGTACACAGAGGAATCGGTTTCAATCAGTATGTAGCCAGCTTTTTATTGAAAAACCCAAAATAACCGGTTCCACACAGTACCCGTACCCGGTTCCAAACAGTACCCGTACCCGGTTCCATTGAACCCGTAACCGGTTACGCCGGTTCTATATTTATTTAGTTGTACCCGGACCCGGTTCCACCAAGAACCCGGTTCCACTCAGTTGTATCCATACCCGGGTACGGGTTGGAACCGGTTCCGGGTTTTAAGAATACCCGATTTTGCCTATCTCTAGTTCTGTGTTGAAAAGTTCATTTGGATACTTTGGGTCAAGGTTTTGAAATCGGTGGCTGTCCGGTTATCCATGTCTGATCGAAACTGTATTGAACCGGAAACCGACGGTCGGACCGGAAAACCAGGTGGTCGAACCGGGTTTTCTAATGGTTGAACTGGATTTTTTTTTTTGGAATTTATTAAATCTATTTTAAAAATATTTATAAGATTGCCCTGTCGTGGGTCCAGTCAGACCGGTTGAACCGGTCCAACCAGTGAATGCAACAGTTCAATGTCCGGTTTTGAAAACATTGCTTTGGGTAGTTCGGGAACACTGTTGCAAATGATTTGGGTACTTTATGTTTAATTTGAGTAAAAATAAGGTGACACTCCCTTATTGGTTGATTCAATTCAGATAGTTTAAGAAGTGTGCTCTACACCCTTACGTTCAAATTCAATATATGTTATGTTACTTTTTTGTGTTAGATGCGTTAAAATGAGTTGTATTAAACCAAAGGTTTTAAAGTCATCTAAATATGTTTGATCATTTACACATCATATAAATTGCCTAATTTAAAAAGCTGAGTAGATTTGAAAAAAAAAATTAATTATGTATAAACTATAAAATTTACTGTTCATTTCTCTTTTGAAAAAAATAGAAATAGAAATTAATTATGTATATAAACTATAAAATTTACTGTTCATTTCTCTTTTATCGACATAAATATCTAATGGTTTGATATATGACATAAAACATATTTTTAAGAAAATAAGCATAAAATTAAACATGTCAACCCATGAACCCGTCATGTCGACCCAAACACGACCCACTCAGCTAAAGGTGTTCACTAGTTTAATCCAAAAGTGACCTAATTCTGTTTTGATTAAACCCTATGTATTTTACCTATATGTTTTATGATCTCTATTATTACTTTAATCTATGTTTTATTTTGATTATGATTAATTATTAAATATGAAAATGAAGGAGATATTTGTTTTACGATATGTTTTTTAATGGTCAATGCATGGTGCTTAAAGTTGTTCCAGGGTACTGGAGTCTTTGCATAGCACGAGTATTCGCATATTGTTTTTTATAATAAAGTTTAATTTTCATATGTCATGTTAGATACAATAATGTTAGAAGATAACTTTTTTTTACATGTTTTATGCATTTTTAGCTTTCATGCAAAATTAAAGAAGCTTTATAATAAAGTATAAGGAACCATGCTTTTGGCTTTAATGGAGTTCCTTTTCTTTCTAAACTTTGGTTTTATAATTGAAAAAACAACATGATGAAGCAACAAATCAACAAGACTTAAAGCCAAACTGATAAGGCTAACCTTTATAAGACAAGTCCCATTCTTGGTATATTCATCTTCTAATCAATAGCATTTTAATAAACAACTAGGTAGGTGCGATTTATTTTAATTTTATGATAATTTATTGAATAGTGGTAATGTTTTATTAATCTTTTGGTTGAAATATATAAGAAATATGAGTTAGATTGGATTGATTAGTGTAACTTCAATTTAGTTTGAGTTGTGAAGAAACACTGATCTAATTAGATGGATTAGACAATGCTCAGCAGGTTACCAGGCTCTGATCTTCATGAATTCTTCTGATGGATCGATCTGTAAAACTAAACAACACCATGAGTCTCGTTACAAGAAGGAGAGGTTGTGGGTTCTTCTCATAACCACCATTCGGCGTGAGAATAACTATTGTTCTTAAGTGAGTAAGTTATGATTGAGAGTAAAGAGTGTGTAGGGTCTTTTCACCTTGATGGAGTATGGTATTTATAGCCGGGATGGTGAGAATTGATTGGGCGAGACGTAACTATCGGAATATCCCCTTGCTTCCCTTGTTGACCGTTAGCGGTGGTAGTAGAGGAGGATGTGCTTCCACAACCTGCTATTGGCCATACATTGCTGTCGAGATGTCCTTATGGTCTCTTCCTTTATAACTGCTAATGGAGGTTGAGAGGAGCATGGATTCGTGCATCGTGATTGGTTGTACTTCTTGTCTTTCCTGCGATAACCACTAATGTAGCTCAGAGGTACAGTGGTTTGTGGGACGTCATTAGCCTCACGTCGCTTTCACGGTGTCCTTTTGGTCTCCTTTGTCCTGGTGTATCCGACGTAGCGAGTGGGCCCCGCGAATGCTTTGTCTTAGCCAGTTGTTCGGGTCGTGGATTGAGTTTGGGTTTTCCTCAACCCGCAGGGGTCCAGGCCCGCTTTAAAGAACATAAACTTGAACTTTTTGGTGCGTTTAGGAGCGCTTATGCTTTAGCATTGTTTTATTATTGTAACTTTTTATTGCCTTATTAGAAAAACTAGTAATTTTAGCACGCGCATTGTGGCGGAAGTCAGATTATCATAACAATACGGGCACTTGATAAAGTTGAAAAAACACTAAAAGACGAAATAGTAAAAGAAAAAAAGTATTGGGTATGTACCGACATCGATATTGTTCGGTTGGAGTCGGTTTAATTCGTCTCATTAGCGAGAAAAAAAACATTAAAAGCCGAAATACTCAAAGGAATAAAATTATATGGACTAAAGATGTATATTAACACATTTAAATTAGAGAGACTAGACATGTATATAAGAAGAGTTAACTAATGGGTAAACACTTTATTAAAGTAGATGAACTAAACATTTATATTAGGAAAGTTCAAGTAGAATGACTAAACACGTAAATAACAAAGTTAAAGGTTAAAAATATAAAATCCTTGTGGCCAACCACAAAAATAAACTTGGCTATGTCGGATTAGCCAACGGACATAGCCTTTTTATATATTACATAAATAGTTGGTTATAAATAATAATAACATTAAATAATAACCGTATTCAACTTGTCAAGATTGTTTTTCTATAAATCATCTTGAAAACCTTATAACCAAGCATAAATCACAATATAATTTGTGCAATTTACCTCACAATAATAAACAAAAGTTGAATCTATTTGAAAAGAATATATATTAAGTACATTACATCATATTGATGTGAGCATTGAAAAGAATATATATATTTGTAACACCCCGAAAACGGGTTTAGTAATCAAACCCCGTTAACACTAATACACGGGTAAAATACTGTTAGCGGTAAAGGTAACCCGGTAAATATTAGGATTTAAAATAAATAAACCTAATATTTAATAAAACGTGAATAAATGGTTTTAAGGAAATAAAGTTTATAAGAAACCTGAATTAACGGGACTTAAAATAAACTGAGTCATAATTTCCCCGAACCCACTAGGTTAACTAGGAATATTTAACCTAGTTAATAAGTGGGAATAGTGTTAGAAATAGTTAGGTTGTGGCCTACTTAATAACTAACCAAACATGAGGGACCAAACTAGGATATCTTGAAAAATGGTTTTAATAAAAAAAAACCCAACACAACACACACTTTAAGTGTGTGTGCGTGCGTGGGGATGGCCAGGAGAAAGCTTCCATGGAGCTTTAGCCCTAAATTCAACAAAAGGATCAAATTGAAGGTCAAATCTAACCCAAATCAAATGCATGAACACGTATAAACGATCACAAAGTCGTGGGGATCATAAGGTATGTCACAAAACCTAGATTGGTTAAAGTTGAAATTCGAGACAACTAGGTTACTTGCAAATAGATGGTTGAGTTATGATCCAAAGTCGAAATTGAATGTATATGCATGTTTAATTTTGTTAGTTATGATGAAATTATGAAGAACTTGAAGTAATATTACTTGTATGTGATTAACAAGTAAACTAGGAAGTGGGTTTTGATATAATAGTGAAGATGATGATAAGTTTATGTTTAAAATCATCATATTTGATAATAGAAATAAGGCACTCAAACAAATTACGCGATTTGGGTACTTGTTCATACATGATTGAAATGGGTTTTGAATGTTATGATGAAATTCGGTAGCTATGTTCATGTAACTAAGTGTATGAGATCATGTTATCTACTAATTGATAGATAGAACTTGATTTTATTAAATGTTCGGATGAATGCTAGTGATAGGATGAAACGGGTTTTCGCTCGTATATGAGAGACCCTTAGTTCTTGCGAAACGAATGAATAAACTAGTTTTGATAATCGCTTGAGCTAGTTGAAGTGTTGAAAACACAATGGACTTAGTTAGAACTTTAGTTAAAACGGGGGCCTAAAAAATAACGCCTACAGGGTAATTATTGGAATGCTTAAACTAGTTGTCGAACTTGAATGTGCATTTTATATGCTAATGGGCGTTTAACTTTTAGTAGTCAAACCGACCATTAATAAGATCGAATGATAATTTTGATAGAAAAATACGTAAGATGGAATAGTTATGATTGACAATGACTAAATTAACCATCTTATGAAATATGATGATAGTTTGACGCCTAACAAGCTAGGTGAAAGCTTGTAGATGAAGCGGGTCAAACGGAGCGAGTACGGAAAGAAAAGCGTGGCATGGATGCAAGGTAAGTAAAGCTTACACTCTAATTATTTAATACCTAATGATTTTATAGGTTATGAATGATAAGTCTTATTTAAATTATGATGTTCCGACACGACAAGTGCGGTCCGGAACAAAAGACAATGGTCATAAACATGTTGAATGAATAAAAAGGAGCTAATATGGTTAAATAGTCATGAAATGACTAAAAGATAACGAGTTTTTAATAATTACCTTGTATGGTAAACCAATGCAAATATAAGTGTAAAATAGTACTTTAGTCACTTGTTGACAATAACTGTTAGTTTGGGGAAACATACGTCATAGCGTGGGTTATAATGGGTCAAGGGAATCAATTGACGATTTACAAGTAAAACGACTATACGTTGTAAACCGGAGTTAGTTGTATGGATAAGATGGTAATAAATATCATCTCATAGAGTTTCATGTCCTTTAGACCAAACGGGTCAAAAGGTGAAATTATCACCCTTTGGCAATATCGACTAATGGTTTGTTGAGCTATATGATTATAGGAATAAATATCAGATGGATATGTACATCGCTATTGCTTAGCGGCTACTAAGGCAAGGTATCGAAATGGGTCAATATATTGATCTGAGTCAGGTATGTGTGTTTAGAATTAAAATTAAGTGAGTGGATTGGTTAAAGGTCCAATAAAGTCCTTTGTTGTAAAGGATGGAGCGAAGTTGACAAAAATGCCCTTGATAGGTATATCGGGCAAACGATTTTAAAAGGTTGTTTAGAAACAAGTCAATAGATTAAATGATTACTTTGGATAAGTATGTAAGTGAAAGGTATGCTCTTTGCGAGTCAAAGTCTTAAAAATGCATAAATACCCTTAACGGGTCAAAATAAGCATACGAGCGAAAACGGGTTTAAATTGTGTAAGAAACCTGTGATTAGAACCTAACATGGTAGATAATATTAAATTGAGGAGGTGCATGTGAAATAAAGATCAAACAAATATGTTTGTTTGAGAAATGCATAAACGGGTTAAAATTTGGTAAAAAGGTAATGAGTCGAAGGCTTAGAAGTCTCAATATTTATTATGCCAGATGTTGGATTTTAACTCCATAAGATGGAGAATTAAATTACGAGCGCATAGGAAAAAGAATCGGGTAAAACGGATTAAAAACGAGAGAGTTATGCTCGTTTCCGTGAAATCGAGTCATGCTGGGAATTATGCAGCACCAGCATCAACATTCTGTCGAAACAAGACCGTGGCGTCGCGCCACGGCCAGGCCCTTTTGCCTTCGCGCGTGGCGACGGCCTAAACGCTGAAAATTATGTTTTTTTTTGTTTTATTTCGATTATTTGACCCAATTTTCTTGTTGTACTTGTTATTTAACCATCACAACTGACTTCTAAGTTGGTTTTGATCATAGGTGAATGTCAAGAGTCCCGGATGAAGATCAAGTAGCGAGCAAGAACCGAACACATGTTAAATGAAGCTTCCGCGTCAAATCTTGAGTTGTTTTGCTAAAAGTGAATTATGTAAACATTTATAAACATGCTTTCGAAATGTTGTAAACATATGGGAATGTTAGTTTGACAAGTTTTTATAAAGTCACATTTTAGCAATTTAAAATGTGTATCTTATTATTAAAATCTTGATAAATTGAGACGGGCGTTACAAGTTGGTAATCACAGCTCAAGGTTAAAAGAGTAAGTGTGTTCGGTTCGAGGCTTGATCGCAAATACGGTAAGTACATGTATGTTAATAAGTTTAGCATGCTAAAGTGTTGTAAACAACACATAAGTCTATCGTGTGATACACGTTACCTCAATTAAAGGATGAATATAGTTGACGAAATTGCGCGCGTTGACGCGTATATTAGAAAAGCCTTGTATTATAATACGGGCGACTATGGAGGTTCATGTTATTAATTCTTGCAAATGTTTTAATTGAAGGACACTCGCATCAGAAGATAGCGAGAGTTTAACAAATGACGGATTTGAAGAAGGAACGGTCCAAAGAGTATGCTCATCAAGGACCTAAATCGTGTAGCGATCGCGAACAAGGCTAATGGCAAAAGAAGCCCGATAGGGCAAGCATTACCAGGTGCACATTTTAAATTTAATTGCACAAATAGTAATATGCAACAAATACGTAGAGATTGAAAGTTGTACATGTAGATTAAAAACTTGGAAAAACCCGAATAGAAAATCTATCCAGGATATTGTTTCCAAGAAAAACAAATAGAGGCATTACATACATGGGGTGTAATGTGAAAATTATAAAAAGGTCATGTATACCAGGTATTGATCGCTTACTCTGGCCAAGTAAAAGGTGAGCACGTGGTACCATGAACTTTTTATGATGGACATGCTTACATCCAATGTAGTAAGGACAGGGTGAGTGGGACAAATTAAAAAGTACCCAAATGAATCAGATAAGCAAAATATTTGATAATAATGTAAACGCAGAGCCGAGTGATGGAAGCGTATTATATTAGGATAATGAGCCCGAGTGAAGGGACAAAGAAACATGTAAAATAATTAAAGTATGCACTGGGAGGGAGTGTACTTACACTCGAACCCGGAGAATGCAAACATGTAAAACGATTAAGGTGTGCACTGGGAGGGAGTGTACTTACACTCGAACCCGGAGAATGCAAACATGTAAAACGATTAAGGCATGCACTGGGAGGGGGTGTACTTACACTCGAACCCGGAGAATGCAAACATGTAAAATGATTAGGATATGCATTGGGAGGGAGTGTACTTACACTCGAACCCGGAAAATGCAAATATGCCTCTTAACGGACCGTTTTTGTAAAAACGTCAAACTTGAGGACAAAGTCGGAATATAAATGTGAAGCGAAGTCTTAATGAATACCGGAAGGGTTGCAATAATAAAGACTTCGGTAAAACACCTGGTTGATGGGTAAGGATTAAACACATGCCTAGACCGAGAAACGGGAAACCGGATGGAAAGTTAAAAGACTCGGCTTTTGAGTCATGACTAAAAGACGACAAGATGATGAAAATAGAAATTTTGATAAATTTTGTTCAACTATTTTAGAGTTGAACGGGTCAAAACAAAGAATGAAGCTGACATCCATAAATGATAAAATTTCACATGAATAAGTCAAACGGGTCGAATATAATATAATGCCGGATGGCATGAGTAAACGCAAGCGGTATAATGGTAGCGTTAAAAGCAATAGAATAATGAGCCCGGTAATGGGACATAATCGAATACGAATATATGTAAACTGAAGAATGGCAAGCATAGAATAAACCGACGTATGAATGACGTAAGAAGTCATAAAGTCGGAAACCTAGTCCAAAAGAAAACAATTGAAGCCTTAGACTACGGTCAAGGTCAACTAAAGTTCAAAAGCGAAAATAAATGATTTCAAACATAACAAGAGATGCTTTGAAGCTATATATGTATATATACATTTGAATATAGACACAAATAAAAGATGAATCTGCGGGATCATCGTAACCTTCGGGAATGCGAGCAGTGTTAAGGTCTACGGGACCAGAATGACCCTCGGGTCACGAATAAAAAGAGAAATAAACCTCAGGGTCCCCGTTAAAAAGGGGTGAAGACCTAAGGAAATAGCCTACGAGGCTAAGTGAAAGAACCTACGGGTCAATTAAGGAAAACGAGGGAACTTGCTACGATTCCTCGCGTAAAACGAGAACGGAAAAGAATAAATTATGGGTTGTCAATTTCCTTGATATGAGTAATTGACTTAGTTAAAAGGAAAAACGTTAAACAAAAAAATTCAGTTTTAGTAAGAAACAACGTTTTAACAAATATGAATATTATGAGATGAATTTGGAAAATAATTAATATCAAAGAATATAGATCTTAACACCGATAGGTGCAAGGCAATGCATTCGAAAGAAAGAATTTCGATAATAAAAGTCGTCATAAACTTAAATAAGACGTGATGTGGTCACAGTCACAAAAGTGATATAGAGTATAACCACGTCGTAACGTGAGTTACGACATATGAAATCAGAAAACACGCAAAAGGCCGGGTTGGCAATAAGATACACCCGAATGACGGGGTATAAAGTGACGGCGACTAATCGGTCTAGCCGGTAAATCTTTCTAAAGTCAAAATAGTGTTACGACTTATGCGAAGCGCTTGTCGATATAAGATTAGCTTGAAGTAAACATGCTAAAAATAAATATAATCGAGTGATCAGATGACAACTCGGTCAAATAAGTGACCGGAATAAGAAACACAAGATGAAGGTATCGGCCTACGAGGCCATACACGTAAAAGGCGCATACGCCTTAAAACCAAAAACACATTACCACACTTTTTGGTAAGATTATTATATGCGATTAGTACTCCAGTGATCACCGAAACTAAGGTTCAGATAATCTAAACTAATAAAGTACGTGAGAAAGGTTTCGGGGACGAAAACTCTTTAAGGGGGGTAGACTTATAACACCCCGAAAACGGGTTTGGTAATCAAACCCCGTTAATACTAATACACGGGTAAAATACTGTTAGCGGTAAATGTAACATTCCTATTTTTATATAAGAATTATAGGTTTGGTTAAATTTATTAACCACTAGTAACTAGTAACTAGTTTATTCTTAATATAATTATTCAACCCAAATAGTTTTAAACACTATTTTATATAGTTGGTTAAAATAATATAATTAGTTGGCTTGTATATAGGTGACCTTTTATAAATAAAATAAAAGTATATAAGAACTTATTTTATTAAATAGGTAGACTACGGGTAAGTTGACTATAAGAAATATGAAGTACCTAGACGGGCCCATGAACCATTTAATAAATAAATTATAAAAATATATATTGTATTTTGAACCTATTCTATTTTTAATGAAACTTGGTTCAAAATGTAGACAAAAATATTCTCGTTCTAGTAACATAATTATTATTTTCTAGAACGTCATATTTTTGAAGTTATACGCACCAAAGAAGTAATCCAATTGAATTAATTATAATAATAAACTAATAATAAAACTTAAATTACATTTCAATTATTAAAATTGTCTACATATGTCGCTTATTAGAAGAATCAAAATATAATATAAAATAATAAAATAAAATAATAATAACTAAAATTTAGTATACGTGTTCAAAGAATCTCAAAATTCTATCCATCCAATCTATGTGTCATAAAATAGTAATTCTACAAATTTAAAAGGATGGACGTGTCAAAATTTCATCCATCTAATCCCTACGTGCCATCAAATAATAATTTTATCCATATGTAGCCTCCAAAAAGTAGTATAAATAGATGGAGCCTTCAACTAAACAAATTGCTTCCATCTCTGTGTCCATACGCCTCCTCTCTTTCTTTCATACATACAGTTTTATTTTTGATCCTATCAAAATAATAAAGCTCTACCCTGTTTTAAGTGTTTTAAACTCCCGATCACCGCTATCCTTTCCGATTGATCTGAGCCTCATAACTTATGTCAGGGCTCTGCCCGACTAAGTTGTTGGGATTCTGTCTCGTGACATAGGGACAAGGTTGAATTAGGGGTACTATACTTAACACCATTACAAATATATATTTTTATATTGCTCAGAAATTATACCCAAAATTCTACCAGGAGGTTTTCTAGTTAAACCCTAAAGTTACAAAGTGGGTCCATTTTCTTTTCTCACCGTTTTATTCCCTTTTTGTCCCAAACCATAACAATTCTCACCAAAACTATTATTTATTATTATATTTTGTTCACAAGGAAACCTTAGTTAAGACCCCTAAGTGATCCTGTATAAACCCTAAAGTTTTCAGAAGAATCAAAATCAGGATCAGGGCCCCTAAAACTCGGGGGGGGTAAACCCTAGTTACGATTATCCAAATAAAACGCTGTCAAAATCGAATTTTACGAAACTACTGACTCAGCAAGCCTACACACACGGGGCTACCCTATGACCCTTCGTGTCCCTTACGGACCGTAAGGGATGAGGCTTACGGTCCGTAAGCCGGGGTCAAATTTGGGTATAAATAGAGGGTGTTGGGACTTGATTTCTGGCACTGGAGCGACGTTAAAATTCGTTATACACTTCGAGATATTCCCTGATTAATACCAAACACACACATAAGCCGAACACTGCTACGATACAGGGTATTAACTCGATCGCTGCTACGATTCAATGTCCGATCGATTGATACTATCCGACCGGATGTTTAAGTGCTATCCTTTGTCATTAGTCGTGATTCCGACAGGATGTTTGAGTACCACCCAAACTCGGGGAATACTCTGTCATTCGTTGTGAATCCGATGGATGTTTAAGTGATTGCACTTTGTCATTTGTCGTGAGGGTTTTAATCTCGTGAGTTATCGTAAATGCTGTATTAGTTACTTACCGAGTTCGTATGCACTAGGTTACAAGACTAATCAATAGACTAAGCTCTGCCCGTATAAATCTACAATGTATCAAGGCTTATCTGTATGCTAAACTATGCCGTATAAATCTGCATGCTTATAATGTAAGTCATTCTCTTTTTATCAAATTACTTTCAAAATCATGTTTATTTTCAAAGTTTATAATTACAGTGATTAAGTTTATGTAATCACCAAGTTACAGCCGGTATGTGGGGTTTTGTATACATTACTTGATAACCGTCACTATTGGACAACGAGTTAGCCAATGAATGATATGACCATAGTCACAGACACCATTGGACAATGAGGTTACCGATGGATGGTCGAGTGACAAATATTGTGCGTAGTTGGTTTGATATCAGAAACATTGTAATCTCTCTTAATACTGTAAATTATAACAAACGTGTCGTTTTAGCAAAATGAATGATTCACCAGTATTTCTTGCTGACAAAATCTTTTTAAAACGTGTTTCAGGTAATTACAGTAGATTGGAGTAAGAGTTGGATACGGCACTGAAAGGCTTCAAGAAGTGGCTTATTTTATTTTATTAAATCAAATTAAGAAATATTGTTTTATGTAATCAAATTTATCTTTATTAAAGCTACCATTGTAAAACATGGGTTTATCCCATTTATTTAATAAATAAAATCCGGTGTTTTCTAAACTCTGATATTTTTCCGAACTCACGGTCCTGATGAAGTTTCCGCTGCAATATTTTTCAAAATAATCACCGGTACCACTTGGCTGTTCGCGGCTCTCGATTCCGTCCAGGGTGGATCGGGGGTCGTGACAGAAGGTGGTATCAGAGCCACTGATTTAAGCCAATAGGTGTTGTGATAATAATACCTAATCTTATATAAAAGAGTTAGGAGATTGCTATTAATTGGTAGCACACATCATAGCATTTAGACTTGAACCTAAGGAAAGATGCCTTAGTATAAGCTTCGAGATAAGCTAAGTACTTGTGTAAATAACGTATGATGGATTTTGGTATGCCGTAAGAATGACGATTAGAACATTGCAGGTGATAGCACTTAATTGCTATTAATTCTTGCTTAGTGATATTAATTGGTCTAGAATAAGATATGTCACGGGAATACAAATTTCCCTAATTCTGGATAAAAGCCTAATAAAAGAGGCACTTTTTATACTATTTATGGGAAATATAAAATTTTCTCCGACTAGACTGGGTATGGTGAAGCAGACTCTCCAGCTTGTCCGGATATACTGGGATTACCTCTCCGGCGCGAACCGGATAAGACAGAGTATATAATATGTCAAACAAGTGACAAGATTTCCCTAAATAGTATCATGACCTGATATCTGACTTGTTTTTGGAAATATGAATCTGTTAAATACATTGACCTTATAGAGGGTATGTATAATACAGCATGTGAAATATATGATTATATAGATATGTATATCTATAAGAAATTCCAAAAGTCCATTTAGGATAAAGCACAAGCATATGTGTCAATAATAAATCTAGATTTCTTTATCAGGAATCTCTTGCATATATCTATAATTCCGATATCAAACATTATTTCGTTTGATCATCTACCTCGTAACTCGTGCGACAATATAAACAATAGAAACCCATTAAGTTAGGACACCATCAAAAGTATAAAAATTTCCAATACGTTACCATAAACTATTAACGCAAGTAAGAAGCATATAAAGTTGTGCTAGTGCACAAGAAAACACATGAAACTTAAATTATACACAGACGTTGAAGTATATCACACACGACTTCCAAGGCAAGACCTTTGGAAAATATAAATTAGGCACAATGACACCAATGCTAATTCCGTCAGTAGAAGAACTATTAATCAAAAAGAAGCACTTTGCCACACAATCCTACAAATGACAGGAATTTCGTTAAGGTATGTTGAAACAAGATTTCACAACCATCGGGGCATAGTCTAATCAGAGTCATAATTATTGGCACTGCAAAAGGAGTCACATACCTTTGCAAATTCTCTATTTCATTTTATTCACATTTCCTGGTAATGTCACTTAACAACGGTTATCACACAAAATTCCAGATAAAGTCCTTATATTTCGTTTTCTAACTTTTGCATTTCTACTTCCCCTAATGGTCATCATACCATGAGGATTTCTTTCATAGTAGCGAATATTAATCTGTTTTATTTCTTGATAAATCCACACGTTACATGTCACACCCCGAAATTATCAGAGCTTGGCGTGACTGGACTGGTATCGTCATTGCACAGCGGAAGCAAATAAGCTAAGTCTTTTAGAAAATGAACGCCACTAAGTACTCGACTCTTCATGGTTCTCCTATTCCAACCATGCCCTGTCTTAAAATGCAACCTGAGAAAGAAACATGCGAAAAAGTCAACATAAAGTTGAGCGAGTTCATAGTTTGTTTGTAAAAGATTTGAAATAAATCTTTTGAGTTGTGAAAGGTTTGAAATAAATCTTTTGAGTTGTGAAAGATTTGAAATAAATCTTTGGAATAACCGGTTTTTGAAATAGTATTGAGAAAACGAATTTAAAAATCATTTTCTTGCCAAGTTATATGGAAACGTTGTGTTTGTAACACGTTATGTTCATAAAACCATGTATTTGTAAAGTCTTGTATTTGTAATGTTCGCATAACCGTCAATGCCCACCCTGACTTGACTCCATACCCGCATAATTCTTTGAATTTGTATAAAACATGGTAGTTAATTTGTATGAACAAGAAGTTTCCGTAAGTATAAAATCCCGGGTATGTAGCAAATAAGGAAAAAGAGATCACCAATGGTTTGCAAGGTCATTGATATGTGTGAAGTGCAAGTAGGAAGACTCAAACCTAGCAAATTTATGCGTTGGGTACAAAGTCACCCCGAGGTCCGTTCTGTTTGGGCCTGGGGCTGGGCTCGCTACACCCAGATAGATCTACCGCTCCTGTCCATCGGTCCTACAATGAGGATTAATGATCCCAAGTTGCGCCTACCCACTCACATGATCTGTACGTTCTAACCCTCCTTACGCTAACCATACCATGTATAAAAGTGTCTGTAAAAATTGTAACATGTATTTTACCCCAGCCTCTAAGGCTGATCCTCCCCAGCCACTAAGGCTGGCCTCCCCAGCCACTAAGGCTGGCTCCTCATTCTCTATATATCATTACCAAACGATCCATCCCTAGTCATGAAAATCATTCATTTCGATAATACACCTTTGTTTTGTAAAAACCGGTATGTTTAGTATAAACCTTTCGTAAATCATTTGAGTTCCTTGAAATCCCTTCGTAATATGATTTAGAAATACTAGTGTTGCGTTTGTTAAAAACTTTGTTTGTTTTTGCAAAACGTTCATGTCTTTCCACCCCGAAAACATTTACAAAACTGTAAAACAGTAAAAAGTGGGGTTAATAACTCACCTGAATATTCCTGTGCAAAGCTAGCTAATTTACGACTTCGTGATGTCGTTTCCAAGGCTCGACCTGCTAGCGTGCATTCTACAGTATTCCTAACACGGAATATCTAATAAGTTTCGAATAATGTGGTAACTAATCTACGTGTTACCGAGCTCTACCGAATCGTTGATCGAACGATTTGACGGTAAATAGTTAACTTAATGAAAATGACTAAGTTAAATTGCCGCGAGAAGTTGTTTGAGTATGTAGGAATATCCGTATGAAAGTATTATATAATAAGCTTGTATTATATATATATTGCGTCTTGTATATTTTTGCCAAAATACATGTATATGCCGTTTCGGCGTTCGTAATAAATATAAAATATTATATTTATTCTATAAGAACTTCATCGAGTCGTTGAATAGATAGACTGTATCTATTTTGTAAAAGAATTCGTGTGTTTGAAATAAATATACATCTATATTTATTTTATAAAACAAGATCGTGTTGTTTGATATTCGAAATAAATATATAAGCTATATTTATTTTGTAAAAAGGATACGAGTTAACGACGTTCGAAATAAATATAACATTATATTTATTTGTAAAAGCGTTTGGAAATATCAAGGTTTGAAGTTTTATAAACTCGAATTCCATTAAGCGTCGTTTTTGAAATATAATACGTGTCGTGTTTAAGGGTTTTTCTCGAAAAACGGGCAGAGTTTCCTCTGTTTTTGGACGCCCCCGACAACACAAGTTGTCGTTTTATTTTCAAAAATTCAACACAATTTAATCAATATTAATTCAACAATTAATCAATCAAATTATATAACTTTCGCCAAATACGTCAAATTATAAATCATTATTTTAATTGATCGGTCCAAGCACGTTCCTCACGTATTTAATAAAATTATGAAATAACGGAATAAAACGCGCCGTTAATCTTTACCATCTTCTTGTGTCGAAACGCCAACTCAGTTGACCGAGTCAACCGGGTTGACCGGCTGAGTTGATCTCTGAGTTGACTGTGTTGACTCGGTTAACCGAGTTTGACCGAGTTGAACTTGTTGATCTGAGACGAGTCTTGATTGAGTCGACTCACTGACTGAGTCAACCGAACCGAATCTGAATCCATGACGAGTGACCTACTGATTTGTCGACTGAACCGGAACCCGAACCTCAGCTCGAACCATGCCCACTCCGAACCATCACCAAGTCCGAGCCAAACATAACCTGAACACGATCTGGACACGAACGAACCGAACATCTTCAACAATCAGAGAAGAGAAGAAGGGAAGAAAGGGGGAACCAATTATTACCGGAAACTTGTCGGATAAGGTCTTGGACCGCCGGACTTTTGTCATTGACCACCGGATAAACGAACCAACCGCCGGGTAATCGAGCCGACCGCCGGTTTCTCTCTTTCCCCTTCAGTCTCTCTCTCTCTCGTCGTCTTTCTGCGCAGCACCGTCACTCACCACCACCATTGCCGGCTCCTCCACCGCCACCCTCTCTCTCTCACCGCCTCTTTCTATCTCTTCGTCTCTCTCTCCTCCCGAGTCTCTCTCTCTGCCTCGTCTCTCTCTCCGCTTTGTCTCCGCCGTCACACCACCACCGGACTGTGGTGGTGGTGGTCGGTGAAACAGTGTCGGAGCACCGGTAGTCTCCGGCTCCGCCGGTAATTCCGGTCACCGGAAGGAAACGAGGGGGTGTTTGAGTGTTCTGTGGTTCACATTTGAGAGGAGGGATTTATGTTGTCTTTGGGTTTGAAAGCTTGATGAATATGATAAAATCTCAATTGAAGCTGACATATAATCGAGTGGGAGAGAGAAGGCAGGTAAAGTCTTTGTGTTTGGTTATTGTGTAAATAGAGAGAGGGGGTAAGGCAGACTCAAGGTCTGTGGTTTATTTGTGTGTTATAAACTGTTGAAAGCAACTAGGGTGCAACACCCTTTAAATAGAGTTTAGTGATTTTATTGCCTTTTGAGTATTCAAATGGCATTTAGGTCTATTGTTTTAACCTTTGAGTCAAGATCTTATGTAGAGATCTTTATGTTTCAACTTTTGAGACATATCTCTTGTAGAGATTTTAGTAAGATTTTGAGAAGATTTACAAGATTTGAAGAGATCTTTAAAGATCTTATAAGATATATTATGTGCAGGTTTAGGATTATGGGTTTTGGGCTTGGGCTCAGGGCCCACAAGCCAATCTCACGTGTAAGTGGCCCGTAATTCCTACGAGACCCGTTGTCAAATCCTGAACTCTGTTTTAACGCAAAAATTAAAATACACAAAAATACGGTCGGTAGTTGTTGTTTGCGCTCCCGTTCGTCGGTCACGGTAATAATCACGAAAAATTGTATCGTTGTCGTCTTTAATCCGTTTTTCGATCCGGTTTCGACTGTAGTTACTAAAATTAAATTACGAAGCTAAAATATATCGTAAAAATTTATTATTTGACGGCGTCGTCAGTATCTTGTACGGTTTCAATCCGTTGCCGTTTGACGTTTCACAGGCGTCTCTGTAAACCACCGTTAGCGCAGTGTAAAGTCGGATAAACGTTCCCAGGCACTCCAAAGGCCTAATTAAGTTAATTCGCGCTGTAAACACCATTTATTATCGCGTTAATCTCTTGTTAATCACGTAGTTAAGAGCCGTAAATCACGGGTTGTCACATTCTCCCCCTGTTACAGAAATTTCGTCCTCGAAATTTAGACTATGATATCTCCTCAGAATTGCGTTGTTTGCAGGTATGTCCGAATAATAACAAAGTGAATGACCGCGTAATCGAAACAAGACTTATTCGAATCATGTGAATTTAATGACATTCCTCAACAATAGGAATCCCAACGGTTTAAAAGAAATGTGTCTCAGTAATTGATGTCAAAGGAAACGAGACGTAATGATACAGTCACCAGTGCGACTGAGTTAACAAGGATCCAACAATGAACAGGAACTTCGACCAATCGAATTCCATATGAACGTTTACAACGTGTAAATGAGTTCTAGAAACAATAACATCCACCGGATGAACTTAGGATCAACAATCTCAAATGTACTAGTTTGCATGAAACGCTCGATCGTGATCAGCACAAGCTGTAAGTTATACCGACGCCACAAGGTGTCGCATTGAATGAAACAATTCAATAATAGGGGTGATTGAACAAATATCACCTGTGTTTTGTATGAAACGCTCAATCATGATTAGCCCAAGCTACAAGTTTGTGCTGACACCACAAGGTGTCGTAATGATTCGATAATAGCGGTGATCAAACCAATTCACCGTGTTTGAAGTCAAATGAAAAGCGTAATAAAGTGAATCTTGAAAGTTTGTTTTAAATGACATCATAGGATTTTCAATTGAAAATGGAACATCAATGAAACAATGTTTTCGATCGAAGGTGAAGAAACAATGAATGTCGCAAAGCATTCGATCGATGTTGAAAGAACCGTTATGAGGTACACCGGAATGTGAAATGAATTTGTGTACCATTGTCTTAACACACAATTGTGTTAAGACTGTTGTAATGTGATAAATCAAAGCGGATTTAATCTGAATCAATAAATAAATAATTAAATCCGTGCATAAGATACGTAAACGAGTTTAGCGCAAGGTTCAAATAAGTGAAAACACCACCACAAGGTGTCGAAATCAACAATTTAATGGAGTCGAATACCAAACAAGTTTACCGCGACTCGGAACAAATGAAGTGTTCGTTAAAAATTGATTTGAATATGATGCTCCCA
The DNA here is from genome assembly GCA_030545235.1 of Helianthus tuberosus. Lineage (NCBI taxonomy): Eukaryota > Viridiplantae > Streptophyta > Magnoliopsida > Asterales > Asteraceae > Helianthus > Helianthus tuberosus. The sequence goes on along the minus strand of CM060357.1, from coordinate 187,006,720 downwards.
ATACATCATATGGTGTCTCGAATCGAATAAGTGTAATGAGCAAGTTCAAACAATTGAACTTGGTTTTAGCGTAATCCGACAATAGATATATGTATCGATAAGAAAAACTTTCGGCATGATCACAACAAAAAAAAACCATGTATGTATCTTGTAAAGAAATGATCGTGACACAATGACCATTAAGAGGAGTAGAGATACGAAAATCTACTCAGTAAATGTGAAATTCAAAATTTCAATAATAGAAATTTGAGGACTTTACCTGGGGTTGCATGTGATGTACGATTGTTAGGTGACATTACCATGGAATGTCGAACATAGCGTATTCGTCGTTAATTAGGTAGGGGGTGCGGAGACAATCGTCTTCTCCCTGGCGTGATTCGTGTCGTTGCAGGATCGTGTGACAAGTTGTCGTTTCCTGATCGTTAGTTCTCCTGCTGACAGGGATCTAGCGTCGTCGTTAAATTGCGTCATCGTTCCTTCTCAAAGGCCTCGCCTCGATAATCGTATGTGACGTATTTCAACCTCCGTTGATGTATAGCTTAAGTTTCACGTATACCTGCGCACTAGCGTTGTGTGCCGCGTAGAAGGTGATGTACCCCGACATCCGTTGACGTAAAGATTGAGTTGCATGTATTCTTGTGCACTCGTTTTGTTATGCGTAGGCTGCCTGCTCGGGAAGTTAAAATATCACAGACAATATGGATAATGTGTGCCCGAGTTAATATTCGCGGTTCCTACGTGGCGACCTTTAATAAACACACACATGCGCAAATAATCAATCATATAATCAAATAAACATGTTAGTCACCAATAAGCAATCAAGTAATTCCCCTAGTCCCACCAGTCTATCCTCCCAGCCTCTCAGACTGAACTTCCTAGTCCCACTAGACTATCCTCCCAGCCTCTCAGACTAAACTTTCTAGTCCCACTAGACTATCCTCCCAGCCTCTCAGACTAAACTTCCTAGTCCCACTAGACTATCCTCCCAGCCTCTCAGACTGAACTTCCTAGTCCCACTAGACTATCCTCCCAGCCTCTCAAACTAAACTTCCTAGTCCCACTAGACTATCCTCCCAGCCTCTCAGACTGAATCTCCTAGTCTCTCAGACTGATTCCCTGTTCCGAAGGTCTTAAATGCATGTTTCCTAAACTCTCAGATTTTTGTGTACTGTATGTAATCGTTTCGTGTACCGTGTATAAAACATCACAATAGCGTATGTTTGAAAACAAAATTTTGACGGTTGGTTTTTCGGCAACGGTTGGAGACCATATTCGAGTACTAGGCGTTCGGTATGTATTCAACGTCTTAATAGTCTAAGTCCCAGAGGAAAGTGAGGTTAGAGCCTAGGTATCACAACAGAAACCTAATTCGCTGTAACCTATAGCTCTGATACCAATCTGTCACACCCCGAAATTATCAGAGCTTGGCGTGACTGGACTGGTATCGTCATTGCACAGCGGAAGCAAATAAGCTAAGTATTTTAGAAAATGAACGCCACTAAGTACTCGACTCTTCATGGTTCTCCTATTCCAACCGTGCCCTGTCTTAAAATGCAACCTGAGAAAGAAACATGCGAAAAAGTCAACATAAAGTTGAGCGAGTTCATAGTTTGTTTGTAAAAGATTTGAAATAAATCTTTTGAGTTGTGAAAGGTTTGAAATAAATCTTTTGAGTTGTGAAATATTTGAAATAAATCTTTGGAATAACCGGTTTTTGAAATAGTATTGAGAAAACGAATTTAAAAATCATTTTCTTGCCAAGTTATACGGAAACGTTGTGTTTGTAACACGTTATGTTCATAAAACCATGTATTTGTAAAGTCTTGTATTTGTAATGTTCGCATAACCGTCAATTCCCACCCTGACTTGACTCCATACCCGCATAATTCTTTGAATTTGTATAAAACATGGTAGTTAATTTGTATGAACAAGAAGTTTCCGTAAGTATAAAATCCCTGGTATGTAGCAAATAAGGAAAAAGAGATCACCAATGGTTTGCAAGGCCATTGATATGTGTGAAGTGCAAGTAGGAAGACTCAAACCTAGCAAATTTATGCGTTGGGTACAAAGTCACCCCGAGGTCCGTTCTGTTTGGGCCTGGGGCTGGGCTCGCTACACCCAGATAGATCTACCGCTCCTGTCCCTCGGTCCTACAATGAGGATTAATGATCCCAAGTTGCGCCTACCCACTCACATGATCTGTACGTTCTAACCCTCCTTACGCTAACCATACCATGTATAAAAGTGTCTGTAAAAATTGTAACATGTATTTTACCCCAGCCTCTAAGGCTGATCCTCCCCAGCCACTAAGGCTGGCCTCCCCAGCCACTAAGGCTGGCTCCTCATTCTCTATATATCATTACCAAACGATCCATCCCTAGTCATGAAAATCATTCATTTCGATAATACACCTTTGTTTTGTAAAAACCGGTATGTTTAGTATAAACCTTTCGTAAATCATTTGAGTTCCTTGAAATCCCTTCGTAATATGATTTAGAAATACTAGTGTTGCGTTTGTTAAAAACTTTGTTTGTTTTTGCAAAACGTGCATGTCTTTCCACCCCGAAAACATTTACAAAACTGTAAAACAGTAAAAAGTGGGGTTATGAACTCAGCTGAATATTCCTGTGCAAAGCTAGCTAATTTACGACTTCGTGATGTCGTTTCCAAGGCTCGACCTGCTAGCGTGCATTCTACAGTATTCCTAACACGGAATATCTAATAAGTTTCGAATAATGTGGTAACTAATCTACGTGTTACCGAGCTCTACCGAATCGTTGATCGAACGATTTGACGGTAAATAGTTAACTTAATGAAAATGACTAAGTTAAATTGCCGCGAGAAGTTGTTTGAGTATGTAGGAATATCCGTATGAAAGTATTATATAATAAGCTTGTATTATATATATATTGCGTCTTGTATATTTTTGCCAAAATACATGTATATGCCGTTTCGGCGTTCGTAATAAATATAAAATATTATATTTATTCTATAAGAACTTCATCGAGTCGTTGAATAGATAGACTGTATCTATTTTGTAAAAGAATTCGTGTGTTTGAAATAAATATACATCTATATTTATTTTATAAAACAAGATCGTGTTGTTTGATATTCGAAATAAATATATAAGCTATATTTATTTTGTAAAAAGGATACGAGTTAACGACGTTCGAAATAAATATAACATTATATTTATTTGTAAAAGCGTTTGGAAATATCAAGGTTTGAAGTTTTATAAACTCGAATTCCATTAAGCGTCGTTTTTGAAATATAATACGTGTCGTGTTTAAGGGTTTTTCTCGAAAAACGGGCAGAGTTTCCTCTGTTTTTGGACGCCCCCGACAACACAAGTTGTCGTTTTATTTTCAAAAATTCAACACAATTTAATCAATTTTAATTCAACAATTAATCAATCAAATTATATAACTTTCGCCAAATACGTCAAATTATAAATCATTATTTTAATTGATCGGTTCAAGCTCGTTCCTCACGTATTTAATAAAATTATGAAATAACGGAATAAAACGCGCCGTTAATCTTTACCATCTTCTTGTGTCGAAACGCCAACTCAGTTGACCGAGTCAACCGGGTTGACCGGCTGAGTTGACTCTCTGAGTTGACTGTGTTGACTCGGTTAACCGAGTTTGACCGAGTTGAACTTGTTGACCTGAGACGAGTCTTGATTGAGTCGACTCACTGACTGAGTCAACCGAACCGAATCTGAATCCATGACGAGTGACCTGCTGATTTGTCGACTGAACCGGAACCCGAACCTCAGCTCGAACCATGCCCACTCCGAACCATCACCAAGTCCGAGCCAAACATAACCTGAACACGATCTGGACACGAACGAACCGAACATCTTCAACAATCAGAGAAGAGAAGAAGGGAAGAAGGGAAGAAAGGGGGAACCAATTATTACCGGAAACTTGTCGGATAAGGTCTTGGACCGCCGGACTTTTGTCATTGACCACCGGATAAACGAACCAACCGCCGGGTAATCGAGCCGACCGCCGGTTTCTCTCTTTCCCCTTCAGTCTCTCTCTCTCTCGTCGTCTTTCTGCGCAGCACCGTCACTCACCACCACCATCGCCGGCTCCTCCACCGCCACCCTCTCTCTTTCACCGCCTCTTTCTATCTCTTCGTCTCTCTCTCCTCCCGAGTCTCTCTCTCTCTGCCTCGTCTCTCTCTCCGCTTTGTCTCCGCCGTCACACCACCACCGGACTGTGGTGGTGGTGGTCGGTGAAACAGTGCGCGCCCGTTCGTCGGTCACGGTAATAATCGCGAAAAATTGTATCGTTGTCGTCTTTAATCCGTTTTTCGATCCGGTTTCGACTGTAGTTACTAAAATTAAATTACGAAGCTAAAATATATCGTAAAAATTTATTATTTGACGGCGTCGTCAGTATCTTGTACGGTTTCAATCCGTTGCCGTTTGACGTTTCACAGGCGTCTCTGTAAACCACCGTTAGCGCAGTGTAAAGTCGGATAAACGTTCCCAGGCACTCCAAAGGCCTAATTAAGTTAATTCGCGCTGTAAACACCATTTATTATCGCGTTAATCTCTTGTTAATCATGTAGTTAAGAGCCGTAAATCACGGGTTGTCACATTACACATGCACTGTTTGTTACGCATGTAGTTCGTTTGATTTATGAAGACCACTGGAGGGCTTCATTCCGATTTGTTATTTTATCCAAACTCAAATATCATTCTGCTTTTTGCACTGTGAACTGCATTATTGCAAAACGGTGACTCTTTGATATCGAGTCAATGAATTTTGTTAAACCATTGAGGTAAAGAATTTATATTTTTATAAATATGTATAAAAATACGTTTGAGGTATACTCTTATTTAAAGTTTATGTTTAATTTAATATTAGTTTTATTGTTAGTAATAATATATTAATAGTAGTAGTATTTTTAGATACTAGGGTTATTGTCAAGGGCAGATATTGAATAGCCTAGCCTTAGTTAGGCATGGACTGATCACCTATGCTTAAACAAGGCAGCACTAACCAATATCCAACCATGATAATAACTAGTTAATGTATATAAATTAAAGTCATTATACTTATTTAGTAAATTTTAATTATATATAAAAAAATATTTTACTTTGTATTGTAAAGGAGAAGACATATTTTCATAAAACAATACAAGAATTAGAGGGACGAATAAAATTATATAAATAATTGTTTATCACATGTTTTGTGGTAACTATGTACCATAACGCTCTGGCAAGAAAATGACCATATAAGAATAATATGGTAGTCATCAACTACGTTTGGTTAAGGGAACATTGTAATCTATAAGAAGAGTCCCCGTTTTCACTTATTTACAACATTTGTAAATACATTCACAACGTTATATGGTTTCAAAATGAAAATAAGTAATCACATAGAATCGACCCATTAAGTGTTATATATTTACAAATACTTTTGTACAATAAATATTTTTACACATTTATTTACAACTTTCATTTAACGTTATAAATAATAGTGATTTCTTTTACAAAATAATAATATTAAAATATTTTGTAATGTAATAAACTTCATTGCGGTGTTTTATAATATATATTAATATAAGTTATTTTACATAGTATAGTAAAATACTAAAATAATATTTATTTAAAAGTGGTGACCATTTACATATAGTAAAAATGCGTAACAAATAATATATATTACATAGTATTTATATTTGATATGTAAGATACGGTTCAAACAGGGACACAAATAATATATATTACATTTGCTTTACAAATATAATATAATGGTTGGTCATGCCAAAACAACTTGTTCTTATTATATTTCGATCTCTAGGACATAGTATGAAAAATATGGTCACTAATAGTGTACTATCACATTGTTTCACAATTAAAACAACTTGGAACTCTAAACAATGATACACTAACTCTATTGTCTTTTGGTGTATCTTTGCAATTCACTCATCTCAACACTTTAATTTTCTCATATCATAAATATTTGACAAATCATTTTCATGCTTTTATTTCATTTGGAACCTGTCAATTCTAACTCTTCCTCAGTTGCCAATCAAAGTAAGCTTTCTTTTGACAAAGAATTTTATTAATTCTAAAAGTCTTTCACATTCATTTTAAAAATAGCTATTGATCATATATCTTTTGGCTTGAACCTAGTCACTTTGAAAATTATATCATTTCATCTCATTCGTTTGTCATCGATTTCTTGAACTAATTCAGTCGAACCATTGAGTCCTACTTATTGTACAACTCATATTCACAAAATTTGATATTTTAAATTCTGTGTCATCTACCTTAATATTGTTTTTATTGACTAAAATATGACATAAATCTAAAAGAAATATCGTAACCCAAATCTCGAGGACGAGATTTAAAACAAGGTGGGGAGAATGTAACATTCCTATTTTTATATAAGAATTATAGGTTTGGTTAAATTTATTAACCACTAGTAACTAGTTTATTCTTAATATAATTATTCAACCCAAATAGTTTTAAACACTATTTTATATAGTTGGTTAAAATAATATAATTAGTTGGCTTGTATATAGGTGACCTTTTATAAATAAAATAAAAGTATATAAGAACTTATTTTATTAAATAGGTAGACTACGGGTAAGTTAACTATAAGAAATATGAAGTACCTAGACGGGCCCATGAACCATTTAATAAATAAATTATAAAAATATATATTGTATTTTGAACCTATTCTATTTTTAATGAAACTTGGTTCAAAATGTAGACAAAAATATTCTCGTTCTAGTAACATAATTATTATTTTCTAGAACGTCATATTTTAGAAGTTATACGCACCAAAGAAGTAATCCAATTGAATTAATTATAATAATAAACTAATAATAAAACTTAAATTACATTTCAATTATTAAAATTGTCTACATATGTCGCTTATTAGAAGAATCAAAATATAATATAATATAAAATAATAAAATAAAATAATAATAACTAAAATTTAGTATACGTGTTCAAAGAATCTCAAAATTCTATCCATCCAATCTATGTGTCATAAAATAGTAATTCTACAAATTTAAAAGGATAGACGTGTCAAAATTTCATCCATCTAATCCCTACGTGCCATCAAATAATAATTTTATCCATATGTAGCCTCCAAAAAGTAGTATAAATAGATGGAGCCTTCAACTAAACAAATTGCTTCCATCTCTGTGTCCATACGCCTCCTCTCTTTCTTTCATACATACAGTTTTATTTTTGATCCTATCAAAATAATAAAGCTCTACCCTGTTTTAAGTGTTTTAAACTCCCGATCACCGCTACCCTTTCCGATTGATCTGAGCCTCATAACTTATGTCAGGGCTCTGCCCGACTAAGTTGTTGGGATTCTGTCTCGTGACATAGGGACAAGGTTGAATTAGGGGTACTATACTTAACACCATTACAAATATATATTTTTATATAGCTCATAAATTATACCCAAAATTCTACCAGGAGGTTTTCTAGTTAAACCCTAAAGTTACAAAGTGGGTCCATTTTCTTTTCTCACCGTTTTATTCCCTTTTTGTCCCAAACCATAACAATTCTCACCAAAACTATTATTTATTATTATATTTTGTTCACAAGGAAACCTTAGTTAAGACCCCTAAGTGATCCTGTATAAACCCTAAAGTTTTCAGAAGAACCAGAATCAGGATCAGGGCCCCAAAAACTCAGGGGGGGTAAACCCAAGTTACGATTATCCAAATAAAACGCTATCAAAATCGAATTTTACGAAACTACTGACTCGGCAAGCCTACACACACACGGGGCTACCCTATGACCCTTCGTGTCCCTTACGGACCGTAAGGGATGAGGCTTACGGTCCGTAAGCCGGGGTCAAATTTGGGTATAAATAGAGGGTGTTGGGACTTGATTTCTAGCACTGGAGCGACGTTAAAATTCGTTATACACTCCGAGATATTCCCTGATTAATACCAAACACACACATAAGCCGAACACTGCTACGATACAGGGTATTAACTCGATCGCTGCTACGATTCAATGTCCGATCGATTGAAACTATCCGACCGGATGTTTAAGTGTTACCCTTTGTCATTAGTCGTAATTCCGACAGGATGTTTGAGTACCACCCAAACTCGGGGAATACTCTGTCATTCGTTGTGAATCCGATGGATGTTTAAGTGATTGCACTTTGTCATTTTTCGTGAGGGTTTTAATCTCGTGAGTTATCGTAAATGCTGTATTAGTTACTTACCGAGTTCGTATGCACTAGGTTACAAGACTAATTAATAGACTAAGCTCTGCCCGTATAAATCTACAATGTATCAAGGCTTATCTGTATGCTAAACTATGCCGTATAAATATGCATGCTTATAATGTGAGTCATTCTCTTTTTATCAAATTACTTTCAAAATCATGTTTATTTTCAAAGGTTATAATTATAGTGATTAAGTTTATGTAATCACCAAGTTACAGCCGATATGTGGGGTTTTGTATACATTACTTGATAACCGTCACTATTGGACAACGAGTTAGCCAATGAGTGATATGACCATAGTCACAGACACCATTGGACAATGAGGTTACCGATGGATGGCCGAGTGACAAATACTGTGGGTAGTTGGTTTGATATCAGAAACATTGTAATCTCTCTTAATACTGTAAATTATAACAAACGTGTCGTTTTAGCAAAATGAATGATTCACCAGTATTTCCTGCTGACAAAATCTTTTTAAAACGTGTTTCAGGTAATTACAGTAGATTGGAGTAAGAGTTGGATACGGCACTGAAAGGCTTCAAGAAGTGGCTTATTTTATTTTATTAAATCAAATTAAGAAATATTGTTTTATGTTATCAAATTTATCTTTATTAAAGCTACCATTGTAAAACATGGGTTTATCCCATTTATTTAATAAATAAAATCCGGTGTTTCCTAAACTCTGATATTTTTCCTAACTCACGATCCTGATGAAATTTCCGCTGCAATATTTTTCAAAATAATCACCGGTACCACTTGGCTGTTCGCGGCTCTCGATTCCGTCCAGGGTGGATCGGGGGTCGTGGCAGTAAAGGTAACCCGGTAAATATTAGGATTTAAAATAAATAAACCTAATATTTAATAAAACGTGAATAAATGGTTTTAAGGAAATAAAGTTTATAAGAAACCTGAATTAACGGGACTTAAAATAAACTGAGTCATAATTTCCCCGAACCCACTAGGTTAACTAGGAATATTTAACCTAGTTAATAAGTGAGAATAGTGTTAGAAATAGTTAGGTTGTGGCCTACTTAATAACTAACCAAACATGAGGGACCAAACTAGGATATCTTGAAAAATGGTTTTAATAAAAAAAAAACAACACAACACACACTTTAAGTGTGTGTGCGTGCGTGCGTGGGGATGGCCAGGAGAAAGCTTCCATGGAGCTTTAGCCCTAAATTCAACAAAATGGTCAAATTGAAGGTCAAATCTAACCCAAATCAAATGCATGAACACGTATAAACGATCACCAAGTCGTGGGAATCTTAAGGTATGTCACAAAACCTAGATTGATTAAAGTTGAAATTCGAGACAAGTAGGTTACTTGCAAATAGATGGTTGGGTTATGATCCAAAGTCGAAATTGAATGTATATGCAGAAAGAAAAGCGTGGCATGGATGCAAGGTAAGTAAAGCTTACACTCTAATTATTTAATACCTAATGATTTTATAGGTTATGAATGATAAGTCTTATTTAAATTATGATGTTCCGACACGACAAGTGCGGTCCGGAACAAAAGACAATGGTCATAAACATGTTGAATGAATAAAAAGGAGCTAATATGGTTAAATAGTCATGAAATGACTAAAAGATAACGAGTTTTTAATAATTACCTTATATGGTAAACCAATGCAAATATAAGGGTAAAATAGTACTTTAGTCACTTGTTGACAATAACCGTTAGTTTGGGGAAACATACGTCATAGCGTGGGTTATGTAACGACTCTCATCAAAAGTCATAATTATTAAATTAATTTGACCAATAGGAAACCCTAATTGAGACACCCAAGTAATTCTGTGCAAACCCTAAAATTTTTATAATTTTCAGAATCAGGATTAGGGCCCCTAAAACTCAGGGGGGGCATTCCCTACTTTACGATTATCTGAATTACGTGCTCTCCAAGCTGAATTTTTAGAAAGTACCAAGTCATCAGAGCTAGTCCCACACGTGGCTACACTATAGCAGCTTTGTGTCCCATACGGACCGTAAAGCTGTGAGTCTTACGGTCCGTAAGATGCCATACGGACCGCAACATCAGCAAGCTTACGGTCCGTAAGCTAGTCAATTTTCGTGTATAAATAGCAGGCATTGGGACTGACTTCTGTGCATTTGTTCGACGAAGGAATTCACTTCAGGCACTGAGTTCTGTTCGATTTACTACAATTAACACACACTAAACTCTAATTAAGTATAGCGGGGTGCTGCAGAAAAGGGTATTAGTACAATCGCTGCTACGATTTATTTATCCAACGATCAAGATATTCAATGAATGTTTAAGTGCCGCCCACATTAGGGTTATACTTTATCGTTCGTCATTAATTTGACGGATTGTCGTTAATTCGATAGGTAAAGTATTATACTTTATCGTTCGTTGTTAATTCAACGGATCATCGTTAATTCGATGGGTAAAGTATTATACCTTGTCGTTCGTTGTTAATTCAACGGATCATCGTTAATTCGATGGACAAAGTATTGCATTTTGTCATTCATTGTGAGAATTTGATCTCGTAAATTATCGTAAATGCTGGATTGATTACTAATTCCAAATTGTGTGCTTGTTATTGAAATTAGGATAAAAGGCTAATCAGTAGGCTAGGCTCTGCCAGTATAATTCTGCAATGTGAGTCATTCTCCTTTTCTCACAGTTTGTGAGTTATTCTCTCTTTTTATCAAATTGCTTTATACAACTATTCTCACCGTTTGTGAGTTATTTTTATTAAATATTTTACAATACTCCAAATTATTTCAAGATTATAATTACAGGGACTAAGTCGTGGATATCTTGAATTACTGGTTAGTGGGGTATTGTGCACATTACTAATTTCTCCCAGTTAGGTTCATTGACCTACTCGGGATAATCACTGTTGGGTTCATTGACCTACAGGGATAATCGTCACTATTTAGGTTCATTGATCTAAATAGTGGTATGACCATCGTCACCATTGTGACTTGTCACCATTGTGACAGAATGCCAGATAAAAATAAGATAGAAGCCATTGTAATCGCTCTTATGCTGTAATTGATAACTATGCATCATTATGCAAAATAGAATGATTCACTCAGTATTTCCCGCTGACAAAACCTTTTTCAAACATGTTTCAGGTGATCTGTTGTAATTCAGGAAAAGTGCTGGGGAGCATTTCAAGCTTAAGATAGTGGCTCAATATAAAATAAAGAAATGATTTTGTAATATCACGCTTTTATAGTAAAAACCTACTATTGTAAATTATCGGGGTTTTATTCCGAATTGTGAAATAAAATAATAGGGGAAAAATTTTAGCTTTAAGCGATCCTGTTTTCCGCTGTAAAACTCAATTAAATAAATACCGCAGTATTTTCTGCTGCGGCTCGTGAAACGGGTCAAACCGGGTCGTGGGCCGTGACAGAAAAAGGTGGTATCAGAGCCACTGGGTTAAGCTAATTAAGTATTTAGAAATACTTAATTTTTCCTGATTACTATTATATGATTATGTGTTTTATTAACTGGCTATTTGTTAATTTTAATATGGGCATATTTTTATATATATATAGTAATATTTATTGCTCTATCATCGTTAATCGAAAAATATTATATATAAATTTATTTGATTAATATATGGAATTACCTAATATAGTATTACTATATTGTGGTAAAGAAATTATATTTTTTTTATGTTTGAAGTATACTCTTATTTAAAATTATTGTATAGTTATTTATTATTAATAATTTTATTATTAATAATAGTGGTATTAAGATTATTTTTAAATACTAAGATTATTATCAAAGGCAGATATTGGATAACCTAGCCTTAGTTAAGCATGGACTGATCACCTATGCTTAAACAAGGCAGCATTAACCAAATATCCACCATGATAATGACTAGTTAATATATATAAATTAAGTCATCATACTTATTTAGTATATAGATTTTGATATGTTAATCACTGTAAATAGTAAATATAAATCTTTAAATATTCTGATTTAAAGTTTAGTATTTTTATTATCTACAGTCTAGAAAATTTATAAATAAATTACAAATAAAAACCTAGTATGTTTTAATTTTTAGTTGTTTTGGTAATATGAAATACTATTTAAAAAGTTGTTCTATAAAATTTTAGTATGATTTAATAATTATGTGTATTTTGTTAAATAGCATGAGTGATTTGTCGGAAGCCCTTCAGAATTTAAATCTCTATCCAGTAAGAATAGAAGTTTCCAGAGATTTTAATAGGTATATTCCAGACATAGAAGGACCTATAGAATTTAACGCTTTGCCTCTCAAGAAACCTAAGCCTAAGAAAATGGAAATTGGGGAAAGCTCTAGGCAAATTGAAGAGTTACCATCTCAAGAAGAACTAGATTTTATAATGGCAAACGATGATACTATTGAACCTGTTAATGAAAATAATTTTATGAACTTAGAACCATCTATTCCAAATTCTTCAAATAACTGGAATATAGAAGAATGGTTGGATAATGAAATACTGTTACAAAACCATCCCTATAGGCTTTTTCCTAAATTTAATCCAGAACCTTTACCAAATTTACCAATAAGTAACGAGAATAGGATTGAATTCCATTATTTTGACAACATGGATGCTGGAAATAGGATCCAAGAGACTTTGGGACAAATCTCCTGGAAATACGACGAGAAGAAACGCCGCTACTAGAACATCATCTAACAAAGGATAGGGGATTATGAAACTGTGTTTGTGTAATAGTAATAGTAAAATCAGTATGTGTAAAATAAATAATAAAACGGGTGTATATAGAAACATGATATAAGGAAATATTAGAAAAGTTACAATTTTGTTTGTATATTCGTTTATGTGATTATGTGCAACTAAATTGTGACATTGGATTATTTCCTTTATACTAATTATGTATCTATAAAATAGATATCAAATGGAAAACGCTAATAATGAACCAGTTAATGAGGGTAATCAATCTGAGCAACAATCGGGGAACCAATATGTGACTAGGCAAGATATAGAAAATATCATTGCTCAAGGGATAGCCAACACTATTCCAGGAATAGTTGCTCAAGGGATAGCCAATGCTATTCCAGCAATTATTGCTGCTGTTAAAAATCCAATTGAACCTCAACAAGTTATTCCTAGTAAACGCATTTCTGAAGATAATTTCAGTAATAGCATAAATGGAGGTAGTAATCATGTTAATCATAATGAACCACGGCAAGCTCCGCTCCCTAAGAAAAAGGAAAGTTGCAACGCCTGGTTGCACTTACAAAGAATTTCTTGCTTGTAAACCCACTGAGTTTGCAGGCAATGAAGGAGCGACTGCAGCACTGCGTTGGTTAGAGAAAACCGAGGCAGTAATTGCCATAAGTAAATGTGCTCAGGATGATCAGGTTATGTATGCATCAAACCTTTTCAAAGAAGTAGCGCTAGAATGGTGGAATACGGTGTTACAAGCAAAAGGAAGAAGGATGGCGTATGCTATGAACTGGAAAGAATTTAAGAGCATTGTAGAAAGAAAATTCTGTCCTGAGTATGAAAAAGATCAAATGGCAAATAAGTTTCTAACCCACCGGATGGTGGATGTAGATTGTCGAGGGTATACTACGATATTCTTCGAGTATGCTAGAGTAGTACCAACCCTGGCTTCGCCAGAACCGGTACTTATTTCTCGTTATATTTGGGGATTAATTTCCGAAATCCGTAATATTGTCAAAGCTGCGAAACCTCGCACAATTGATGATGCAGTAGAATTAGCTAATACTATGACTGATGAGCTAGTACGGACAAGAGAAGAAAATAGAAGGAAGGAAGTAGCCCAAAAGATTACCCAAGAATTCAGTTCGGGTAACCATAACCATTTCAAGAAAGGAGGGAATGGGCAATCTTCTACTAGTCCATTTTGCAATTTTTGCAAAAGGAAGCATTTTGGAAGATGCAAAGGATATTGCAATTTTTGCAAGATTCCAGGGCATCAAGAAGAAGATTGTAGGAGGAAGAAATTTTCAGTTTGCTACAACTGTAGGGAAACTGGACATCTTAGGCCAGATTGTCCAAAATTGAATAAACCATTTGATAATAAAGACCAACCAGCAGAAGGAGCAAAAAGGAATGCGAGAGCCTTTCAGCTGACTACTCATGAAGTCGAGATGATTCCAGATGTGATAGCTGGTATGTTCTTAGCTTACAACGTTTACACAAAAGTATTATTTGACTCTGGTGCAAACCAAAGTTTTATAAATACTTTACTCTGCCAAACTCTTAACTTACCGTTAACCAGCATTAGATAAATTTCTATATTAGAAACGGCAGATAGGAATTCAGTTAAAATAAATAAGGTTATGCAGAACATAGAAATAAGTTATAAGTTTTCTGCAACCCTATTATCTATGAAATTAGTTGAATTCAATGTTGTGATCATTATCTGTGATCAGAATTTCTTAGAAATTCAATCAACCTTCGGAGAAGTAATTATGATTACAGGAGATAAACCATGTAAGTTTATGAAGTTCATATCAGTAATAGAAATTGCTAATTATGAACGAAGGCAAAGGAATAGTATATATGATTTCAGTAAATCATTAATACTAAAGATACAGAATTTAAGGAAATTTCTGTAAATCTAGAATAACCAGATATAATTCCAGAAGATTTACCTGGATTACATGGAGATAGAATTTAAAATTCATCTAATTCCAGGAATTTTACCGATAAGCCAGGGAACCTTATCGGTTAGCACAATATTGGTTGTTAAGAAAAAGAAAAGCTTTACTCCAAAATTTTTGAAGAATAAATTTTAGCTGAAGTGCAATTTTAGGTCATATGGTGAATCATGAAGGTATTCACTTAAATCTTGCTAAGATAGCAGTAATTACCAAATGGAAGATTCTGCAAACCGCAATGGAAATTAGGAATTTTGTAGGTTTAGTATTATAGACAGTTTATTAAGGAATTTTCAAAATAGCTATACCATTAACTAAAGCTAACCTGTAAAACAGTTAAGTTTGATTAGAGAGGAAGAAGTTTTTTTAGGAACTAAAGATTTTGAAGTATAAGGTAATACTTCAAAGCTATGATTTGGATATATGTTAATACAACGCAAAAAGGTAATTGCGTATGCCTCAAGCCAATTGAAAAAGTCCGAAGAAAACTATACCACTCAAGAGTTATAATTAGGAACCATAATTTTTGCCTTAAGATTTGGAAACATTATCCGTATGGAAGTAAGGGTACTATCTATATGGATTATAAAAATTTAAGATATATATTTTTGGGCAAAAAGAATTGGAGGCGAAGGAAATGAATGAAAATCCTAAGTGACTACAACTATGATATTTAGTATCACAAAGGAAAAGCTGAAAACGGCAAGAGATAGTCATAAGAATTATGCAGATAATAGATAAAAGCCGTTGGAGTTCGAGTTGGAGACAAAATATAATTGAAAATATCTCCTTGGAAAGGAGTGGTTAGATTTGGTAAGAAAGGGAATCTAAGACCAAAGTATGTAGGATCATTTCCAGTAATTCAACATATTGGATCAGTTACTTATAGTTACAACTACCAGGAAGGTTAGTTGGAATACATGATATATTTTATATATCCAATCTCAAGAAATGTCTATCAGATGAATCTTTGGTAATACCTTTCCAAGATATAAGGTAAACAAATAATGTTAAGTAAAGTAGGATTCAAAGACAGGATCCTAATATACGTGGAAACTGGAATCAAAAAGGTAGAGAGAGTATTCTCAATTATTCCAGTAAATCTCGAGGACGAGATTTTTATTAAGTTGGGGAGAATGTAACGACTCTCATCAAAAGTCATAATTATTAAATTAATTTGACCAATAGGAAACCCTAATTGAGACACCCAAGTAATTCTGTGCAAACCCTAAAATTTTTATAATTTTCAGAATCAGGATTAGGGCCCCTAAAACTCAGGGGGGGCATTCCCTACTTTACGATTATCTGAATTACGTGCTCTCCAAGCTGAATTTTTAGAAAGTACCAAGTCATCAGAGCTAGTCCCACACGTGGCTACACTATAGCAGCTTTGTGTCCCATACGGACCGTAAAGCTGTGAGTCTTACGGTCCGTAAGATGCCATACGGACCGCAACATCAGCAAGCTTACGGTCCGTAAGCTAGTCAATTTTCGTGTATAAATAGCAGGCATTGGGACTGACTTCTGTGCATTTGTTCGACGAAGGAATTCACTTCAGGCACTGAGTTCTGTTCGATTTACTACAATTAACACACACTAAACTCTAATTAAGTATAGCGGGGTGCTGCAGAAAAGGGTATTAGTACAATCGCTGCTACGATTTATTTATCCAACGATCAAGATATTCAATGAATGTTTAAGTGCCGCCCACATTAGGGTTATACTTTATCGTTCGTCATTAATTTGACGGATTGTCGTTAATTCGATAGGTAAAGTATTATACTTTATCGTTCGTTGTTAATTCAACGGATCATCGTTAATTCGATGGGTAAAGTATTATACCTTGTCGTTCGTTGTTAATTCAACGGATCATCGTTAATTCGATGGACAAAGTATTGCATTTTGTCATTCATTGTGAGAATTTGATCTCGTAAATTATCGTAAATGCTGGATTGATTACTAATTCCAAATTGTGTGCTTGTTATTGAAATTAGGATAAAAGGCTAATCAGTAGGCTAGGCTCTGCCAGTATAATTCTGCAATGTGAGTCATTCTCCTTTTCTCACAGTTTGTGAGTTATTCTCTCTTTTTATCAAATTGCTTTATACAACTATTCTCACCGTTTGTGAGTTATTTTTATTAAATATTTTACAATACTCCAAATTATTTCAAGATTATAATTACAGGGACTAAGTCGTGGATATCTTGAATTACTGGTTAGTGGGGTATTGTGCACATTACTAATTTCTCCCAGTTAGGTTCATTGACCTACTCGGGATAATCACTGTTGGGTTCATTAACCTACAGGGATAATCGTCACTATTTAGGTTCATTGATCTAAATAGTGGTATGACCATCGTCACCATTGTGACAGAATGCCAGATAAAAATAAGATAGAAGCCATTGTAATCGCTCTTATGCTGTAATTGATAACTATGCATCATTATGCAAAATAGAATGATTCACTCAGTATTTCCCGCTGACAAAACCTTTTTCAAACATGTTTCAGGTGATCTGTTGTAATTCAGGAAAAGTGCTGGGGAGCATTTCAAGCTTAAGATAGTGGCTCAATATAAAATAAAGAAATGATTTTGTAATATCACGCTTTTATAGTAAAAACCTACTATTGTAAATTATCGGGGTTTTATTCCGAATTGTGAAATAAAATAATAGGGGAAAAATTTTAGCTTTAAGCGATCCTGTTTTCCGCTGTAAAACTCAATTAAATAAATACCGCAGTATTTTCTGCTGCGGCTCGTGAAACGGGTCAAACCGGGTCGTGGGCCGTGACAGGTTATAATGGGTCAAGGGAATCAATTGACGACTTACAAGTAAAACGACTATACGGTGTAAACCGGAGTTAGTTGTATGGATAAGATGGTAATAAAAATCATCTCATAGAGTTTCATGTCCTTTAGACCAAACGGGTCAAAAGGTGAAATTATCACCCTTTGGCAATATCGACTAATGGTTTGTTGAGCTATATGATTATAGGAATAAATATCAGATGGATATGTACATCGCTATTGCTTAGCGGCTACTAATTCAAGGTATCGAAATGGGTCAATATATTGATCCGAGTCAGGTATGTGTATTTAGAATTAAAATTAAGTGAGTGGATTGGTTAAAGGTCCAATAAAGTCCTTTGATGTAAAGGATGGAGCGAAGTTGACAAAAATGCCCTTGATAGGTATATTAAATTGAGGAGGTGCATGTGAAATAAAGTCCTTTAAAACGGGTTTAAATTGTGTAAGAAACCTGTGATTAGAACCTAACATGGTAGATAATATTAAATTGAGGAGGTGCATGTGAAATAAAGATCAAACAAATATGTTTGTTTGAGAAATGCATAAACGGGTTAAAATTTGGTAAAAAGGTAATGATTCGAAGGCTTAGAAGTCTCAAAATTTATTATGCCGGATGTTGGATTTTAACTCCATAAGATGGAGAATTAAATTACAAGCGCGTAGGAAAAAGAATCGGGTAAAACGGATTAAAAACGAGAGAGTTATGCTCGTTTCCGTGAAATCGAGTCATGCTGGGAATTATGCAGCACCAGCATCAACATTCTGTCGAAACAAGACCGTGGCGTCGCGCCACGGCCAGGCCCTTTTGCCGTCGCGCGTGGCGACGGCCTAAACCCTGAATATTATGTTTTTTTTGGTGTATTTTGATTATTTGACCCAATTTTCTTGTTGTACTTGTTATTTAACCATCAAAACTGACTTCTAAGTTGGTTTTGATCATAGGTGAATGTCAAGAGTCCTGGATGAAGATCAAGTGGCGAGCAAGAACCGAACACACGTTAAATGAAGCTTCTGCGTCAAATCTTGAGTTGTTTTGCTAAAAGTGAATTATGTAAACATTTATAAACATGCTTTCGAAATGTTGTATACATAAGGGAATGTTAGTATGACAAGTTTTTGTGAAGTCACATTTTAGCAATTTAAAATGTGTATCTTATTATTAAAATCTTGATAAATTGAGACGGGCGTTACAAGTTGGTAATCAGAGCTCAAGGTTAAAAGAGTAAGTGTGTTCGGATCGAGGCTTGATCGCAAATACGGTAAGTACATGTATGTTAATAAGTTTAGCATGCTAAAGTGTTGTAAACAACACATAAGGCTATCGTGTGATACACGATACCTCAATTAAAGGATGAATATAGTTGACGAAATTGCGCGCGTTGACGCGTATATTAGAAAATCCTTGTATTATAATACAGGCGACTATGGAAGTTCATGTTATTAATTCTTGCAAATGTTTTAATTGAAGGACACTCGCATCAGAAGATAGCGAGAGTTTAACAAATGACGGATTTGAAGAAGGAACGGTCCAAAGAGTATGCTCATCAAGGACCTAAATCGTGTAGCGATCGCGAACAAGGCTAATGGCAAAAGAAGCCCGATAGGGCAAGCATTACCAGGTGCACATTTTAAATTTAATTGCACAAATAGTAATATACAACAAATACGTAGAGATTGAAAGTTGCATATGTAGATTAAAAACTTGGAAAACCCCGAATAGAAAATCTATCCGGGATATTGTTTCCAAGAAAAACAAATAGAGGCATTACATACATGGGGTGTAATGTGAAAATTATAAAAATGTCATGTATACCAGGTATTGATCGCTTACTCTGGCCAAGTAAGAGGTGAGCACGTGGTACCATGAACTTTTTATGATGGACATGCTTACATTCAATGTAGTAAGGACGGGGTGAGTGGGACAAATTAAAAAGTACCCAAATGAATCAGATAAGCAAAATATTTGATAATAATGTAAACGCAGAGCCGAGTGACGGAAGCGTATTATATTAGGATAATGAGCCCGAGTGAAGGGACAAAGAAACATGTAAAATAATTAAAGTATGCACTGGGAGGGAGTGTACTTACACTCGAACCCGGAGAATGCAAACATGTAAAACGATTAAGGTGTGCACTGGGAGGGAGTGTACTTACACTCGAACCCGGAGAATGCAAACATGTAAAACGATTAAGGCATGCACTGGGAGGGGGTGTACTTACACTCGAACCCGGAGAATGCAAACACGTAAAATGATTAGGATATGCATTGGGAGGGAGTGTACTTACACAAGAACCCGGAAAATGCAAATATGCCTCTTAACGGACCGTTTTTGTAAAAACGTCAAACTTGAGGACAAAGTCGGAATATAAATGTGAAGCGAAGTCTTAATGCATACCGGAAGGGTTGCAATAATAAAGACTTCGGTAAAACACCTGGTTGATGGGTAAGGATTGAACACATGCCTAGACCGAGAAACGGGAAACCGGATGGAAAGTTAAAAGACTCGGGTTTTGAGTGAAAGACCTAAGGAAATAGCCTACGAGGCTAAGTGAAAGAACCTACGGATCAATAAAGGAAAACGAGGGAACTTGCTACGATTCCTCGCGTAAAACGAGAACGGAAAAGATTAAATTATGCGTTGTCAATTTCCTTGATATGAGTAATTGACTTAGTTAAAAGGAAAAACGTTAAACAAAAAAATTCAGTTTTAGTAAGAAACAACGTTTTAACAAATATGAATATTATGAGACGAATTCGGAAAATGATTAATTTCAAAGAATATAGATCTTAACACCGATAGGTGCAAGGCAATGCATTCGAAAGAAAGAATTTCAATAATAAAAGTTAAAAGAATTTCGATAATAAAGATGTGAGCATTTAGTTTTTTTCTTCTATTTTTTAATATTCAGTATTATTTTTCTTATATAACTTGCAATATATAATGTTTCATATTAAACCAATATGGTATTATGATGAATGTTGATATAAAAATTATTAAAAAATAATGTGTATATTATATAATATATTATAGAGTAAACTGTAATTTTACCCCCTGGGGTTTAGGGTGATTGGCACCCTTACCCCCCCCCCCTAACGAAATAATTGCAATTTTACCCCCCAACGTTGATGTTATGTCGCAAGTTTACCCCATGTTAACAGATTCTGTCAAGTCAACGTTTGTTTTGACTGTTATAATGTGTGAAAAGTCGTTTTTGCCCCTGTCTTATTAAAATTATATAAAAAATCAAGAATCAAGTTCATCATCATCAGTTCATTCTGGGTGTTGGAAGCTAGATCCACAAATCACCTACAAACAATTACTCTCATAATTCATTCAAGATCAAATTTACACAAATCATCAAACCCTAAGTGCCCTAACAACAACAACAAATCCAGATCCACAACACAAATCACAAAATCAACGAAACAAGTTCATCATCATCAGCAGCAGTTCATTCTTCATCGTCATTATCATCATCAGCAGTTCATTCTGGGTGTTGGAAGCTAGATCCACAAATCACCTACAAACAATTACTCTCATAATTCATTCAACCCTAAGTGCCCTAACAACAACAACAAATCTAGATCCACAACACAAATCACAAAATCAACGAAACAAGTTCATCATTATCATCATCATCAGGTTCATCATCATCATCGTCAGTTCATCACTACCACCACCTCCTTCTCCTATTCTGACCACCGCCACCGTCAACCGGAAAACTGAATCAGCAAAATACTCATCCCACCACTCTCTCTCTCTCTCTCTCTCACCTCTGCCCTTGCAAACCTCCGCCAACGCCGTTCACACCTCTGCAGCTCTGCCCTTCCCCACCTTCATCAAGTTCCTCAAGTTCCCAGATTCATCATCAAGTTCATCAGTTCAGTTCATCATCATCAGTTCCCCCAACACCTTTTGAAAGTTCCCAGATTCTAATCCTTAACTAACGAAATCAAACCTGTTGAAAGCTCTTCAATGTTTTCCCAAAGTTTCGACCAATTTCCGGCAACGCTTTAGGGCCAAACAGAAGCGTAGCAACACCGTCAATAACCGCAAGCTCCGGCACACCTAAACCGAACATACAATTAACCGATAAACCTGTGTTTTTTACTGGATCTGTGTGCGTGAACCAGATTCAAGGGTTTGAAAGTGTTGGTGAACAAGGATGAATTGGAAGAAGATAAAAGTGTTGGTGATGTGCGTGGTGGTGTGTAGAGTGAGTTGAGATTCAGTGCGGTTGATGAAATCGCCATTTTTGTAGAGAATTTGTTGCAGATTTGATGGAAAGTTGTAGAAAGATATTTTGGAGTGAGTTGAAATAAATGAGTGGAAAGGAGGTAGGTAGAGATGTTGACTCTGAAGATGATGATCAAATTATTTATTGTTTATTTTTGTAGAGAATTTGTTGTTACTTGAAGACGATGATGATAATTTGAAGATGATGATGGATTGTGAGTTATTTGAAGATGATGATGATAATTTGATTTTATAAATAATAATAATAATAAATATAGGGTAAGATTACCAAAATACCCTTACCTATAAGGGTCAAACTACCGTTGACTGACGCCGTGTGACAACCCGTGATTTACGGCACCTAATTACGTGATTAGCAGATGATTAACGCAATAATAATTAGTGTTTACAAAGCAAATTAACTTAATTAGGCCTTTGGAGTGCCCAGGAACGTTTAATCCGACTTTACAGTGCGCGAACGGTGGTTTACAGAGAAGCCTGTGAAACGTTAAACGGCAACGAACTGATACCGTACAAAATACTGACAACGCCGACAATTATGAATGTTACACGAATATTTTATGTCTATGAAATAAATTTCGTGAATTTATTGGGCTTCCGTGCGACACAAATGCAACATGAACTAAAAACGCGATAGCAGGAAACGCATCGGCAACAAAACGGAAGCGACGGAGACGCCTGTCACCTTCGAAACTTACATTTTACGCTATATTTAGCTCCGTAATTAATTTTAGTGACTACAGTCGAAACCGGATCGAAAAACGGATTAAGGATGGCAACGATACAATTTTTCGCGATTATTACCGTAATCGGCGAACGGGCATGCAAACAACGACTACCGATCGTATTTTTGTGTATTTTAATTTTTGACGTTAAACGGAGTTCAGGGTTTTGACAACGGGTCTCGTAGGAATTGCGGGCCACTTACACACGAGATGGGCTTGTGGGCCCTGGGCCCAAGCCCAAAACCCACAAGCCTAAACCTACACATAGAGATTTTTGACTATCAAGATCCTATAAGATCCTATAAAATCCCTACAATCCTTCCAAAATCTATGCATAATCTTATAAAATCCCTATGTAATCTTTCCAAAATATTCACAAGATCATACAAGATCTCTTGAAAATCTTAACAAAATATTTACTAGATTTCTTTTATTGTTATATAAAAGACCCATACTCCCTCACCCTTTCATTTGTGCAGACAACCAAAAACACACACAACCTCACATTTACTCTCTCTCTCTCGATAGTTATACACACAGAAAACAATCAGACTTCATCCTCTCAAATTGAAGCTCACAACCAGCCACCGGCCTTCTTGTTTCTCCGACACACCACCCGCACAACCACCCTTCCCCCTTCCTCTCTCGGTTCCGGTGACCGGAGCCGGTTGCCGGTTCCCCTTTCTTCTCCGATCGCACATGACAGCAGCCCCCCCTCCCTCCTGCGAACAACAAAACGAACCACCACCACTGTTCGGTGGTGGTGCGGCGGTGCGACTCGGGGAGAGAGACGAGAAAGAGAAACGAGATAGAGAGAGGGTGTTGTATGAGAGAGAGAGAGACATCGGAGGTGGAGGATAACGACGGAGAGCGGCGGAGCTCCGCCGCTGATGTTGATTACGGAGATGACAGTTCAGGGCGGCGGCGGAGGTGAGCAGCGGCGGCCGGCAGTGGCGGCGGTGCTATCTTCACGTCCGGCGGGTTACCGATGGACTCGGTTCAGGTTGGTTCACTCCATCTCTATTTTGGTTCAACTTTGTTACGGTTTTGGTTTGCTCAGTACATACTCTCGGTTCAGTTTCAGAAATGGTACGGGTTGACTCGGTCAACTCAGCTTACGTGTCAACTCGGTCCGGGTCAACAGTGGTCAACAAGATCAGATCGGGTGACATTTCGGGTTGGGGACTCGGCTCGGTTTAGGTCAACGATACGGTTCGAGTCAACTCGGTTAAACCGAGTTCACTCGGTTCGGGTCTTGGTCAAAGGCAGTCAACAAGTCAACAGCTCGGGTCAATTCAGTCAACGACCCGGCCAACTCAGTCAAACCATCCGACGTTTCGACACGAAGATTCGGTATAAGATTTAGAAAGAATATTATTTGCGTTAACTTTAAGTTTATAATAATTTCGTGATCGAGCTCGAACCAAGTTAATTTAGTGTTTATACCTTGTCGTTTTTATGAAATCTTATATATACATATTGTTTGAATTTTGAATAAATAACGACAACTTGTGTTGTCGGGGGCGTCCAAAAACAGAGGAAACTCTGCCCGTTTTTCGAGAAAATACGTAAAAACTAAAACGCGTTTTATTACAAAACGAAACTATCGGATCCAAACAATCTTCTATGAAAACAAATACAAATATATATTTACTTTCAACGACATTACATAACCTACAAGGCATGTTTATAACATTTCGACATACCGCTTTACAAAATAACAAAACTTGATGGTTTTATAAAATAAATATATTTAGTTATATTTATTTCCAAACAACGAACAATTTGGATTCCTTTCTAAATAAATATAGTTTATATATTTATTTCAAATGCCGAGCAACATGAATTCGTCTTACAAAATAAATATAGTTTGTATATATTTATTTCAAATATTAAACAATACGAATACTTTTATAAAAATAAATACAGTCTACGACGATCCTTTTGCAAAACAAATATAGCTTTTATACTTATTGCAAACATCAAACGACTTGTATTCGTCTACAAAATAAATATAGTTATATATTTATTTCAAACTTCCAACGACGATTCTTTTATAAAATAAATATAACTTTTCATATTTATTTTATACGCCTAAACATGCATATACGGATATTTTGACAAAGATCATACGAAACGCAATATAAAATACGAGTTTATTATATATTCCTTTCATAAAACACTCGTCACATACACGTACAACTTCTCGGGGCGATAAAGTTTAACTTAATCATTAAGATTAACAACTTGCCGTCGAATCGTTCGATTAACGATTCGGTAGAGCTCGATGACACGTAGTGTAGTTACTACGTTTATTTAGAAACTTATTAGATATTCCGTGTTAGGAATATTGTAGAATGCACGCTAGCAAGTCAAGTCTTGGAAACGACATCACAAAGTCGTAATTAGCTAGCTTTGCACAAGGCAATTCAGGTGAGTTCATAACCCCCACATTTTACGGCTTTACATTTTTATAAATGTTTTCGGGGTGGAAAGACATGCACGTTTTGCAAAAACATACAAAGTTTTGAACAAACGCAAAACTCGTATTTCTAAATCATATTACGAATGGATTTCGAGGAACTCAAATGATTTACGAAAGGTTTATACTAAACATACCGGTTTTTACAAAACAAATGCGTATTATCGAAAGGTGAATGATTTTCATGACTAGGGATGGGATCATCTGGTGATAATATTGAGGAAGGATCAGTTTTAGAGATTGAGGAAAGATCAGTCTTAGAGACTGAGGGATGATCAGTCTTAGAGACTGGGGTAAAATACATGTACAATGATTACAGACACTTACAGACATTTTTATACATGGTATGGTTAGCTTAAGGAGGGTTTACTACTTAGATCATGTGAGTGGGTAGGCGCAACTTGAGGCCATTAATCCTCATTGTAGGACCGAGGGACAGTAGCGGTAGATCTATCTGGGTGTAGCGAGCCCAGCCCCAGGCCCAACAGAACGGACCTCGGGGTGACTTTGTGCCCGACGCATAAATCCGCTAGGTTTGAGTCTTCCTACTTGCACTTCACACATACCATTGGCTTTGCAAACCATTGGTGACATCATTGGACATTTGGACCTACCATTTGTGTATTATTTCTTATATAAACAATATAAATTTATGATACCAATTTTTTGCAGTGGTGGGTCCAGAGGGGGTTTCTAAAAAAATGAAAAAGTTTAGTGTAAACCCTGTATGATTTGGAAATAATTAATGAAAATTATTAAGAATTTATCACAAGGAACCTTCTGAAAAGAATTCCTGGATTCGCCACTGATTTTTTGTCTAGGTTGGTTTCAATTTCCTTTTAAAAATACATGTAAAATCTTAGGTTAGTGGTATTTTGTATGTGTTTGGCTATTTGTGGAATTGTTGACTTAACCTTTTTTTGGTGTAACGTTAGATCAAATGAGATGTAAATATTTTATCATTGTTCTTTGTCTAATTAATGCCTATATTCATGAGAATATGGTATTTGGTGAAGAAAAAAGAGGCAAATATTACTACTTGTTGGATTGTTTTAACAAATACATATTGTAAACATGCCACTTTTGTTGGTACTTTTTTGTAATTATTGAAAATAATTGGGTGTTGTTTTGTTTTCTATATTTTGTTGGATAATATACAACATGTCAAAAGTGATAAAATTTTGTTCTTTGGTTTTGTTGATGGTGCATGGTTGGCACTTTTTATTATTTTATTTACATTTGCAAACATTTACCAAGATTTACAAAATAAATAATAAAATTAAAAGAGATCAAATTTTTCAAAAAAAAAAAAAACGCCTAGCATGAAGATAAATTGAAACACTTATTGTTTGTATGCAAACATGTTACCAATTTTCTGGTGACCTACTGACCTGCATTGGCCACAATTGACTAACATGTACGCTAAACCTACAAGTGTTGTCCCATTGTTTGGATATATTAGTACTAGTTGTATGTACACATTGACCGACATTACAATATTCGTTCTATTTAAACATCTCATAAGTATTTATTATACACATATTAACTACTTTTAAAAAACTGGCAACTCACGTACTAGCGAATCTACTCTTAAATTACACATTATTTTATACCACAGGGGTTTGAACTGTCACCACTTAAAAAGATAAAGTCTTATCCAACACCTTAATTCCACTATGCTTATTAGCTATAACTTATAACGGATAAATGTTTTCATTTACTTAATGCAAATCATTATGCAAGTAGTTAAGGTCTACAATACGTCATATAAACCGACAAAAATATCCACATATATAACGCCCAACAACGGTTGTTGTAAGCGTGATCTACACTTGTTTTGACAATGCTTCAACTCAGTAAACTTCACATTATCTCAAAAACGCATTGGTGAGTCAACCCAACCAAGAAAGTTCACAATTTAATACATTTGTGAAAATGGATACGACCACAAGTTAGGTCATTTACAACCATTTGACATTTTAAAAAGAATGTTACCCTCTTGGCACAAACACAAAATCGATTAATTTGTGGATGTTTATAAAGTTTTAGTCATTGCAAATAAACTACATAAACCGAGTATAATCATTTTCGCACAACAAAATGATAGGAAAAAAAAGGAACAAGATGATAAGGAAAAAAAAAGGAATAAAGCAAGGATTAAACGAGGGATATTGGATTTAAATAATCTTAACTTTCACCAACTGGCCGATATCATTCACAACTTTCGATTTGTATCACATCACTCCCAACTTTCAACTTAGTAGACGATAGCGCTCCCAAGCTAACTCAACCCTAACTCAGTTGCTTTTTTGTTGATGTGGCACTTGTGTGGTGACGTGGCATCTAATGTGGATTTTTTTGATGATGTGGCAGCTGACATGGCGTCTGATTTGACTTTTGATAACGTGGCATCTGACTTGGCTTTTTGATGTCGTGGCACTTGTTTGGTGACGTGACAGCTGATGTTAGTAAAATAGGTTATCGGGCAATAACTTGAAAGTTTGGAGTTGTGCGGTACAAATCGAAAGTTTCAAATGATATCGGACAATTGATGAAAGTTGAAGTTATTTAGATGTAACACTTCTTAGATTTTAACAATTCATAGGTTTCACATATGCTCAAACGATAGTTCATCCTAGTCCTTCGTTACACTTTCTCTTGGCTTTTACCGGTTTAATGCTTTAAAAAAAAATCACGCGTCAAACCCATCGTTTCGAACAACTATCGGCTAACCTTAAACATGAAAATCGTTATTACGAAAAACCATTTATACATGAAAAGTTAGCAAGTTAATTTCAAAGTGAAGTGTTTAAAAACAAATGATATTGATAAATGATAAGTTATGTCTCCTAAAAATTTAGTCTAAAGTAAAGAAATAATATGACATCACTTTTAAGAAAACATAATAATGAGACATGATATACAATAGAAAAAGATGTTACCACCACCTTAAAAGAGGATCTCGTGATACTCTTTTGACATCATATAAAAAGACAACATTGTCCTCATAGTACAATGTCCAAATCTTCTATTTTTATTCTTATAGGAAAATTATTGATACATTTATTATGGCAAGTTGGAAATAAATAATCTTATCTAACTCAATTTGGCCGATAATACTTCGAACTGGTTAATTTTTTTTTATAAAATAGTCTGCCGTTAAAATAGATTAACGGAGTTAAAATTTTTTCGAATTACAAACCGATGTTTTAGGGCTTTTGATCAGAACGAGGATACGAGTCGATTGATTTAAAACTTACCTCGAAATACTGCCCCAACCCATGAAAACGGTGCTTCAATTCGGGTGTTTAAACTTTCAATTAACAAAAATCAAGCTATTTCGAGCACAATTTCGAGGTCACTTTTACATTAATCGACTCGTAATTCGGAAAAAAACTTGACTTCGTTAAGCTATTTTAACGGCGGACTATTTTACAAAAATAAAATAAAAAAATTAACCATTTCGGTTTATTATCGGTCAATAACTGACTTGAGATTATTATCGGTCAAATCGAGTTTGGTGGGATTATTTGTTTCCAATTCGCCATTTATTAAAAACATTAGTTGCCAACAAATAATCAAAAGTAACCAACGCTTATATTACTTTTTTACGTCTTAAACATATACTGTCCTGCTTAACAAATAAATAATATAAATTTATTAATAACTACAAAGCATAACACTTGCAGTGAGTAAAGAAATAAAAAAGTAATAATTAAAAAAATTGATAAGTAAATATTTTTTGTAACAACACTATGTTGTAAAGATAAAAAGGTATTTTAAAAGTAGTCATCAATTTACTCGAGACAGACGAGGTATTTAAATCCAAACGTAGATTATCTATCGACACAATAAAAGAATATTTAGATCCAAACATAAAATATTTATTGACACGATAAAAAGTTTTATAAAATTCTAAAACGTTACAAGAAACAAGGATATATGTAATATCAAGTTAGAGTTAATTACATAGTTAGTCCATGTGGTTTGTACAAAATAACATACTTAGGTACTAATAGTTTAAAATCACCTTGTAGGGTATTAACTTTTCATTTTGTAACGTTTGGATGTATTAACTTCTAGAGTATTAACATAGTTAGTCCATGTGGTTTGCACAAAATAACATACTTAGGTATTAATAGAATGTAATTTTAAACCTACAAATAACGTTAATACCTCCAAACGTTACAAAATGAAAAGTTAATACCCTAGAATGTGATTTTAAACTATTAGTACCAAAGTATGTTATTTTGTACAAACCACAGGGACTAACTATAAGTTATTAATAACATCGTTACAAGAAACAAGGATATATGTAATATTAAGTTATTAATAACATAATTGTATTGTTTTTTTACCTATAGTTAAATCTAGGGGTGCAAACGAGCCGAGCGGCTCGCGAGCTACTCGAGATCCGCTCGATAAAAAGCTCGAACGAGCCGAGTCTTATCGAGCTCGAGCCCGAGCCCGAGCTTGAAATTAGGATCGATTAGACATCGAGGCCGAGCTCGAGCCTTGTATGTGTAGCTCATTTAGGCTCGACAAGCCTTATCGAGCTTAGTATACTTTAGGGTTTAAACTATGTATTACTTTTTGAATGATCTAGATGTTCTTTTTTAATTGAGTTCTGAAACTATCGAGCCGAGCTCGAGTCAATAGGGATGGCAATGGGTCGGGTTTGGGACGGGTTTAGGTAATCTCAAACCCAAAGCCGGTTAAATAAACCTATCCCAAACCCGTCCCAAAACCCGTCGGGTTTCTATCGGGTAAACATCCGTCGGGTTTCTATCGGGTAAACACCCGTCGGGTATCGGGTAAACCCACGGGTTTCGGGTAAACCCATTAATCTAAAAAAAATTTACCCGTTGGGTATACACGACCCAAACCCGGCGGGTACCTATCGGGTAACTACTAAAGCATTATCATTATGAAAATATATCAAATAATGGCAAAGTAAATAAAATAAAATACCTCAATGTAAACAAAAAAAATCAAATTCATAGCTGACAAAAATATTCGCATAGTAACTATAATGGCATTGTTTTAATTTAAGTCTTCTTTTTAGTTAATTTAAGTCTTATCACACGGTAACTATAATGCATCTATTAAATTCATGTGGAACTAATACATATAACATCTAGAAAAGCAAGTATTGTCGTCTTTTCGAACATTATAAAGAACGAACCATAGGCAAAGCACATAACTCAAAAGTCCATAAACAATCAGCCGAACAAAGACCCAAGAAAAAGTTAGCGTATAACAACTAAACAACGGTACTATTATAACTAACTACGTCTTTTCGAACAACAAAAAAAAACTAATTATAAAAAAGAATATGTATATTTATATATAAAAAATAGAAAGAATATGGGGTAAACGGGTATACTTTATCGGGAAAATGGGTCGGGTAAACGGATATACTTTATCGGGTAATCGGGTCGGATAAACGGGTATATCATTAAATCCCAAACCCGCAAAAAAAAAAAACTAATCCCATACCCGGTCCCAAACCCGATTACTAGACCCAAACCCGTCCCAAATGTTTCGGGTTTCGGGTTTACCCATCGGGTTCGGGTTCGATTGCCATCCCTACGAGTCAAGCCTGGCTCATTAACAGCCAAAAACGAGTTTGAGTCGAGCTTTAGTTTGTTTTAACTCGCGTCATAGATACTTAGATCGAGCTTTCGAGCCGAGCTCGAGTTTTAAGTTTTACTAACGAGCCGAGCTCGAGCCCAAAATCCAAAGCCCGAATCGAGCTCGAGCTTCAGAAAGTTGTAACAAGCCTAGCTCGATTAAAGTAAGGCTCGAGCTTGACTCGGCTCGTTTGCACCCCTAGTTAAATCATTAAAAGTTAAAACCAAACAATATTTTGTGGGACCCACAAACCAATCATCCGTCATACTCACATGAATATTCTCGCTCTAATTTTAAACCTAAAGTACAAGTTGCTGATGCATTTTGCATTACACATTATTTTTTTAATTTTTTAATGCATTTGCATGATGATTTCTTTTATTTCTACATTTAGCTACTATATTGAAGCTAATATGTGGCTAACTGTCGGTAGTAATCTAGGAATTTAGTGTACAATAAGTCAATAAGTAACAATGGAGTGGGGGTGCTCATCACTAATCATTCACAACATCCAATCAAGTTCCGTCATGTCATCAACCATTATTCCATCATTAACAAACTTTTTTTTAGTGGCGGTGGTCATCACTAGTGATGGATGATGAAATTCCATCACTCACAGTTTTTTTTGAATTTTTTTAAATTATAAATTAACAATAAAACACTAAAATTATAAATTATAAATTTCATTTAAATAAAACATAAATTACATAGCAAAAAAAAAAACTAAACATTGGGAAAAAAATTGTGATTGAAAAAAACACTTTAACGGTTGTGATTGAAAGGGTGGATATTGTTGGGTTTGAAAATGTGGGACTTGGTCGGGTTCGTCTTGCAACCTAAAGCGCGTCGGCTCGCCAAGATTCGCTCGAACCTTGGGTCTTACGGGATTTTTCTTCGTACCCGAACCTCTCTTGCTTGAACCTTCCATCTTTGTTGTAAAATTATTTAGATTGAGTTGGATAATTTTTTGAATTGCATTGGAGAATTTTTTTTTTTATTTTTTGGATTGAGTGGGAGGAATGTTTGGTGGATTTTATATAAAAAGACCTTAAAAAAATAACCCAAACGGTCAAATCTAACGGTAACATTCTCAAATTCAACGCGTGATAATATTAACGCGTTTCAAAATTCACGCGCGAAACTTGAAGGTGGCGGCGGTGTTTGGTTGTTTTCCACTTTTGCCATAACATGCCCACCCCACCTCCCCTAAAAGGAACTGAAAAACTCAAGATACAAAAATATAACAAAGAGAAAATCATAATTTCTTTAGACGTGATATACGCATATAACATGTCATGACGATTTCAGCATAGAGCCAAACTATCTGCGCACCTTGGTTGGCTATCTACGCACTTAGTGTTTACCTACACTGCGTATAGAGCTATACTCAGCGTATATAAACCATGGATTTCAGAGCCTTATCAGCAATCATTGCACAGAAAACAATGGTTTATATACGCTGCGTATAGAGCTATACTCAGCGTATATAACCCATCAGTTTTTTTTTTTTTTTTTTTTTTTTTTTTTTTGCTATTTTGATGTGTTTGTGGTATAAATTCTCACGCGGTTCCAACGTTAAATCGCTTAAAATATATAATCGTTAATGTTATACAAATAATATTATATAACGTTAAATTGTTTTGGAAAACGAATATACGGTTCAAATATACTACACTACACTATACGATACGATATAACGCCCGTATAGGCCTATAGGTGTAGTATATGTCCCGTATAGGCCTATACGATACGACTCAACACGATACGATACTATAGGATACCATACAACACTCGTATAAGCCTATAGATGTAGCATAGGTCCCTTATAGGCCTATAGGTGTGGTTTAGGTCCCGTGTAGGCCTATAGGCATATAAAAGGCCTACATGGAACCTATATGAGACTTATACTATACACTATACGATACGATGCAACACGATACGATACTATAGGATACCATACAACACTCGTATAAGCCTATAGATGTAGTATAGGTCTCTTACAGGCCTATAGGTGTGGTTTAGGTCCCGTGTAGGCCTATAGGCATATACAAGACCTACATGAAACCTATGTGAGACTTATACTATACACTATACGATACAATGCAACATGATACGATACTATAGGATACCATACAACACTGGTATAAGCCTATAGATGTAGTATAGGTCCCTTATAGGCCTATAGGTGTGGTTTAGGTCCCGTGTAGGCCTATAGGCATATACAAGGCCTACATGGAACCTATACGAGACTTATACTATACACTATACGATACGATACAATACGATACGATACGATACGATGCAACACGATACTATACGATACGATATAACACCCGTATTGTCACGGCCCCCGTCCCGGTTTTTACCCGGTCCAGGAGCCGCAGGACAGAAACCCATGGTATTTATTATTTGAGTTGACAGCGGAAGTTTAACAGGATCTTTTAAATCTTTAAAACTGCCCAATTAATTTATTTCATAAATTGGGATAAACCCCGTAATTTACAATAGAGGAATTTCACGAGGAAATTCCCTGTTTTACATAACATGTTTATTTATTTAACTGAGCCACCACTTCAAGCTTTATTAGTGCTCCGTATCAGTTTTTCCTTGATTCACAGTAGGTCACCTAAAATATGTTTTAAAAATATTTTATCAGCGGGTGGCGAGTCACTCAAGTTATATAAAACGACACATTAGTTATAAATTACAGCATAAGAGCAATTACAATGGCTACTATCTTATTTTTATCTGGCGTCGTGTCACACCCTGGTGACGACGGTCATACCACTATTGGGTCCTTTCACCCAAGTAGTGATGATTATCACTGTTAGGTTGATGAACCTAAACGTGAGAAATTAGTAATGTGCACAATACCCCACTTGCCAGTGATTCAAGATAACCAAGACTTAATCCCTGTAATTATAACTTTTGAAAATAAATGGAGTATTGTAAAACATTTTTGATAAAAAGAGAATGACTCACATTGCAAGTTTAGACGGGCAGATTTTAGCCTACTGATTTAGCCGTGTAACCTAGTTAAAACGGCAATGCATACGAAACTAGGTCAGTAACTTAATACAACATTTACGATAAGCTCACGAAATCAAAACCCTCACGACGAATGACAAAGTATAGCCCAATTACGGGCAGCACTTAAACATCCATCGGATCCGTTTCAATCGATCGGACATTATATCGTAGTAGTGATCGAGTTATTACCCTGTTGTCGCAACAGAGCTTCGTGCTAGTGTGTGTTTTTGAACAAAAAAGTGTATAACTCAGTGTAGGAAACGAATTTTTACGTCGAAACAACTGTGCCATGCAAGTGCCAACTCCTGGAATTTATACTGAAAAACAGTCCATGTTGCGTGGCGCGACAGGCTGTCGCGTGGGGCGACGGCGCCCTTTTTAGGCTTGGGTAGCCACGTCTCCAACTAGCCTTGGTGAGTTGACAGTTCGAAAAAATTCGTTTTCTACAACGAGTTATGAGGATAATCGTCAAGTAGGGGATACCCCCTCATGGGTTTTAGGGGCCCTGATCCTAGTTCCAACTGTTCTGAAAATTTTAGGGGTCATGCAATATTACTTGGGGGTCTCAATTAGGGTTTCCTATTGGACATAATAAATTAAGAAATAATAATTTTGGCAAGAGTTGTTACATCCTCCCCACCTTAATTAAAATATCGTCCTCGAGATTTACTGGAACAAGTAGGGATATTTTCGCTTCATCTCTGATTCCAGTTCCCAAGTGTACTCAGGCCCTCTCTTTGAATCCCACTTGACTTTGACCAGTACTAGTCTTTTGTTCTTTAGAAACTTGACTTTTCTGTCTTCTATCTGAAGTGGTTTCTCTACGAACTTTAATTTTTCATTTACCTCTATGTCTTGGAGAGGTACTACCAGTGATTCGTCAGATAGACATTTCTTGAGGTTAGATACATGAAACACGTCATGTACTCCAGCCAGCTCTTCTGGTAGTTGTAAGCGATAAGCAACTGGTCATATTCGCTGGATTACTAGGAATGGCCCTATGTACCTTGGACTTAGCTTTCCCTTCTTACCGAACCGAACTACTCCTTTCCAAGGAGAAACTTTCAAGAGTACCTTATCTCTAACTTGAAATTCTAGTGGCTTGCGTCGATTGTCTGCATAATTCTTCTGGCGATCTCGAGCCGTTTTCAATCTTTCCTTGATTTGAGTGAACTTATCGGTGGTTTCTTGCACAATCTCAGGACCCGATAATTGGCTTTCTCCTATTTCTGCCCAACAAACTGGAGTTCTACACTTTCGTCCATACAGTGCTTCGAACGGGGCAGCTTCGATGCTTGAATGATAACTATTGTTATAGGAGAATTCAATTAATGGGAGGTGGGCATCCCAGTTTCCACCAAAATCTATGACACATGCTCTAAGCATGTCTTCCAAGGTTTGGATCGTCCTTTCACTCTGTCCGTCCGTTTGGGGATGGTAGGCTGTACTTAAACTTAGTTGGGTTCCCATTGCTTATTGAAAACTTGTCCGTTTGGGGATGCAGGCTGTACTTAAACTTGAAAACTTAAATTTAGTGATACTACCTCGTCTACATATAACTTGGCTAATCTTTCCATGCTAAGGGTTTCTTTCATGGGTAAGAAATGAGCTGATTTGGTTAATCGATCCATAATTACCCAGATTGCATCGTTTCCTTTTCTGGTTTTGGGTAACTTAGTAACGAAATCCATGGTTATTAGTTCCCATTTCCATACGGGCATTTCTAATTGTTGTAGTAGACCTGAGGGTTTCTGGTGTTCTGCCTTAACTTGCGAACAAGTTAGGCACTTAAAAACGTATCTAGCTATGTCCTTCTTCATTCCTATCCACCAGAAGTTATTCCTTAAATCTTGGTACATCTTATTATTACCAGGATGCATGGTATACCTAGATTTATGGGCTTCCTCTAAAATCTTATTTCTTAAGTTTCCTTGCTTAGGTACCCAAGTCCTTTTCTTATGGAATCTCCAAATTCCATCACTTCCTTGCTCTAATTCTTTTATTCGTCCTTTCATTCCTTCAGCATCATCCTTGATTGTTGTTTCTTGAATATTCTTCAGTTGTTCCATTAAGTCTAATTGTAAACTTAATCTAAGAGCACGAACTCGTCGTTGTTTCTCATGATACTTACGACTTAAGGCATCTGCAACTACGTTTGCCTTTCCTTCGTGATATTGAATATCACAGTCGTAGTCACTTAGAATTTCCATCCATCTTCTTTGCCTCATATTTAATTCCTTTTTCCCAAATATGTATCTTAAACTCTTATGATCTGTATAGATAGTAAACTTACTTCCGTACAGATACTGTCTCCAAATCTTAAGGGCAAAAATTATGGCTCCTAATTCTAAATCATGAGTCGTATAATTTTCCTCATGCTTCTTCAATTGCCTTGAGGCATACGCAATTACCTTCTTGCGTTGCATTAACACACATCCTAATCCTAGCTTAGAAGCATCACAAATCACAATAAACTTCAAAATCTTATGTCCCTTCTGGTAAGGCAAGAATTGGGGCGTTTGTTAACGTTTGCTTTAAAATCCTAAAGGCTTCTTCTTGCCTAGGTCCCCATTCAAACTTAACTGATTTACAGGTTAGCTTAGTTAAGGGCACAACTATTTTGGAAAAATCCTTAATAAACCGTCTATAGTATCCGGCTAACCCTAGAAAACTTCTAATTTCCTTAGCTGATTGCGGGACTTTCCATTTGGTGATTGCTTCTATTTTGGAGGGATCTACGTGAATACCTTCGTGATTCACCATGTGTCCTAAAAATTGTACCTCTTGTAGCCAAAATTCACACTTCGAGAATTTGGCATAAAGCTTCTCTTTTCTTAACAAAGTTAAGAGTGCTCGTAGGTGCTCACAATGCTCGTCCTGACTTTTGGAATAAATGAGTATATCGTCGATAAAGACAATTACAAATTTATCTAAGTACGGTTTACAGATCCTATTCATCATGTCCATAAATGCTGCAGGAGCATTTGTTAGTCCAAAGGGCATGACTGTAAACTCGTAATGACCATACCTAGTTCTGAAGGCAATTTTAGGTATGTCTTCTTCTTGTACTTTCAACTGATGGTATCCGGAGCGTAAATCTATCTTAGAAAAATATCTAGCTCCCTGAAGTTGATCAAAAAGATCATCAATCCTAGGTAATGGGTATCGATTCTTAATAGTAACTTTATTCAATTCCCTATAATCGATACACATTCTCATTGAACCATCTTTCTTTTTCACAAACAACACTGGAGCTCCCCAAGGGGATGAACTAGGTTGTATGAATCCTTTACTGAGCAATTCATCTAATTGTTTTTTTCAATTCTAACATTTCGGTGGGTGCTAACTGATAAGGTGCCTTAGCTATCGGTGTAGTTCCAGGAATTAGATGAATTCTAAATTCTACTTCCCTATCGGGTGGTAATCCAAGTAGTTCTTCTAGGAATACATCCGGGTATTCTAATATTACTGGAATTTCCTTAAGTTCCTTACCTTTAGTGCTAATGACTATCGAAATCATATACATTATTCCTTGTTTTCGTTCATAACTAGCAACCTTCATTACCGAAATGAACTTCATTGGTTTACGCGGCTTATCCCCTGTAATCATAATTACTTCTCCTGTAGGTGTATGAATTTCAATGGAATTCTTATCACAGAGGATTCGAGCATGGTTGGCTACTAACCAATCCATTCCTAATACGACATCGAATCCAGCTAAATTCATAGGTAACAGGTTTGCAGAAAATTTATGGCCTAATAGTTCTATCTTTCCTTTTTGCAAAATCTTATCTATGTTAACAGAATTCCCATATGCCGTTTCTACCATAATAATTTGTCTAAGGTTGGTTAAGGGTAGATTAAGAGCTTGGCAGAATGAAGTATTTATAAAACTTTGGTTTGCACCAGAGTCAAATAATACTTTTACATAAATGTCGTGAACTAGGAACGTACCAGCTATTACATCTGGGATTAGCTCTGCTTCCTGGGTAGTCATCTAGAAGGCTCTTGCGTTTTTCTTAGTAGTTCCTTCTACAGGTCTAGCTTTCTTGTCAGCTGGTTTGACCAGTTTAGGGCAGTCTGGTCTAAAATGTCCAGCTTCTCCACAGTTGAAGCAAATTGTGGATTTCTTCCTTCTGCAGTCTTCTTCTTGATGCCCTGGAATTTTGCAGAAATTGCAATACCCTTTGCATCTTCCAAAATGGAGCAGTTGAAGATTGTCCGGTTCCCTTTTTCTTGATGTTACTACTATTACCCACACGGAATCCTTGGGTAATCTTTTGGGCTACTTCCTTTTTCCGGTTTTCTTCTCTTGTGCGTACCAGTCCGGCGGTTAAGGTGTTGGCTAATTCCACTGCATCGTCAATTGTGCGAGGTCTCGCAGCTTTAACGATATCACGGATTTCGCCAATTAAACCCCAAATATAGCGAGAAATAAGTACCGGTTCTGGCGAAGCCAGGGTTGGTACAACTCTAGCATACTCGAAGAATGTCGAAGTATATCCCCGACAGTCTACATCCACCATCCGGTGGTTCAGGAACTTATTTTACATAGTTATATTATTATTATTATTATTAAACACATAGCCACACAACCCCATACGATCCCCGTCAGTTGGTATTTCAGAAACGATGTTCCCTCTCGTCGTATTTCCAAGATATCCTCTCCACCACTTCCCGAATTCTATTTCCTGCATCCACCAGCTCCTCGCCATAGTGGCGGAGTTCAGCCAAGTTCTCAGTGCTCATAGGTGGGTTTGGTGCAGGCTCTGGGTCAAACTGGGGGAAAAAGGTGTTGGGTTATTCAATAGATTCTGAAATTGCCAATCATTTGTCCACCATTCCTCCAGCTCTCCGGGTAGAAGTTGGTGGTTGACAATGGGATCTGGGATAACTGGTTCCAAATTAACTGGAAGTTGTGATTCAATTGGGTAATTGAAAAGGTCTTCATTGGCAGGTCCAATGAGGTCACAATTTGCCAGTTTACGATCAAGCTCCTCCCAGGGTGGCATTTCCTGGGCTTGCCCTGAACTTTCCCCGATCTCTTTTCCTTTCCCTTTATCATTTGGTTCCACAGTCTTTTTAATCCTTTGTGCGGCTGGCTTCTTCCTCCGGCTGCGTCTCCAGCCTACGATCCTCCTTATTTTCTTCGTCTTGGGTTTCTCCTGGGTTTGAGCCTGGAACTCCATAGGTTCTTCAGTGTCGGCCAGATAATCGGAAAAGTCTCTGGAAACTTCTACGTCAGCAGGATAGATAGTGAGATTCTGAAGAGATTCAGACAACTCATTCATGCTGTTTAGTAGATATAGAGAGGAAACACAAATCCTAATTAGAAAGTTATATATTGAAATTTAAATTTTCACAGCATCACATAGTGGCAATTTGAGGAATTAAGTATTTCTAAATACTTAATTGACTTAAATCAGTGGCTCTGATACCACCTTTTTCTGTCACGGCCCCCGTCCCGGTTTTTACCCGGTCCAGGAGCCGCAGGACAGAAACTCGTGGTATTTATTATTTGAGTTGACAGCGGAAGTTTAACAGGATCTTTTAAATCTTTAAAACTGCCCAATTATTTTATTTCATAAATTGGGATAAACCCCGTAATTTACAATAGAGGAATTTCACGAGGAAATTCCCTGTTCTACATAACATGTTTATTTATTTAACTGAGCCACCACTTCAAGCTTTATTAGTGCTCCATAGTACTTTTTCCTTGATTCACAGTAGGTCACCTGAAACATGTTTTAAAAATATTTTATCAGCGGGGAAATACTGGCGAGTCACTCAAGTTATATAAAACGACACATTAGTTATAAATTGCAGCATAAGAGCGATTACAATGGCTACTATCTTATTTTTATCTGGCGCCGTGTCACACCCTGGTGACGATGGTCATACCACTATTGGGTCCTTTCACCCAAGTAGTGATGATTATCACTGTTAGGTTGATGAACCTAACCGTGAGAAATTAGTAATGTGCACAATACCCCACTTGCCAGTGATTCAAGATAACCAAGACTTAATCCCTGTAATTATAACTTTTGAAAATAAATGGAGTATTGTAAAACATTGTTGATAAAAAGAGAATGACTCACATTGCAAGTTTAGACGGGCAGAGTTTAGCCTACTGATTTAGCCATGTAACCTAGTTAAAACAGCAATGCATACGAAACTAGGTCAGTAACTTAATACAACATTTACGATAAGCTCACGAAATCAAAACCCTCACGATGAATGACAAAGTATAGCCCAATTACGGGCAACACTTAAACATCCATCGGATCGGTTTCAATCGATCAGACATTATATCGTAGCAGTGATCGAGTTATTACCCTGTTGTCGCAGCAGAGCTTCGTGCTAGTGTGTGTTTTTGAACGAAAAAGTGTATAACTCAGTGTAGGAAATGAATTTTTACGTCGAAACAACTGTGCCATGCAAGTGCCAACTCCTGGAATTTATACTGAAAAACAGTCCCTGTCGCGTGGCGCGACGGCGCCCTTTTTAGGGTAGGGTAGCCACGTCTCCAACTAGCCTTTGTGAGTTGACAGTTCGATAAAATTTGTTTTCTACAACGAGTTATGAGGATAATCGTCAAGTAGGGGATACCCCCTCCTGAGTTTTAGGGGCCCTGATCCTAGTTCCAACTGTTCTGAAAATTTTAGGGGTCATGCAATATTATTTGGGGGTCTCAATTAGGGTTTCCTATTGGACATAATAAATTAAGAAATAATAATTTTGGCGAGAGTTGTTACACGTATAGGCCTATAGGTGTGGTTTAGGTCCAGTATAGGCCTATTGGTGTGGTTTAGGTCCCGTGTAGGCCTATAGGCATATACATGACCTATATTAGACTTATACGCGATGTAACGCCCTGCTTCTTTGTACCTTCCGTAATTAGAAAGTCTCACCTTTTTTCTATTTTTAGAAATCTTGTATTCCTTGTAATCGTATTTCGTTGTATCGTTATAAAATCCGAGACTTTGATCGTAATGAAACGAATCTTTTATACATTGATACGTGCACTTGTTCGATACATGGTTCGTAATTCGCATTAACGTAAGTTTAATTCATAAACAATGATCGTGTATTCGCAATTCTTAAATCTTTCGTACGTTCAAACACTTGGTTATTCGATTATAAAATTAAGTTGTATGCTTTTCGCTTGATTAATACCTAAATGCAAATCATTCATACTTGTTTCATATGACACACTTAATATATCGCAGGTTGGTGTAATTAAAACATGTCTCTTAATCCTTTTAGAACTTGATAACATGTTAAATGCACATTAGGCTTTATGTAGCATCTTACTTATATAAAATGCCTATTGTTTATACATTTTAAATCATTTAAACAAAAAAATAATAATAATAAAAGCTGCCAAACAGCCCTTGCAATCAGCCATCTATGGCTGAATTATTTCTTTTTGTATTGCTTAAACTCTCACCTAATTGTATTAAATGCTCACCCAACTTAACCCTAATCCTTCCCCCTATAAATATCACTTATAACCAGCCTCCCTACCACTTTTGCAACACTAAAACACTCTCAAAACATCCTCCAAATCGTAGCTGAAACCAAGAGTTCGAGTAGAAATACCAACATTCACTATAGTGAGCGTAACTCACTCAATTCTTATCCGATTCACTCGATTCTTTTTCCTACTACTTTGTATTGACCTTATCTACGTTTCCATGGGTTTTCCCTGGAAAACCAGAGCCTGAAATGTTGCCAAAAGGGCTCCAAAGTGGACTAATTTTTCTGTTCTTGTTTCAAACTTTGATAAACTTGTTTAAACTTGAGGAAACTCATCTCAAACCTATGTCCTTATGCTTATAACCACTTCTATGGTTAGTTAGGCTTAAAAACAAGCTTGAGACATTCAAAATCAGAGGTATAAACCCCACAAACTTTCTGTTTTGTTCAAGGGTTTTAACCCACAAGTGATGCTCAAGTTCAAGACTTGATGATTGTGTGATTTAGGATTTGCTTGGGCTAACCTACTTGAAAATCCACACATTGCTTGATGTTTTCTCATAGATTAGTTGTTCATATTCTATTGTTTCTTGTAAGTTCATGACCCTCCTTGTTGTTCATAACAACAAGTGTAGTGGTGGACAATAGAGGTACCTAAATGGAAGCTTTGTTCTTCCTGCCTCATGTATGAATTCCATGATACTTAGAGGTGCCTAAATGAAGACTTTAATCTTCTACCTCATGCTTGACATATATGATGTAATATACACTATTTAATACTTATGTAACAACCAAATAATCGAACTCTTGGTAATGAACTAACGGACATTCGTCAAGCTAGTAGATTGTATCATCCTAGGCCTTGACAACTTGTCACGATTCTAATTGAACTTTGTTCCATAAAAACATTTAAACTCTTTTAGAGTTTCATAGTGTCAAGAACAAGTGTCATAGGTGTTAGATGATTATTTTCATATGT
Organism: Helianthus tuberosus; assembly: GCA_030545235.1. NCBI lineage: Eukaryota > Viridiplantae > Streptophyta > Magnoliopsida > Asterales > Asteraceae > Helianthus > Helianthus tuberosus. The sequence goes on along the minus strand of CM060357.1, from coordinate 186,964,479 downwards.
TTATTTTCATGTTATTTAAAATCCAAATCCCTAGAACCATATGTAAACACCTCTTAAACTCCAAATCGAACACATTCAACTTTCTAGTCTCAACAACTTCGTCACATTGGATAATCGGAAAGCATATGCAATTTTGTGAGTACACTTGACCCATTTTCCTTTTAATACACTTTTGGTGCAACATGTTTCACTTGTTAAAATGAACGATTCACAAACATGCTTTATTCAATCAATCCTTATACATGCTTTGTTATGCTTAAGTTCATGCTAGAATTCATACTACTTGTTAACCTGCCTTAACAATTATAGCGCTATAGGAGTAGCACACCACCCGACGGGGTTTTGTTAAGTTATATTCTTTACGGTCTCGATATTGTTATATCGAGGGATGCTATTATTCATACTTTACTGTCTCGATGTTGCTACATCGAGGGATGCTATTATTCTTGTGGACACTTGGGTTGGAGTTTTAGTTATGCATGATAGATTAACCTTGTATACCAATTGCTATGTTGGATTGAAAATACCTTTTTATACATATGCCACGAGTCTAAAACTAGTGTACTCGCCAATACCTTTGTATTGAACTATGCTTTTAAAACATGTTGCAGGTTTAGCGATGATGTTGATGATGCATGGAATCTAGTAGGATGCTTAGATACACACTTTAAATTTTGTATTGTATTTGTATTGTATTTCATTATTCATGTTGTATTTGTTTCAAATCCTTGTAATTGACTCTTTAGAAATGAAATGAAAATTTATCATTTAAATACTTGTCACAAATAGTGCTATGAAGTCTCTTGAAATCTATTTCGTCTCACTCCGATGTTTCCGCCATCGGTTGGGCTGTGACACAAGGCTTATACGAGACCTATACTATATACTATACAATACGATACGATGCAATGCGATACGACACTATAGTATAGGTCCCGTATAGGCCTATAGGCAAATACAAGACCTATATGAGACTTATACGAGGTTTATACGAGACTTATACTATACGATACGATACTTAAAAATGTTTTTTTTTTTAAATTAACCTGTTATATACGCTGCGTATAGGCCTATACGCAGCGTATATAAAGGGTCAAAAATATATTTTTACCAGAGGCCTAAACCACACCTATAGGCCTATACGGGTGTTATATCGTATCGTATAGTATCGTATCGTATCGTATAGTGTTGTATAAGTCTCGTATAGGTTTCCTATAGGTCTTTGTATATGCATAAAGGCCTATCCGGGACCTAAATCACATTATAGGCCTATACGGGCGTTATATCGTATCTTATCATATCATATCGTATAGTGTAGTATAAGTCTCGTATAGGTTTCCTATAGGACTTTGTATATGCATATAGGTATACGGGACCTAAACCACACCTATAGGCCTATACGGGTGTTATATCGTATCGTATAGTGTAGTAAAAGTCTCGTATAGGTTTCATATCGGTCTTGTATATGCATATAGGCCTATACGGGACCTAAACCACACCTAAAAGCCTATACGGGACATATACTACGCTATACGATACGATATCACACCTATAGGCTTATACGAGGTCAATACTGTCACGACGCCCGTCCCGGTTTGACCCGGTCCAGGAGCCGCGGGACAGAAACTTGTGGTATTTATTAATTGAGTTGACAGCGGAAGATTTTACAGGAACTTTTTAAAACTTGAAAATGTCCGATTATTTTATTTCATGTTTCGGGATAAACCCCATAATTTACAATAGAGGAATTTTACTAGGAAATTCCCTGATTTAATACCCTGTATCGTAGCAGCGCCTTCCTAATACCCTGTAGCAGCGATCGGACTTAAACATCCATCGGAGAGTTTCAATCGATCGGACATTGAATCGTAGCAGCGATCGAGTTAATACCCTGTATCGTAGCAGCGCCTTCCTAATACCTTAAATTTCGAATTTGAGCAGTGTATCTTCGTTTTTTAGAATTGTTTTCGACACCATATGAAAGCCCATGCCCTGATCTATTTATAGCTGATTTTTGGGGTTTACGCGGCCCGCGTAAACCCACACTTAATCTTTACGCGGCCCGCGAGGGGGCCTAGTCTACGTGTAGGCTTGCTGGGTCACGAGTAGGTGTGCCAGGTGGACAACACGTGGCCCGGATGCTTATCCGGTCAAATCTTAAGTTGACGCGGCCCGCGTAAGGGTCTGCTTATCCTTTACGCGGCCCGCCTAAAGACCAAAAATCTGATTTTCTTGGTTTTTGATATGGATTAGGGTTTCAGGGGTCTGGGTTTTCACTTACGGGTCGTTTTAGGACATTTTTGAAGATCCTTACATCCTCCCCACCTTATTTAAAATCTCATCCCCGTGATTTACTGAAATAAGTGAGGATACTTTTGCTTCATCTCCGATTCCAGCTCCCAAGTGTATTCAGGTCCTCTCTTTGAATTCCACTTGACTTTGACCAGCACTAGTCGCTTGTGCTTGAGAAACTTGATCTTTCTGTCTTCTATTTGAAGTGGTTTCTCAACAAATTTTAACTTTTCATTTATCTCTACATCTTGAAGAGGTACTACCAAGGATTCGTCAGATAGACATTTCTTGAGATTGGATACATGAAACACGTCATGTACTCCAACTAACTCTCCTGGTAGTTGTAAGCGATAGGCGACTGGCCCTATTCGCTGTATTACTGGGAATGGTCCTACGTACCTTGGACTTAGCTTTCCTTTCTTACCGAACCGAACTACTCCTTTCCAAGGAGAAACTTTCAAGAGTACCTTCTCTCCAACTTGAAATTCCAATGGTTTACGCCTATTGTCTCCATAACTCTTCTGGCAATCGCGAGCAGTCTTTAGTCTTTCCTTGATTTGAGTGATCTTGTCGGTAGTTTCTTGCACTATTTCAGGACCTGATAATTGGCTTTCTCCTATTTCTGCCCAACAAACTGGAGTTCTACACTTGCGTCCATACAGTGCTTCAAATGGGGCAGCTTCAATGCTTGAATGGTAACTATTGTTATAGAAGAATTCGATTAAGGGTAGGTGGTCATCCCAGTTTCCACCAAAATCTATTACACATGCTCTGAGCATGTCTTCTAGATTCTGGATTGTCCTTTCACTTTGTCCGTCTGTTTGAGGATGATATGCAGTGCTTAAATTCAGTTTAGTCCCCATGGGCTCTTGGAAACTAGTCTAGAAATGGGAAGTGAAACGACTATCCCTATCCGATACAATGGAGAGTGGAACTCCATGTAAGGATACGACTTCATCTACATAAAACTTTGCCAATCTTTCCATGCTATAGGTTTCCTTCATCGGTAAAAAATGAGCTGATTTGGTTAATCGATCCACAATTACCCAAATCGCATCATTAACTTTTCTGGTTTTGGGCAACTTAGTAACGAAATCCATAGTTATAAGTTCCCATTTCCATACCGGCATTTCTAATTGTTGTAGTAGACCTGAGGGTTTCTGATGTTCTGCCTTAACTTGTGAACAAGACACTTAGAAACATATCTAGCTATGTCCTTTTTCATTCTTATCCACCAGAAATTATTCCTTAAATCTTGGTACATCTTATTGTTACCAGGATGCATGGTATACCTAGATTTTTGGGCTTCTTCTAAAATCTTATTTCTTAACTCTCCTTGCTTAGGTACCAAAATCCTTTTCTTGTGGAATCTCCAAATTCCATCACTTCCTTGTTCTAATTCCTTTATTCTTCCCTTCATTCCTTCAGCATCATCATTGATTGTTGTTTCTTGAATATTCTTCAGTTGTTCCATTAAGTCTAGTTGTAGACTTAATCTAAGAGCACGGACTCGTCGTTGTTTCTCATGATACTTACGACTTAAAGCATCAGCAACTACGTTTGCTTTTCCTTTGTGATATTGAATATCACAGTCGTAGTCACTTAGGATTTCCATCCATCTTCTTTTCCTCATGTTCAATTCTTTTTGCCCAAATATGTATCTTAAGCTCTTATGGTCTATATAGACAGTAAACTTACTTCCATATAAATAGTGTCTCCAAATCTTAAGGGCAAAAATTATGGCTCCTAATTCTAAGTCATGAGTCGTATAGTTTTCTTCGTGCTTCTTCAATTGTCTTGAGGCATACGCAATTACCTTCTTGCATTGCATTAGCACACATCCTAATCCTAACTTAGAAGCATCACAATAAACTTCAAAATCTTCCGTTCCTTCTGGTAAGGCTAGAATTGGAGCATTTGTTAATTTTTGTTTTAGGATCTTAAAAGCTTCCTCTTGCCTAGGTCCCCATTCAAACTTCACTGCTTTACAGGTTAACTTAGTTAACGGTACGGCTATCTTGCAAAAATTCTTAATGAATCGTCTATAATATCCAGCTAACCCTAGGAAACTTTTAATTTCCATGGCTGATTGCGGGACCTTCCATTTGGTGATCGCTTCTATCTTAGCAGGATCTACGTGAATACCTTCGTGATTCACCATGTGTCCTAAAAATTGTACCTCTTGTAGCCAAAATTCACACTTCGAGAATTTGGCATAAAGCTTCTCTTTTCTTAACAAAGTTAAGAGTGCATGCAAGTGCTGACAGTGTTCATCCTGACTTTTGGAATAAATAAGTATATCGTCGATGAAGACAATTACAAATTTATCCAAATACGGTTTACAGATTCTATTCATCATGTCCATAAATGCTGCCGGAGCATTTGTTAGTCCAAATGGCATGACTGTAAACTCGTAATGACCATACCTAGTTCTAAAAGCAGTTTTAGGTATTTCTTCTTCTTGTACCTTCAACTGATGGTATCCGGAGCGTAAATCTATCTTGGAAAAATATCTAGCTCCCTGAAGTGATCGAATAGATCATCAATCCTAGGTAATGGGTATCGATTCTTAATTGTAACCTTATTCAATTCCCGATAATCGATACACATTCGCATCGACCCATCTTTCTTTTTCACAAACAACACTGGCGCTCTCCACGGGGATGAACCAGGTTGTATGAATCCTTTGCTTAACAATTCATCTAACTGCTTTTTCAATTCTAGCATTTCGGTGGGTGCTAACCGATAAGGTGCCTTAGCTATCGGTGTAGTTCTAGGAATTAGATGAATTCTAAATTCTACTTCCCTATCAGGTGGTAATCCAGGTAGTTCTTCTGAGAATACCTCTGGGTATTCTGATACTACTGGAATTTCCTTAAGTTCCTTATCTTTAGTGTTGATGATTGCTGAAATTATATGCACTATTTCTTGTTTTCTTGAATAACTGGCCAATTTCATAATTTCATTGGCTTACGTGGCTTATCTCCTGTAATTACCACTAATTCTCCGGTGGGTGTATGAATTTCTATGGAGTTTTTATCACAGAGAATTCGAGCATGGTTGGCTACTAACCAATCCATTCCTAATACAACATCAAATCCGGCTAAATTCATATGTAACAAGTTTGTAAAGAATTTATGGCCTAAGAGTTCTATCTTTCCTTCTCGCAAAACCTTATCTATGTTAACAGAATTCCCATCTGCCGTTTCGACTGTAAAAATCTGTCTAAGGTAGGTTAAGAGCTTGGCAGAATGAAGTATTTATAAAACTTTGGTTTGCACAAGAGTCAAATAATACTTTTGCATAAACGTCGTGAACTAGGAATGTACCAGCTATCACGTCAGGAATTAGTTCTGCTTCCTGAGTAGTCAACTGGAAGGCTCTTGCGTTCTTCTTATTAGCTCCTTCTGCAGGTTTGGCTTTGTTATCAGCTGGTTTAGCCAATTTTGGGCAGTCTGGCCTAAAATGTCCAGCTTCTCCGCAGTTGTAGCAGATTGTTGCTTTCTTCTTCCTGCAATCTTCTTCTTGGTGCCCCGAGATTTTGCAGAAATTGTAATACCCTTTGCATCTTCCAAAATACTTTCTTTTGCAGGTATTGCAAAATGGAACAGTGGAAGATTGCCTGGTTCCCTTTTTCTGGAAATTACTACAGTTACCCACACGGAATCCCTGGGTAATCTTTTGGGCCACTTCCTTTTTCCGGTTTTTCTTCTCTTGTACGTATCAGCCCATCAGTCAAAGTGTTGGCTAATTCCACTGCATCGTCAATTGTGTTAGTGCATACGTCTGTCGACTTCGTCTTGTATCGAGTCTTGAATTATATTAGATAGATCAGGGCACGTTATACGAGAAAAATGTCAAATATAGGTGAATAGGTAATTTCACACGAAATAGCAAACTGCTATTTCGCATGAAATCATTCTTGGTAATTTCGCACAAAATTATAATTTCGTGTGAAAGTGATTTCGTGTGAACAGGTTCATGCGAAATTAGCTTGCCTATATATAGGTGTCTTGCTATTTCGTTTGAAGAGTGGTAACTTTCCGGTTTAAGAGCCGAAGTGTCTACTCACTGTAAATCTTTGTCAAATCAATCTAAAGACAGTTTAAAGTGTATATCTAGCTGAATTGAACTTGATATGTTTGTTTCCGCCTCTCGTATCGAGCAAAAACTCTTCTGATCGACTCATTCGGGTCTGAAAACGATCCTACAAGTGGTATCAGAGCTCATGAGGAAGAGTTCATACTAATTCAGCTGCAAATTCTGTTTTCTACACCTTCTTTTTCAAAATTACCAAATTTTCACGGTCAAAATGTCTTGAATTTCACATATTATGTGCATAATAGTGTTTTAACAAATCCTTGAAAGTTTCAGACTTAAAAACGGCTTAAAACCTAATCAATTTTGGCAAAAACAGCTCGAGATGATGACATCAGCAGTATTTCGCACGAAATAAGGTTCTAATTTCGCATCAGATTGTAATTTCGTTTGAGTATTTCACACGAAATTACCTATTTCGTTTGAAAGGGTATTATTTCGCACGAAATTAGTGATTTCGCACAGGATTGGTTATTTCGTTTGAAACTGATTTCGCTCCAAAGGGTATTTCGTTTGTAGGCTGATTTCGTTTGAATTTGTCTGTTTGTGAATTTGTGAAAACTGAATCATGGAAGAGGAATTTTACAACGCCTTTGCTACTCCGATTAGCATTGCACAAAACACAATGTTGGAAAACGAAACACGAACTATGCAGAAACCGTCAAAGCTCATGAATATCGAGGAGTATAAAGGATGGGAAGAACGATTTGAGAATTGGGTTCAAGCAAATTACTTGGATGCTTGGGAATGTGTTGAAATGAAATATGTTAGACCAATGACAGATGATGAGGAGATTATTGCAATTAAAGATCTTAGTGCAGAAGATAAAAAGAAATACAAAGATGAAAAGATGATGACGAGTCTTTTGCATCAAGCTGTGAAAGAAGATATCTTGGTTTTATTGCAACACAATGGAACTGCATATTCAATCAGGAAAGCATTAAAATCAAAATTTGTTGGAAGTAAAGAAATGATTAAGAACAAAAAGTCACTTTTGAAAAAAGAGTTTGATCTATTTCGTGGTTTGAGAACTGAGAGCACCAAGCAGATCATCGAAAGATATTGCTATCTGTTAGTCCAAATGAAAAGAGTGAGCATCACAAAAGATAATAAAGAATTGATAGAAAAGTTGGCTGATACATTGCCACATGAAACTTGGGGCACATATCTTATGATGTTGAGAAATAAGAAAGATTTTGGGAATTTGACACTAGGAAAGTTTATTGAAAAACTTGAAGCTCAGGAAATGGAACAAAGAAAGATTTCAAGAATGAAAGATTTTGATGGTGAACAAGATATCGGTCTTTATTACAAAGGAGGTATTAGTGATAAGACCAACATGTCACCAAAGATTTAAACTGCATTCAATGCTAAGAGTTCATCTGGAAGTTCATCTAAAGGATCAAACAGCAAAACAAGTTTTTCTTCATATCCATTATTTGATTCAAACTTGTCAACAACAAAGAATGGCAAGATGCTTCAATGCAATATTGTGTTAAATCTTGAAAATGATCAAAATTTTTCGGAAGAGATTGCAAAAAGTCACATGTCTTTGTTGGGAACTGTGCTGGAATCATATGGAAGTCTAGTAGCAGGAAGGATCGGGAATCCAATGTTGACAAAAGAGGATTATGATCAGATTGATGCTGAGGAGATGGAATTGATGGATATAAAGTGGTGTTTGGCAAGTGTATTAAGAAGAGCCGAAAATTTTAAACAAATTACGAGAAGAGATGATTTTCGTGATGCAAATGTTTCTACTTTAGGTTTTGATAAATCTAAAGTTACTTGTTTTCGTTGCAGGGAAAAATGACACTTCAAGAGAGAGTGTACAAATCGCGAAGCAAGTGGAGCTCATAATCCGTTCAACAACAATGATTACTATCGGAAAGCAATTTATCATCAAGTTGCTCAACAATCACATCAACAACAACCACAAACTGCTCATGCCAGGAAGGAGATTAAAGAATCATCAAAGAGAGCTTGTATAGTGAATCAAGATGATAAAAAGTCAACAAAAGGATCCATTTGGGATAAATATATTTCAGCTGATAGCAAAGCATGTCTGATAGATCAAGATGATGAAAAATTACCAAAAGGTTTTAGCTGGGATAATTACTGTCCGGATAAAGAGATTTTAAAAGCCAAAGCTTTTGTTGCTCGAGTTGCTGAAGATAGTGATAATGATGATGATTATTATGCAAGGAAAATGGAAGAGCACTTAAGATTGATGGAAGAGAGTGACAGTGATGATGAAAAAATTAGAAAGAAAAAGAAGAAAGTTAAAAAGCAAGTTAGCAGTGACGATGAAGAAGTTCCTGTGATAAGGAAAAAGGTAAAAGAAGTTCCAGCTTTCAAAATTGAAATAGAAGCTGATGCACAAAAGATTCCTGTGAAATGTGAAAATTGTGAAGCAGTGAAGAAGCAAAACAGTACATTGATTCATAATATGAATAGATTGAAAGAATCTTATGATGTTCTAAACAAAGCAATGAATCAGTACAATCAGTCAAGCAGTGAACAAGCAACAACAATGAAGACACTTAAAGGAGCTTTCATGACAAAGCAGAGAGTGGTGAATAATTACATTGAGAAGTGTGCTGTTATGGAACAAAAACTGGAAACTCAAAGAATTGAAACAGAAAGAGTAAATAGATTGTTAAAAAGTTACTCATGTACTTCTTATGTCATTGACAGGATTTATCCAACAGTGGAAGGAATGAAGGCATTTGATGAAGAAGTTTCTGAAGAAAAGAAGAAGGATACTGAAGTGAATGATTCTGGTAAGAAAAAAGGTTTTAGTTATACAAAGTGTCCGCCTCCGCTTGAAAATGGATATTCTCTTAGAAATCCAAATTCAGAAAGAGTCAAAAAGGCAACCAACTTACAGTGGGAGTCTGAGTCTTCAGGAAATTTGCCAGACAACATTGATGTCACTTTTACATCGTCTGACACTAATCATGAGTCTGAGTTAATAAAGAAAGTGGTCGATCAGGTGTTGGATAAAGATGAGGTCGAGGAGTCAAAGTTGGAGTCAAATTCAGAGTCAAAGTCTGAAACGTCAAGTCCAACAGTCAAAAAGGGCAAACGGGTTTACAATAAAGAGTTTTTTATATCAAAATCTAATTTGAATGATGAAACATTCAAAGTGGCTTATACTTTGAATGATTCTGACAAATTATATTCTGATGAAGAATTTCCGATAAGAGGTGTTAAAACTGAAATGATAAAAAAAGGTTTTCAAACTAACAGAAATTAATATTTATGAAATAAAAGATGAAAATCTTTCTGAAAAACCTAAAAAGTACACCTCAAGAGATCAACAACGATTAAACAAGAAAAAAGGGTTACAGTTCTGGTTCAGGTTTTCAAAAGAAACCAAACCATAACTGTAATTTTAAAAGGAAAGGTCTTGGATTTATTCCACCGAAAAATCATAAAAATGATAAAATTTATAAAACAAAAACTATGTTTGTTTCAGGAATATCAACTGAAGAAGAAAAGGAGCAATTGTTCAGAAAGCAGACAAACAAAGGAAGGAAACAAGAACCTGTTTTCAATGCAAAACTTTTGGCCATATTGCCAGAAATTATTCAAAGGCAATCCAATCAAAACATGGAGTGTTTCTTAAACAGAAAGAAAAGATTGTTGAGAATGAATCACCAACTAAACAATTCAAAGTTTTCAAAAATTCGAAATTTGAAGTTGGTGAATGTTCAAAAAGGTTTTACAAGAGAAAAGCAAATCTTGACAATCATAAGTGGGTTGTTAAGAAATCTGATGATAGTTCTAGCAATGATTCTGATTCATCAAAATCAGAGGAGCTATTTTCAGGCGATTAATCTGATTCCATAAAGTCAGAAGAGCCACGTGTTGAGTTAAAATTGGAAACATCAGTTCCTCCAATGAATGATGTCAATTTTCCACCATTGAGAGCTGAGAATTTTAAACAAAAAGTTGGTAAAGTTGAGATTTCAAATCAATTTTTCTCTGAAAAAAAAGAATTTGATATTGAAAAAGCTTTTAACCCCACAGTTCAAAATATTTTTGGAAAAATGGTTGACGGGAAGGTCAAAGGGGTAAAGGAGTTTTATGAGAAGAAAACAAAGAAACCAGGTAAAAATGGGTCATCCCAGGTTTGTGACTGGGATGGAACCTATTATTATGATTGAAAACCAGGAATTGCCGGAGCTTCCAGGTTGGTAAGTGTGGAGCAGGAATCGGCATATTTCTTGAGAAATTCACATTAGTGATATTTCGACTTACAAGTGGTAATTGATTTGTTCTTACAAGTGGTAAATCAGGGACATTAAGTTGTACTTGATTTTCTACATGTGGTATTTGGTGATTGAAATCATTCTTGGTAATTTAGCACGAAATTATAATTTCGTGTGAAAGTGATTTCGTGTGAACAGGTTCATGCGAAATTAGCTTGCCTATATATAGGTGTCTTGCTATTTCGTTTGAAGAGTTGTAACTTTCCGGTTTAAGAGCCGAAGTAATGCCGAAGTGATGCCGAAGTGTCTACGCACTGTAAATCTTTGTCAAATCAATCTAAAGACAGTTTAAAGTGTATATCTAGCTGAATTGAAGTTGATATGTTTGTTTCCGCCTCTCGTATCTAGCAAAAACCTCTTCTGATCGACTCATTCGGGTCTGAAAACGATCCTACAAATTGTGCGAGGTCTCGCAGCTTTAACGATATCACGGATTTCGCCAATCCATCCCCAAATATAGCGGGAAATAAGTACCGGCTCTGGCGAGGCCAGGGTTGGTACCACTCTCGCATACTCGAAGAATGTCGAAGTATATACCCTCGACAGTCTACATCCACCATCCGGTGGTTCAAGAATTTATTCGCCATTTGTTCTTTCTCATATTCGGGACATAATTTTCTTTCTACTAGCTGCTTAAATTCTTCCCAACTCATGGCATAGGCCACATTACTTCCTTTGGCTTGAAGTACCGTATTCCACCATTCTAGCGCCCCTTCTTTGAAAAGATGCGACGCGTACATGACCTTGTCTTCCTCGGCACATTTACTTATTTTAATCACCGCCTCGGTTTTTTCTAACCAACGCAGTGCAGCAGTCGCCCCTTCGTTGCCTGCAAATTCAACTGGTTTACAGGCAAGAAATTCCTTATAAGTGCAACCAGACGTTGCAGCTTTCATTTTCTTAAGGTGTGGGGCTTGCATTTCATCGTTGTTGTTATTAGTATGGTTGCCGCCTCCGTTTACACTATTACTGAAATTGTCTTCATGAGTACGTTTGCTAGGAATAATTTGTTGAGGTGCAATTGGATTTCGGGCAGCAGCAAGGATTGCTGGAATAGCATTGGCTATTCCCTGAGCAACGATATTCTCGATATCTTGCCTATTCAGAAATTGATCTTCATGGTTTTGTTCAGATTGGTTACCCTCGTTAACTTGTTCATTACCAGCGTGTTCCATCTGGTAATTAATATATATAAGTGATTAGCATAAAATAATTAATAACCAAACATAACAAAATAATCGCACATACTCATGTCAACACATATAGCCAAAATTGTCGATTTTTCGACGTTCGATATTTTGTATATTATAATAGGCATCCGTACACACTGGTTATCTTACAAAAGTTTTATTTTTAAGTTATTATACATACTTATATTTTTATGATTATATTATTATTAAACACATATTGCTACAACCATACAACCACAGTCACACCATCCTCGTCAGCTGGCATCTTAGAAACGACGTTCCCTTTTGTCGTATTTCTATGATATTCTTTCCCCTACTTCCCTAATTCGATTCCCTGCATCAATCAGCTCCTCGCCATAATGACAGAGTTCCGCCAAGTTTTCTGAGCTCATAGGTGGATGTAGTGGAGGTTCAGGGTCAAATTGAGGGAAAAAGGTATTAGGGTTGTTTAGGAGATTTTGAAACTGCCAGTCGGTGGTCCACCACTCTTCTAGTTCTGCTGGTAGAGGTTGGGAGTGGATATTGGGATCTGGGATATCAGGCTCTAGATCAACTGGAAGTTGTGCTTCCGCTGGGTAATTAAAAAGGTTTTCACCGGGAGGTCCGATGAGGTCATTAAGTGCCAGTTTATGATCCAACTCCTCCTAGGGTGGCATTTCCTGATCTTGCCTGGAACTTTCCCCAATCTCTATTTCCTTGCCTTTACCTTTGGGATCCTCCGTCTTTATAACTTTCCGTGTTGCTGGTTTCCTCCTACGCACACGCCTCTAGCCCACTAATCTTCTTCTCTTCTTTGGTTTTGGTTTCTCTGGAGGTTGGGTTTGAAATTCCATAGGTTCCTCCATGTCGGCACAATAACTGGTAAAGTCTCTGGAAACTTCCACATTAACAGACTAGAGGTTAAGATTCTGAAGAGCTTCAGACAACTCATTCATGTTGTTTAGCAGATATGAAGAAACACACAAAATTCTAGGTTAAAAGTTTGTAACTTGAACTTTCACATAATCACATATTGGCAATCAAAAAAATTAAGTATTAATAAAAATATGAAATATTGCGATTTTATATATACTAGGTATCGTGCCCGCGCGCGATGCGGCGCATGTACATTAGGTGATAATTGGTTGCATGAGTAATAGCCTCCCGCCCTTTAAAAGCTTTGCCCATGATCCCTTGAAACGCCTCTCGCTACACCTTTCCAAGACCCACATGATTATGAACTTCAAGGAGATTCCGCACAAAAAAAAAAGCAAAGATCGTGGGCACCTTGCATCATAAGCCAACCAGGTACCACACTTCCGCAGCAAGTTCACAGGCCTTAAAAATATGAACTGCTGATTCAGAATCTTGATCTTGACCACACATTACACAATTTAAAGGCTCTACCTGGATGTTCCTTGTATAAAAAGCTTCTCGGGTAGGGAGGCGGTCCATTTCCACCTGCCATGCGAATATAGTACACTTAATTTGGGACCCAATATCATCAATCCACCACATAAAAGTTGCTGAAATCCCTAATCACTCAATAACCCTTGCTTAACTGACCTGGCCGAGAAATCCCCCTAGACCTCTCCCAACCACGACCATGTATCCAATTGCCCCGTAAGTTGCGTTAGCAACATATAACAGTCTTCGAACTCCTTTTTTTCCACTACCGAAGTCGGGTCACGCATCCAACCCCAAACAAAAGTGTCTTGCTAATATGAGCGTTGGAGTTTTGCTAATTTGCGTATTTTTTTTTAATTTTTTGAGGTTAGTTTTAGCTTAATAGAAGACATAGTTAAGTGATGAAATTATATGAATTCTCTTTATAGACTAATCTAAAGAGATTTAAAAGGTTTGATGATTTATGACAAAATATATGCTTGGTAGTAGATTACGTAACTAATATATTAATATTAGTTTTTCTTAGTAGAAAAGTTAGGTACTCTTCAACTTATACGTCCGTACGTACAGACTAACTTTAACATCAAGAAGCGAGTTAATATCTACTTAAACCGTATACCCTAAATCCCGTCACGTCATTAGACCATCCACTACCCGCAGGACCGGCGACGGTGTGCTGCTGCTGGTAAGGAGTACCTAGAACCACTTAACCTAAGGAATTGGAATTTCCGAGTCGCTCACTTTCATCATTGTTGTTTTTTCACTTATATTTTTAATAATACAAACCTTTCACTTTGCCTCTGGAAACTTAACATAGCATTGTTATTGTATATATATTCTCTGGCATATGCTTACTATCTATATCAGTGTCTCCTAATGGAGATCCAATTCGAAAAATATTATGCGCAACAATTAAAGTTAGAAATGGTCATATGCTAAAAGTCTAGTCATATATTAATACAACTTGATGCTTGCCTTTATCTATGATTAAGGTAAGTGGTCTAATCCAGTAGTATCAACATATCCAAATTCGAGAATCTAACACCAACACAGCCCTTAATATTCTAAAATCTCTTTTAAACAGAGTAAAGTTTATCATAAATACTCACCCAGTTTAACACTTATGGCATAAAACTTACTTTAAAAACGTATAACCCAAATGGGTCAGATTATGTCACTTTCATCCAAACCTGACTCGTTTACTTAAATGGGTTTAGGCTCGACCCTAACAATTGTACCTTTGATACTGATTCTTGAACTATACACTATACAATCTTATATATCCATGGTTAGTAACTTAGTAAAAGAAAATAAGAATTATTTCAGCTTTGAAAATCATATTCTTCTTGCTGGACAAACCCCACCACCTTTATTTCCTGTATATAAGGATTATCCCTTCCTCCAAACTGGGCTTCAAGTTCAACGATCACCACCAACAAACTTAAAGTGCAATATGGTCTATCATCTTTCTATAAGCAAGCTCCCTAAGTTGGATTCAAATATCATTATTTAGATGTAACCTACAAATACGACGGAACCTCGTACTGTCCATATGGTATCTTGTTTTCAGAATTTTTTATTTTTAGCTTCTTTAAATTAAACATTTATGCATGGATTCTGTTATATTGCTTGTTTACAACGACCGAAGCCTTGATTAAAATTTGGAAAAAAAAAACACAATCAATCAATGTGTTCAGCAATTAACAAACATATACCGAAAAGAATTTGAATAAAAAAAATACAGTCAGTCGATGTCTTCAGCAAGTAAGAAACATATACTCAAAACAAAGCAACCATACATGCATCAAATTCATTCAGTTTGACATAAGACCACCACACATGAAACCTAAACTCAGTTAAGAAACCCTAGAATTTCAATTAAAAGGAATGTGCTAAGCAAAGCTCACCTGAACAGCAAATTAGAGGTCCTGGTAGCCTGCAAATTGAAAGCCCTCTACACGATTTGAAATCCTAGAGCCAAAATCGTGAAACCCATTGCTGTGAAATCTGATGATTTGATGTTTTCCTATGCGTTCTAATCTTCTGAATCTTGCACTAAGCACTTCCAATTGGTCTCATCTGAGGGAAAAATGAAAGAAGCATTTGAAGAAGATATCAGAAGAGGGAACACGTTGCAAGAAAAAGAGGAATCAATTGGGAAAAAGAGGAATCGATTAGGGAAAAAGAGGCATCTGAGAGGGAAAAAGAGGAATCGATTGGGGAAAGCACCGACTTTGTGCTTTAAGTTTATAAGGTAATATATATATATATATATATATATATATATTACAAATTACAACTGAAAATTAAAAATATACTAGGGATTGTGCATTAATAATTTATTTTAGTCTATCTTTTCTTACTAAGTTGTTTATTTAATGGGCAAGTTTCTTTAAAGTTTCTGGCTTATGGATGATATGGGTGCTAGTACTGGGTTAGGGTGTTGGCAGTTTAACTTAATTAAAAGTTAACATTTACTGCTGTAGTGGCTAACATATAGAGATTTGCCCATTGTTCGTCTAATTCATCTTCCCATGGTGAGTTATCACCTGTTTCCTGAGCCTCTTTATTAATTATCACTTCTTTTGTTTGTGATTTCTTTATTTTCTCTTGACTTTTTCTAATAATCCAACTTCTTTTCTTAATGGTGAGTGGTTTCTCAAACTGTGCCTTACGAACAAATATTCCTTCCTCGGTATCTGCTGAGTATCTTGAGGAATTTGATTGAAATGAAGTTCCCTTATCTTTTGGTGAACTATCTAATTGCGATAGATGTCCGAAATTCTTTGCTTACCCATACTGTAACTAACAAGTAGTCAGTTAAAAACACATAGTCACAAAATGGTAATTAGGAAAATTAAGTATTTCTAAATACTTAATTGGCTTAAATCAGTGGCTCTGATACCACCTTTTTCTGTCACGACCCCGTCCCGGTTTGATCGGGTCCAGGAGCCGCGGGACAGAAACCCGTGGTATTTATTAATTGAGTTGACAGCGGAAGATTTTACAGGATCTTTTTAAAACTTGAAAATGCCCGATTATTTTATTTCATGTTTCGGGATAAACCCCATAATTTACAATAGAGGAATTTTACTAGGAAATTCCCTGATTTAATACCCTGTATCGTAGCAGCGCCTTCCTAATACCCTGTAGCAGCGATCGGACTTAAACATCCATCGGAGAATTTCAATCGATCGGACATTGAATCGTAGCAGCGATCGAGTTAATACCCTGTATCGTAGCAGCGCCTTCCTAATACCTTAAATTTCGAATTTGAGCAGTGTATCTTCGTTTTTTAGAATTGTTTTCGACACCAGATGAAAGCCCATGCCCTGATCTATTTATAGCTGATTTTTGGGGTTTACGCGGCCCGCGTAAACCCACACTTAATCTTTACGCGGCCCGCGAGGGGGCCTAGTCTACGTGTAGGCTTGCTGGGTCACGAGTAGGTGTGCCAGGTGGGCAACACGTGACCCGGATGCTTATCCGGTCAAATCTTAAGTTGACGCGGCCCGCGTAAGGGTCCGCTTATCCTTTACGCGGCCCGCCTGAAGACCAAAAATCTGATTTTCTTGGTTTTTGATATGGATTAGGGTTTCAGGGGTCCGGGTTTTCACTTACGGGTCATTTTAGGATATTTTTGAAGATCCTTACAAATACGTGACATATACTACGCTATACGATACGATATCACACTTATAGGCTTATACGAGGTCAATATGTGACCTATACTACACCTATACGATATAATATCACACTTATAGGCTTATACGAGGTCAATACGGGACCTAAACCACACCTATACGATACGATATCACACTTATAGGTTTATACGAGGTCAATACATGACATATACTACGCTATACGATACGATATCACACTTATAGGCTTATACGAGGTCAATACGTGACCTATACTACACCTATACGATACGATATCACACTTATAGGCTTATACGAGGTCAATACGGGACCTAAACCACACCTATACGATACGATATCACACTTATAGGCTTATACGAGGTCAATATGGGACCTAAACCGCACCCATAGGCCTATACGGGTGTGATAACGTATCGTATAGTATAGTATAAGTCTCGTATAGGTTCCCTGTAGGTCTTGTAATTCATAATATTTGTATTATTTTTAATTTTTATAAATCATAATATTTGTATTATTTTTAATTTTTATAATTTATATTTGTATTATTTACCAATAATATTGTTTTTATAAATAAACATGGAAATACCCCAAAATACACACAAATATTTTTTTTTATAAATAAACAAAGGAATACACAAAAAAAAATACAAAAATGGAGCTTTATATACGCTGCGTATAGATCCCTACGCAGCGTATGAAACAAAAATGACACAATTACCCTTGTATTTGGCTTCGTATAGCCTCAACACAAGGGTATAAAGGACATTTTCTGACCTTTATATACGCTGCGTATAGCTCTATACGCAGCGTATATAAACCTTGTGAAAAACTGATGCTTCAAACCCACCAAAATGACCCCAAAAGTTCAGATGGTTTATATACGCTGTGTATAGAGCTATACGCAGCGTATATAAACCCTTGTTTTCTGTGCAATGATTGCTGATCAGGCACTGAGATCCATGTTTTACCTACGCTGAGTATAGGTCTATACGCAACGTATAGGTGTAACCCTATACGCTGCGTATAGACCTATACGCAGCGTGGGTAAACCCTGATTCAACTAGGGTTTGGTGTGCCAATAGGCACATTGGTGTGTCAATAGGTACACCAACTAGGACCTACATGACTTCTGGGTAGCAATTTAGGATTGTTCACGAGCCGAGCCGAGATAGGGAAAAACTCGGGCTCGACTCGATTTTAAACTGATCTGGCTTGGCTCAGCTCGGATTTAATACCGAGCTGGAAATCTAAGCTCGGGTTCCGCTTAGTTTGGCACGATTTTGAAAAAAAAAAATACATTGCTATCAAAATTAAGTAATCTAAAATATTATTCAATAATTCAAAAGAACATATCCAAAATAAGCTCAACCTAATAGATTACAAGCGAAAATCAAATTTAACAACACAAAATACGTTATTAATTTCAATGAAATACAATATAAGTTCATTAGTATGGTAATCAACCTTTAAATGTGGTATATATATATATATATCAAATTACACTCCTAATCACATGTAAATAATAAGTTTTTGTGAAATTTTATAATTGATATATAAAAATAAAATATATTTAAAGTAAAATTATTCGAGGTAAGCCGAGCCGAGCCGGACTCATTTTCTAACCGAGCCACATCGAGCGAGCTTATTCCGAGCTAAATCCGAGCAAGCTCAAAGCCGCGAGTTTTTTAATAGCCCTAGATAACATACACGTTACGTTAGGGGATAATTTGCTTACAACATGATTTTTATTTGGCGTTTGATTGAATACACTGAGATATGCATGTTAAAGTTGAAACATGTAGTCGCGTAATCTATCTACTATAATAGAAGAAACCAACTTTTGGACACATGTCATTCATTGAAGTTATCCTCAAATCTAATACTTATCTTATATTAACTAAATAAATAAATAATAAATTAATATTAAATCTTATCATACTTTAATAAAATATTATCCTCAAATTCAAATTGTTAATTTAATATATTTTTAAAACAAATACATCTTTTTCCTACTTATCTTTTATTCAATATATATAAATAATAAATTAATATTAAATGTTATCCTAATTTATTAAAAATATAACTTTTTATTATTTGGTATATAAAATTATATTTATTCAACTCGTGTAAAAAGTGGGGTTTTTAAAAATATTTTTTTTTATTTTTTACTATTCAAAGTTACATTTATATAACCCGTGTAATACACGAAGTTTTTAAAGATATAACTTTTTATCATTTGCTATGTAAAATTAGATTTATTCAACACGTGTAATACATGGGGTTTTTTAAGGATATAAGTTTTTTTTATTATTTGGTAGATTTTTCAAGCCGACTATACATGGGTTTTTTAAAGATACGACGTTTTTAGTATTTAATATACAAAATTACATTTATTTAATCTATGTAATACACACGGTTTTTAAAGATAAAACTTTTTTTTAGATCTATTTAACACGTGTAATATACGAGATTTTTAAGGATGTAATTTTTTTTATTATTTGGTAGATTTATTCAACCCGATTATACACGAGTTTTATAAAGATGCAACGTTTTTAGTATTTAGTATACAAAATTACATTTATTTAATATGTGTAATACACATGGTTTTTAAAGATTTAACTTTTTTATTATTTGATATATAAAATTACATTTATTTAACCCATACAATATACGGGGTTCATAAAGATATAACTTTTTATTATTAATATATAAAATTACATTTATTCAACTCGTGTAATACACGGGGTTTTAACCTAGTTCCTAGCTATATAAGCGAAAGTGTTAATGTTACATGGGTATATTATGTGTTAAGAAGGGCTATTATATTTGTCTTAAGAAGGGCTATTATATTTGTATCCAGAAGAAATATCCTTATGTTGTAATTAAGGGATGAATTAAAAGATTTTAGGCTGTAACGACACTCCACTCGAGGGGAGTAGTTCCCTGTCTATCTCAGCCAATCATACTCTTTCATGTTAACTTCTCTCTTCACTTTCTATTTTGCACTTAAACATAAGGAGTGCTCTACTCGTTAGAGTGGTCCATTTCATTTTTTTCTAAAAATTATGCATAACAATTATATATTTCGTTTATTTACGTTAAAAATGAATATTACAGTAATTTAAACCAGCAAAAAATACGTTTATTTAATCTTAAAATTAAAAATTATATAACTAATGTAAAAAAACTAAAACGAAAACTACTAGTCGTCGATCGCCTCAAGGTGGAGTAAATCTAGTCGTGGGTTGAATTAGTATGTATAAATAGGTATTTATCTAATAAATATTTTTTAAAGTTAAAAGGTAATATTACCATTAGGGGCCCACTCCAACGGTCAAAAAAGAGAACACCGCATGCGGTGAATCTTTCCCGGGCTTGTGTGTTTACCAAATCAAATGTGGGGTTGGCAGCAGTGTTACCGGTGAATAGTAACCGCCGACCTTCCCCGCATTCCTCCCTGTACACTAGGGGTGTGCATGGGTCAGTTTGGGTCGGTTTTGACCAAAAACCATAACCATAACCGCGATGTCGGTTATTGGAAAACCATAACCATAACCGATTGGTTATGGTTATTCAGTTTTGATGGTTATAGCGGGTCGGTTATTGGTGGTTAACCGTGTATTTAGGTTAGCTAAAAATAGCTTAATTTTTTTAACATGAAATAAATTGTTATTGCATATTTGTATATATTAGTATATTACATAGTATTAAAAAATACATATAATCTATAATATTAATACCAATTATTATCGAATATTCAAATAAAGTGATATGATACATTCCATAAATTCAAATAAACATTTAATCAAAACTACAAAATGATATGAAAAACCCATAAGTACTAAAAATCTTTAGTAAAAAACAACAAATATTAAAAATATGGTGAAAAAAAATCCTAAATCCTACAAAGATTTATTACACGTCGGTTCGGTTATGGTGGGTATGGAAAAAAAGATAACCATAACCGACCCGCTACTTTCGATTTTCAAAAAAACCATTAACCGACCCACCGGTTTTTATTTGGTTCGTTTTTTTCGGTTCGGTTTTGTCGGTTATAGTTCGGTTAATTCGGTTTTTTGCACACCCCTACCGTACACCCTTAGAATAATTTTATGTTTGGGTATATTATCACTAAAATTAAATAAAAAGGTTGATAACGTTTGGGCACCAAGGATGATGTGAATTCTAACCACCACATTCAAGCAATAAAAATTTGTTTACCGTTCAATAAAAAAATAAATTAAAATTAGGTCGAGATATAAAGGGATGGATTGGGGGAGTGAGTGGTGCTCCTTTGTTAATATGTAATTGGTTCTGTTGTTGTCTTTATCGGCACGGTTTGGGTCGGCGTTTCTGTTAATGAAGTATATTTTTCAAAAAAAAAAAAATAGTTTTCTATTTGTAGAAATCTTTTGAGATCATAAATGTTACATTATTGTTCATAAACTTCTTTCCATTTAAAAACAACTAAATATCAATCATACATCTAGTTATGATTACTTGATTAGCAAATCTTGTTTTACTAAACAAAAGTTAAAAAAAAAATACTCATTTAAAAAAAAAAAAAAAAAAAAAAACTGGTCCTGCATTCCACCTGTCACTTTCTTCCCTCCAATTTCTTCATCTCTCCCCAAAAAGTCATTCTCTTTACCTGCAAATTCTTTCACTTTAGTCAAAAGCCACACTGCCCCCCTCTGGGCCCCACTCTTCCCCACACACACACACACCACATTTTCTCAATCCAATTTCTCCATCATCACCAACAGATTTGAGATTCCTCCATCAATCAACAGCACGAATTGCTGCTATATTTCATCATCTTCAAACGCTCATCATTGCATTTCTCCAACTGTAAAGCCACCAAAGGTACGAAACCCTAGATCCGCCATTTTTACACGCTTTTAACCTTTTTTCTTCATATATTCTGCATATTTCATTCATAATTCTCAACAATTGAGAGTATTAACTATTAACAATCAGCAATCAACAAACAACGAACATAATGCCTTCACGGCAACCTGCTTTTACGCATCAACAATCAACGAAACACAGAGCGACGTTCATCTTCATCATAATAACCGTTTTTTCTTCAGTTTTGATACTGTTTGGAGTTATATACTTGATCTACTACGTATATTACTCGTTGATTCATCGTTCACGTACTAATCCGCTCAATTCATGTCCTGTGTTCCTAAAACTACGTCGTTTCACCTACAAAGAGCTCGTTTCCGCCACTAACGGCTTCTCCGATGATAACTTCATCGGAAAAGGCGGTTCCGGTACCGTGTACCGCGGTATCCTCCGTAACGGAAAACTCGTTGCGGTTAAACTGCTTGATTCCGATTCGTTAGACGCCGATCGTGAGTTTCAGAACGAGTTAAGGATTCTCGGTGGATTAGAGTCGCAATTTGTTGTTTCGTTGTTAGGTTATTGTGTTGATAAACGGAAACGAGTTGTGGTTTATGAGTACATGCCGAATCGGAGTTTACAGGAGTCGTTGTTTTCCGATCGGAGCTTGTGTTGGAACAGAAGGTTTGAGATTATTCTAGATGTTTCTAGAGCGCTTGAGTTTCTTCACCGTGAGTGTGATCCGCCGGTGATTCACGGCGACGTGAAACCTAGCAATGTTTTGCTTGATGCAGAGTTTCGTGCGAAGATTTCCGATTTCGGATTATCGAGGTTGAAGATTGAGCCGGAGTTCGGTGTTGATTTGTTCAGTCAGGATTTGTCTGGAACAGTTGCCGGAGCCGGTACCGGTGCCGGAGAGTCGCCGGCGATCGGAACTCCGGTGGAGAGTAGTACGGAGGTTGATTTTGCTCTTGCGTTACAAGCTTCTTCGTCTTCTACACCGATAAACAGTAAGGTTGTTTGTAACCGTTTGAAAGGGCTAGGGTTAGGGTTTACGGATGAAAAAGGGAAGGATGTTTCAGTTAGTCACATTCAGAATGAATTCACTAAGTATGATAATGATGATTCATGTCATAATTTTGATAATAATCATGTCAGAGAGTCGAATTCGAATGCGAATGATTCGAATTCGAATCCTGTTGATGGGCGTAAAAGTTGTAAGAAACAATGGGGAAAAGATTGGTGGTGGAAACAGGATGGTAGCGGTGAACTTTCGTCAAAAGATTATGTTCAGGAATGGATCGGAAGTCAGATCTGTCCGGCGGCGAATGCAGAATGGGACGATGATAAAAATTCCGAAAAACGGGAGTTTGATCAGTCACCGAAGTTAAACAGTTGTAATGAGAACAAAACTTCCGGACATGAAGAACATGAAGAGCATAGAGGGTGGAAACAGCATAGGAAAATGCAAGAGTGGTGGAAGGAAGAACATCTTGATGAACTCACTAATAAGCGGGTCGAAAAGAAGATTAAACGAAGATTCAAACTCAAAATCTTTCGTTGGAAACGGAAAGCGAACAGACATGATCACAAATCGGAGATCAGTTTTAGGAAGAATTCAAAGAACAACACTGAAATGTATAGTGGCGATGTGTTTAGTCGAGAATTAAGCAGCACGACGAGTATGAGGGGAACACTTTGCTATGTGGCACCGGAATATGGTGGCTGCGAGTACTTGATTGAAAAAACCGACATCTACAGTTTTGGGGTATTGATTCTTGTGATTGTTTCGGGTCGCAGGCCATTACATGTACTTGCTTCGCCGATGAAGCTTGAAAAGGCGAATTTAGTAAGCTGGTGCCGCCAACTAGCTCAAGGTGGCGATTTACTGGAACTCGTGGACGAGAGACTGAAAGCCGATTATAACAAACCTCAAGCGATTTTGTGTGTGAATTTGGCTCTTGCTTGTTTACAAAAGATGCCAGAGTTGCGGCCGGATATTGGGGATATTGTCAAGATATTGAAAGGGGAAATGGAGCTTCCGGTGGTTCCGTTTGAGTTTTCTCCATCGCCGCCTTCGAAATTGGTTGGAAGATCAAGATCTCGGAGGAAGAGCAGAACGAATGCCGATTAACGGATTCCACGTTAGTGTTTTGTGAGATGAATGCATAAGTCTTCGTAGGGTGGCGTAGTGGTAAGCACTTGTGTTTTTTCTAACAAAAACCTTAGTGTTTTTACCGGTTTTTTGCCTTTAACCTTGGAAGGTCATTTTCGGGCCTCATGAGTTATCGGTAACGGTTTCTCATGATACAGAGGGTGTAGCTTGATATAGAAGACGGGGTATAGGGAAATGGCATGGTTCTTAATTTGATTGATGGTGTTTGTGTTATTATTGCATTTGTGTATATATTGTAGGGTTAGAGTTTGGATTAATTTGTAAGATTATTAATCATTATATTCAATTGAGGGATAAGGGATGTTCTAGATTTTATAAATGTTATACAAGTTAATTCATTTGATGAACATGTGGCTTATTAGTTAGTTTAATCGGACGAACTGGTTTTGGTATTTTTCTTACGTTTAACACCCCCTAAAATCTATTTCTAAAGTTAATTTGCTGCCCACTTTGTTTGACTTGAACTCGCAACCCTTTTGTGAGAGAATAAACACCTGGTGCCGTTAGGCCAAGAGCCTTGATTGCCGCTAAAGTAATTATTAATTAGAAAACAAACAAAGACATAAGAAGTTAGTGATGTATCTTTATGCCTCCTGAATGAATGCTAAGCTGCAAATTTCCATTAAAGTTCTTGACTTGGCATTAAAGTTCTTGACTTGGATAACTTTAGCTCATGGGATACGCACGCCAAAGTGTCCAAGATTGATTTAAAAATTAGAGCAAAACAGAAAAGAAAAAAGAATTATCAAAATGTTATTCACTAGTTAGATGCCCCGCCCGCGTTGCGGGGCGGTGGCCGAATAATGAGCGAGTGTTAGGCAGCAGCTCATTGACACGAAAAACAATTAAATCGAGTCAACCAATTAAAACAAAACACTTTTATATTTTTGATAAAAAAAACTAAAACAATGGAAACATTGTAATTTTTAACTGAGGGAAAGTTGTATTTTTTGACTGGGGTAAAATCGTAATTTGTCAAAAGCTAAAGTGATGGCAGTACTGTAAATTTGAACGGGGGAAAATTTGAAATTTTAACAGGGACAAATTCGTAATTTTGCACCTAGGGTAACAGCGTAATATAAATTTGAACTACGGGCACAATCGTAATTTTAAGCTGGAGGCAAAACCACAATTTTATTTTGAACCGAGGGCAAAATCGTAATTTTGAGTTTGGGGCAAAAGCATAATTTTATTTTGAACGGGGGAAAAAACGTAATTTTCAACTGAGGGCGAAATCGTAATTTTTTTAACGGGGAAAATCACATTTTTTAACAGAGGGCAAAATCGTAATTTTTAGCTGGGGGAAAAACATAATTTTATTTTGAATCGAGGGAGAAATCGAAATTTTGAGGTTGGGACAAAAGCGTAATATTATTTTGAGGTGGGGGGCAAAACCGTCATTTTAAAATGGATATAAAATAATAAACTGGTTGGTCCAATGGGGGAGTGGCAGGCGAAATCGTAATTTTGACTTGAGGGCAAAATCGTAATTTTGAGATAGAGACAAAAACGTAATTTTAGTTTGAGCTGGGGGCAAAACGGTAATTTTAAATAGAGGCAAAAACGTAATTTTAAATCGAATATAAAACAATATACTTGTTGGTCCAATGGGAGAGTGCCAGGCAGCTGCCTGGCATTATTCCCCTCATTGTGTTTTGTAGTAGTAGGTAATACTACTTTAGTGGTTATGGTATAGAAAAACAAGCAAGGAAAATCATTGTAATAGACTCTAGCTTATTTAGGCTATGTGTTAGAGAGGGTGTGCGGGGCACCCATATGGCCTTCGGGGTCGTGAGAAAGCTAGATAACGTATAAAGAAGTCTTAACTTATAAAGTGTACAAAACCACAAGGAAAATGGCACGTGTCACTAGCCAAGAGAGTATTTTTCTCTGTCGCCAGTATAAACACACATCAATTTTACGCTTCCTAACTCGTTTTCTTACTTGAAAAATGCCAAATCCATGCGTAAATTGGGTTTCTTCAATATCAACCATTCATTCCTTAAATCAATGGCCCAAAATCCCTTTTACACTTTGTAGGATAAGAGTCATTTGCTTTTAATCTTTTCTCTATATAATATAAGATTTTCAAAGAACTTTAATACAAGATTTTATTAAACTTTTGTTTTTATTAATTTTTTTTAATCTTCAAAAATTATATTATTATAATATTAAAAATACTTAAATAAGATTTTAATATGCATTTTATATATCACATTGCATCATATCAAGTGAACCGGACTGATAAGATGTCCAATTTCTAAGGATGGGTTGGGCACTCTCGTGGTAAGGGATTACGGGTAACGAGGGAATATCGGCGTCGGTCTTGCGAGTTGTTTTTGTGGTTAAGGTTTTCGGTAGCTAGTATCCGGTGCAAGAAAGTGGAGAGAGAGAGAGATAAATGTTTGTGTGTTGTGTGGAGAAAGAGAGTTGAGGGTAGGTTAGGTGGTTGCATTTCATTGACTCTCATAAGGATCTTGAATCAAAGGTAGTTTAAGGTAGTTGGGGATAAGTTTAAAGTGGCCAAATCTTAATTGTTAAGGTAGTGAAAGATAGTGAAAGGAGTGCTCATACCCCCTTAACCAAATCTTAAGGGTGGGGGGGGGGGGGTATGATGTGCGGGGAGTTAATCGGGGAGGGGGAGTTATCGAGCGGTGACCATACCGGGATGATGAAGCGATTCGGTGAGTGGGTGAGCGGTGACCAAATACGGTGTGTAATAACCGATGATTGAGTGGGTTGATTGAGAGGAGAGAGAGAGGAGAGAGGATCACTCAACCAATCAAGGTTTTTTTTTTTTTTTAATTGAGGGGTGTTTGACCATAGCTAGTGATTGAGTGTAAAATGAGGAGTAGAATGGGGAGTTGACATGACATAACATTATTGGGTAGAGAATTACTCAAACAACCTAGAGTAATTAACCATACCCCACCCTAATGGTTGAATCTTTAAGGTAGTGAAAGATAGTTAAAGGAGTGCTCATAATACTGCTTCTTTTTCAAAACAATGCAAATATAACATCAGTATTTTTTTTAATGACCAATAAAATATTTTTAATTAATATAAGGAAAACCAAAAGCTTGTCCTTTTCACCAATATATATTATTTACAGTAACAGCACCAAAAAGTGAAAAACATTAGTGCAGACCACCCATTACATTTACCAGCTATACTCTTCCAATCCTCCCAGCTTAGTGTAGCCAAAGTCACTACTAAAAGGTCATATGTTCAAATCTCAATTTTATGTAGGAGTATTTATTGCTTTAGGTAAACATTTATGTGAGTTTGTTTGCATTATATAACAAAACATACATATTTATTAAAAGTAATTGTATGGTGTTATGATTTTGACTTCTACACCTAAGAGAATTATTTTTGGTACGAACTTTTTTTATTTGTAGTTAATAAACTCTTTGAAGTGATATGCAAGATATTATTTTTATGGCCGTGGTCCAAGTCATAAAGAATCATAATAAATTTGGTTGACATGGTCTACACCACAAAAGTCGCTTTCCAAAGAATGATTAGTTAATTATTTTATCCAATAAATTCGAAAAAAAAAAACGCTTTTGTGTTTCTTCCTAAATTGGTGTATATGCAGTATTGCCTAGTAGAGATGAATATAATCGAATGGTTTCGCACTTTCGCTTGTGCCACAATGATACCCCAGTGGTTCGTCAGTGATCCAAATTTGCCGCTAAACAAATTAATTTATCTTGTACTATGGTAATAATCGTTTTTAACTTATATAAAACACATCTATCTATCTATAATAGGGTGTGGTCATGACCCTCATAACCACCATGATCCTTCACATAGGCACCATGTCATCTATCTTTAATTCATCATTTAAAACCACTACCCTAAGGGTGTGGTCATGACCCAAACCACTATCCCCTTTATTTTTTTAATTTATTTTTGTCTTAAAATTTTCAAATGGGAGGGTCGTGGCAATCGTGGTTTAATCTATGGAAATCACCATTAATCAAGGAGGGGGTGGTATATCATTTAATTAATGGTCCTATGTGGAAATAATGTTCCAATCCATGACCCCCACACCCCACACCCCATAGCCTAATAATAATGTATAACATTTTCAAGTTGATGTATTATATTTTGCTAAATAAAAAACAAATACACAAAAAACGTTATTTTATGAACCTTAATAGATTTTAGAGAAAATTTCACTTTTTGTCCTTTATGTTTATACTGAATTTTGAAACGTGCCCTTTAAAAGTTTTAGTTTCAGTTTATGTCCAAAAAACACATGTTTTGTATCACTTTATGTCCTTTACACCAAACTGAGTTAAATTACTCAGTTATGTTTATTTAATGCAATGGTATAATTGTCATTTCATGTTTTTAATTTACTCATCGCCCCTTTATAACCCCTTTCTTCATCTTCTTCCTCAATTAGGTTAGGGTTTCAAATCCCTTCACCAAGATCTCCGGTCACCACCACCACCTACCTCCGGTGACCAAGAATCACCACTCGTTTCTCTCTTCCCAGCGACGGACCCATATCCTACAACCACCACCACCATCTCAAGACCTGCAACATCCAAGCCAGATTCATTCAAATCCATATTCAATCCCTAATCTAGATTCAAGTTACTAACCCCCAAACAAACCCCCAATATGGATTTAAACTACGAAACCCCCAATTCAAACGCAACAAAAACCTCAAATTCAAACACAACAAAAACCTCAAATTCAAACACAACAAAGATCCCTAACCCCCACATATTTACTCACCACCAACAGAAAAACCCATAGAGAGAACGATGAGTGGTCGACGGGATCTCGAGCTCAGGCGGCGGCGACCATAAACAACATACAGTCGAATCAGTGTGGATTGATGACGGCGACGGGATCTGGTTGAATCAGTGTGGATCGAGCTCAGGCGACTTCGACGGGATCTGGCTGGATTAGGTTGTGTGGTGGCGGTTGTAGTGGTGGTGTTTCCGTGGTGGTGGTTATAGTGGTGGAAATGACTGAATCAGGCTTGGTGGTTGTTGCGTGGTGGTGGTTGTTGCGTCATGGTGGTTGTAGTGGTCGTGGCCGGCTGGTGATGGTTGTTGCGTGGAGGTGGTTGTAGTAGTGGTGGTGGCTGGGTAGTTATGGTGGGGTGGTGGTGGTGATGGTCATAGCTAGGAGTGAGAGACAGAATGAGAGAGAGAAGAAAGTCTGCACTTTTAGAGAGAGAGAGATGGTTGGGTTGTGGGTTTTATTTGTTTTTAAACAACAATACTCAACTCACCAATACTGCCGAGACAACTTATCAGCAGCACCATCACACCTCTATCAACCACATGATCACTATCCGAATAATCACTGCTGGAGTCCGAGTTGGACACGCTCAAAGCTAGGGCTAGCTGGACCGAGGAAGAAGATGCAAATGAAGGGATTTGAAACCCTAACCTAATTGAGGAAGAAGATGAAGAAAGGGGTTATAAAGGGGCGATGAGTAAAGTAAAAACATGAAATGACAATTATACCCTTGCATTAAATAAACCTAACTGAGTAATTTAACTCAGTTTGGTGTAAAGGACATAAAGTGATACAAAACATGTGTTTTTTGGACATAAACTGAAACTAAAACTTTTAAAGGGCACGTTTCAAAATTCAGTACAAACATAAAGGACAAAAAGTGAAATTTTCTCTAGATTTTAAAAGTGTTACAATAGGTTAAAATTCAATAATATTAAGTTATTAAATATAATTTATCATAATTTTATCACCCCAACATTTCCTTTTGAAATGTGGTCCAAAGAAAACACTCTAGCTAATCGTGTTGATAGAAATCTAATAATCTAACAAAACACAATGATAAATGGTATCATATGAATATTTTAATCGAGCTCTCACATAAAAATTACTAGAATGCTAGATAACACCCAACTTTATATATAGAGTTTAAATACCCTAATGTTTAAAAATATGTGTGATAGGATGTGGACACACATTAAAAGCCAAAAGGATGAGTGAATGAGTGATACTATAAGGGTGAACGGGGCACTCCCCTCTTAGGGGAGTCCCCTCTCTTACGCATGACCAATCAGCACGCGCCACGTCAACTTCTCTCTTAACTCCCCTCATACCCTCAATTTGATGGCGGCACTCCTCTCTTTGGGACTTGTTTTTTTATTCAAAAAGAAAAAAAAGAAAAAAAAAAGGAAAATGTTTTGATTGGTTGAAAAGAGGGTGGCCCACCATCTCCCTCCCTCCTTCATGCGGTAACCTCTCACCGCTCCCCCTCCCCGCATTGATGGCGGTGGTGTTCCCGCTAGGGGACTTGGGTCACCGCATGCCTCCTCGCTTCATAATAGGGATGAAACAATCTTCGAAATAGAAGAGATGATGTTGTGTAATCATTTGGTATTATGTCATTGGTATCACAATGATGTGCCTATGGTATCATGTAAGTATATGTGCGTCACAATAAGCGTTTAAACGAATAAGTCTAAAACAGTGAGATGTTAATCATAACAAAGAAAACATGCGTTACATGCGACAAGTTCAAGGCAAACTAACATGTGTTACATGTATAGCAAAACCTAAAGATCTAAATTTAAAGCATATTACAATGATATGACAAAATAACCTGAATATGATATTCAATACAACTAAATATAAATCACGTAACGTCTAGTCCCTCATACAAATCAGTAGTATGATATGTATAAGCATGAATTTATATACGTAGAATGTAGATTGAACTCTTATCTATATAAGCATTGTTATATATTATATTATGGAACACTAAATAAGTAAGCAAAATAAACTCATCAAATGCATATATCATATTATATAGTATTTATAGTAAAATCTGTGTTTGATTTAGTAGTTTCTTTTTTTTGTTTAACTGTATATTTAACAAATGACTAAAATGTCTCTCATGTGAGAAGCAATTGAGGGGATTTAACATATTTCAGTAACAAAGTTAGCATTTTGACTGAAATGGTTACAAAATGCAAGACTCGGGACCTCATATCTTCATTGGTTAAATAATTACATTTTGACCTGAAAGGGTCAAACAAACCAAAACCGTAATTTACTCTTTTGAAAATAAATGAATGTCACGGTTAAAAGGACCATTATAAAGGTTTTAATTGTGAAAAAAAATGTATTAATCACGTATAGAAGAAACCATCGAGATGAAGAAATAATGCGTTTTGAAAATGCACACAGTTGAATAATTAAGTAGTGGGTCCATCCCAATTTAAACTAGTTCGTGTGAAACCTTTAAAGGAAATTGAATTTACACATCCATGTGCATATGAATAATAAATAATGGGTCCATCTAATTTGACTTGAGTTTGTGAAATGGTAATGGATGAGTATCTGCCCATTTAAATGGTCATGGACCAGCGAAATGATTAAATGAATGCTAGTGCATGTTTGAAAGGAGACATTGTCAAATTGTGATCTATATGTGTGTTGAAATCATATGTATTGAGTTTGAATAATATATTAATATATTTAGATGGAATTAAAATATAGAATAATACACATTTTAATATAAAAGTATATTCAAAACACAGATTTGTGTTTATAATGATATTAAATGGGAAGGATCAAGTTTGAAACTCAAAGGATTGAAATATTAGAAAATACCATTTTTGGTTGATTATGTGTTAAAAGGTAGGTTTGAGTTGATTGAAACACATGACTACTTAATTTACCTATAACATAATATATTCAAATAGAGTTAACTTTCGTTTTACTTCTTGTGATTTGGTCACTTTAACGGTTTTGCCCCGATCATTTAAAAACGGCCAGTTTCCTTCTTGATGTTTCGATCTTGTCGTTAGTTTGCTCCCCGACCTTAACTCCATCCATATTGTATGTTAACTAGATGGGTATTTTCGTGATTTTAAAGATAAAAGTAAGGGTATTTTGATAATTTACAATATATTATATATTTCTATACACACACACACAACACATACAATCAGTATCTCTCTTCTCTCCTCTCTCTTTCTTCTCCATCACCAATCACCACTTGCCACCACCTACCGCCCTCACCACCACCATCGTCACTTTTTGTCGATTACTACCAGCCACAACCACCTGTTGTTTACCATTCAGTTTTGAAACCCTCGTCTCCTTCAAACAAACCACCCCAATCTCGAAATAAACCCTCACCCGAAAAGTTATGTAATGAGAGCTTATATCCAAAAGTTTTGAATCTAAATCCAACCTTAACTTCAACAAGATCCGACATCGTGTTCATCTTTTCTAGTTAGGGTTTGAATGGTTAGTGTTTGTAAACCTAGATTTTCGGGTTTGGGTTTGAACGCTCAGTTTTACCGTCCCAATCCCTTTTAACTGAACGTTTAAACTGAGTTAGAGCCGGGGAGCAAAATGGTGATAAGTTATAAAGATCAGGGTACGACCGTTTTATATGACTGAGGCAAAACCGTTAAAGTGACCAAACTATAGGAAGCAAAACGGAAGTTATCCCTTAATTTAATGATTGAAATGAAAATTGGTGGAATGTAAACAATAATATATGTAATCTAAAATCACGTAGGATATGTATACTTCACCTCATTAACTTAAATACATAGTTGATCAACACAAGCCACTTGGATCATTATTATATTTTAATGTGTATATATATATATATATATTTGTATTCACTTAACAAAAATGTTTATGTTAACCTTGTGTATTGTGCTTGACAAGCCACTTGGATGAAAAGATACTAATTGTTAACGGGTCAAATTTCATACCATGTTTATGCATTAGAAGTGATGACCTAAATGAAATGAATTAAAATAATTTTTTTGAATAATAAAATCAAAAGTTAAAAACAAAAAGACTACATGTTTTTCTATGAATTTGCATGAAGCAATTAAAGCATTAAAGGGCTTGAACTTGCAAATTATGTAGACTTAGGAATTTATTGTTGGGATTTAAATGGAGAATTCGGTGGAATATTTGGGGGATGTATAAATTTTTAATCGAGAAACACCAATCTTCTATACTATATAATAAAAGAAACCAATGGAAGGACACATGTCATTCATTGAAGCCATCTATTTTTTATAGATAATTAATATCAATTAAAAGATAATTATAAAATTAAATTTAATATAAATTTTAACAATTCGTACAGGAGATAATATAATATTTTAAAATAATTATCAGATTAAATGATTTATTTATTTTATTAAACTAAAGTAGTTAAGAGTAGAACCTATTTCAAAAATGTTTATAGGGGGTAAAAAAATACATTAATCAATGTTTATTGGTTCTATACTTTTATTTTCGTGTTTAATTCTCAACTCAAATACGGTAATCACTATGTTTATGTGACATTTATAAGAACCATCACCGCAATCACCCCATCCATCGTATATCGAGTATATCCGTTAGTTTTTTTTAAGATATAAATTTTTATTAGATTCATTCAACCCGTGTAATAAACGACGTTTTTTTAAAGATATAACATTTTTATTTTTTACTATACAAAATTACATTTATGCAACTCGTGTAATAAACGGAGTTGTTAAAAATATAATATTTTATTATGGAGTATATAAAATTAGGTTTATTCAATCCATATAATACATAAGGTTTATAAAGATATAACTTTTTATTGTTTGGTATATAAAATTACATTTGCTCAACCCATATAACACATAAGATTTTTAAAAATGTAACTTTTTTCAGTATTTAATATATAAAATTAAATTTACTCAACCCGTACAATGCACGGGGTTCTTAAAAATATAACCTTTTTATTATTTAATATATAAAATTACATTTATTCAACCCATGTAATAAACGAGATTTTTTTCAGTATTTAATATATAAAATTAAATTTACTCAACCCGTACAATACACGGGGTTCTAAAAATATAACTTTTTTATTATTTAATATATAAAATTACATTTATTCAACCCATGTAATAAACGAGATTTTTAAATATATATGGTTTTATTATTTGGTATATAAAATTACATTTATTCAACCCGTCTAATAAACGAGATTTTTAAAGATATATTTTTTTTATTATTTGTAATAAATTACACTTATTCAACATTTGTAATACACGGTGTTCTAACCTAGTTAAATATAATGCAATAGCCTATGGATTTATAGCCTGGTTACATCTTGGAGTGCGATAAGGGTTTAGGACCAACAGGTCCTGAGTTTGATTCCCACAAAAGGGGTTTTCCCATATTTATTGGGTTTCCTTCTGAATTGATGTATAGCCATTATGCCTAGTGGAGATGAATATGATCGGATGGTTCCGCTGGTGGCATGATTATACTCCAGTGGTTCGTGATCCAAATTTGTTGTTAAAAAAACTATATATATAATAAATGGAGTTTTACTTGGGCTTAATTAACACGTATTGGGCCTACTCAGTTGCTTCTTGTGGAGTTGTGGGTTGTAATATTGATGAACCCCTCCCACGTTCCTTCTTCAACTAATTTTATATCTCGCTAATGGCGTCTTGGCTTAAGGGCACTAAATATTTATCTACATCAAAGTGGTGTGACCTTGAGTCTCATAAAATGGTCAAGAAGTTGATTTTTGGATAAATAAGGGGGGGGGGGGGGGGGGGGTGGTTTGTTAGCAGTAAAAAAAAAAAAAAAAGCTAATTTGATATCTCGAATATATGAACAGAAGTTATAAAATAAAAAAGTTGAACACGCATATATGAACCAAAGTTAGAAAATAAAAAAGTTGAACACGCATAACACCAAAATGTACATTGATTTCTTTAAGCAATTAGAAGTTGACACCTGATATTATTTGGTACACTAGATATAATAGCGTCCTTAAAATGTAGATCGGTCACAACACAACATGTGTCCAATACGAGACTCAATTAAACCTACATGGCCCAAACAAACCATAAAAATGCACCACATGGACTCATACGACTCGTTTACATCCAACCCACTTGCCCATTTCAATTACTTCGGCTCCACACCATTCCACCTAATACAAGGCGCACGTGTCTTTCAATTGTAAGATTACCCAGGCTCGCTATAAGGGTGAAAGTTTGAAGGAAAAAACAGCACGGATAGTAGAAGTCGAACAAATACTACAACAAATGATAATGACATCCTCATGAAGTTTTTTGGGCCTTTGTGTGATTTCTAATTAGGTCTATTATGGCATTTCTTATACAAACTTTTGCTATCAAAAGATACACCACCCTTTGTAATTAGCGCCTGGGTTGTGCAAAGTAATTAAGCCACATAGGTGACGTGTGGTGTGTCGGGCGTAAATATACTAGTTCAGTCCATGTAACGTTTTGTTATTGGTCTGTTTGGCTATGCTTGTGTGATTCACTAATTCAACCTAGTGGGGGACACATGTCCCATTGTCATTCATATGAGCGTAACTGTTCGTGTAGTATGTTAATAATACCACGTGTTAAATTTCCAATTGGTTTTATAACTCAATTTATACACAGTAAATGTGATTGTGGTCAACTTGTTTACTTTGTGATTTCCCCAAATATAAATATACTACAGGTAAATACCCAAAAAAACCTCTGCATGTGTACATATAGTCACAAGTTTTAACTATATATTTATATATTCATTCATCTTGTGTCATCCTTCACTTACCATCCTATGACTGTGATTGTAAATGGTAAACTGCAAATGAATCTATTTAGTTTAATTGTTATGTCTAAATGTTTGTAATATAGTTCTACAACACATATTTACCCAACCCACATTAAGGGATTGTTTGACAACTTCTGAATGGGTAAGTGTTGTACCAGTAAGAGGTCTCAACCATTAAGTGTTGTACCAGTAAGAGCTTTGAACCTGTAAGAGGTCTGAATCATTAAGAGTCATTATAATGGTTAACCATTCAGAGACAAATGTCTGACCAATTCAGATAGAGGTCTTAACTATTGAGACACTGTATAAGGCTTAACCATTCAGAGGCAAATGTCTGAACCATTCAAACATCTGCTCGCGAAACAACCATTAAGTGCCGAATCAGTAACAGGTTTGAACCATTAAGAGCTGAAACAAACAACCCCAAAGATTTCTAAAAAAAAATAGACATGATCATCAATATCATAATGATCAACATAAATTAAAGATTTAACCAATAAACATACTTATCAAACTCATAATTCCTAAACATCAATCTTCAATCTTCATGATCATGCAAAAACAAATGTCTGACCAGTTCAGATAGAGGTCTTAACCATTGAGACTCGGTATAATGCTTAACCATTCAGAGGCAAATGTCTGAACCATTTAGACATCTGCTCGCGAAACAAACTGTCTGAACCATTAAGTGCTAAATCAGTAACAGATCTGAACCATTAAGAGCTGAAACAAACAACCCCTAAGATTTCTCGAAAAAATAGACATGATCATCAATATCATAATGATTAACATAAATTAAAGATTTAACCAATAAACATAGTTATCAAACTCATAATCCCGAAACATCAATCTTCATGATGATCATGCAAAAACAAAAAAAAAGTTACAAAAATAATACAATCTATCTTAAACCAAATCAATTAAACACACTTGATGGCATAAATTCAACACACATTTCAAACTAACAAATGGCCCCAAACCCAAACCCAAACCAAATCAATGAAACCAGAACCATAAATGAAACTCCGAACACGGATTTTCCAGCAACAGAGGAAGCCGAGTGCTCGGCAGCAGCGACTGGGGAAGACGTAGGAGACGGAAGTGGATGAACCCGAATGGTGACTTTCATACCGTTGAAGCAACCGCCTGTACCACAGATGAAATAATAGCGTTGCGACTTGTTGAGAAGAATGAAGTCTTTTCCACTTGTCCAGTTGCCTACGTAGCCGTCGAGCGTGCAGTTGTCGTAACCGGTTTTGTTTACCTCGATCACATTGTATTGATTCTTCACATACCTAAATGCTATATCATTATCCATCCAAACATACAACATTAAAGATTTCTTTTGTTTATAAAAGTTTGTCCATCACTAGCTTATGGTTGTTAGAATGTCGCACAAAAAGCGAGAAGTTGCCAATGACACTTGCGGGCGACTTCTCGCTTTTTTTTATTGAAGAACAAAAATGAAATATATCATTAGAAAAACGAGTTAACTGTCATTTTCGTCCCTGTGGTTTGGTGAAAAATGCCACTTCAGTAAAAAAAAAAAATTTGCATTAGTTTCGTCCTCAACATTTTGAAACGTCCAAAAAGATAACGCCTTATGTTAGTTCCGTCCTCAACGTTTTTAACGGCGCGTTATTTTTTTGGACTGAAGTGTTGCATTTCAAAAATGTTGAGGACGGAACTGTCACAATTTTTTTTTTGTATTGAAGTGGGCATTTTCCACCAAAAACTCAGGGATGAAAATGGCAGTTAACTCTTAGAAAAGCTAACAAAAAACAATTCTCAATCTGTTTTAGAAAGTTGCGACTAGAAAAGACAGAGGTTACTAATAGCAATGACGATGCTCATTATTTTTCTTTTAAAATTTGACATGACATTGCAAGTTATTTCATGTATTTTAAGGCAAAAGAAGTCGAAAATGGTTGAAGTGTTGAACTAGGGATGGCAATCAAACTCGAACTTGCTGGGTAAACCCGAAACTCGACATATTTGGGACGGGTTTGGGGTAGGTTAATCGGCTTTGGGACGGGTTTGGAAATAGTTTTTATTTTTTTTGCGGGTTTTGGACGGGTTTGGGATTTAGTGATATACCTTTTTACCCGACCCAATTACCCGATAAAGTGTACCCGTCTGCCCGATTGTATACCCGATATAATTTATTTTATATTATTAAATATGTATTTTTTTTTTAACAAAAATATTTGATTTCAAACAAAGCAACTTACATTAATATCGCAGGTAAGCGAGCAACAAGCTGCGCCGCTACCCCTTTCTGGATAGCAAACCCTAGCCTATGTATATATATGATATATCCATTTTTTACACATATAGCTATTCTATTCCGTATACATTGTAGTTATTTGATATATATTTTTATAATGACAATACAAAATGTAACCTGTTAGTAGTTACCCGATAGATACCCAATGGGTTTTGAGATAAGTATACCCAACGAGTAATCTTTTTAAATTAACGGGTTTACCCGATACCCGATGGGTATTTACCCGCTAGAAACCCGACGGACAAGCTTATCTAACCGGGTTTGGGTTTGGGTTTGGGATTACCTAAACCCGTCCCAAACCCGACCCATTGCCATCCCTATGTTGAACCCAATTTAAACCCGACCCGACTCGTAAGGTTAAAACCGGGTTATAATCCTATACTTTGAAATCAGCCAAAACGGGTTCGGGTTGAAATCGGGTTACCCCTTTACTAAATTAGGATGTGAGAGTGTAGGGAGAGGATACATTATACATACAGATAAAGTCTCCAACATAGAATGTATGATTGTTTGCCCACAAAGTGTAGTTGATG
This sequence comes from Helianthus tuberosus, assembly GCA_030545235.1. NCBI lineage: Eukaryota > Viridiplantae > Streptophyta > Magnoliopsida > Asterales > Asteraceae > Helianthus > Helianthus tuberosus. The sequence goes on along the minus strand of CM060357.1, from coordinate 186,926,129 downwards.
CCAGGGTTCCACCCACGGTTGGCGCCGACAATGTGATCGGTGGCGGAGACGGTGGTTGCTACGGCGGCGATAAGGAGGATAAGATGGGTAAGGTGTGAGGTGGACATTGTTGGGTGGTGGTGCCACTGACTGCCAGTGCCAGCATAGAATGAATACAGCCTGTGTGTGTTGTTTCTTCAATTATAGTAAAGTTTGGGGCCCATTTCAGGATTTGTTTGAATACCGTTGCTTTTATGAAAAAAAAAAAAAAATAGAGTTAAATTTCATTTTAGATTCCACGGTTTGTGTTATTTTATCAGTTTATTTCAAAGTTTTGAAACGTTGCCATTATAGTCTAAATTTTGAAACATTGCTATTTTAGTCTATTTGGTTAATTTTATCCCATTTTTCTGTTAACGAGAAGGACAATTCGGTCATTTTATATGGCCGAATTGCCCTTCTAGTTAGCAGAATTACATAAAAAATGACTGAATTGCCCTTTTGGTTAACAGAAAAAATGGATGAAGTTAACCCAGCAGACTAAAATGGCAACGTTTCAAACATTTGGACCAAACTGACAAAATGACCCAAATCACAGGACTAAAATGAAACTTAGAAAAAATAAGATGGTTTTGGACTTTTGGTGATTGCAATTTATAAAATGGGAAATTTGATGAAGTACACATTTTGGTTTAGGATTTACTATATGGATCAATCAAGTTGATTTTTTTATGGAATCACTAGAATCACTACCACATCAATTACGTCAATGTCACGAATAAATTTGAGTAATAACCATATACCAAATAATCGGGTGTACTAGAATAATTAAAACAAAAATTTTTAAAAAGTAAAAGAAGAAGAAGAAAGAATGTGATTGGTTAAACTGAGGTGCGCTCCACCATCGTCCTCACCTCCATCCTCGTTAACGCCGCCATTGGAATGGCGATGTTGTGAATGGCGCACCCATTAACAAGGGGGTGTGTGTAAGCTAACAAAATAGTGAGGTGGCAATGGTGATGTGGCTTGGGTGTTAATGGAGGAAGACTCAAAACCAGTTGGTCCGACCTGGTCTGAGCAGAGTTTCAGATGACCTGGCAAGAACCTGCAAGATCACAAGGAAGAAACACACCGTTAGCCTCGTCACAGGGAGGGGGGCTTCTCTGTGACCAAGCTCGGGCGTGAGAATAAGTATTTGTGAGGAGAGAAAAGGTCAGGAAGAGAGAGATGAGAGTTTAGAGAGAGAGTAGCGATTACCCTTGGTGTGGAGTCTTGGCGGGGTATTTATACTTTTGGGGGATGCTGACGTGGCGAGTTAGTTAGGGTCGGACCAGTCATTGTCATGGCGGTTAAAGCTGTGGGCCCCTAGTTAGTTACGTCGGATCAGGGAGTTGGATTGTCCCGTCTATGGCATTAGATACGATCCGATCCTTTGGGCTTTTGGTTCGGTTCTATATTTGTTGGGTGTTCGGTCCGACTGAGGACGTATCCTTTATGGTACGAGACTGAAGCTGTTTTCCTCTGTCGAGAATTAGGTTCGGGCGAGGAGATGGATGCGGATGCGACTAAGGCTTTGGAGAAGTACGTCCCTGAATGGTCGTTGGTTAATAAAGACAGGATTGTGGATGCTCTTTCTGCGAAGATGGCGCTATTTCATCTTGGAACCCCTGTTGAGCATGCATATCATAGAAAAATGAGTGGTCCGGAGCTTGGGAATGCTCTGATGCTAAATCAAGCTCAGTCTAACTCTCTAGTGGTTGAGACCTATAAACGTTGGGTTGAAGCAGAGTCAAATTGCCGCAGGTTTGAGCGCGAGGTTGCCTCTTTGAAGAGTGAGGATAGCATCCGGTCGAAGACGAAACAGGAGATCTCTACTCTTCGTTCTCAAGTGGATCGTCTGAAGGAGCAGGTCTCGGAAGCAAGAGAGGTTAACAAATTTTCACAGGCTTCGGCTGCAGCCGCTCATGAAGCTCAGGACAAGTCTCTTCAGGACCTGGAGGCTCTCAAGTTGAAGTTTGGTGTCTTAGAGAAAAAACTATCTGATGTCGAAGGAAGAAGCAAAGCGGAGCTGAAGGAGATGCGATCTTCCTACGACCAACTTCTGGCCGATCATCATCGCTTGATCATCGGTACGTTCATGAAACGCTTTTTACTGTTTTCTTTTTCTTCTCTTTTTAAAATCCTTTACTCCTTTTGCCAGATAAATCTGAGCTTGAGAGGGCTCGTGACAAGGCCATCAAGTCTCATCAGTCAACGATTGACGAAGCGAAGGGTATGTTAGTTCGTTGTGATGGTGAGATGGTCGAGTTGTATTGTAACAACTTGTATCAAAAGTCATATTTAATTAGTTAATTAATCTAATAGGAAACCCTAATTGAGAGACCCAAGTGATTTTGCACAAACCCTAATTTTTCCAGAATTTTCAGAATCAGGATTAGGGCCCCTAAAACTCAGGGGGGGTAATACCTAGTTAACGATTATCTAATTTGCGTGCGAAAGAAGTTGAATTAACGAACTGGCAACTCAGCAAGGCTAGTCCCAATCGTGGCAACCCTACACATAAAACAAAACTTTACGCGGCCCGCGTAAAGTTAAGCTTATTCTCACGCGGGCCGCGACACACCTAAAATCTGCCTATAAATAGAGGACGTCGGGACTTGAAATTTGGAATTTGAACGACGTAAATTCAAGTTTCGTAGAGGGAGTTATCGTCTGTTTACTCTCAAAAACACACACTAATCACGAAGTGCTGCTGCAATCAGGGTAATAACTCGATCGCTATTACGATTCAACATCCGATCGATTATAACTATCCAATGATTGTTTAAGTGCCGCTCAAATTGAGATTATACTTTATTAATTCATTGTGATTTCGACTTGAATGTTTGAGTACTGCTCGAATTCGGACTATACTCTGTCATTCGTTGAGAATCCACTGAATTATTGAGTATCGCACTAATAAATTGTTGTGAGGGTTTAATCTCGTGAATTGTCGTAACTGTTGTATTAGTTACTAACCTGTTGTGTGTGCATTGTTATTTAAATTAGGTTAATTCAGGCTAATCAGTAGGCTTATATTCTGCTCGTTAAAATTTACAATGTGAGTCATTATCTTTTTATCAAATCTGTTTACAAAAGTATGTTTATTTTCAAGATTATAATTGCAGTGATTAAGTATATGTAGTCACCAAATTACAGCCGGTATGTGGGGTATTGTGCACATTACTGTTTTTATCAATTTAGGTGGGCGAACCTAATTAATGATACTCGTTACTATTGGGTGAACGGACTCAATAGTAATATGACCACAGTCACCGAAACAAGTCGATGACAAGTACTGTGGGTATTTGGTTGAAATAAACATTGTAATCTCTCTTAATACTGTGAATTATAACAAAAGAGTCGTTTTTGTAAAATGAATGATTCACTCAGTATTTCCCGCTGACAAAACCTTTTTCAAACATGTTTCAGGTGATCTGTTGTGAGCAAAGGAAAAGTGCCGAGTAGCACTACAAGCTTAGAAAGTGGCTCAATGTAAATAAATAAAGAAACATGTTTTAAAGAAATAAAGGATTTCCTAGTGAAATCAAGTGTTTGTAAATTATGGGAATTATCCCTATATTCTATATAAACGAGCAGTTTTAAATGATCCTATTTTAAAAAGACTTCCGCTGTGATTAAATTAAATACCACGGGAATTTCTGTCCCGCGGCTCTTGAAACGGGTCAAACCGGGTCGGGGGCCGTGACAGAAAAAGGTGGTATCAGAGCCACTGATTTAAGCTTACTATTGATTTTAGCCTATTAAAATAATTAGGAAATTTAATTGTTATTCTGTGAAAATATATTTTATTAACTGATTAATTGTTGAGTTACAGTATGGGTAAACACAAGATTTCTGCTATCTACCACAAATTAGATACTGCACCCACAAGAAAAGGAACCTCTTCCTCCAAACACCCAGCAGATCTAGATGAAGGGATTTTTGTTCGTAAAGCAAACTATGAAAACCCTCTCACCCAAGAGAAAAGAAATTCGATTCTTAGAAAGGGACAAGAGAAAATAAAGAAAACCCAAGTCAAGAAAGTGAGGTTTAATTCAGAAATCCAGGAATTAGGCAATAAGTCACCTTGGGAAGATACCTTAGATGAAAAATGGGCAAACCTTTATATGCTAGCTACCGTAGCAGAAAATGCAAATCTCTAAATTTTAAAACCTGGTCTAGTAGAAAAGTAATACCCAGTAAATAAATAAATTATAGTGTGTTCACTTTTGTCACACCCCGATTTCCACGTGTCACCGGTGGGCCCGGTGGGGAGTATCGTGACGTCATGGTTGGCAACATAATAGTCAAACAACACAATATTATTAAGCACAGCGGAAGCAATTGAAAATATAATACAACCGAATTTATTATTGTAATACCAATTGTCACAATATTCGGAAGTTTATCCACAGAAGGATCGAACATAAAATGGAAACAGCAGTTCAACAGACTTTTAGGCATCTTAAGCTTGCGAGACTTCTATTGATGCTAAGGAGACATATCCAGCCAATTTCGTATAGTACCTGCATTTAGCCTTTTTGGAAAATACGTCAGTTTACACTGGTAAATACATTCAACTGACTCATTTTGGAAAAAGAGTTTGTAAATTGTTTTGAATGCACGTGGCACAAAATATCTTGACACATTGATTAAAATGCACAGAGGCAAAATTAATCTTTTTAACTTGGGAGAATTATTTAATATTATAATCTTGAGAACGATTTACATGTTACTTATGCGTTCAGTAGCCCGGACGTATCCGGGTTAAAGATCAATAGACACACCACAATTCTAGAGTTATACACTGACAGGTGTACGCCTACACCCCGTGCTCAGGTCGTGGCCATCTCGTAAGATGATGCCGAGGATATCCGGGACATGGTCATTAACCCCCCAAAGGCTGTAAAGTAATCACATCTGTTTAAAACGAGCCGATCAAATTATTCAATTAACCACCTAAGCGATGGAAGATTTGATGCCCGATCAAGCGGTACGCTATGTACCGTAACCCAAGCCCGTATAGGGAAAATAAGTTAAAAGTATTTACCTTTGCAAGTATAAATCCTTAATCGAATAAATTGCAGATAGCTTTTACTGGTTCTCTTAATCTGGAACGAAGGTTTAATATAACCTATTAGAATACTAACGGGTTTTTAATTAAGCTTAAGCTTAGACCGGTCAGTTTTAACGATACGGTTCGTACGCACGATTAAGCGAAGACCCGATAGAATGTGATTTAGACCCGACAAGTTTGAGGACTTGTTTAATATGGGTTTACTATTCACATTCTGGATTTTGAGATAAAAATGATATCGTTTGACCCGTTTCGGCTAGTTTATGCAAACTAGTTACATAAACCGAACCGAACGCGTATAATGCATAACGGGTAACCGAAAGGGTCGCGAACAGGTTTCCTAAGTTAATACGCTTTAAATATGTTGTGATATCATCATGATATCTTCCATAATGCCCAAAACGAGTTAAATCCCTAAATATGCCCCGTAGGGGTATTTCGGTCATTTTACGGGTTATAAAAGAGATTTATAATACTTCTGAGATACGGGTCTGATTTAATCAGCAAAATTATTAATTTTAACAGACCCCAACAGTAGGTGAAGAGTCTCATTTCCCAAAATGGTTTTAAACCCAAATTATGCGTTTAATACGCGTATGAAGCCGTTTTAAGCGACGTACGGTTTAAAATACCATTCTGAGTTTTCTGATCAGCAAAACAGGCTCAAAACACTCTATTTATTATTTTAAATCAGTGGCAATTGGATTGGTATCAAACGGATTCGTAAAACTCGTTTTATGGCCTAAAAGGGCATATTCGGTATTAACCGAATCAATGTGATAAGCCTAGCTTAAGATCAGTTTAAAAATAATTAAAAATCTTCAAAAATCCCAAAATATTATTTAACATCAGTGGGTAAAAGTTTTGGTACCGAAAATCGGGTTTAGATAGGCTATGCGCTAATCGCGCCGTTTAATTAATAAAAAGTTTATTATTTACGCTAATGCGCATATCTCCTAATCTAGACCTCCGTTTGACGTGAAAATTTATGTACATGTTTAATAATCAGTAACTAAGATTATTGTACTTCCACATTTTCAAAATTCTCGTTGTATGGTCATAAGGGCATTACGGTCCAATTTAAGCGATTAACGGAAACGTGTGCATGCATCGGATAATCAACGAAACAAGTACAGAGACTTATACTAACATGCAACCCTACTCTAATGAAGCACTAAGGCATCTTCGAATCAAACTAAAACGGGTCAGAACCGAAGTCAAAGCAAAAGTCAAGGTTTTGCGCCTTTCGGTTCCGAACCGGGTTTTAACAGAAATTTGTCGAGTCGGGCAAGCGTAGACAAGTTTTCATACTTATTACCATGTTATATTAAGGTTAAAACAGGTTACACACCTCTCGGATCATTAATCGTGCATTAAATCATATTTTGTAATTCTGTTGACTTTTTCGGTCAACGTTTGACCCGACAAACGACCTAGTTAGGTCTGGAATTGGTACGCGCCCCTATAAGGGTTTAATACCCATATAATTACCTATCTAACGGTATGTTTAATTCGACATACGACTGAGATATCGATACTAAATCACGAAGTCAAACGTTAAGCGCGATATATTGACTTTTAAGCTAGTAATGAAGCTAGAATTAATTGAGAAGGGATTAGAGACTTACAAACTGATTTATGGTTGCTTAGGAAGGCTCTTGATCAGCTTGGATGTTCCTTAGATGATCAGATTGTTTGCAAATGATGTGAGGAATGTTTGTGAATGAATGGGTTTCTTTATATACAAGATTCAAGCACCACCACAAGTTGACAACAAAGTCTAGGGCCATCCACAATTGATCAACACTTGTAACTAGTGTGTAGGGATGTCTAGGGGCCATGCACATGCAAGAGAAACCTGCTAAATGGGTCACAAATGCGCACAACAGGCTACTGCCCATTTTCTGTTGCTGGGGGTTGCTTTACGGACCGTAAGGCTCCCATGGTTGCGGTCCGTAAGGTAGTCATCAGACACAAAAATTGTTTGTTTGTTGAAGTTTTGAAAGGGTAACCCACTTGCATGATTTTTGGGACATCAATTGACATCTAGGGACCTTCACCAAGTGCTTAATACTGTATGTTACCCTACCATTTACATTTACATGCTTTGGATTCAGAAACAAGACCCGAAAACAAAGGTTTATCATTGCTTTTCTTTGTGGGATCAAGTCACGCATTATCAATTCCACTATTGGCAATAATTCCCTGAATTGAGGGTATAATAGATGTGTAAATATTAAATCGGGTCTTGGGATTTATAATTGGGGTGTTCAGAGGTAAAAATTAACATGACGCCACTCTAAATCCTGCCGAAACATCTTTATCTAATCCGGGTTTTCCGACGCGTTTTGTCTTTAAATGGCACGTGTCGTTATTTTTTTTAACACGAATTTTTCGAGGTGTTACATCCTCACCCCCTTAAAATAAATCTCGACCCGAGATTTACTGAAACAAGTAAGGGTACTCTTCTTTCATCGTGGATTCAACCTCCCACGTGAAATCGGGACCTCTACGGGCATCCCATTTGACCTTAACAAAAGGTATATGCTTTCTCCGAAGCTTTCTTACCTGTCGATCTTCAATCGACACAGGTTTCTCCACGAATTTTAAGCTCTCGTCAATATGCACATCTGTATGCGGCATGACATGTGATTCGTCAGCGGAACATTTCTTTAGATTGCAGATGTGGAACACATTGTGAATTCCACTGAGCTCTTCCGGTAAATTCAACTTGTAGGCAACTGACCCGACACGTTCGATAACCTCGAAAGGTCCTATGTATCTTGGGCTTAGTTTGCCCTTCTTACCAAATCGCATCACTCCTTTCCAGGGTGACACTTTAAGTAGAACTTTTTCACCTACCTCGAAGTGAAAATCCTTACGACTAGGATCAGCGTAACTCTTCTGCCTATTCCGGGCAGCTTGGAGATTGTTACGAATCTGGACAATCTTGTCCGTTGTTTCAAACACGATCTCTGGTCCTGATAACTGGACCTCTCCAACTTCCGCCCAACAAACTGGCGATCTACACTTTCTACCGTATAATGCCTCAAAAGGCGCAGCCTTTATGCTGGTATGGTAGCTATTGTTGTAGGAGAATTCGATCAATGGTAGGTTCTTATCCCAGCTACCTTCCAATTCGATCGCACATGCACGTAGCATGTCTTCCAACGTTTGAATAGTACGCTCACTCTGACCGTCTGTCTGAGGATGGTAAGCCGTACTAAAGTTCAAACGTGTGCCCAAAGATTGTTGGAAACTCTTCCAAAAGTGTGACGTGTACCTAGTATCCCGGTCAGAGATAATAGCTACAGGTATGCCGTGTAAGGCTACAATCTTATCAACATATAACTGGGCTAACATATCGGAGCTATAAATCTCCTTGATGGGTAGGAAATGTGCTGACTTAGTTAGTCTGTCAACTATAACTCATAACGTATCATTTCCTTTCCTTTTCTTGGGTAACTTGGTAATAAAATCCATAGTTACCATTTCTCTACTTCCACGTAGGAAGTTCAGGCTGTTGTAGCAAACCTGATGGTTTCTGATGCTCGGCTTTGACTTGCGCACATGTCAAGCATTTAGCTACATGGGTGGCTACGGACTTTTTCAAGCCTATCCACCAATAATTTTGCCCTTAGATCCTGGGTAGCTGATGGCAAATTCTTAATCGTTGCCTAATTGGAGTTGCGGCATGTATGCATAAGCAATATGAACCGTCTTCCTTATTTAATAATATAAAACCCTCAGAAGATTGAGTCAGGTTTTATGTGCCTATGTTTTAAAACCTAATAAATCAAGGTTTCGATTTTTCCATAATCCATATGGAGTTTTCACAATACTCTAGCCCACGGCGGGATACAAATCTTAATTCTACCTGCCTTCCAGGAGGTAAGCAGGGAAAACTTTTGAAAAGATAATTAAGATACAAGGAGGCTACAGAGATTTTCCATATCTCAGGCTCCAGTTCATCCATCATTGTTCGTGTCACATGAGTGACACTTTTATGTTATAAGTCCACGACTTCCTTAATCGGGAACATTTACTTGGAAATTTTTTTTTCCATTTTTGGATATCTTCTTTGAATACTACTAGTCGACTTTAGTATAATATGATCATTGGGATATCTTAGGGGTTCCATGTATTAAACCTCCATGCTGATCAGACATGGAAATAATCTATGGGACACACTAGGATACGCCAATCCTCATATGACACTTTTATCAAACATAGTTTGGCATTCGCAGGCGATAGAAAACAATGAGAAAAATAATTAAAATAACATATGTTGTCGTACTCTATACAAAGAAAGAGTGCTCTTAGATTTTCGGAAGGATTCCTTGCCGATTTATAAGAATCGGTTACTATGGTTTCCTTGGTAGTTATACCTTGTGGATGATAAAAATTTTTTTTGCTAAGTTTATAGTTCATGAAGATTTATTATTGCCTGTTTTTAAAAAAAACAGGACACTTAGCAGGAATTATCATTGATAAATGATAAGGAAGTTTATTGTACAAGTGCTTATATTTAATTAATAATGGAAGTTTCACAAACTAGGCACCTAGCTCAGTTGGCTAGGCGCGTGAAAGGGTGCGGCCGGCCTAGACCCAGGTTCGATTCCGGGGACGGCCAGTTCCACCATTTTTTTATGTACAATATTAATTAATCGCACGGATACGTGTAATTATGAGAGTTGTCTCATAAGGAGTCTTGATAATTAATTGCTTCTTATTACCCACAATACGGGTTTGATTTTTATCACTATATTGAGTCCTTGTATTTAACGTAACTAGGACATCAAAAATGATTCCTTATGGATATAAAACATCCATCTAATAATGCTGAAGCAGTCTCAGAGGTATACAGGCTTCTTACTGAACTTTCGTTGCTTTTTATTAAGCCTGTACTTGCTCTCTTTCTCAGATTTCTGGAAGTTATTCTCCTTCTTTTGGTTCATCCCTCATATACGAAGTGTGAACAAAATCTCCTCATGAGCAATATAACCATGGTTTTTAATGAGATTTAGAGCGAGAAGAATTCGGCTCTTTGGATTGTCTCATGACCTTTCTATGGTCCTTCCATTTGTTGCGTCAACCACAGCCTGGAGATTAACTTCATTGATATTGAGGTTTACGTTTGTAGTTTTATTAACTTTCGTCGCCTTATTAGTATTGCGACTTTCGTCTACCTCATCCGAGTTTTCCATACTCGAAACTTGGTACTAATCACCAAGATTTAACCATTATTAGTCATCATCCTGATGACCTGATGTCACGGCCCACGACCCGGTTTGACCCGTTTCAGGAGCCGTGGCAGAAAATACTGCGGTATTGATTTAATTGAGTTTAACAGCGGAAACAGGATCGCTTAAAGCTAAAATTTTTCCCCGATTATTTATTTCACAATTCGGGATAAAACCCCGATAATTTACAATATTATATTTTTACTATAAAAGTGTGATATTACAAAATCATTTATTTATTTTATATTGAGCCACTATCTTAAGCTTGAAATGCTCCCCAGCACTTTTCCTGATTTACAACAGATCACCTGAAACATGTTTGAAAAAGGTTTTGTCAGCGGGAAATACTGAGTGAATCATTCTATTTTGCATAATGATGCATAGTTATCAATTACAGCATAAGAGCGATTACAATGGCTTCTATCTTATTTTTATCTGGCATTCTGTCACAATGGTGACAAGTCACAATGGTGACGATGGTCATACCACTATTTAGATCAATGAACCTAAATAGTGACGATTATCCCTGTAGGTCAATGAACCCAACAGTGATTATCCCGAGTAGGTCAATGAACCTAACTGGGAGACAATTAGTAATGTGCACAATACCCCACTAACCAGTAATTCAAGATATCCACGACTTAGTCCCTGTAATTATAATCTTGAAAATAATTTGGAGTATTGTAAAATATTTAATAAAAATAACTCACAAACGGTGAGAATAGTTGTATAAAGCAATTTGATAAAAAGAGAATAACTCACAAACTGTGAGAAAAGAAGAATGACTCACATTGCAGATTTATACGGGCAGAGCCTAGCCTACTGATTAGCCTTTTATCCTAATTTCAATAAAAAGCACACAATTTGGGGTTAGTAATCAATCCAGCTTTTACGATAACTCACGAGATCAAATTCTTACAATGAATGTCAAAATGCAATACTTTGTCCATCGAATTAACGATGATCCATTGAATTAACAATGAACGACAAGGTATAATACTTTACCCATCGAATTAACGATGATCCGTTGAATTAACAACGAACGATAAAGTATAATACTTTACCTATCGAATTAACGACAATCCGTCAAATTAATGACGAACGATAAAGTATAACCCTAATGTGGGCGGCACTTAAACATTCATTGGATATTTGGATCAATCGGACAATGAATCGTAGCAGCGATTGTGCTAATACCCTGATTGCAGCTTCAATTTAGTGCCTGTGTGTGTTAATTGTGAGTATTTGGAAGATATCTCCGCGCCTGAAGTGAATTTCTTCGTCGAACGAACGTACAGAAGCAAGTGCCAATGTCTGCTATTTATACACAAAACTTGACTAGCTTACGGACCGTAAGCTTATCAATGTTGAGGTCCGTAAGGCAGCATACGGACCGTAAGCTTGGTGACCTTACGGTCCGTAAGGTACACTTCATGCTTAAATTGTTGCCACGTGTGGGACTAGCTCAGATGAGTCGACATTTTCTGAAATTTCAACTTGGAGAGCACGTAATTCGGATAATCGTCAAGTAAGGAATGCCCCCCCTGAGTTTTGGGGGCCCTAATCCTGATTCTGAAAATTATGAAAATTGTAGGGTTTACACAGAATCACTTGGGTGTCTCAATTAGGGTTTCCTATTGGTCAAATTACTTTAGTAATTATGACTTTTGATGAGAGTCGTTACATTCTCCCCAACTTAATAAAAATCTCGTCCTCGAGATTTACTGGAATAATTGAGAATACTTTCTCTTCCTTTTTGGTTTCCAGTTCCTAAGTATATTAGGATCCTGTCTTTGAATCCTACATTACTTAACATTATTGGTTACTTTATATCTTGGAAAGGTACTACCAAAGATTCGTCTGATAGATATTTCTTTGAGATTGGATATATAAAATATATCAGGTATTTCAACTAACCTTCCTGGTAGTTGTAAGTAACTGGTCCAATATGTTGAATTTACTGGAAATGATCTTACATAATTTGGTCTTAGATTTCCTTTCTTACCAAATCTGACCACTCCTTTCCAAGGAGATACTTTTAATAGTATTTTGTCTCCAACTTGAATTCCAACGACTTTTATCTATTATCTGCATAATTCTTATGACTATCTCTTGCCGTTTTTAGCTTTTCCTTTGTGATACTGAATATCATAATTGTAGTCACTTAGGATTTTCATCCATCTTCTTTGCCTCAAATTCTTTTTGCCCAATTATATATATCTAAACTTCTTATAATCCGTATAGATAGTATCCTTACTTCCATACAGATAATGTTTCCAAATCTTAAGGCAAAAATTATGGTTCTAATTCTAACTTATGAGTGGTATAGTTCCTTCGTACCTTTTTCAATTGTCTTGAGGTATACACAATTTCCTTTTTGCGTTGCATTAAGGAATATCCAAATCCTAGCTTTGAAGTATTACCTTATACTCCAAAAATCTTCAATTCCTTAATGTCTATAATACTAAACCTACAAAATTCCTAATTCCCATTGAGGTTTACAGAATCTTCCATTTGGTAATCACTGCTATCTTAGTAAGATCTAAGTGAATACCTTCATGGTTCACCATATGACCTAAAATTGCACTTTATCCAAAATTTATTCTTCAAAATTTTTTTTTGGGAGTAAAGCTTTTCTTTTTCTTAATAACCAATATTGTGCTAACCGATAAGGTTCCCTGGCTTATCGGTAAAATTCCTGGAATTTAGATAAATTTTAAATTCTATCTTCATGTAATCCAGGTAATTCTTCTGGAAATATATCTGGGTATTCTAAAACTATAGAAATTTCCTTAAATTCTGTATCTTTAGTATTAATGATTACTGAAATCATATATACTATTTCTGGCTTTCGTTCATAATTAGCAATATCCATTACTGATATGAACTTCATAAGCTTACATGATTTATCTCTGGTAATCATAATTACTTCTCTGATGGTTGATTGAATTTCTAAGGAATTCTGATCACAGATAATGATCACATCATTCAACTAATTTCATATGTAATAGGGTTGCAGAAAACTTATAACTTATTTCTAGGTTCTGCATAACCTTATCTATTTTAACTGAATTCCCATTTGCCGTTTTTAATATAGAAATTTATCTAATGCTGGTTAACGGTAAGTTAAGAGTTTGGCAGAGTAAAGTATTTATAAAACTTTGGTTTGCACCAGAGTCGAATAATACTTTCATGTAAACATTGTAAGCTAAGAACATACCGGCTATCACATCTGGAATCATCTCGGCTTCATGAGTAGTCAACTGAAAGGCTCTCGTATTCCTTTTTGCTCCTTCTGCTGGTTTGACTTGATTGTCAAATGGTTTATTCAGTTTTGGACAATCAGGCCTAAGATGTCCAGTTTCTCTACAGTTGTAGCAAACTGAAAATTTCTTCCTCCTACAATCTTCTTCTTGATGCCCCGGAATTTTGCAAAAATTGCAATATCCTTTGCATCTTCCAAAATGCTTCCTTTTGCAAAAATTGCAAAATGGACTAATAGAAGATTGCCCATTCCCTCCTTTCTTGAAATTGTTATGGTTACCCGAACGAAATTCTTGGGTAATCTTTTGGGCTACTTCCTTCCTTCTATTTTCTTCTCTTGTCCGTACTAGCTCGTCAGTCATAGTATTGGCTAAATCCACCGCATCATCAATCGTGCGAGGTTTCGCAGCTTTGACGATATTACGGATTTCGGAAATTAATCCCCAAATATAACGAGAAATAAGTACCGGCTCTGGCGAAGCCAGGGTTGGTACTACTCGAGCATATTCGAAGAATGTCGTAGTATACCCTCGACAATTTACATCTACCATCCTATGGGTTAGAAACTTATTTGCCATTTGATCTTTTTCATACTCGGGACAGAATTTTCTTTCTACAACGCTCTTAAATTCTTCCCAGTCCATAGCATACGCCATCCTTCTTCCTTTTGCTTGTAACATCGTATTCCACCATTCTAGCGCCACTTCTTTGAAAAGGTTTGAAGTGTACATAACCTGATCATCCTGAGCACATTTACTTATGGCAATTACTGCCTCGGTTTTCTCTAACCAACGCAGTGCTGCAGTCGCTCCTTCATTGCCTGCAAACTCAGTGGGTTTACAAGCAAGAAATTCTTTGTAAGTGCAACCAGGCGTTGCAACTTTCCTTTTCTTAGGGAGCGGAGCTTGCCGTGGTTCATTATCATGATTAACATGATTACCGCCTCCATTTACGCTATTACTGAAATTATCTTCAGAAATGCGTTTACTAGGAACAACTTGTTGAGGTTCGATTGGATTTTTAACAGCAGCAATGATTGCTGGTATAGCATTGGCTATCCCTTGAGCAACTATTCCTGGAATAGTGTTGGCTATCTCTTGAGCAATGATATTTTCTATATCTTGCCTAGTCACATATTGGTTCCCCGATTGTTGCTCAGATTGATTACCCTCATTAACTGGTTGATTATTAGCGTTTTCCATCTGATATCTATTTTATAGATACATAATTAGTATAAAGGAAATAATCCAATGTCACAATTTAGTTGCACATAATCACATAAATGAATATACAAACAAAATTGTAACTTTTCTAATATTTCCTTATATCATGTTTCTATATACACCCGTTTTATTATTTATTTTACACATACTGATTTTACTATTACTATTACACAAACACAGTTTCATAATCCCCTATCCTTTATCAGATGATGTTCTAGTAGCGGCGTTTCTTCTCGTCGTATTTCCAGGAGATTTGTCCCAAGGTCTCTTGGATTCTATTCCCAGCATCCATGTTGTCAAAATGATGAAGTTCAGTCCTATTCTTGTTACTTATTGGTAAATTTGGTAAAGGTTCTAGATGGTACTTAGGAAAAAGCCTATAAGGATGGTTTTGTAACAGTATTTCATTATCCAACCATTCTTCTATATTCCAGTTATTTGAAGAATTTGGAATAGATGGTTCTAAGTTCATAAAATTATTTTCATTAACAGGTTTAATAGTATCATCGTTTGCTATTATAAAATCTAGTTCTTCTTGAGATAGTAACTCTTCAATTTGCCTAGAGCTTTCCCCAATTTCCATTTTCTTAGGCTTAGGTTTCTCGAGAGGTAAAGCGTTAATTTCTATAGGTCCTTCTATGTCTGGAATATACCTATTAAAATCTCTGGAAACTTCTATTCTTACTGGATAGAGATTTAAATTCTGAAGGGCTTCCGACAAATCACTCATGCTGTTTAGCAACATACACACAATTACTAAGTCATAACAAAATTTTATAGAACAACTTTTTAAATAGTATTTCATACTACCAAATCAAATATAAATTAAAACATACTAGGTTTTATTTGTAATTTATTTATAAATTTTCTAGACTGTAGATAAAATACTAAATTTTAAATCAGAATATTTAAAGATTTATATTTATTATTACAGTAGTTAACATATAAAAATCTATATATTAAATAAGTATGATGACTTAATTTATATATATTAACTAGTCATTATCATGGTGGATATTGGTTAGTGCTGCCTTGTTTAAGCATAGGTGATCAGTCCATGCATAACTAAGGCTAGGTTATCCAATATCTGCCTTTGATAATAACCCTAATATTTTAAAAATAATCTTAATACCACTACTATTAATATATTAAAATTATTAACAAAAATTTTAAATAAGAGTATACTTCAAATATAAAATATTATTTCTTTACCATAATATAGTAATACTATATTAGGTAATTCCATATATTAATCAAATAAATTTATATAATGTTTTTCGATTAACAAATATTACAATAAAAATATGCCCATATTAAAATTAACAAATAGCCAGTTAATAAAACACATAATTATATAATTTGTAATCAGGAAAAATTAAGTATTTCTAAATACTTAATTAGCTTAACCCAGTGGCTCTGATACCACCTTTTTCTGTCACGGCCCACGACCCGGTTTGACCCGTTTCAGGAGCCGTGGCAGAAAATACTGCGGTATTGATTTAATTGAGTTTAACAGCGGAAACAGGATCGCTTAAAGCTAAAATTTTTCCCCGATTATTTATTTCACAATTCGGGATAAAACCCCGATAATTTACAATATTATATTTTTACTATAAAAGTGTGATATTACAAAATCATTTATTTATTTTATATTGAGCCACTATCTTAAGCTTGAAATGCTCCCCAGCACTTTTCCTGATTTACAACAGATCACCTGAAACATGTTTGAAAAAGGTTTTGTCAGCGGGAAATACTGAGTGAATCATTCTATTTTGCATAATGATGCATAGTTATCAATTACAGCATAAGAGCGATTACAATGGCTTCTATCTTATTTTTATCTGGCATTCTGTCACAATGGTGACAAGTCACAATGGTGACGATGGTCATACCACTATTTAGATCAATGAACCTAAATAGTGACGATTATCCCTGTAGGTCAATGAACCCAACAGTGATTATCCCGAGTAGGTCAATGAACCTAACTGGGAGACAATTAGTAATGTGCACAATACCCCACTAACCAGTAATTCAAGATATCCACGACTTAGTCCCTGTAATTATAATCTTGAAAATAATTTGGAGTATTGTAAAATATTTAATAAAAATAACTCACAAACGGTGAGAATAGTTGTATAAAGCAATTTGATAAAAAGAGAATAACTCACAAACTGTGAGAAAAGAAGAATGACTCACATTGCAGATTTATACGGGCAGAGCCTAGCCTACTGATTAGCCTTTTATCCTAATTTCAATAAAAAGCACACAATTTGGGGTTAGTAATCAATCCAGCTTTTACGATAACTCACGAGATCAAATTCTTACAATGAATGTCAAAATGCAATACTTTGTCCATCGAATTAACGATGATCCATTGAATTAACAATGAACGACAAGGTATAATACTTTACCCATCGAATTAACGATGATCCGTTGAATTAACAACGAACGATAAAGTATAATACTTTACCTATCGAATTAACGACAATCCGTCAAATTAATGACGAACGATAAAGTATAACCCTAATGTGGGCGGCACTTAAACATTCATTGGATATTTGGATCAATCGGACAATGAATCGTAGCAGCGATTGTGCTAATACCCTGATTGCAGCTTCAATTTAGTGCCTGTGTGTGTTAATTGTGAGTATTTGGAAGATATCTCCGCGCCTGAAGTGAATTTCTTCGTCGAACGAACGTACAGAAGCAAGTGCCAATGTCTGCTATTTATACACAAAAGTTGACTAGCTTACGGACCGTAAGCTTATCAATGTTGAGGTCCGTAAGGCAGCATACGGACCGTAAGCTTGGTGACCTTACGGTCCGTAAGGTACACTTCATGCTTAAATTGTTGCCACGTGTGGGACTAGCTCAGATGAGTCGACATTTTCTGAAATTTCAACTTGGAGAGCACGTAATTCGGATAATCGTCAAGTAAGGAATGCCCCCCCTGAGTTTTGGGGGCCCTAATCCTGATTCTGAAAATTATGAAAATTGTAGGGTTTGCACAGAATCACTTGGGTGTCTCAATTAGGGTTTCCTATTGGTCAAATTACTTTAGTAATTATGACTTTTGATGAGAGTCGTTACACCTGACGTAGGTTAGCCACGGCATTCATAAACCGTATGGGCTATTCTGTTCCGATCATTCATAGTGAATGTTATTTGAACGTATTTCCATTATATTTAGCCTAGGTCACAACGGGACCATCAATGGCATGCAAAGTTTGGAGGGAGTCCAATACTTGCTTGACAGGGGACCATAATGTCACAACTGTCTTTGTCACAAGGACGATTATAAATAGCTCAAGGGGCTAGCCTTTCATGACTTCGGTTATATATATATATATATATATTTTTTTTTTCTTTTACATATATGACATAGAAGCCTGTCGCGAGGGACGTAGAAAATATGGCATAAAGCATAGTCATGAAGGACATAAATGATTATACGGCACGAAGGCCTTGTCACAAAGGACAATTAGATATGGCACAAACGGCCTTGTTATAAGGACATTCATCAAATCTGGCACAAAGGCATGTTACCAGGAATGTTGACATTTAATATGTTAACTTGTCACGAATGACCTATTATAGCACATAGGCTTGTCATGAATGACTTTAAAACATAACTCGATGGTCTATTATCAAGGACCTTAATTTATTAGCCGAAATCTTATTAGATTAGGGCTTCCAGGTTTGAACGTGGTTCTTCACCTTTAGACAGGGAGTCATAGACTACAACTGTCATTGTCTTGAAAGACGATTCTTTTGGCAGAAAAATAAGCCAATCAACATCACTAATGGATGTTTATATATAACCATCGTATCTAATGATATTAGTCATGATCACATCGATCATATTGACTATTAGGTTTGGGTGTAATCACACCATTTTTAACAGGGGATCATAAAGATCACTACTATCTTTGTCTTACCGACACTAGAATAAAGTATAGCCCGTAGGCATTTCATCACGAGGGATATTAATATTATGATCAGCATACTGAGGATACTAGTCAGGATCGCACTGATAGTATAGACTATGGAAATTGAGTATAACTCACCCCCTTGGCAAAGAATCACAAAAGATTACAATCGCCTTGTCTCAGTTGGACGATCTAATATAGCCCTTAGGCAAAACATCATTACGGATGTTTAAAATTTTTAATCATCATATCGATGATTTTTGTCATGATCGTATTGATCATATGAACTATTAGGCTTGAGCATAGCTCACCACCTTGGACAGGGAATCATAACGATAACAACGTCAATGTCTCAAATGGACAATATATTATTGCCCGTAGGCAAGACATCACTAAAGGATGTTTAAATAATATTATCATCGTATTAAATGGTATTAGTCATGATCGCATTGATCATATAGACTATTATGTTTGGACATAGTCCAATATTTTAGACAGGAGGTCAAAGACCACCACTGTCGTTGTCTTATTGGACAACAAGTTTACTCCGTAGGTGCTTCATTACTAAGGGATGTTTATAATATGATCATCTTATAGGATGATATAAGCCATGATTCCTAGATCACTAGGCTAGATTTGAGAATTGGAAGAATCTAATATAAGGATGACTGTTGTGATTTTCTCGAATCACATTTGTCAGGGGTGCTAACACATTCCTAGGTGTTAACAAGGATTTGAATCCCTTGAGTAGGTTTCACCATCTTGGCCGCGTAGGCTAGGTTTCACCTTTAAGATTTCCTTCAATTGCATACTGACAGAGAAGGAAGGATATTTATTTTATCCAGGATTTTTATCATAAATCCTAATTCATAAGTTAATAATAGCACTAATGGCCTTGTCGCGTAGACAAGTTAAATTTATAAGCCATGATTTCAGAGAATCGTGGCCTTAAGGTTTGAATCAAAGTTCATTACCTTTTCTTGACAGGGAGCTGTAGGCTACCACTGTCTTTAGTCTCAGAGGACATTAACTATAGCCCGTAGGCACTTCCCTTATAAGAGATGTTTATTACTGGATTACCCCCTTAGGGAAATTCATTAACCATGGTAAACAGAGACCATATATGGTTAATTTGTTAATCATATTTATTTAGGATTTCTATTATAATTTATCCTAATTATAAAACATTAACAGTTTTATTAGTGGCACCCAATGGCCTGGTCACATGGACATTTATAAATTATAAGCTTATGATTTCAGAGAATCAAAGCAATTATAACAGTTTTATTTTATAGCACAAAAGGCCTAGTCACAACGACAAATTTTTAAATTATAAGCCATGATTTCAGAGAATCAAGGTCTTTAAGTATATTAGCACAACTGGCTTAGTCACAAGGACATATATAATTTATAAGCTATGATTTCAGAGAATCAAAGCATGAAAGTATATTGGCACAATAGGCCTAGTCACAAGGACAATTATAAATTTTTAAGCTATGATTTCAGAGAATCAAAGCATTTGAGGTTTGAACCTAGTTCATTACCTTTATCTGACAGGGAGTCATAGCTACCACTGTATTTTGGCTCATGTAGAAATGAGCAAGGCCCGTAGGCACTATATTACCACGTATGGTTAAAATATGATCATCTTAATTGATGACATAAACCCAGGATTCAGGGATCATTAAACTGGGTTAGGAATCTTTTGAAGGATCCTATATAAAAATGACGTGTGTGATTTTTAATTGAATCACATCTGCCAGGAGTGTTAACATGTTTTAAGATGTTAACAGGGAATTGAATCTTTTTAAACAGGTCTTACCATCTTGGCCCGGTCTTATAATTGACCCGAGGCTAGGTTTCATACTTAAGATTCTTAATTTATAATTAACGCAGAACAATTTTTAAATTGAGGTGTAAATATGGATCTGAATCTAAATTGCGGAACTGCCATCTTGGCCGGTCTTAATATGAACCGAAGCTAGGTCTTGCCCTTTTAGATTTTGCCATTTTATTATAATGGTAGATCTTGCAAAAATGAAATATTATTTTTCCATTTATTTAATATTTCTTTATTTAGAATGAAAGTTTAAACTTAATCATTCCTTTTATAAAAATAAAAGTATAAAGTTGCCCTAAGCGGGACTTAAAAGGAATAATGTTGTCCTCGAAGGGACTAAAAATAATTATGTCCTTATAAGGACTATTAAGGAAACGATCTTCAGTAAAAGGAGTTTCTTCTTCCTTTTATTTCTGAATGCTTTCTCCTTGGATGCTCGTTCCATTCTAGTCGCGGTACGAAGCTCAGCATCTCAGGGCTCTGGGTGTGGAGAACTCCTATTACGACTTCTTTGCTTGGCGACGTATCCAATAAAAATTTGGAAGTAAAATTTCAAGATTAGTATTGAGAATATTCCTAAGTTAAGTCTAGACTCAGAAGTTTAGAATTGTGCAATTGTGTAACTGAGATTAAACACAAAAGGCTAGTGTTTAATTCACTCAGTGTTGGCTCTGATACCAACCTGTCACACCCCGATTTCCACGTGTCACCGGTGGGCCCGGTGGGGAGTATCGTGACGTCATGGTTGGCAACATAATAGTCAAACAACACAATATTATTAAGCACAGCGGAAGCAATTGAAAATATAATACAACCGAATTTATTATTGTAATACCAATTGTCACAATATTCGGAAGTTTATCCACATAAGGATCGAACATAAAATGGAAACAGTAGTTCAACAGACTTTTAGGCATCTTAAGCTTGCGAGACTTCTATTGATGCTAAGGAGACATATCCAGCCAATTTCGTATAGTACCTGCATTTAGCCTTTTTGGAAAATACGTCAGTTTACACTGGTAAATACATTCAACTGACTCATTTTGGAAAAAGAGTTTGTAAATTGTTTTGAATGCACGTGGCACAAAATATCTTGACACATTGATTAAAATGCACAGAGGCAAAATTAATCTTTTTAACTTGGGAGAATTATTTAATATTATAATCTTGAGAACGATTTACATGTTACTTATGCGTTCAGTAGCCCGGACGTATCCGGGTTAAAGATCAATAGACACACCACAATTCTAGAGTTATACACTGACAGGTGTACGCCTACACCCCGTGCTCAGGTCGTGGCCATCTCGTAAGATGATGCCGAGGATATCCGGGACATGGTCATTAACCCCCCAAAGGCTGTAAAGTAATCACATCTGTTTAAAACGAGCCGATCAAATTATTCAATTAACCACCTAAGCGATGGAAGATTTGATGCCCGATCAAGCGGTACGCTATGTACCGTAACCCAAGCCCGTATAGGGAAAATAAGTTAAAAGTATTTACCTTTGCAAGTATAAATCCTTAATCGAATAAATTGCAGATAGCTTTTACTGGTTCTCTTAATCTGGAACGAAGGTTTAATATAACCTATTAGAATACTAACGGGTTTTTAATTAAGCTTAAGCTTAGACCGGTCAGTTTTAACGATACGGTTCGTACGCACGATTAAGCGAAGACCGGATAGAATGTGATTTAGACCCGACAAGTTTGAGGACTTGTTTAATATGGGTTTACTATTCACATTCTGGATTTTGAGATAAAAATGATATCGTTTGACCCGTTTCGGCTAGTTTATGCAAACTAGTTACATAAACCGAACCGAACGCGTATAATGCATAACGGGTAACCGAAAGGGTCGCGAACAGGTTTCCTAAGTTAATACGCTTTAAATATGTTGTGATATCATCATGATATCTTCCATAATGCCCAAAACGAGTTAAATCCCTAAATATGCCCCGTAGGGGTATTTCGGTCATTTTACGGGTTATAAAAGAGATTTATAATACTTCTGAGATACGGGTCTGATTTAATCAGCAAAATTATTAATTTTAACAGACCCCAACAGTAGGTGAAGAGTCTCATTTCCCAAAATGGTTTTAAACCCAAATTATGCGTTTAATACGCGTATGAAGCCGTTTTAAGCGACGTACGGTTTAAAATACCATTCTGAGTTTTCTGATCAGCAAAACAGGCTCAAAACACTCTATTTATTATTTTAAATCAGTGGCAATTGGATTGGTATCAAACGGATTCGTAAAACTCGTTTTATGGCCTAAAAGGGCATATTCGGTATTAACCGAATCAATGCGATAAGCCTAGCTTAAGATCAGTTTAAAAATAATTAAAAATCTTCAAAAATCCCAAAATATTATTTAACATCAGTGGGTAAAAGTTTTGGTACCGAAAATCGGGTTTAGATAGGCTATGCGCTAATCGCGCCGTTTAATTAATAAAAAGTTTATTATTTACGCTAATGCGCATATCTCCTAATCTAGACCTCCGTTTGACGTGAAAATTTACGTACATGTTTAATAATCAGTAACTAAGATTATTGTACTTCCACATTTTCAAAATTCTCGTTGTATGGTCATAAGGGCATTACGGTCCAATTTAAGCGATTAACGGAAACGTGTGCATGCATCGGATAATCAACGAAACAAGTACAGAGACTTATACTAACATGCAACCCTACTCTAATGAAGCACTAAGGCATCTTCGAATCAAACTAAAACGGGTCAGAACCGAAGTCAAAGCAAAAGTCAAGGTTTTGCGCCTTTCGGTTCCGAACCGGGTTTTAACAGAAATTTGTCGAGTCGGGCAAGCGTAGACAAGTTTTCATACTTATTACCATGTTATATTAAGGTTAAAACAGGTTACACACCTCTCGGATCATTAATCGTGCATTAAATCATATTTTGTAATTCTGTTGACTTTTTCGGTCAACGTTTGACCCGACAAACGACCTAGTTAGGTCTGGAATTGGTACGCGCCCCTATAAGGGTTTAATACCCATATAATTACCTATCTAACGGTATGTTTAATTCGACATACGACTGAGATATCGATACTAAATCACGAAGTCAAACGTTAAGCGCGATATATTGACTTTTAAGCTAGTAATGAAGCTAGAATTAATTGAGAAGGGATTAGAGACTTACAAACTGATTTATGGTTGCTTCGGAAGGCTCTTGATCAGCTTGGATGTTCCTTAGATGATCAGATTGTTTGCAAATGATGTGAGGAATGTTTGTGAATGAATGGGTTTCTTTATATACAAGATTCAAGCACCACCACAAGTTGACAACAAAGTCTAGGGCCATCCACAATTGATCAACACTTGTAACTAGTGTGTAGGGATGTCTAGGGGCCATGCACATGCAAGAGAAACCGGCTAAATGGGTCACAAATGCGCACAACAGGCTACTGCCCATTTTCTGTTGCTGGGGGTTGCTTTACGGACCGTAAGGCTCCCATGGTTGCGGTCCGTAAGGTAGTCACCAGGCACAAAAATTGTTTGTTTGTTGAAGTTTTGAAAGGGTAACCCACTTGCACGATTTTTGGGACATCAATTGACATCTAGGGACCTTCACCAAGTGCTTAATACTGTATGTTACCCTACCATTTACATTTACATGCTTTGGATTCAGAAACAAGACCCGAAAACAAAGGTTTATCATTGCTTTTCTTTGTGGGATCAAGTCACGCATTATCAATTCCACTATTGGCAATAATTCCCTGAATTGAGGGTATAATAGATGTGTAAATATTAAATCGGGTCTTGGGATTTATAATTGGGGTGTTCAGAGGTAAAAATTAACATGACGCCACTCTAAATCCTGCCGAAACATCTTTATCTAATCCGGGTTTTCCGACGCGTTTTGTCTTTAAATGGCACGTGTCGTTATTTTTTTTAACACGAATTTTTCGAGGTGTTACAACTTTCCTGTAATCTTTTGTACAAATTCGTATGCAATAAACTTAATGTTTATTTGTTAAACTTTGTTCCAAAGTTTTAACTTAGCATTTTTGTGCATTTTGCATATATGCTGTCCAGCATGAATGAGATGTCGGAAGCATTTCAGAATCTCAACCTCTACCCAGTACCAATTGAAGTCTCCCACGACTTTACTGGTTATATTGCTGACATAGAGGAACCTGTGGAATTCCAAGCTCCACCGCTGGAAAAAGCAAAATCTAAAAAGAAAAGAAGATATGTAGGATGGAGGAAAGTGCGCAGGAGAAAGCCAGCTACTAGGAAACTTCCTAAAATAGAAAACCCTATAAACAAAGAAAAGGAAATCGAAGGCGGAGAAAGTTCCAAACCAGCAGAATTCAGGGAGGACTATAAACAAAAAGGAATAGAGATAGGAGAGAGTTCTAGACAAACTGAAGATATCACATTTCAAGACGAAATCGACCGTCTACTGGCAAATTGTGATGTTATTAGCCCTATCCATAATAATCTATATCCTTGCCTAGAAACCCAACTACCTGTCAATCTGGAACCAGCTATTCCAGATCCACTAATCCACACTCTACCTTTAGGTCAAATAGAAGAATGGTGGACAAATGACTGGCAATTCGAGAATATTGTCAACAGTCCTTATTCTTTCCTTCCACAGTGGGAGCCAGACCCTATCCCCAATCCTCCAATGAGTAACGAAAACTTAGCCGAACTCCGTCAGTACGGTGAAGAACTGATAAATACAGGAAATAGGATTAGGGATATGGGAGAAAGGATTACCTGGAAGTACGACGAAAGGGAACGTCGCTACTAAACTTATTATGACCAAAGAATAGTGGGGTTGGGAAAAGTGTCTGTATATTAATATTAATAAGTAAATATAACTCTGTAAAATGGGAAATAAAACATTGTAAGATAAAAGGTGTGTATGGATGCCTATCTAGTATATATAAAGCAAAATAGAAGTCGAAACATCGACAATTTTGGATATATATATATATATCTGTGTTATCAACCAGATTTTATGTGCTTATGTGAAATTGTTTATTCATTACTCAATACTAATAATTATATTTTTAATAATTATCAGATGGAAAATGCTAATAATGAACCAGTTAATGAAGGGAATCAATCTGAACAAAATCAGGAAAACCAGTATATGACTAGACAAGATATAGAAAATATAGTTGCACAAGGGATAGCCAATGCTATTCCAGCATTCGTTGCTGCTGTTAAAAATCCAGTAGAACCGCAACAAATCATTCCTAGTAAACGTACTCAGGAAGATAATTTTAGTCACAGTGTAAATGGAGGCAGCAATCATGATGATAATAATCTACGACAGGCTCCACCTCCTAAGAAAATGAAAGCCGCAACACCTGGTTGCACTTTCAAAGAATTTCTTGCTTGCAAACCTGCTGAATTTGCAGGTAAAGAAGGAGCAACTGCAGTACTGCGGTGGTTAGAGAAAACCGAAGCAGTAATTGCAATAAGTAAGTGTTCAGAAGAAGATCAGGTGATGTATGCATCAAATTTGTTCAAAGAAGGAGCATTAGAATGGTGGAACACGGTGCTACAAGCAAAAGGAAGAATGATGGCTTATGCCATAAAATGGGAAGAATTCAAGAATCTTGTAGAAAGGAAATATTGTCCTGAATATGAAAAGGAACAAATGACAAATAAGTTCCTAAATCACCGGATGATAGGAGTGGAGTGTCGCAGTTATACTTCGACATTCTTTGAATATGCTAGAGTGGTACCAACACTGGCTTCGCCAGAACCGGTACTCATTTCTCGATACATCTGGGGATTAATTAGTGAAATCCGCAATATTGTTAAAGCTGCGAGACCTCGCACTATTGACGATGCTGTGGAATTAGCTAATACTCTAACCGACGAACTAGTACGCACGCAAGATGAAAACAAAAAGAAGGAATTGGCTCAGAAGATTACCCAGGGATTTCGTATGGGTAATAATAGTAATTTCAAAAGAAGAGGAACAGGGCAATCTTCAACTCCACCGTTCTGCAAAAATTGCAAAAAGAAACATTTTGGAAGATGTGGTGTAACTTGCAATTTTTGTAAAATGGTAGGACATCGTGAAGAAAACTGTAGGAAGAAATCCACAATCTGTTACAATTGTGGAGAAGCAGGACATTTCAAAACAGACTGTCCTAAATTGGTCAAACCAGCAGATCACAAAGCTAAACCAGCTGACGGAGCTACCAAGAAGAATGTCCGAGCCTTTCAGTTAACTACTCAAGAAGCAGAACTCATTCCAGATGTGATAGCTGGTACGTTCCTAGTTCACAACGTATATGCAAAAGTATTATTTGACTCTGGTGCAAACCAAAGTTTTATCAATACTTCATTTTGCCAAGCCCTTAAGTTACCCTTAACAAACCTTAGGCAAAATTTTACAGTCGAAACGGCAGACGGGAATTCTGTTAAAATAAATAAGGTTTTGCAAAAAGGAAAGATTGAATTGTTAGGCCATAAGTTTTCTGCCAACCTGTTACCTATGAAATTAGCCGAATTTGATGTTGTGTTAGGAATGGATTGGTTAATAGCCAACCATGCTCGAATCTTTTGTGATAAAAACTCTATAGAAATTCAAACACCTACTGGGGAAATAATCACCATTACAGGAGATAAACCACGCAAACCCATGAAGTTCATATCAGTAATGAAAGTTGCTAGTTATGAACGAAAGAAAGAAATAGTGTATATGATTTCAGTAATCATTAACACTAAGGGTAAAGATCTTAAGGAAATACCAGTAGTCTCAGACTATCCAGATGTATTTCCAGAAGAATTACCAGGATTACCACCAGATAGGGAAGTAGAATTTAGGATTCATCTAATTCCGGGTACTACACCAATAGCTAAGGCACCTTATCGATTAGCACCCACCGAAATGTTAGAATTGAAAAAGCAGTTAGATGAATTACTAAGTAAAGGATTTATACAACCTAGTTCATCCCCGTGGGGAGCACCAGTGTTGTTTGTGAAAAAGAAAGATGGATCAATGAGAATGTGTATCGATTATCGAGAATTGAATAAGGTTACAATTAAGAATAGATATCCATTACCTAGGATTGATGATCTATTTGATCAACTTCAAGGAGCTAGATGTTTTTCTAAGATTGATTTACGTTCCGGATATCATCAATTGAAGGTACAAGAAGAAGACATACCTAAAACTGCTTTCAGAACTAGGTATGGCCATTATGAGTTTACAGTCATGCCCTTTGGACTAACAAATGCCCCAGCAGCATTTATGGACATGATGAATCGAATCTGTAAACCATACTTGGATAAATTTGTAATCGTATTCATCGACGATATACTTATTTATTCCAAAAGTCAAGAAGAACATTGCAAACATTTGCATGCACTCTTAACTTTGTTAAGAAAGGAAAAGCTTTATGCAAAATTCTCAAAGTGTGAATTTTGGTTAAAGGAAGTGCAATTTTTAGGTCATATGGTGAATCACGAAGGAATTCACGTAGATCCTTCTAAAATAGAAGCAATTACTAATTGGAAGGTTCCGCAAACTGCAATGGAAATAAGAAGTTTTATAGGTTTAGCTGGATATTATAGAAGGTTTATTAAGGATTTTTCCAAGATAGCTGTACCATTAACTAAGTTAACCTGTAAAGCCGTTAAGTTTGACTGGGGACCTAAACAAGAAGAAGCCTTTAGGATCTTGAAACAGAAATTAACCAATGCTCCAATCTTAGCCTTACCAGAAGGTTCCGAAAATTTTGAAGTATATTGTGATGCTTCAAAATTAGGTTTTGGATGTGTGTTAATGCAACGCAAAAAGGTAATTGCGTATGCCTCAAGACAATTGAAAAAGCATGAAGAAAATTATACAACTCATGATTTAGAATTAGGAGCTGTAATTTTTGCCCTTAAAATTTGGAGACATTATCTTTACGGAAGTAAATTTACTGTCTATACTGACCATAAAAGTCTAAGATATATATTTGGGCAAAAAGAGTTAAACATGAGGCAAAGGAGATGGATGGAAATATTAAGTGACTACGACTGTGATATCCAATATCATGAAGGAAAGGCAAATGTAGTTGCAGATGCCTTAAGTCGTAAATATCATGAAAAGCAACGACGAGTTCGTGCTCTCAGATTAAATCTACAGATAGATTTAATGGAACAATTGAAGAATGTTCAAGATACAGCAATCAAGGATGATGCTGAAGGAATGAAAGGACGGATAAAGGAATTAGAACAAGGAGCAGATGGAATTTGGAGATTCCACAAAAGTAGAATTTGGGTACCGAAGCAAGGAGACTTAAGAATTAAGATTTTAGAAGAATCTCATAAATCTAGGTATACTATGCATCCTGGAAACAATAAGATGTACCAAGATTTAAGAAAGAATTTCTGGTGGATAGGAATGAAGAAAGATATAGCAAAATATGTATCTAAGTGTCTTACTTGTTCACAAGTTAAGGCTGAACACCAGAAACCCTCAGGTTTACTACAACAATTGGAAATGCCTATATGGAAATGGGAACTTATAACAATGGATTTTGTTACTAAGTTACCCAAGACCAGAAAAGGTAATGATGCGATTTGGGTAATTGTGGATCGATTAACCAAATCAGCTCATTTTCTACCAATGAAAGAAACCTTTAGTATGGAAAGGTTAGCCAAGTTGTACGTAGACGAAGTAGTATCTTTACATGGAGTCCCACTCTCCATTATTTCAGATAGAGATAGTCGTTTCACTTCCCATTTCTGGAAAAGTTTCCAGCAAGCAATGGGAACTCGACTAAATTTAAGCACTGCATATCATCCTCAAACAGACGGACAAAGTGAAAGGACAATACAAACACTGGAAGACATGCTCAAGCATGTGTAATTGATTTTGGTGGATGTTGGGATGATCACTTACCATTAATTGAATTCTCCTATAACAATAGTTATCATTCAAGTATTGAAACTGCTCCATTTGAGGCACTTTATGGAAGAAAGTGTAGAACTCCAGTTTGTTGGGCAGAAATAGGAGAAAGTCAATTGTCAGGGCCTGAAATAGTGCAAGAAACGACCGACAAGATAACTCAAATCAAGGAAAGATTGAAAACAGCTAGAGATCGCCAGAAGAGTTATGCAGATAATCGCCGCAAGCCTATAGAATTCCAAATTGGAGATAAAGTACTTTTGAAAGTTTCTCCTTGGAAAGGAGCAGTTAGATTCGGAAAGAAAGGAAAGCTAAGTCCAAGGTACGTAGGACCATTCCCAGTGATCCAACGTATAGGACCAGTTGCTTATCGTTTACAACTACCAGAAGAATTAGCTGGAGTACATGATGTATTTCATGTATCCAATCTCAAGAAATGTCTAGCAGACGAATCTTTGGTAGTACCTCTCCAAGATATAGAGGTAAACGAAAAGTTAAAATTTGTTGAGAAACCTCTTCAAATTGAGGATCGAAAGATAAAGTTTCTCAAACATAAACGATTAGTCTTAGTCAAAGTCAGATGGGATTCAAAGAGAGGAGCTGAATACACCTGGGAGCTGGAATCAGAAATGAAGCGAAAATATCCTCATTTATTCCAGTAAATCTCGAGGACGAGATTTTTTATTAAGGTGAGTAGAATGTAACAACTTGTATCAAAAGTCATATTTAATTAGTTAATTAATCTAATAGGAAACCCTAATTGAGAGACCCAAGTGATTTTGCACAAACCCTAATTTTTCCAGAATTTTCAGAATCAGGATTAGGGCCCCTAAAACTCAGGGGGGGTAATACCTAGTTAACGATTATCTAATTTGCGTGCGAAAGAAGTTGAATTAACGAAAACTGGCAACTCAGCAAGGCTAGTCCCAATCGTGGCAACCCTACACATAAAACAAAACTTTACGCGGCCCGCGTAAAGTTAAGCTTATTCTCACGCGGGCCGCGACACACCTAAAATCTGCCTATAAATAGAGGACGTCGGGACTTGAAATTTGGAATTTGAACGACGTAAATTCAAGTTTCGTAGAGGGAGTTATCGTCTGTTTACTCTCAAAAACACACACTAATCACGAAGTGCTGCTGCAATCAGGGTAATAACTCGATCGCTATTACGATTCAACATCCGATCGATTATAACTATCCAATGATTGTTTAAGTGCCGCTCAAATTGAGATTATACTTTATTAATTCATTGTGATTTCGACTTGAATGTTTGAGTACTGCTCGAATTCGGACTATACTCTGTCATTCGTTGAGAATCCACTGAATTATTGAGTATCGCACTAATAAATTGTTGTGAGGGTTTAATCTCGTGAATTGTCGTAACTGCTGTATTAGTTACTAACCTGTTGTGTGTGCATTGTTATTTAAATTAGGTTAATTCAGGCTAATCAGTAGGCTTATATTCTGCTCGTTAAAATTTACAATGTGAGTCATTCTCTTTTTATCAAATCTGTTTACAAAAGTATGTTTATTTTCAAGATTATAATTGCAGTGATTAAGTATATGTAGTCACCAAATTACAGCCGGTATGTGGGGTATTGTGCACATTACTGTTTTTATCAATTTAGGTGGGCGAACCTAATTAATGATACTCGTTACTATTGGGTGAACGGACTCAATAGTAATATGACCACAGTCACCGAAACAAGTCGATGACAAGTACTGTGGGTATTTGGTTGAAATAAACATTGTAATCTCTCTTAATACTGTGAATTATAACAAAAGAGTCGTTTTTGTAAAATGAATGATTCACTCAGTATTTCCCGCTGACAAAACCTTTTTCAAACATGTTTCAGGTGATCTGTTGTGAGCAAAGGAAAAGTGCCGAGTAGCACTACAAGCTTAGAAAGTGGCTCAATGTAAATAAATAAAGAAACATGTTTTAAAGAAATAAAGGATTTCCTAGTGAAATCAAGTGTTTGTAAATTATGGGAATTATCCCTATATTCTATATAAACGAGCAGTTTTAAATGATCCTATTTTAAAAAGACTTCCGCTGTGATTAAATTAAATACCACGGGAATTTCTGTCCCGCGGCTCTTGAAACGGGTCAAACCGGGTCGGGGGCCGTGACATGTATGCCCTTGTATCGGAGCTTATGCTTACCAAACAGTGGTTCTTGACTGATGGGGTTGCCTGGGTGGTTAAGTTGGTTCACCAAAGCCCCGAGTTGGAGAAAGTGGTCGCTGATTTGGTGAACAGCGTTAACGCGGTTGAAGGCAAATATGTGAAAAAATGAGACCGCCAGTGAGAATTTTAAAAGTTAGGATCATTGTCGGCTAAGAAACAGTAGTTGGGATTATTAAAATCCATTATTCCTATTTAAAAAAAAAGAATCTATATATGATAAAATTAAAAGTGAATGAACAGTTTATTATGTGTTTTTTTTATTATATTGAACAATACCTTATATTCATTTATTAGACTATGGGGTATGGGGCGAGGGTTGGGGCGTGGGTTGGGTACAAATGCCCAAGTCACCACCCTGAGTGGGCTTGGGTTTCGGTGTGGCATCTTGGGCGGGAGTTTCAGTCCGGGCGTTAGGCATGCCTAGCGGTCCTCCGTGGCCGGCTCTCATTGGCTGGGTTGGCTAGGCCATAGCGGCTAGGTTTAAATTTTAAAAAATAACCGTTTGGCCAAGCCAAACGGTTCACCCAAGTCACTATAAAACCCCCCAACCCCACCGCATGTCCACATCGCTACTTAAAACCTTCACTCCACCTACCCGAACTCGCTACCCACACTTGATACCGGCACAACGCGATGAAGGGTCGCCAACCCAGTGAGACCCGTTATTGGCCGGAAGCTTTCGCTAGCTACTGGCACAACGTGGGGAACGACCGGAACAATCTAAACGCGTGCCAACACAAGTGGCACGAGCTACGACCGAAGCTCGACCGTTTTAAAGCCTACTTCGATAGCGTCCTGGGCGGTGATATAAGTCACGAAGACCGGGTGGCGGTGGCCAACATCCAGTTCCGGGGCAAGGAGCGGAAGCCGTTTGACAAGCTCGCCCTGTTCGAAATCTACCTAACGCTTTAGGCTTTTTTTTTTATTTTGTAATCCTTTTTTTGTAGAATTTTGTAATTTTTAGGAACTTTTAATAATAATTTTAGGCTTTTTTTTTTTTAATTTTGTGTGTATTTTTTTATTTTAGGTTTTTATTTTTTATTTTTATAAAACTGGCCAACCCACGCGGGCTAGCCACGCCCCGCCATACCGACCCAACACGTCACTTACCAACGAGGGGCTCGAAGTCCACGTGTCAACCCATGCCCCAAACCCCCGCCCCACCATACCCCACGGTCGAAAACACCAATGCCTTTCGCGCAACGCGCGTCATTCTCAACATATACAAACTCAAGTGTGCATACGTCAGCGGGTAACAGTTCCGCCCCTCAATTGGGCAAAATGGGTGGCATGTGTAATAGTGCCAGGCAGCTGCATGACACTCTCCTATTGGCCAACAAATTTACGATTTTATCCCGATTTAAAATTACGATTTTGCCATCAGTTCAAATTTATGTTTACGCCCCCGCTTAAAAATAAATTTACGCTTTTGCTCCCATTAAAAATTAAGATTTTGACCCGTTTAAATTTACAGTTTTGCCATTAGTTTTTTTTCCCTTAAAATTACGATTTTGACATCAGGTCAAAGTTATGTTTTTACCCACGCTTAAAAATAAATTTACGCTTTTGCTCCCGGCTAAAAATTTTAATTTTGCCATCGGCTCAAAATTACGATTTTGCCCCGTATAAATTTATACTTTCGCCATTAGTTTTTTTTTTCTCACAGCCAGGTTACGATTTTGCCCTCAACTTAAATTTACATTTTGCCCATCGTTTTTGTTTGATTTCCTGGTGACATTACAAGTTTGCCCCCGGTGCAAAATTACAGTCGTGCTGGCAACTTCCTGGCACTCGCCCGTTGATCCATTTAGTTTACGATTTATCCCTGAATTAAAATTATGATTTGGCCCTCGGTTAAAAATTACGTTTTTCCCATCATTTTAGTTTTTTTACCAAAACTATAAAGGTTTTTTGTTTTAATTGCTTTACTCGATTTAATTTCTTCCCGTGTCAAGGAGTTGCCTAACACTGGCTCATTAGTCCTGAAAAATTACAGTTTTGCCCTGAGCCAAAAAATACGGTCTTCTCATCGTTTTTTTTTTCCTAGCAAAATTATAGTATTCTTTTTTTAATTGGTTGCGAATTATTCGGCCATCGCCCCGCAACGCAGGCGGGACATCTACTAGTTTAAAAACACTAGTTAATATAAAAATATTGCTGTGACTCGAATTATTTTACTATTGAAATACTACTCGTGAATATGAAATACTATTTTAAAATATTGTTCGTGAATGTGGCTTATCTTGAAAATATTATATTTTAATAAGACTAAAAATGATTTTAATAATATTTTTATAAGATTTTAAGTGGGTTTCAACATTTATAAAATATTTAATAACATTTTAATAGATTCTTCATATTTGTTTATCAAAAGTACATCATACCAAACAATAACAGAGTATATGTATCTATTCTATATAATAAAATAAATCAATATATGACACGTTTCATTTATTGGAGTCATCTATTTTTTTATTTTCCAGTCTCTTTTTCTACTTATCTTATATTAAATAAATAAGTAAATAATATATTCATATTAAATCTTATTCTAGTTTGAATTTCGAATAGAATCCTTCTATTTTTCGAATAAAATATTACGTGTCATCCATTAGAAACACCTATTTTTCCGTCTCATTTTCTTACTTATCTTACATTAATTAAATAAAGAAAAAATTGCAGAAATTAGCCTTTATGTTATACCTAAACTGCACTTTGTACCTTTCACTATGAAATCGACAAAAAAACAACCTTTATGTTCATGTTTTCATACAGGGTACAACCTTTACCACTAACCTCATTTATTTTCTTGGTTAACTCATGTGTGGGTATCTTTCTCATTTTCACATTGTCTTCCTTAATTGATCCGCTCAAACCCAGAAAAATCTCATGTCTTCTTCAAAAATAAAACCCCTCTGGTCTTCAAAAATCCCTCTTCACCAAACATTATAAAACCCTTACAAATTCCACCTTTAGACCAAGCGTAGTGGGGCGTTTTTTTTTTAAATTGCCCAATCACGCCCAAAAACGCCCTTTCACCGCCCCCTGGGCGTGATTGGGCGTTATCTTGCAAAAAAAGCCCCTTGGCCTGGTTTGAAAAACGCCGAATGGGGGGATTGTTGGCCAATCACATTTGAGCTTCCATTTGCTTGGCCAATAAGATTTTTAAATGTTTTTTTTTATTTTATTTTATTACAAAACATAATGGCCAATAATGCCCCATCCAAACTATACCCATTTTAGAAAACGCCCAATAATGCCCCATTGCTGACTGGGCTGTCACATGACGCAAAACGCCTAAGGGTGAATATTGCCCACTACACATATGGTCTTATCATGAGATATAGTGTATAATTCGGTTCAAATATCTAGAAAATGTTTGATTCTAAAAACTTTGGACTTTAAACGTTGTTTACAATTTACAAAATTAATAGTTTACTACTAAATGATACTAGTAGTTGAAACAAAGGAACAAAAAAGGATAGCCATAAAGCTACGAAGAGCTCTTTATTGTAAACTGTATAAACGAAACAATTTAACCACCATCATCGACCATCGCCCCCACCTTCCACCATCGGCATCACCCTAACCACCATCAGAACCCTAACCCCAATTTTAGTCCCCCATCGGCTGCATTTGGTGGTGTTGGGGATTTGTTGAATAGAGAAAGAGACCCAAGAGAAAGAGATAAGGGATTTATATATATTAGGTTTTTAAAATCTTGTTTTGTTATTTGTTTATATACATTAAATAAAAGGCTCATAAAAATACTATAATACCCTCACATGCAAAACACGTGAGGTAACTTTACTAAGTTTTTTGACGTTGTTAGTGCTAAAGGTTATAGGATGTCATAAAACATGAACATAAAGGTTGGTTTTTGCCGATTTCATAGTGAAAGGTATGAAGTGAAGTTTAGGTATAACATAAAGGTTGATTTCTGTAATTTTGTCTTAAATAAATAATAATTTAATTTTAAATTTTACCCTACTTTAAATTTCGAATAGAATCCTTCTATTTAATTTAAGATAACTTTTAGATAAAACAAATTATTCAATATACTAACAAAACCTAATGTGAACAGTACTATTTATTTTATTAATATAAAAGTTATGGTTACGGTTATGAAGCTTTGGTTAACCGATATAAACGAAATCGAACTTGTAACGTTAAGTCTATAATTCGATATAATGGATTTATGTTTTACAACAACCATGTAGAGGTTTTTTACTAATATCAATATACTAACAAAACCTAATGTGAACAGTACTATTTATTTTATTAATATAAAAGTTATGGTTACGGTTATGAAGCTTTGGTTAACCGATATAAACGAAACCGAACTTGTAACGTTAAGTCTATAATTCGATATAATGGATTTATGTTTTACAATAACCATGTAGAGGTTTTTTACTAATATAAAAGTATGCTAGTAACAAAATGATATTGGTGTAGATACCCTTATTATGATGAAGAACTGAGGTGTTATGATCGTATGAATCTTCTATATAGCATTGTGTACGTAATTACTTAATAAAAGGGATCCCACATCGGTAGTTTAAACAAAAAATGTAGTCTTCTTTGTCTTATAAAAAAAGGCTCAAGGTAAGTCTTACATGGTGGATTTCATTCTTACTTTGTTAAAGTTTTTGGAAAATAAACGAAATTAACCGAAATCGAACAATAACCGACTGGATAACCGATTAACCATAACCGAAGTTAGCGGTTATGGTAACGGTTAATGGTAAAAACCGAACCAAACCGACCTACGCACACCCCTAATGAAAGATATATACTGGATGGCACATATTTTTAAATTTTCTTTATTATAAATTTATTCATAATCACTTAAATAGCATCTTGTTCTTGCATCGAAACAAAATAATGTTAACTATTCTTGTTAACATTGAACTTGGTAATTACTTAAATAGCATCTTGTTGTTATATCGAAACAAAAGTTTAGATATAACAACATAATGTTAATTAATCTTGCTAACATTGAACTTGGTAAATGAAGTGATTCAATAGTTGAAAAATGGGATTATTCGGGAATACACATATTGCGCATTAAATAATTAAAGTTTAAAATAAAGGTTGATAAAAGATATATACCGGATGGCATGTAATTACTTTCTAGTTTCAATCTGTTTTACTAGTTTGAGATAATACATAATCCAACTCAACTTCTATGTCCCTCTAGCTAGGGATGTTTACGACTTTTGAGCAAAATAAACGTAACCCAATTGCTATTTGTTATTATATGATAGGGTGTGAGTAAAATAAACTAAAAGGTGGATTGTGTGGGACAACCAAACCAGCCGGTTGTTTAACGATTTGAACTAAAATAATTAGTTTGTATATAATCCCTTAAACGGATCGGTTTGGCTTACACGCCTGTTTCAAGTTTCAAACAAAACCAAACCGTTAGGATTTCAAACCAGCCAACTTGCTTCGGTCTGACGATTTGGTTCATTTTAGCACTCTTACCTATAGCCGAAGTATCAGGTTTGAGCCGTTACATCTATCTAACACAAGTTGCGTTATACTTTATCCCATAGGTTAAAAAAAAAAAAAAAAAAAAAAACCAAAAACATCAGCATATCAAATAATAAATATGTGGATGAAATTATCACCATGGATAAAAAGGGTAATGCATTGCAAGCTCATCAAGCAGAATTTTCATTACAAGAGAGCTTCAGTTTAACTTTAAATTCTTTTTATAAAAAGATGCAAATAGTAATTGTGACAAGATTCTACAATGGCATCAATCTTTTGTATCTGAAAAACCATAAAAACGAACTAAATATGATGGCTCCCGTAACCCCCGTGATCACCAACACCCATGTAAACGCTGTCGGGCTATCAAATAACGGAATCATAAAGTTCATGCCAAATATTCCTGCCACCACTCCGAAGATCGCAACAACAAATGTTG
The DNA here is from genome assembly GCA_030545235.1 of Helianthus tuberosus. Taxonomy (NCBI): domain Eukaryota; kingdom Viridiplantae; phylum Streptophyta; class Magnoliopsida; order Asterales; family Asteraceae; genus Helianthus; species Helianthus tuberosus. The sequence goes on along the minus strand of CM060357.1, from coordinate 186,888,516 downwards.
CTGTTGTCAGTATCAGCTCGAACTGTATGAGCTGGTTCCTCACGTTATCCTGCGGTTCAAATATTCACATTTAGCAAATGTAAACTATAAATTAGAGTAAAATGCCATTTTCATCCCTGAGGTTTGGCCAGTTTTGCGAATTTCATCTAAAGGTTTGTTTTCCCGCATCTGGATTCAAAAGGTTTGAAATCTTGCCATTTTCACCTGGCTCGTTAACTCCATCCATTTTTATCCGTTAAGTCAGAAGCATTTTCGTCTTTTTTGTTAACTTAAAGGGCAGTTCAGTCTTTTTGACTTTATGTACAAGCATTTAGCATAATGTACAAGACCGTATTGCCCTTTAAGTTTACAATAAAAGACGAAAATACCCCTGACTTAACGAAGAAAAATGGATGGAGTCAACGAGCCGGATGAAAATGGGAAGATTTCAAACCTTTTGGATCCACAAATGCGAAAAACAAACTTTGGATGAAAGTCGCAAAACGGGCCAAACCTCATGGACGAATTAGCATTTTAATCTATAAATAAAGTTACCTCTTTTGACACATTTACTCATTGAATGAGGCGGTTCGGCTCATGTTACATCCATAACAGGTAAAAAAATTACTTAAAATTTGAAGAGGGTAAAATGGTCAATTTAAATGCACATCCAAACGCCCCTTATATTACCCTCAAGGCTACAATACAACTATCCTCCGCAATCTCGCTAAAATCTGAAGAGGGTAAAATGGTCTTTTTTTCATATAGAAGAGTAGAGAACCATACCAGCTGAATGTTAATAAAGTCTTCGGTGTCATCAATGTATTCCTTCAGCTGTTACAAAACAAAGCAAGTCGTTAATAAAGTTTCAACCTAATAAATAAAATGTGACCCGATCCCATACAAAATGACCCATAATGTTCGGTTCGGTTTTAGCAACAGTTCGGTTTTTGGAACAAAATTACATAACATTCAAAATAAAAAAAGGTATTATCCAAGATATAATAATCTTTTTTAGATGTTTACATTTAAGTTAGAATAAATTACGTTTTTGGCCCCTGTGGTTATATCACTTTTACTATATTAGCCCAAAATAAGAATTTTTAACATATCTGCCCCCATGGTCTCTATAACTAACCATTTTGGCCCCTAAGTCTAGAGATCATGGGGGCCAAAATGGTTAGTTATAGAGACCATGAGGGCCAAAATGGTTAGAATTAAGGGTCAAAATGGTTAGTTATAGAGACCATGGGGGCAGATATGTTAAAAATTCTTATTTTTGGCTAATATAGTAAAATTGATATAACTACAGGGGCCAAAAACGTAATTTACTCTTTAAGTTATTATGTTTAACCTTTTTTAATCAATATCGTTCACATAAACCTGACTTCTAATCTATTTTTATGTTCTTCAAAGTTTTTATTAAGACATTTTCTTTTATAATACTTTGAAAATCATTTAATTTTTATGTTCTTTTATAATACTTTGAAAATCATTTAATTTTTATGTTAAATTTTGTTATTTCTTGTAGGCAATGGATAAATCATTTCAAAGATAAATAAACATGTTAACGTTGCCATTTAAATACTTAACATTCAAGAATAAAACTAATAATTCCTAAATCAATATATATAACAAACATTAAAAAAATGATTTTTAGGTCATTCTGTTCGGTTAGGTCTTTTTCGGTTTTCATAAATGCAAAACCGTAACCTAACTGTAACTTTTAGTTCGTTTTTTTTTTTTTTGGTTCAGTTAAATCGGTTTTTTCGGTTTTCAGTATTTACCGATGTCAACTTATTGAGACTGCTATCAATGACGACAAAGTAGGCTTCTAGAAGCATCTCAAGTTCTTCAATGTTTTCTGTAGCACTCGCAGAACTACTCATGCCATCGTGTCTACTTTTTGCCATGCTGAAAGCTTTTTCAAGTTTTCGACTATCTGGAGCGGAAGAAACTGGAGAAACAGGAGCGGAAATGGATTGTTGACCGTCGTTTGACCGGTATCCCGTCATAACAGAGTGTTGTTCTGCACCGTAGAATAATGAATCCATTCTGCTTTTCTTCTCAGTTAGGTACATTTCAGCCATATCTCCATCATCATCCATTAACTGTTCTATTTCATCTCGTACCTGTGTATACAAATAATTGTCGAAATTAGATGCGACAGTTTTGACCCGTTTACTTATAAACGGGTTGTGTTGTACTGTTATGTTGTATTTCTAAAGGGTCAAATGGGCCGAAAAAAGAAGTCAAAGAGACATGTCAAATAGGTCAACGCTTTGCAAGTCGCCCAAATTGTATTATTGATGCATACAACCTTCAAAATTGTGTTATTCAAAAATCAACTTATTATAGTAGCTAGTATTTTAACCCGCCGCGCGTTGCGGCGGCGTCGAAACTTAAAGTAACTCGAACTTATATCGTCAAATATTTGACCCGACTTGTTTCGTACAAATCTTACGTCAAAACATAGACCAACTGAAAGCGCACATGAATAGAAGCACGAAAACGTATTATATTTGACCTGACTCATTACCGAGAAAATTTTCGTCGAAACGTAAACCAACTTGGATTTATAACGAAACATACTTAAAATAAGCACGTAAGAAAATAGTGTTTTTGACGTTAAAATAATAGGTACCACGCATTGCAGCGGAGTCGAAACGTAAAATAACTCGAATTTATACCGCCAAGTGAAAATGTATTGTATTGGACCTGACTCATTTCCGAACAAAACATAGACCAACCAACATACATAAAAATAAGCATGAGAACGTATTATATTTGACCCACGTATATAAAAATAAGCACGTAAAACTCGAAGGGGGTCAAAATGACATTTTACAAAGTTTTTAAAAAACTGAGGGGGTGTAAGTGACGATGCTAAACGTTGAAGGGTTGAATACTAAAAAAAACATGGGTGATGGCATTGCGTAAATTTGCCAAAGAAAAACAATAAAAAATAGAGGTTGTGTCTTAGGTACCATTCCTAAGATACCCTCTTTTGTTATATTAATAATTAATATTTAATAATAATAATAATGGGTAAAACGGGCCAAGTGGGTCGAACAGAGACACAATACAGCACCTTTTGAACCCTTCGAGTCAATGCAACAAGTCTGCTTTTCAGTCTACGAACACGTTCCAAGTTTAAAGTACTGATCTTTGAGGTAAGTTCATCTAGCAATGGATATGCTTCAATTTCCAATTCTGCTGCCTGATGAATTCAAACAAACAAATATTATGTAAATTTAACTAAAAATCCATAAAATTGGAAACTTAATATGTTTGATAGTGTTCTATGCCTGTATGGTATGAACAACTATTATATACTCAGCGGATTCTTTTAAACAAATAATCATTCAGCATCAATCAAACCTTCATTGATGATCTTTCACATAGCAATAACTTCTTAGTTTGACTAATTATGTTTAGCTTCCAGCACATGCTATTATCATACAACGTTTCACACAAGAATAATTAGTTTGAAATAAGCAATCTTAAACTGATAGTTGAAAATTATGCAGTTAAATCGGTGATATATCACCGACATATCGGTTATCGCTCCACATGTAAAATATCGGTGTCAAATATCGGTACTGATATTGTCGCGATATTTGACCGATATATCACCGATGTTCCCGATATCAGTACCTTTCTTCCTAGTTCTACGATTCGTCTTTCTTCTTATTGCTGCTATTAGTGTTTTAAGTCTTAATTGTTAATTGTTAGTGTTATAAGTCTTAATCAGTTCCTACTTGCTACAATTATTAGTGTTTTGCAAGTTGCAAAAGGTTAATATGTTAATGGTAGGAAAGTATAATGAATTGTTAGTGTTAAATTGCTATATATATAAATTCTACATGATATTAAAATTACCAATATCCCACCGTGATAACCTATATCTCAAATATCGGTCCTCGACCGATATCTAACTTTTTACTGCATTAAGTGCTTAGGTTGAAAACAGCCTAAAATAAACAGATAAGCGTATAAACTTTTCTTTGAGAAACACAAACACTCGCTAATAAGAATTATTGGTTATAAACAAACCTGTGTATCCAAAAATGTACAAGCGGCCTCAAGAGCAACTTCAAGAGCCCTAAACTCAAACGGCAAGTAATCAGGGGACGTTTTCAACTCACCCCCTTCTGACCGCCAAACCTCACCACCCCCTGCCGCCTTCAACCGCCGTTGCAACTCCACCACATACTGCAATACATAACTATCAAGAGAATTCAGAAGTAACACTTCATCAGCCGTTATAATGCACCGAATTTGCTCCAAATTTACAACAATAGCCTTCTCTCTTCCCAATATTGTTGACGGATAAACAAATAACGGATCAAGCAGGCGAAGATCTCGTGCAGGAAGATCACAACGACGCATTATCGTGAATTTATCAACCTCGATAACTTGGGATTCACCAGTTGCAGCGTCAACACGAATCCATGAACGAAGACCTTGACCACGTTTTTTGAGCCCTAGAACATCAACCTGCAATAACGTAACTTTTAGAGGGCGATATTATAGTATTTTTTAAATTTTATCATAAACCTATACCCCTTGAAACGGTTGGCGGCCAGATGCGGATGGCCTATAAGATGTATCTCTAAGGTTCGTAGCTGAGGCGGGTTTTGGTGGTAGCAAGCGTTCTTTTAGGTCTGCCATAACAGAGTTCTAACTGCAGAAACATGAATGCTAGTTCGTAAATCTCAAACTACTTATTTAACCCCAAATAAGCAAATAAAGCACGATTCTTCATCCACACGATAAACAGATAAGTTGTTTAAATAAGCAATCCAAATACTTAGCAGTGTTGTATAAGTATCTAGTTATGACTATTGACATAGCAGGCAATATTGTCCCAATTTGAAATCCAAGGGTCACATCCACCTAAAACAAACTGTAATCAACAGTAAAAAATCGCCAAAAGATCAACCAATATTTGCAACAACATGGTCATCTAGTTACTCAATGTGTTATTTGCAAGCTTTAAATGCAGATAAGAGACACATCTAGTCCCTATACTAATATACTATAATACTTTGTCAAATATTAAGAAACATTCACCAACAAAAAAATCCAGAAAACATGTAAAGCATTTTCATACATTCAATTTTCAATAAACCTAAAGTTTCATGAAAATTCTACCTAGTCATTCAATGTATCATTTGCAAGCTTTAAATGCAGATAAGAGAAAGTGACACTTTAAGCAACATTCACCAACAAAAAATCCAAAAAAACATGTAAACCACTTTCATATCGCAACAAACAATTCTTCATATATTCTACTTTAAATCAACCCAAAGTTTCATGGAAATTCAATATCGTCACTCAATGTATGATACTATGATTTGCAAGCTATAAATGCAGATGAGAGAAAATGACATTTTAAGCAAACAATCACCAACAAAAAATCCAAAAAACCTGTAAAACATTTTCATATCGCAACAAACGATTCTTCATATATTCATATATCTAATTTTTAATCAACCCAAACTTTCATGAAAATTCTATCTAGTCACTCAATATATCGTTTGCAAACTTTGAATGCAGATACGAGACATGACACTTTAAGCAACAATCACCAACAGAAAATCCAAAACACATGTAAAACAGTTTCATATCGCAACAAACGATTCTTCATAAATTCTTACATTCAATTTTAAATCAACCTAAAATTTCATAATAATTCTATCTACTCACAGAACGTATCATTTGCAAGCTTTAAATGCAGATAAGAGAAAATGACACTTAAAGCAACAGCCACAAACACAAAATCCAAAAAACATGTAAAACATATTCGGATCACAACAAACAATTCTTCATACGTTCAATTTCAAATTCACCTAAAATTTCATGAAAACTATATCTTCCATCATCTGATCTCAATCAATCAAAATACACCAAATCAACTCTAATAGAAACCTATTAACCTAATAATACCAACTAATAATCAAACTAAAGACCAGAAAAACGTCACTTACTTCTTCCGATGAACAAATTAGGGTTTCAGTCAACAAAAACCGCAATTAAAACAGTTCTCAGGATCAAACAACCTGCAAACAGAACAAACAAAGTAGCAGAATCAATAAACCGATTCAAACAAACAACAAATAAAACATATACAGACATAAACCCTAAAACATCAAACAATCAGTACAGATAGACTTACAGATGCATGTATCGTATCAAATCAAATGTTATCTTCAATCATCTGATCTCAATCAATCAAAACACAACAAATCAACTCAGATTCAATTATTCAAACCTAATAATCAAACTAAAAACCAGAAAATGTCACTTACGTCCTCCGATGAACAAATTAGGGTTTCAGTAGTAAAAAATCGCAAATAAAACAGTTATCGATGATCAAACAGCCTGAAAACGGAACAAACGAAGTAGCAGAATCAATAAACCGATTCAAACAAACAACAAATAAAACATATACAGACATAAACCCTAAAACATCAAACAATCAGTACGGATAAACTTACAGATGCATGTATCGTATCAAATCAAATGTTATCTTCAATCATCTGATCTCAATCAATCAAAACACAACAAATCAACTCAGATTCAATTATTCAAACCTAATAATCAAACTAAAAACCAGAAAATGTCACTTACGTCCTCCGATGAACAAATTAGGGTTTCAGTAGTCAAAAATCGCAAATAAAACAGTTATCGATGATCAAACAGGCTGAAAACGGAACAAACGAAGTAGCAGAATCAATTAATCGAATCGGATTGATAACGAATGAAGGATATACATACATATAGTAAAAAAATCAGTACGAATGGACTTACAGATGCATGAATTGTCCAGAATTGAATGTTATCTGTCTTCTACTGGAAGCAACAATAATAATCAATGAGATGCTCAGAAGTTTTGCCGCCTATGAATATAAATACAAGTATAGATACATATGTTGTGTATCTATATATTATCTATGTGGTGAAGAAAGGCAGGCATTGTTGATGAAAAGCAATTGATTTGGAACGATAACCAAACAGATTGTACCCTCCGGATTTTGCTAATGATAGGATGCGTGATTGCGTGTGCTGCTGGAGGCTGTTAAACGACGTCGTATGCACAACAAAAAAACTAGTAGTCATAAATGAATGAAGACGCTAGAATTATGTAAACCATTGTGTGATTGGGTGTGCACGGTTTGGTTCGATTTGGTTATTAGTATTATCCGTAACTGTAATTGAAGTAATCGGTTAATCAGTTTGGTTAATTCGGTTAATTTGTCGGTTTTCAGTCCAGTTCGGTTAATTTTTGGTTAATAACCGATTCAAACAAGGGCTAATTTTTTTTGCTTAGAAATACATGTAATGCAGGTATAAATACATGAAATTGATGTATAAATAAATGAAATGGAGGTATAAATGCATGAATAGATGTTTAAATAAATGAAATGAAGGTATAAATAAATGAAATAGAGGTATTATTACATGAAATGAAAGTATAAAACATGAAATAGAGGTATAAAAGCTAGAAATATATAAATAAATAAATGATTCGGTTCGGTTAATTTTGGTTAACCGATGGTAAAAAAAATATCCGTTAACCGACTTTCGGTTATTTCGGTTTCGGCTAATTTCGGTTAACCGATGGTAAAAAAAATATTCGTTAACCGACTTTCGGTTATTTCGGTTTCGATTAATTTTGGTTCGGTTTTGTCGGTTTTCGGTTCGGTTTCAGTTAACGATTCAGTTATTGCACACCCCTAAATTGTGTGATACAAATATTCTAATTTTATTTTATTTTAGCAAGTCGGTCGATGATATGAGATCTAAATGGGTGTGGTTTTCTTTTTTTTGAACGGCGAGAATTCTATGATTATAGAACAAGGGCCAGCAAGCTGTAAAACCCAAAGTACAAGAAACAGACAAAACAAATAAAATCGAAACAATTACAAAATAAAAACTAAGAACCTTATTTTATGATATCTCTAATATTGAAATCCTTCCATCTCTCCCATACTAAGTTTTTCATCTTTGCTCTTTCTTTTATCCAAAGGTAGGATAGTTCTTTGATTCCATCCATTATGTATAAAACCGAACCCTCCTTTCTATTAAACTCCACCTCATTTCTCGACTTCCAAATTTGCCACAAGGTTGTCATAACAATAGCTTTTACTACATTCTTCCATTCCTTCGACCCGTTTAATTCATCTATACTTTCAAAAATTTTCTCGCTTGATTCATAGTTCACTTGTACCGGTAGTTTTAGCCACATCCATACGTTCCACCAAATTGCCCGGGACTTCAAACAAGTTAAAAATAGGTGACTCACCGACTCCTCTTCAAGCTTGCATCTTGAACAAGTCTGATCCTCCATCTGAATTCCTCTTTTAGCCAATTCCACCTTAACCGCAATTCGATTTTTACTAGCTCTCCAGGTATATAAATTAACTTTTGGCGGAACCCACTTATTCCAATGCTTCCATGGAACGTCTTTATCCCCCAATGAAGTTTTTGCTATCCCATCTCTTACTAACGCGACTGATAAATTTAGTTGTTTAAAATTTAGAATTGAGCGTGTAAATGGAATCAGTTGTTTATACTTTATTATTTACTAGCCTAAGATCCCGCGAGCTTCGCGGGTGGCTTAATACAAACATATAATATATACTGGCAATGAGATGAACTTTGTAATGAAAGAACTTTTCAATATAAACGTATAAAAATATGATTTTTCTCACTTAGGTAAATATGTATTGATTCATTTTTTATAGGTATTGAGATGTTATTGTACAAATGATTTTATAGCAATTTTTAGAACCCGGGTAGATTTTATTTTTTTAATTATTTTTTATAACTTTGGTTATTTGATATATATTTTCTTAAATAAAGCATTTTTAACCAGTTTTGACCTTAACGTATATTGAGCAGAACACATATTGACATGAACCTATTTTGAGCAAAACCCGTTTTGACTGGCCCGAACCTATTTTGACATTAACATATATTGAGCAGAACACATATAATCAATAATCAATGAAATAAATCATAGTAAAGCTATTTATGATTAACACATAACTAAATCATACAAAAAGTAATTTATTCGGTACACATGCTAATTGACAAATACTCTTTGCTACAAAGTAATCACCGGTAGGATTGAGTGGTAATCCAAAGAAAATGATGACATACTGACCGAGTGTTTTCGCCATTGGACTGGAACAAATCCGGTTTTGATCCAAGTTTCATGCACTTCATCTTGAAAAGCTGGAACTAAGTTCACCTTCAAGACATAATCAAAATTCAAAAGTAACTCATTAACCGTGTACTAACAATGTAGGGAAAAAACACAATTTAATACATCTACATTTCACAATTTGATTCCAGCTCCAAGAATCTTCTAATCATAGATCTATAATTCAAGATTTGATTCCAAGTCTAAGAATCTTCAGTTTCCCATCAATATTTCAAATGCTATTGTACACATAGTTAGAGTAACATTTAACATAAACCTCCTTAGTAATTAACAAAACAAAGAAAAAAACTTGAGACATCCAAACGCATCAATTACCTTGTAAATCTTGTGGCCAAAGACCTGCAATAGTCGAACCTCTACATCTTTATGAAAAATATAATGCATATCCAGTAATAGCTATGAGAATAAGTGGTAACCTCAGTGCATCCACACATTCAGCAACAACGTCATAGTTTATTGCAGCCAATTCATTTCCAGCCATCTCAACGACAGGTGGCGACATTTAGTTATTTTTTTTTATAATTGTATACTTATTATAATCAATAAGAAGTATTATACCGTATACTAAATGAGCTAAAATTTAGGCTAGAGCTCATTTAAGCTCGGCTTGATTCAACGTTTACCGAGCCAATCTCAAGTATTTACACTCTTAATCATAAGCCAAACCTTTTCCGGTTGATACATAAAATAAACCTCTCATATCGACCTAAACTAATGACAATGAACTACAAAATAGAGTTAGATAAATCATGATAAAAGAACTTTGCATATCATGTCACGACCACCAGAAACATTCAAGGAAGATTAGTAACTCAAAATACAACAAAAAGGAGCAGACATTCAAAGCACTAACCCATTGGGACTTTTCTTCTTTAGAACACATTAAAGATTGGATGAACATCCTCAGGCACACTATTCCTCAAGACTGTTTCCATTATAAAATGTAAAAAATTTCTAGTGTTTCATCAAAGAGAGCTAGAAATAGGCCCATGGCATATTTTTTTTTAAATGACACCAATTAAATTTTTTATCAAGCCCGAATTAGATTTCCTATTGGCTTTCAATAACCTACATCAATCTTTTTTCTAAGAAAATCAGTTGAACCACCACCAAGCTAGTAATAAACTCGTAGCATCTAGTGCAAATTTAGAGGCTATGGTTGTAAACAATAACAAATAGAAAAAGTATATATTTTGTTTAAGCCCTCCATAGTAGGGATGAGCAAATTGTACCGGTATTTTCGGTACCGGTACCCAGTTTTGGGGATTTTCGGTACCGAGCTCATCCCTACTCTGTAGCAGGCCTATCTCGAACTTTTTCATTATAAATCTCAATCATTTGAACTGACATGTCATATTCAAAGATATATTTCATCTGTGCAAAATAAATACTTGCCTTGAAATTAAGAGAGAAAACCTTATGAAATCAAGAGCGGATAATATCAAGAATATGATAGCATGTAGCGAATTAGCATTATATTTCAGCCCCTTTCCCAAGATTCTAGTCAGAATGAAAAGATTGATATGTGTAGCTGTGTAAGGTTCTAAAAATCAAACTCCAAAATCTAAAATCGATTTTCAGAAGAACACTGGACTTAACATGTTGATAAGAGTTATCCCTTAGTCTCTTTAACGCATAAATTACTTAATAATCGGGTTGGTTAAAACATGTAAAGTTTTTTCGTGTTAATGGTCCTGTCATTTTTTTTTGGGATGTCGTGTTTTGTGTGGTGGTTTCTAATAAAGTTCATCTTTTGATTAGAAAAACCTACTTATGACACTAACTTGTGCGAAAGAGCAAAGTCATAATCAGTACACCGTCTTCTTTTATAGATAAAATATAGTTACCAACACCAGCAAAAACACAACCCGACATGCCATCCTGACTGCAACTTTACCACCATGTCATATTGCTGTACAATTTGATAGAATCTGCATCCTAAAAGCACTATGCAAGTAGCAAGGTAAGCTTCATTAGCCATAGTGACATGGCATATTAACCAACATTGTAGACCACTTCCTCCTCGGCTTCATTTTACTATTTTTTTTATCTTAAACGCCCAAACCCGTTGTGACCCATTACTCACCCGTTACCCAACATGCCCGCAGCCTGACCCGCCCGGTTTTCCACCACTACCAGTTAGAGATACAATAAGATAGAGAGAAAATATACCTGAAAACATACATTAAACAATTCAGAACTTGTTTAACATAATGTAACTTGTTTTTTTGGCTTTTGTAGTGACTGTGAATTCACCATAACCTTCTGTTACTGCAAAAACACGTCTGCCAAAGGTCGGCCCAGTGAAGAAACAACTTCTTTAATAACCTGATTCACACAAAACAAATATTGTTAGCTCAAATCCGATGAAAATGCTTATAACACTCGACTCCAAGAGATGTTAAAACTTACATCCAACTGACACCAAGTTGAAAAGTGGATCAAAATAATTGTTTTGTTCTCAAATCTGCTTGCTTTAATCTTAAATCTGGTTGATGATACCCATGTCTTACAAAATTGAGCGGGTATATCCTGTACAATAAACATACACATAATGCAAACCATAATGTAAGGCCTGAAGTTGAGAATAAACAAAAGTCTAGAAAATGCGAACCATAATGTAAGGCCTGAAAACAAAAGTCTAGAAAAGCCAAAACCAACCACTTGGTTGACTGCATTATTAGCACATCTTCTTTATATCCCATAAAAAATGCATAATTTCTATGTTCAGAAGGTTCATTTTATGAAAAGTTGAATCATTTGACTGGTTATTGTTGTTAACAAATGATAATTTTGGTTTGGATTAACAAAACTCTCTAGTGACCATAATTATTAAATGATCATTCTTGTCTTTAGACTTCACAAATATGGCAAAATGAGCATGTTTGGGTAACTGGTCAAAAGGGTAACTCGGTGTGGGTCAAGTGGTTGAGTTGCCCTGCAAGGTTGAAACACATTTTAGCCAGATTTGGTTCAATAAATAGTCTTGTCGAATGCGATTACATAAATTATATTGTTAGTTTATTAGAGTAATAATCTACTTTTTGAATGAAATGATTTAGTACAAATTCTATATTCTGATGATTTTAACAGGAGCAGGGTCAGAGTAAATATATTTATCTTAAGGTCACATCCAATTGTAAAAAAGCATTGTGTGAGCACAAACCAAAACACCCATGTATATTCTCATAGTTTAGTTCAAACAGGCTAACATTATACCTGAATGAATAAAGTGTTACAAAGCCATCAATCCATTTTGACCAACAGCTGCACATGCTTTTCCATGAAGTTCAACTTGTGGTTTTTGTTGAGCAGCAAAACTACAGTACGAAATTACCAGCAAGGATAATTAACTGAGGTTAGCAGTTTATACTCAATGAATTTCCATATGTTATGAAATAAGGAAGAAAGATAAGGACCTGTTGTTGATCATTTTCCTGTACTTGAACCTTTGGCGGCCAGCTCAACCAGCTCCTGAAGTAACTAAAATGATATCAAAGCCTCAGAAGTTCAACTTTCAAGCTGCAAAAAAATTATTTAGTATATAAGTTTGGTAGGTTGCATAATGTTTGGGAATTTCAATATGTAACTTCTTTCTCTTCATATTTGATATCAATGGCTTAAAAGAAAATATGTATTGTTGTTTCTTTCTCTTCATATTTGATATCAATGAAGGAAAGCAAAACATATATTGAGCTACCTAGCATTCTTAAGTGATAATTAATGCATTGGAAACTTCAATAATGGGTAATATCCTAAATTATAAAACATCTACAGGATTCTTTTTCCTCCTTCCTTTCCACAATCACACTATATAAGTCCGGTGACTAAATATTGAATGTTTCTACTTTTAAAATTTACATATGTGCTTTGTGTAAACCGTCAAAAATGCATGTTAAAAAATAGGACCAAGCCAGTCAACACCTAACCTTGCGTCATCTCAGGTAACCACAGCTCGAGAATGGCTAGGCCCGGTGAGCCATGATATGGCAACCACACTCGATCTATACATGGTTCATCTTTCAACGACCCCCCTCCGCTGCATTGCTGAATAAGCTTCATTCTTGAGCATCTTTCAAGATTCACCTCTTTCCATTCCCCTATGTCAAGCCTCAGATTATATAACGGGATATGTATTTGCTTCAAAGCAATTTTTTAAAGCGTTGAATCTTACCAACATAAAAAGTTTGTCTACTCTCACAGTGAATCCATTTGGCATAACAAAATTGAAGATTTTGATTATAGCCATGCCGAGGATCAACTGATTCAATAGAAAAAGAAAAAGAATAAATCCTTGAAAAAATATACCTAACAATTAGTCCCACGTTAGAATGAATTCCCTTACTTAGTTTCCTGTCAATGGATCGAAATACCAAAACTTCAACAGGTCTCGCCCTGAATTTGCCGCATCCAGTGTTTCATGGTGGAACCCTAGCCGTCGGAAGACAGCTACGACCCTTTGATGACCACAATTACAACCACCACAACCTTGGAACCACAGTCGCCTCTAACCACTTAGAAAAGCTTAAAAACATATCTGTCATCATTATCTAATCCCACCTTGATAACCTGTAACTCAAATGACCGATATCCGATATTTTAGCGCATTAACTGCTTAGGCACAATGTACCTTCTGCAGCACCATCTTGAACTCTAGCAACTCGTTATATGTTTGTTGTAGTTTCTCACTCATGGCATTCATCTCAATTAGTTCAGCAAGTTGTGTCTGTTATTACAAAATAAATGAACAATATTTAGTTCTAAACCAAGTTAACCTCCTCAAAGAGGGTATGTTTTCTTTACTAAAAAGATGCAACGACTGCTTGTTCCTAAAAAAACAGCTACATTCTAAAAAAAACTTATTTTTTTTGTCAATGAGCTTGAAAGAGTAGACCTCTAAGACTTCCAAGTCGACATCTGGTTGCAGTGTAGGAAGAGCAGAAGATTGTAACCCGGCCTTGTGTATTTGATCTTTGAAAAAACGAAGCTTTCTTGACATTTTAGCACATCTTTTTACCTAAAAACCAAGATATGATTTGCAATAAAAATAAACTAAGAAATTCATAAACGTTACTTTACACCAGTGATATAAACACATAAATTTAGGTCTACTTTTTGCTGGTACCGTTTCATCTATACACAACCTGCGATGGAAGAGTTTAGGCTCAAACAACTAAAAACATAAATCTACATGAAAAATTAACAACCAAAGCAAGTTATGAATTTGGTATGATATTACCTGATTAAGTAATGTTCTTTGAAATGGGCTTTTATCATCATTTAGCTGGGGAAAACAATACATAAACCATGCATACAAAAACCCCTAATATATTAAAGCAATTTCGCAATGAATTGTGAAGTGATTGTACCTTCAAATGGGAGAAATGATGGCCCTCGAATCAACATGGACTTAAATTGAAGAGATTCAACAACAGAAAGTGTTATGAAACCCCTAATTTCCGCAAAATTAATCTCTGAAATTATGAATTTGACAACATTTTTTATCCTTTTCACGTCAACCTGCAACTATAAACATAAATACCAAAACCATAAACATCATAACAAAATAAGGAGTAATAGTTCGTTTTAGGGATGGAATCATATCTCTGCAACAGGAAAAACTAAAGATGAAGCAATGAAACCCTAACTGATATACGCATCCAGATCTGACATATGCATCCATTAATCAGATCAAAAAGATCCTATACTAATATACGCTCTGTGTATAAATAGATAGTTACAGGTAAAGCAGGAGCCTCTAATATTTAGATAGAGTCATAGCTTATACGAACATTCATCGAGATAAAAAAAATCACAAAAAAACCCAAATCAAGATTGATAGTTTGTTAAAAGATATAGTTGTACCTCTGATTGCGAGAAATCCACACCAAACAATCGTAGGAGGAGATTATCTAGAAATCCATTGATAAAACCATTTGATTCATTAACAAATCGACACTATTTAAACAATATAAACCCTAATTTCATATTTGGAAATTGAACTTAGAATCAAAATCTGAAGAAGAAGAAGAAGAAAAACTACAGAGAAGAAGAGCCTAACCTTGATCTTGAATGCTTGATCCATTGTCTTCGCACAGATTGAAAAGGAAGGGTTTAACCAAAATGGAAAGTCTGGTGAATTGATTGATGATGAAACGTATCAATCTCTCTCTGATCAATTGCGTGTGAGCAAAAAGAGCGGACGAATGGCGTGGTACTATCCCGCTCAAATTCTTTCAATAAGGGTTAATAGGATGCCAGGTGGCAACAAGTGGTTTAAGAAGATGCCATGTGGCCTAAGTTTATTTTGTTTTATTAGAAGTAGTAGATTTATATTTATATATACTAGGTTATCACCCGCGAACTTTGCGGGTAGGAAAATTTACTTTATATTAATCAAACTATGTCAGAAACTTGTTTTATAATTGTTTTGAATTGAAAGTTGTAGTCATTAGGGTTGCGAACAAACTTGTTTTATAATTGTTTTGAATTGAAAGTTGTAGTCATTAGGGTTGCCAGTAAGGTCAGAAACTTTGAGCAAGAACCGGAGGTAGAAATTTGCTTCACTGAATGACCTACGACACAAAAAAATGAACTTTTATTTATTATAACAGATTATTAGAACTTTATTAATATTGTGTCCGTTCTTTATTATAACACTTAACATGTACAAAAACTAAAAAACTATAATCAATTCTCCAAGGCTTTAACACCACCATTGTCACCAACCTTTGAAACACACAAACACAATATATTTTGATATGCACAATCACATTAGTTGACTACCACACATATGTGCCAGATAGGTTGAAAGTTGACTGTAGTGCAATCCAAATTTCAAATGCATAGTCTTCAAATCTATTTATTATTGTTATAATATTATTTACGTAACTATATTTGACATATTAATTACATATTATTTACGTAACATACTAAAAGTGGTTTTTGAAACTTTAAAAGTTAAAAATATGAGGTAAAATCTTACTTCATAATAATAGATTGTCAATTTGTAAACAAAATTATTACCTCAAAATTAAAAAATAAATCTATGTATGGAGTATGCATTGGTAAACATACACGGCATTCTCAAAATTACAGAGACAAATTTCAATAGTTTGTTTGATTTACAAAATATTTTATAAATTGTCATTAACAAAGGAAAAAAATTAAAGATAAAATATAAATTATTAATGTTTAGTTTATTAACAAATTCGAAACCTTAAAGATATATATAATTTGATTTTAAAAATATAAGAAAGTACTAAATTTTACGTTATTGATGGCTTTAAATTCAATTTGTTTGTTTTTAAAAAAAAATTAATTTATTTGGAAATTCAAATTGTTTGTGTAAAAAAATATTCATGTGTCTTTATTGATCAAATAAAACATTGTATCCAAATGACTTGTTTCCCAAATATCATTTTAAAGTATGTTATAAAATTCTTAGGTGGATTGTATGTAAAATCATAGATGTTTACATTGCTTAGATTTATGCTTATAATTATATTGTCTTTACATAAATTAGAAAAACTTTTTAAAAAAAATAATATGTAGTGGATAGATTAAATTGATTTCCAAAAGCAATGAAATTTAATTAGTACCTTTAAATAACATGGCTTGATATTATGATTGCAACTTAATCTTTACTTTGATAAGTCACATTTAGAAGATATATATTAGTATCATAACAAAATCCAATATAGCTTCATATAGACAAAATGGTCTAATTAAGTTATAGACATACATATTGAAAACATTAATGAGTAGCATATCAACGGATACGACAATAAACATAAACAAAGGTACTTGTTCAAAACACAAACGTTAACCAACCAACAAAAGCTTAGTTCATATCAACCACCACTTAACTACGAATTATAGATATATAGAGTTTTACCAACCGGATCGGACGTTTTTCAAGATTATGGTGTTTTTTGAAGTAACAAAGGTGAAATCAAGCATCACACCATCAATCAAGTTGTTGTTAGCCATAAATTGATGTCAGTTCTCGACCGAATAACGTTTCGCACATTCGTTTTTTTCGGTCTTGGCTATGTAAACAACAACATGTCCTTCCAAGTTCTGAACTTTCAATGAATGTATCTTCTTCGTAAACCCGACTCGATTAGCAACTTCGACAGGAAGACGCTGCATTTAACAACATACATTAAAAATCAAAGTTGTTTAAAATTATTTAATAATTACTAAAATGTAAATCGAATGTTTAAGAAACGAAAAATCATACCAGCCTATATTCTCCTTTTCGTGTAAAGTCAAAAAATTCAGCATCTACAGGAACATTCCCTGTTTGACCTTTCTTGGCAAGGCTATGCTTCTTCAATCTGTAAGTGCCAACCGAGGGTACATTTTGCTTTACCTATATGATTGGTTACACATATAAGTAATATTATTCTAATGACAATCATTAGGATTAAAAGTTTAGATGATGATGTGGCATTTATAATACAAAGTAAATCATTACCACATGCTTGTCTTCAGTTTCACAAAACTTTGAAACAATTGATGTTTTAAAGTTGATGGTACTATGAAATCCTTTGCTTATATCTTTATTTGTGTGAAACAATTCTTTGCCCTTTTTATTCTGCTGGATCTTTAAATAATAAAGTAAATAGTTATGATGGTAAAAACAAAAAAAAAATAGTATAATACCCAAAAAATAGCCTATTGTAAGACATGCTGATACTTAACACGGGTACATACCTTTGGAGTGCAATCAACAACATCTTGTTTCCTTTTCATTGGTTTCACAACTTCTTCGTTAATGATGATACCTTTTTTTTATGAATGTCAGGACACTGTGTCTATACACATTTCAAAGTTACATAAATAAACCACTTGATTATGTGACATCGTTAAATTTCATATGAATTGTAACCATTATAAAAATTTATAGCAATATAAGATTACCTTGTTGACTGTTGTTTGTTCATGTCGAAAGGTGTGGCCAGAATGTATATCAAATGCCTAACAAAAAAACATTGAAGTGAATTATGGGTAAGTAATTAATAAAATCTTGTGTATATAAGAAAAATAGATAATTACCTTGTCTAACTTATCAACAAACTGATCATGACTTATTTGAACGACCTCATCATCATCATCAGAATCAACTATGTCACTCAAAACCATGGTTGTAAAAATCCCGACTAGGCACCGATTAATCCCCGATTAATCACCGATTAATCTCGATTAATTTTCGATTAATTACAATTAATCCTGATTATATCCGATTAATCCCCGGTTAATCCCGATTAATCGCTAGTCCCCACTTCACCGACCGACTAGCGACTAGCGATTTCTACAACCATACTCAAAACAACAGGAATACAATCTCGATAAACTGATAACTGAAAGGCAACTTTATCAATCTTATTAAAGATCAATACATCTTCATCAAAGATTTTAAGCCTTTCGCAAAGAGTCGGCCATCCGTCTGTGAATGCATAGCAGTTATGTATTTTAGCAGATTCCACATTCCAGCGAGTACCAGCAGCTAGTGTTTGATAGGTGCCGTTTAGTGTGTGTTTTTTATAAAACTTTTTAATAAAAGCATCTGGAATTACCTGCATTAAATGAAACATGTATCATAAGTTACTACGCATGTTGTTTCGTTATAGTAAATAGAACTAATACTATACTATTACATAAATATATAATAAATAAAATGTATACAATTAGATTAATAATGTGCAAAAGGAAATAAATATACATACAGTTAAGCCCAATTGTGTGTATCGCTGATATGTGAAATACGATTCACCACATACACCGTCAACAAAACATGAAAGTTTAAACACATCATGTCGAATAGGTTTGAAAAGCAACAGTGAATCCTTTGACAATTGAAGGCCTTTAACAACTGTTGCCCAACCATCAGCCAAAGCCGGTCTAGACTCTAATGTTTTCATCGTTACGGTCCAAGACTTACCACATTCATGACGGATCTGGAGATCAATACGTGGCCATGGTCGACCCCAATGGTTATAAACAAAAGTGAGAGGTAACTCCTGAATGCAAAGATAGTACTATTAAGTATATAATGAAGTTAAATAAATATTATATGAATTAGGCTATTAAACATCAGATTATTCAGTCAAACATAAATAATCATACCAGCTTTAAAGATTTTGGGTCTTCTAGAATCTTCACAAACGATAAATTCATGATTTCACCTGAATTAATAACATAGATATATTAGATCTTACATTAAATAACATACCCGATTGAACTGAAAGGTTAAGAATCAAAAAAATTACAGATTCTTGAATTATCATTCATATATCAAACAAATAACACATCTACAAATCAAAAAATACTTTCGGCTTCATGGTGAAAAATAAAATTAAATATATTTATAAACTATAATGGATATCAAAATCGGCCTAAAACACCAATGAAATTCCTTGTGGAAGTACACAAACTCTTATTGAACATAGAAACTACACAAACTCTTCAAAGAAAGAAACATGGAATTATACAACATTCATACTTGTGGAAGTAAAATTAAAGATAAATATGGTTCATTTACTTTGTGATTAAACATTTTATAGCTCTTGAAAATCCAATACGATCATAACAACAGAGACGTTTGAAGAGATTGAAGGTGTAGATACTTACGGTTGTGGAATATGATGCGACGAAGGAAGATTGATGACTTGATTTTGATTTGAGCAAATGCTTATTTGAAACCCTAAGATGGATATAAGCTAATGAGGAGAAGATTGTAAGAAAATGGCTAAAAGGAGAAACGGTGATGATGATTGAAGCAAGTTCGAGGATGGTGATGATGAATTCAGGTTTCCAATGCAAATCAAATCAGCTTTAAAAATTCAACTAATTATAAAATACAATATTAATATTAATATTATAATATAATGAACAGAAATTACATGTCATTTAATTTTAGGATGTTTATATTTATATTTTTCTTTAAATTTGTATATACAAACATAACAATTTCACAGGATCGAGATTTTAGAAATATAAAAAGTTTTTATATAATTTCACAGGATGTCCACTCGCACATACAATCTTAAAATTATCAAATGAATAAATATTTAAATCCCTTTTTAAAAAAGATTTGGGAAATATGACACTTTACAAAAGTATTAAGTTGAAAATTGTATTTAAATCCTAATAAGTGTGCGAAATTAATAATTAGTTGTTAGCTTTGTCTATCTATTACAGTTTTACAGTTAGTATATATACATGTTGATTTATAAATGTAAAATGGCAATAAGGATAGAATTGTTAATTATTATCAAATTTGGATAAAAATATATATCATAAATAACATAAGATGATGAGTAGTAAAAGTGATAGTAAATAAAAATGTTACATATTAAATCACAATAAATTTGATTCGAAAAACATATTAATGCTAAACTGTAGGTGACACAACTGTCTCTTCAAAAGATGCTACGTTATATAGTCCTTGAAAGGTCTCAGCGTCTTGTAAGTATTGAAAATCTTTCGTGTCAATTTTTATTTCAATCATACTACCCCAGTCGGTCATAAAAGACCAAGTTTCTCCTCCTTTCTCAACTAACTTCTTAAGCCATGACTCAAATGAAATTGATTTTAGCTTTGTAAAAGAAGACACTTCTTTCTCAGTCAACTTCGACACCTAGTAGCCATCTGATTTGTTTTTTATGTTAAACGAACCTATGGCTATCTTAAACGCAAACCTCCTATTTAGCAATGCCTTCAGCTCCTTGGGAAAGTTACCTTCGCTGGCTAACTGTTTGATACACATTATTATAAAGTTAACAATGTAACATAAAAACGTATAAAGCAATTAAGGAAATGGTATTTGGAAAATATAAGTTACCTCCATGTTTTTATCCAACAGCTGGTTTGCGTTAACCTTTATCAGTTTAACAACTTCACGTTCAAACAACGTCAAAGTAACAATCCCGGTACAATCCTGAACACGTATTAGAACTTTTATCCTATAAATGAATCAAGTAAATTAACCTGGGAACAGACACAACAGTCCTTTTATTGCACCGATCAGTTTGGCACTCCAAGACAGTTACTTCATCATATCCTTGACTTCCATCTTCCTTGTCCTTGCAAATAGTGTTCGTAAGAACTTTTTTGTTGCAAGCTTTACATGCATTGTAAAACCATGAGTCTTCTGAAGCAAAGCTCTTAATTGTTCCCAGGATAATAACAAACGTTTCCCGTATAGATAGTATATAATTTACTACATTATGAAAGTTAAAAAAAATACGTATAATAAAAAAATAATAAAAATTGTAAGAATACTTGGGATATTTCTCTTAATGCTCCAATCGTACTAAAGGAAATATTAGATAGATACTCATCAGACATTGACTTCATAAAAGAGGAACTCAATCCAGAGTAACCGGAAGACGTTGACGCAGTAAGCTAGCAAGGAAACTGTACAGAAATAATAGCGTTCTCTTGATATTTCGCTTAATGTTCAAGTTCTCTTGAAGTTTATCTAATTCTCGTAATTTTCTCTGTAAATTTTACTGTCACACCCCAGCCGATGGCGGAATCATCAGGGCATGGCACTGAGCGAAACAGATTGTCCAGAAGTTTCCATAACAATTACCATTACTATTCAATTTAAAATAACATGTCCCATACCATGTCTCAAACAGTAAACAAATTATTACAGATAAAATCTAGGCAAATAATTCTGTTTCGACAACTCAGATTTAAATAGAGCAATTGTTTATCTGCTTCTATAGACCCTTGATTCAATTACTACAGACAACTATTTATTGGACTCTAGAGCTTTATTCTAGCTTTGATTTCCTACCAGAGGAACAGATAATGTAAAGCCAAAACCAGGTCACAACAGAGGATTCACAATAAGCAGCAGTTTACACTTTGCTCTCCCCTTGAAAGTGAGTTATAACAACTGATGGTCTCTATCTGCTGCTCATAATCAACTGCTGATACCCTTTCAACTGCTGATGTAATCCTAAAGACTGCTGAAGACAAACGCTGTTGCTCTATCTACTGCTGTCTCTTAAGTGCTGCTGAAGACACAAACACTGCTCATTCAAGGACTGATCACCTTTGAAGAAAGCACTGATGTTGTTGTTGAGCATCAGGGCTTAGGCTACAACAGTGGAACGTGAAGCAGTTGTTTCCTCATGTTTTGAATTATTATTACAATCAGTTGTTAGACATCAGTAGTTTGTGTAAGGACAGTAGATATAGTTTGTTAGGCTGTTAGACGTCGCTTTCATGGTGACGTCAGCTGAGATTCCTCAGTGGTTTGGTTTGCCTATAAATGTAACAGTACCCTGTACTGTTACATTTGATTTGACTGAGCGAGTTCTTCTCCTCATGTCTAATCCTTTCATCTTGTGTGCAACCATCCTTGGGGCATCAGGCTGAGGGGGAGTATAGTTTGTAAGCTTATCTGTAATCTTTTGCTTTGATTTGTAAATCATTCGACTCTATGAGAAGCAATTGTTTATCAAACTATTTTTCTCCTTTGATTGTGTTTACTAAGTTTGTTTCCATTTCCGCTGCACTTAACATGTTTTCATATTCGTTGATCATTCATTTTAAACAAACAAACACTATCATGAGAGCCCCAGATCCTAACAATTGGTATCAGAGCTTGGACAGTCAAATTCGATCTAACAATCAATTTGACATAACAGTTCGGCTGAAAATTCATTGATACTAAGGTCGGTTGTATTTAGTTGAAAAACAGAGCATCGAGTAAATCATGTTCAAAATGGTTAATCAAAAACTCTGTAAATCAATCAAGATGTCATATGACACACAAATTTCATACAACAAGTGATATCATGCACAAGTCACTCATAGTTTTCAGATCTGAAAACATATCTGATAAATTATGGGATTGGTCTATATTCTTAAATTGAACTCAACTGTTGTTTTGATATTTGTGATGTTTTCATTAAATACTAAAGTACTAACCTCAGATTAACAAAACCTATGTTCATAAAAGCATTGTTGTTCTGTTAACACTAAAAGAGGGAAATTAACACTTTAGTTATTTAGATCTTATGTGTAGAAAAACAGGTTGAGGTCCTCAAAAGGAACAAATCAACCTTGTCTAAATACACTAAGAAAAACAGAGGTCAACATAGTCCGCATCATATGTAATGTGAGATTGGATGAAAAACTTGTGAAAACATGATCAAGTCTCTCAAAGCATTACTGCAGAATGATTTTGGACTTATAGTCACAAATACTCAGAAGTGTGTTTATCTCAAAACTTTTGAAGTCAAAAGAAAAAGAGTATAAACATAAAACACTTATGAGTCAAAGTTTAGGGTAATAATGGTCATTAAGCAATTATGTGCATTCATCTGTTCAGGGAAAGTTTTTGAGTCCAGTGAATGAATTACAAAGAGGATCATGTTTGCAATCAACTGACAAAGAAAATGGTACTAAAACAGTGGTCAAAATGTATTCAAAAGTTTCCTACCACTGTTGTTAAACCACTGACCATTTTCAAAAACCTGTGAGTGATGTGATTACATTCCCTATTGAAATTATACCAGATCTTTTTGACACTATTCTTAGAAAATCCTTTAACCATTTTTTTGTGTTCAAAGGATTCTCTCGAATAATCAGGATATATTATTCATTTTTATATAATATATTTGAAACTTTTGCTTGTTTTTGTTGGCAATAGTTTCAGCTCCTGTCAGGATGTAATACCTTATTTTTGCATGGTATTTGTGTCCTCAGAAATGGGTCAAAAGGAAATGGTACATATGTTATGATCATGTCATACTCAGGTTTGCTCCTAAATTTTTATCAAAGGTTGATTGCAAACTGTGATTAAATTACTAGGGTACTCATGTGTTAATTGAATATTAAACGAAAATGAGTTGCCTTAATAAAAAGTTTTCATCATCTGGGGTACTAAACCACTGTCTTTCAAAATTGACATGTGGCAAAACCTTGAATGAAAATTCTCAAAACTGTTGCTGAAACACCTGTTCTTCAGATTTGCACCATTTACCCTAACCACTGATTTGTTCCAACATCTGATCTCTAAACACTGTCTACTGCTGAAAGTTAACCACTGATCCCTCATTTTCTTGTAAGCACTGATGCTCAAAATCAGTGTCTTATCCACTGATATGCTATCTATTGATAGTCAAAATCATCCACTGCCCAAGATTTTTACCGTTGTAATCACTGATGCTTAATACGTCAGTGGCTCTTAAAAACAACTGGTCTCCATACTTCATCCGTTTCATCAGTGTTTGACACGTGGTCAGTTTTTAGCCCTCAGATCTTAATAACCGCTGCCACATCAGCAATCATTTTTAAATAAAACCCTGCCCTAAACCCCAAACAGGGTTTTTACACTGTCGAATTGAATTCCAAAAATTCTCTTCTCATAGCAGTTTCCAACCCTTCTTCTCAAAATCTCCAAAAATCTTCTTCATTCCTCTCCGCAAAAATGACAAAATCAAAATCAAAACCTACATCATCACCACTTTCAACTGAGGCCGCTCAAACGGCTGAAGAAACCATCGAAATACCATTCAAACAATCTCACAATTATCTGGGTTTACTCACAAAACCTACCGATAATCACACCTTTGACACCATCATTGATGCAATAACTGGATCAAAGTACAAAACTTTGTTGACGGTGAATGCTCCCATATATCTGCAAACCCAGAGAGAGTTTTGGAAAAAGGCGACGCTTGAAAAACAAGACGGAAAAGTCATAGCCATAACCTCTTCGATACAGGGTAAAGCAGTTCAAATAACCCCACAGTCGATCTCCGAAGTCTTTAATCTCAACGATCAGGAAGGTAAACTCTCATTTGAAAAAGTCGAGATGAAAACTGATTTCGTGAAAAGGGGTTATGCAGAAGAACCAAAGGTAGATACCCTACAAAAGGGTTATTTTCCATCTGCACCCAGGTTTTTATTTCACACACTCTTAATGTGTGCTTCAAATAAAACAACATCTTTCAACGAAATACCATTGAAAATTCAAAGCCTGGGTTACGCTATTTTGAATAATAAAAACTATAACTACTCCCAGGAGATTTTCAATGACATGGTGAAAAACGTTGAAAGTAAAGCATTTTTACTTTTTCCAAGATTTTTGAGTTATTATTTTGAACAAAAATTTGAAAAGAAAAATGTAAATTTGCTCAAACAAGGTGTTCATTGTCAAATAAAAAGCATAACAAAAGAAACATTTTCAAGGATGATGGCACCAATAAAAACAAAAGCAGGGGTACCTGAGCAGACTTTAGCGGTTACAACTGCTCCTCAGGTATCAGCTCCTGAGCCCACTGCTCCAGGTGATCATAGCAGCACTCCCACTGCTTTGAAACCCACACCTGCCACCACTAAAAAGACCAAAAAGAAAATATCCAGAAAACCCACCAAACCCAAAACAAAGGCAACTCTGGAAGATGAGATCCCAGAGGAAATGCCTGTGACAACACAAAAGTCACTAGAAACCACTGCTGCTACTTCCTCACAGCAGTTGGAAGAAAGATCTCAACCCATAACCGAAACTCCTCCTGCATCCTCACAAAAGGATCAGGTTGTAAGCACAGGGACACCACAATATGAAGCTCTGAATCCACTCGGATCCATCTTCCTCAGTCCTGATCCCAAGGACATGTCTCTTTCAACCCCCATCCCCTCACCAATAATAATGCCACAATCCATGATACCTCTGTTGCATGCAGCTGCTATTGCACAGACACAAACCAGTTCCTCTCTATCACCTATCACTGAGAGTATACATCCACAAGTGACTGGGTCTGATGCTTATACTTCTGCTATCCCAGCAACAGTTGAGGAGGTTACACTGCAGGAGTTACAAGTAACTCTTGTCAGTAGTTCAAGTGGAGCAGCAACTACAAATGTTGGATCAACAGATCCAGGGGCGAAGCTTCTTGGGGGCGGGGGGGGGGGGTCGCCCGACCCCCGGGATTTTTCGCTCAGTAGTGTTATATATGTAGTTTTCGTATAGAAATTTTTGGATATATACGTTTTTACCCCCCGATTCTATAGAAATTTTTGGGTATGTATGTTTTAGCCCCCTCCGTTTTCTCCGGCAAGCTTCGCCACTGAACAGATCTACATTTGGCCAGTTGTTTCATAAATCAGACTCCCTTGAAGGCAATTTCTTCCATGGCAACTTCGATAACCACCAGTGAGTTGGATCTAACCACTGGCACCATCAAAGGTTTATCAAGTGCTGAAGAAAGAAGTCCCCAGTACCAAGAACAAGGGGCATCAATGGATGAATTTTGGGACTCAGTTCCTAAGTTAAACATTGATATAACCACTGCTGGTGGGGATTCAGATGATCCTACTAAAGTAGGTGATGATTCAAGATATCAGGAATTGACGGACAGAGTTGACAAACTTGAAGAATCAGTTGCTGAAATAAAGGAGATGGTGCAAGAGATTTTAAAAGCTCAAAAAGCACAATCCACTGCTGCCCCACAACAATCTGATGTTACTACTCAAGCACCTGCACAACAGGCATTTGCTGCAAATGAGCTATGGACTATATTTCAACCCATGCTTGAAGCACAGCAACAAATGGCTGATAAAAAGCATGCTATTCAAGTACAAATGCTGTCAAACATGATGGAATCAAGGTTCAAGGATACTCAAGCAGATATCAAGGCTATTAAGGCCAGTATCCAAACTACCACTGGAAAGGCTCCTTCAACTTTACTATTCTTTAATGACCCCCTTGCAGATAATGCCAAAAAGGGGGAGATAATGAAGCAAATGAAGAAGAAGGAAATTGAACATGGCCTTCATATTGAACCTGAAAAAGAAAAAGAAAAAGAAAAACAGGTCTCAAAACCTGTTTGCCAAACAGCTGATACAGCAGCAGTTACAAAAACTGCTGCAGCAGCAGTTACAACACACACACTTTCAACACACACCACTCTACCACACACCACTACAACTACTGCTCCACTATCATCATCTACAATCACACCATCATCACTGCCTCCTGCCATAAAGCAGAAGACAACAGATGTTACAACATCTGTTGTAATGACAGCAGCAGTTGAAGCACCAGTTGTTTCAACCACTGTTAGTCAATCACTGCCACAAACCACTGATCCACCCAAAAAATCATCTGCCCTTTCTTCATTAAAAAGGAAAAGGAATCTCATATCAGATGTTGATTCACCACCACCATCACCATCATCCAAAACCACCTCACCACATCCATCCCCTGCTCAAAAGCAGAAGACAACTGCTGACATATCAGCAGTTGTAATGACAACAGATGTTGAGACACCAGTTGTTTCAACAGCTGTTAGTCAGGCATCCACCACTGCTCTCACCTTTTCTACTTCACAGCCAAAACTCTTCAACAGAATAAGAAAGCCAATCACTGCCGATGAGGGTATACATGATCCTAATGCTGCAAAATATCCACTGAAACTTGAAGCTATCAAAAATGAGATGAGGCAATTCTATACAGAAGAGGATCCTTCAAAAAGAAGATTCTCCTCACTCATAGGCTACATGCCACCAGAGGATATGAATGATTACCTCAAACTCAAGGCAAGGCAAGCCAAAGTACAAGCCAAAGTTGACAGTGAAAAAGAAAAATTAAGCGAAGATGGCATTGCTAAAAAACTGGAGTTCCACTTAACAAAAGTAAAGTAGATAGAAGAATTTGCATAGGAACTAATCAAAGAAAAGGCTGAACAACGCAAAAAGCTAAGAAAACAATATCTCGCCTACATTATGAAAGAAAAATTCTATCCTGCTGAAGAAAAACAGTTTGAAGAATGGCCAATAATCGCTCTAAAGCATGAGGCTGAGAGGATTGACCGAATCAAGAATGATTCCACAAAGAAGAAAAATCCTCCAAACTGGAACAAATTCAAAAAGCTCATTGCTGATTTCACTGCTGAGTATAAAAGAAAGAAAGAGGAGCTGGTGGATGCAAAAATAGACTCTGCTGAAGCCATATCAAAGTGGTCAAGACAGCAGACTGATGAAGCCTACAAAAGGCTGAAGAAAAGAAAGACAACTATTTCAGGCACTTCTAAAAAGCAAGAACAAATGATGAAGCTTGAACAGAAGATGGGAAACCTTGACACACTGTTCCGGTCTACTTTTGCAACAAATCAAGAAGAGGGAGAACAGTTGACTGAAGAAGAGGTAAGAGAAAAGGAAGCAGAGTACTTCAAAGATACCATCACAAAAATGGGTCTAAAAGAAGAAACCTCAACAAAGCTTCAAAGCCTTTTTAAGGCATTAAACAAACCTGCGACTCCAAACACTGCTGAAGACAAGACAGAAGCTGAACGACAAGAACTTATTGAACAAGAAACTTCAGAAGATATAGCTGCAACTAACAAAGTCTTTGAAGAAGCTTTAAAAAGAATGTCTGAAAGTCTGCAGTTGTTTTCAAGGCCATTATCCATCAACTCATCGACAAATAACTCTCTCCCAAGAAACCCACTTGGCTTAAAAATACTAAAGTGGATGTCTGATCAAAAGACTCACGTATTGACCTTAGTCAGAGCCAATGGCGATGTGAAGCACATATCAAGGAAAGAAGCACTAGGCCTTAGTGTTCAAGATTTGCAGGATCTCCTTGGGCTTTCACTGTGTAGGGATGAGGATGACCAGAGTGCAAAGGAATTTGAAGCTGAATTCAAAGAACAAGCTAAGGCACTCTTGATGAGTAATAAAGGTCCTGAATAATGAAAGGTTTTGGCATTATCTGTTCCAGGGGGAGATTGTTGGGATTGAACCCTACCAGAGGAACAGATAATGTAAAGCCAAAACCAGGTCACAACAGAGGATTCACAATAAGCAGCAGTTTACACTTTGCTCTCCCCTTGAAAGTGAGTTATAACAACTGATGGTCTCTATCTGCTGCTCATAATCAACTGCTGATACCCTTTCAACTGCTGATGTAATCCTAAAGACTGCTGAAGACAAACGCTGTTGCTCTATCTACTGCTGTCTCTTAAGTGCTGCTGAAGACACAAACACTGCTCATTCAAGGACTGATCACCTTTGAAGAAAGCACTGATGTTGTTGTTGAGCATCAGGGCTTAGGCTACAACAGTGGAACGTGAAGCAGTTGTTTCCTCATGTTTTGAATTATTATTACAATCAGTTGTTAGACATCAGTAGTTTGTGTAAGGACAGTAGATATAGTTTGTTAGGCTGTTAGACGTCGCTTTCATGGTGACGTCAGCTGAGATTCCTCAGTGGTTTGGTTTGCCTATAAATGTAACAGTACCCTGTACTGTTACATTTGATTTGACTGAGCGAGTTCTTCTCCTCATGTCTAATCCTTTCATCTTGTGTGCAACCATCCTTGGGGCATCAGGCTGAGGGGGAGTATAGTTTGTAAGCTTATCTGTAATCTTTTGCTTTGATTTGTAAATCATTCGACTCTATGAGAAGCAATTGTTTATCAAACTATTTTTCTCCTTTGATTGTGTTTACTAAGTTTGTTTCCATTTCCGCTGCACTTAACATGTTTTCATATTCGTTGATCATTCATTTTAAACAAACAAACACTATCATGAGAGCCTCAGATCCTAACAAGGGTTCGAGTATACTCACAGCGGTTGATGGATTGAAGGGAGCGCTTAGCGAGTAAAGTTAGCCTGAATGGATTGATAGCATAACGATAAGTGATGTGTAAAACGATACAAAGTATGAATGGGTCGGATAGCAGTTCGGTCAGATGGTAATCCGATCGGGCGGCTTGTTTGTGCGGATGGTAATCCGTTCGGATGGTCATCCGGTCGGACGGTAGTCCAGTCGGATGACTATTCGAGTGGATTGTTTCATCCTATGAGAAGAATGTGTTCGTGTATGATGGCTTGTCTTTTGAAGTTTTCGTTGTAGCATTTTGAAAACATTGAAGTATCTCTATCCTTCAAGTCGGTCGATCGGACGGTCAATCGTGCGGACGACAATCCGTTCGGATGGTCATCCGGTCGGACGATAGTCCGGTCGGACGGCGATTCTAGTGATAGGGTTACTTAGTGGGAACAGATTCACAGAAAGAGTGTCACTCGGTCGGATGTCCATCCGATCGGGTGGTAACCCAGTTAATGAACATGTTGAAAACTGTTTAAGTCCTTAAAGTCCTAGTATCTCATGATCCGAAGAGTAATTCGGTCGGATGGTAGTCCGATCGGATGGCAATTCGTTCAATACTCAAACTTCAGATAGAGTTGATGAAGTGTGGGACCCAAGGTGTGATCCGTTCGGACAGCAATCCGTTCGGGTAGCCTATCCGTTCGGACAGTAGTCCGGTCGGATAGCACTTCGTCCCAGTTGCTCCGGTCGTCTTACACTTGGTCGTTTTGTTTGTTTGTAGTTTTATCGAGACGCTTTGACATTGTGTTAACCAACGGAACCCCATCTTGACCCAAGTGACCTGATCGACCAGGAATCACCCTAGTTCGGCCAGTTAACCAATTCAGGATGGTTGTTCTTGTTTAACCCGAAATCGGTGGTCTCGTGAGTAGAATCCAGATCTTGAGCTAGCACAACACTAAGAATAAGCGGGGGACTAGATCTAGGTCCGATTCTATCGGTTTCAAGTGCATTGAGTGCAAAAGAGTTGAAAGAAAGTTAGAAACCATCTTTCAATCCTTTTTCACTATGTTTATGTTTAGATCTAGCATAGATCTTTGTTCATTTGTGTGGAAATCGGTTAGATCCGAGTTGTTCTCGGTGGATTGAAGCCAAAACATGAAGTTCTTCAAGAACACATGATGACATCATCCTAGAACACCTCAAATCTAGCGATTTCACGGTTAAAAGTTAAGATTCAAAAGATAGAAAGGTGTAGGAGTGCGTGTAGATCAAGAAAGTACAAGATTTAGGACGAGATCTTACCGGGATTGAGAGAAATCGAAGAAAAAGTGAGCTGAGCGTGCTGGTCGGACATAGGTTTCCAAAAGTAGAAAGTTTGAGAGTGACATGGGTATTTATAGGATTCCAAAAGGGGAAAGTGTGGGTCGGTCGGATGCCATCTTGACACCATGGCCAAGTGGCAGCCCGGTCGGATGGCACTTGGTTCGTGTGCTCGACGCGACGACTTTTGCTGATTCGGTTTCGCTTGAGATTGCGCATCACTCGCAATAGAGTTTCCTATTCAAATTACTTTTAATCCCAACTACTATCATAGTTCGATTTCGAATGAGTTCGATTGCGTTTCGAGTTCGATTGCGATTCGATTGATTACCACACATAACATAAATGAACATGCACAAGTAACACATAAGGCACACACACACGTATAACAGTAACTAAAATGCGTAGTTCGAGTTGCAATTTGATGTCGATTCAATTAGCATAGTTTGATTATCGTTTAGTTAGCTTTATCGCATTGTTACTTCCTATAGTTCACAGTCGTAAGTTGCTTAGATTGCGAATAACATACTTCGATTATTGTAATTATTGACACTTACTCCACATAATACAACTAAAATAAACATACAAAATAAATCTACTACAAGTCAAGTCGCGCGAAATCGGTCGTTGACTTTGACCTTGACTTTGACTTTGACTTCTCGAAAACACGGGGTGTTACAGCCTCCCCTTATTTAAGGAATTTCGTCCCGAAATTAGGCTGAAGCCGTAACAAACAACTGTGGGTACTTCGCCTTCATGTCGCTTTCGAGTTCCTAAGTGAACTCTGCGCCTCGTTTGCCTTCCCATCGGACTTTCACAATAGGAATGCATGAGCGTCTGAGTTGCTTGGTTTGGAGATCCATGATCTCAACAGGCTTTTCCACGAAGTGTAATGTTTCGTTCACCTGAAGGTCATCGAGTGGAACATGTAAGTCATGATCGGCTAGGCACTTTCGGAGGTTTAACACGTGGAAAGTCGGGTGGACGTTACTAAGTTCCTCCGGTAGTTCGAGTCTGTAGACGACTTTTCCGATCCTTTCAAGAATCTTAAAAGGTCCAACATATCGAGGCGCGAGCTTTCCTTTCTTGCCGAATCGGACCACACCCTTCCAAGGTGATACCTTTAGGAGTACGTAGTCACCAACGTCAAATTCAAGGGGCTTGCGTCGTCTATCGGCATAACTTTTCTGTCGATTCTGAGCTTTCGTTAGATTGTCTCGAATTTGGAAAATTTTGTCTGTCGTTTCTTGCAGTAGCTCGGGACCGGTTAATTGCGAATGCCCGATCTCGTGCCACACAATAGGCGATCGACATCTTCTTCCGTATAAAGCCTCGAATGGTGCCATTTGAATGCTTGCATGATAGCTGTTGTTATACGAGAATTCGACTAACGGCAGACATTTATCCCAATTACCACCGAAGTCTATGACACACGAACGTAGCATGTCTTCAAGAGTACGGATCGTTCTTTCAGTCTGACCGTCGGTTTGAGGGTGGAAAGCGATACTTAGATTAAGCGATGTACCGAGTGCCATTTGAAATGTTTCCCACAGTCGCGAGGTAAACCGAGCATCACGATCAGAGATGATGTCGCGAGGCGTCCCATGATTACAAATGATCTCGTCGGTGTAGATTCGGGTTAATCGTTCTACCTTGTAGTCTTCTCGTATTGGCAAAAAGTGAGCAGATTTGGTCAAACGGTCAACCACAACCCAGATGCTGTCGTGACATGATGACGTGTGCGGTAGCTTTTGTTACGAAGTCCATAGCTATACTCTCCCACTTCCACATAGGGATCGGTGGTTGTTCGAGTAAGCCAGAGGGTCTTTGATGTTCAGCCTTGACTCTTGCACAGGTCAGACATTTTCCAACATAGAGAGCAATATCCCTTTTCATGCCCGGCCACCAGTACTTATAGCGAAGATCCTGGTACATTTTGTCGGCACCGGGATGAATAGAATACCGGGATTTGTGGGCTTCGTCCATCAAAATCTGTCGCAAATTGGTCCGTTTAGGAATCCAAATTCGGTCCAGAAAGTGGAATATCCCATTTGATTTACTCACAAGCTAGGCTCCATCGTGGTAGATTCTTTCCTTCTTCAGAGTGCGTTCATTAAAACACGCATGCTGAGCTTCGCGGATGAGGGTTTCGAGGTCGTATTGGGCTTGAACATTACGAGTGCTAAGCAGATAGCTCCGTCTGCTGAGTGCGTCGGCAACAACATTTGCTTTGCCTGGGTGATAACGAATCTCACAGTCGTAATCGTTGAGAAGTTCTACCCATCGGCGTTGACGCATATTAAGTTCCTTCTGATTAAAGATATGTTGTAGGCTCCTATGATCGGTGAAGATCGTACACTTGGTACCATACAAGTAGTGTTGCCAAATCTTTAATGCAAAAACAACTGCGCCTAGCTCGAGGTCATGGGTTGTATAGTTCTTCTCTTGGATTTTGAGCTGACGAGATGCGTAAGCTATAACATTGTCCCGCTGCATAAGGACACAACCGAGACCAAGGTTGGAAGCATCACAGTAGACAATGAAATTGTCGTTTCCGTCGGGCAATGTGAGAACAGGAGCATTGCAAAGCTTGTGCTTGAGGGTTCGAAAGGCGGACTCTTGTTCAGTTCCCCAAACAAAAGGCTTGTCCTTATGCGTGAGAGCGGTAAGCGGCACGACTATCTTTGAGAATCCTTCGATAAATCGTCGATAATAGCCCGCTAGTCCGAGAAAAGAATGGACTTCAGACGGGTTCTTAGGTGTAATCCAACTCTTAACAGCTTCAATATTCACAGGATCGACGTGAATACCTTGATTATTTACGATGTGACCCAGAAACTGAACTTCCTCCAACCAGAATTCACACTTGGAGAACTTGGCATAGAGTTGGTTCCCTTGTAGTAGCTCGAGAACCAAACGTAGATGTTGCGCGTGTTCGGTTTTCGACTTGGAATAGATCAAGACATCGTCGATGAATACGATGACGAAAGGGTCGAGATATGGTTTACACACGTGATTCATCAGATCCATGAAAATCGCGGGTGCGTTGGTTAAACCAAAGGGCATAACAACGAATTCGTAGTGGCCATATCGAGTGCGGAAAGCGGTTTTGGGTATATCTTCTTCCTGAATGCGTAGTTGGTGATAGCCTTAGCGTAGATCGATCTTCGAGAAACACGTAGCACCTTGTAGCTGATCAAACAAATCATCGATGCGGGGTAGGGGATAGCGGTTCTTGATAGTTAACTTATTCAATTCCCGATAGTCGATACACATCCTGAACGACCCATCCTTCTTTTTGACGAAAAGGACTGGCGCGCCCCAAGGAGAGGTGCTCGGGCAAATGAAACCTTTCTCAAGTAATTCCTGGAGTTGGTTTGAGAGTTCGTGCATTTTTTATGGCGCGAGTCGGTAGGGAGTTTTGGCAATTGGGTTGGCTCCAGAAATGAGGTCGATACGAAAGTCGATATCACGACTTGGTGGTAGACCGGGAAGATCCTCTGGAAAAATGTTAGGAAATTCTCGAACCACAGGAACGTCTTTCACTTCCTTCTTCTCTTTCTTTTCCTTCTCCACTACTACAATGTTAGCCAAGAAAGCTCTGTATTCCTTGCGGAGATACTTGCTAGCTTGGACACATGACATGAGCTTGAGACCTTTCGAAGCGGTTTCACCGTAAACACACAATAAATCACCATTTGCGAGCGAGAATCGGATCATCTTGTCGAAGCACACAACTTCAGCATGGTTTTCACGAAGAAAGTCCATGCCTACTATGACGTCAAAACTTCCGAGTTGCATCGGAATAAGGTCGATTGGGAAAATGTGATTGTTGAGCTCAAGAGTACAATCACGAAGAACAGAATTTACGGCGACAGTTCTTCCGGTAGCGACTTCAACATCGAACGTCGAGGAGAGTTGGGAGCGTTTACGACTAAGGAGCTTCTCGAATTCGAACGACACGAAGCAATTATCGGCTCCAGTATCAAATAAACACGAAGCATAAATACCATTCACAAGGAACGTACCATTAACCACGTTGTTGTCGGCTTGGGCTTGACGCACGTTGATGTTGAAAGTTCTGGCGCGTGCGGCTTGTTGTTGCTGCTGCTGCTACTGTTGCTGCTGGGGCTCTTGTTTCACAACCCTGTTTGGGCACATGTTGGAGAAATGGTTAGGATCGCCACATGCGAAGCAGGCTCTGGCATTGACCGCGGGTTCCGGAGGAGCTTGTTGACCCGAAGGGGCGGTGAGCAGAGCTTGATGAGCAGGAGTTTGTCGAGCACGACAGTTGGTAGTGAAATGGCCGCACATATTGCAATGAGCACAAAAACGGAAAGCAATGGTAGTCGGGTGGTGGTAGGTACAAGTAGGGCAGAACGGGTGTGGCCCAGTGTATGCATGCTTGGCAAGCGGTGCATTTGCCACAGGCGCCGCTACTTGACGTTGTTGAGCTGGTACAGCTTGTATCGGTGCAGTAGTGATCGCACAGTTCTTGTTGCTGGAGCTGTTCTTTCTCTTGTTCTTCTTCTTGTTGCTCGATGAGGTGGTGGTTTCAGCAGCTGGTGCGGCGGTGGTAGCTTGATGCAGGTGCTTT
Source organism: Helianthus tuberosus (assembly GCA_030545235.1). Lineage (NCBI taxonomy): Eukaryota > Viridiplantae > Streptophyta > Magnoliopsida > Asterales > Asteraceae > Helianthus > Helianthus tuberosus. Next base: position 186,852,793 of record CM060357.1, on the reverse strand, counting down.
GAAGTTTTATCCCAGACACCGGCCTTGACCCGCTTGTCGTTGATTTCAGCGGCCAGTAGGTAAGTCTCTTCGATCGTCTTAGTCTTAGCTGCTTGCACGAAATCGGCAACACAGTCAGGCAGGGCTCGGATATACTTCTTGATTGCCATGTCTGGAGTCTTGACCTGATCCGGACAAATGATGCTGAGCTGTTTGAAGCGAGCAGTGAGCGCAGCATTTTCACCATCCTTTTGCTGTATGTGCCAAAATTCATCCTCTAGTTTCTGACATTCATGAGGAGGACATAATTCTTCCAGCATGACTTCCTTGAGCTCGTCCCACGACAGACCGTAGGCTGTATCGTTCCCTCGCTTGTTCCTCTCGACCGTCCACCAGTCTAGAGCACACGACTGGAAGACGCCGGTAGCGTTCAGAGTACGGAGGTCGTCAGGGAAACCGCTTTGGCATAGAGTGACCTCAATGGAGTCAAACCATTGGAACGACGCTGTGGGGCCTCCCTCGCTAGTGAATTCTTTTGGCCCACAAGACTTGAATTGCTTGAAATTGAAGGGAGCTTTGGGGGTAGCTTTAGGAGCTTCAGTTCTCGATCCCTCAGACGATTTGCTGACATTCTCGTAAACATCACTCACGGCCTTTGCTACTTGTTTAGCGATGATAGAGGCAAGGCGTTTGTCTCTCTTTTCTTGACGGGAAAGTGAGGGATGACGGGATCCAGATGACATTGTCTGCAACAGACATCGTCACAGGACTCAACACAATGTATTCGAATCTCACCTCACGCGTCTACTACCTACTAAAGCTCAGGAACACGCATAATCAAGTAAACACATAGACATGTAACCACGTAGAACACAGAATCACATAAACACATAAGCACGTAGAGCACAGAAACACATAACCACGTAGAGCACAGAAACACATAACCACATACGCATGTAATCACAGAGGCAGTCAGAATACAGAAACCTATCATTTAAAGTCTGCGATTTGTTCGAATATAACGGTCTCGTCTAGTATATCGAATAGCGTAGCATAAGCGTATGGAATATCATAAGGTCGTCCATAATTCAACGATTTGTTAACGTATTGAGATAGAAATGCAGTGCGAGTCGTGTGTGTCGATCGAAGCGTAAGTATAAATCGAATAATTCTTCCAAAATTTAACACATGAACAGGTAAACACACATATAAACACATAAAATCGACGAATTATCAGAGTCAACAGTTCTAGGCTCAGAATCGAAACTCATAAAAAAATCGGGAAATAGATTGTCTGCGGCTAGTAGACTTCGACTACCCAAAGTGGTTCAATTATTCACAAGGATGCACAACAAGTCCTTATTGACCTAATAGACTGTGTTCTATCATCGTCATGCGGTAAATGGCACTCGTCCCTTCGGTTGTTTAGGCACTTGAGACCTTGGAATCCATCAAAACTTTGGTGAGAGCTTTGTAAAATCAAGTAATAGTCGGAAAAAGTCGTCAAGGTTAGGGTTTCACCCCAAGCTTAACAATTTCGTCCTTGTTTTGTTAAAAATAAGGAGATTATTCATCAAAATATGGATTTCACTCCTGATTTGGCATAATTCTCCTCGTTTGTAGATAAAATACGGGTTAATCAAGCAACTTTTGTCAAGAGTTTGCGGTTTTCACACGTAATCTCGACTTAATTGCTTATTCATGGTTGAAAATTCGAGTGCAGTGATAGTGTAGCGTGTGCGAGAATAGCGAGCTCATAAACAATCCCTAACGGATAAGCACAAGTCGGTCTGTTGGTTCCTAACTATAGACTAGGTTTCTAAGACATCGACCTGGACTAGGTCGTGTCTTGCCTAATTCCCTATAGTTATGGCTCTGATACCAATCTGTCACACCCCAACCGATGGCGGAATCATCGGGGCATGGCACTGAGCGAAACAGATTGTCCAGAAGTTTCCATAACAATTACCATTACTATTCAATTTAAAATAACATGTCCCATACCATGTCTCAAACAGTAAACAAATTATTACAGATAAAATCTAGGCAAATAATTCTGTTCCGAAAACTCAGATTTAAATAGAGCAATTGTTTATCTGCTTCTAGAGACCCTTGATTCAATTACTACAGACAACTATTTGTTGGACTCTAGAGATTTATTCTAGCTTCGATTTCCTACCAGATGTGCATCCTAAGCACCTGTCACATACGTTAAAATAAAGTCAATACATATAATGTAAAGGTGAGCATACAAGTTTGATAATAGCATATAGAGTTCGAATTCGTTTACGCATAACCAGCACGTACACATAGAGAAATGAAGCACGTTAGTTATTGACATAGATCCATCGATACCAATGACTGCGGGTTGACTACCTGAGGCAGTTCGCAATACATGATTACCACCGTAATCCATGCAAGTAATTGTCCTTAACAACCCATGCGAACAGGTGCTGAGTCCAAACTATAGTACTATCGTTGCTAAGGCAGGTAGACAGCATTCCATGTGTAAACATAACAAACAAGCATTCATAAGCCACGTATAACATGTATTAACGGTTAGCGTTCAAATAGTATTGAGTAGTGTGTTCGATGTGATTTGAATAGTTGTAACGTATGTAACACCCAAAAGTGCATAAAGCAAAAAGGGTTCGAGTATACTCACAGCGGTTGATGGATTGAAGGGAGCGCTTAGCGAGTAAAGTTAGCCTGAATGGATTGATAGCATAACGATAAGTGATGCGTAAAATGATACAAAGTATGAATGGGTCGGATAGCAGTTCGGTCGGATGGTAATCCGATCGGGCGGCTTGTTTGTGTGGATGGTAATCCGTTCGGATGGTCATCCGGTCGGACGGTAGTCCAGTCGGATGACTATTCGAGTGGATTGTTTCTTCCTATGAGAAGAATGTGTTCGTGTATGATGGCTTGTCTTTTGAAGTTTTCGTTGTAGCATTTTGAAAACATTGAAGTATCTCTATCCTTCAAGTCGGTCGATCAGACGGTCAATCGTGCGGACGACAATCCGTTCGGATGGTCATCCGGTCGGACGATAGTCCGGTCGGACAGCGATTCTAGTGATAGGGTTACTTAGTGGGAACAGATTCACAGCAGGAGTGTCACTCGGTCGGATGTCCATCCGATCGGGTGGCAACCCAGTTAATGAACATGTTGAAAACTGTTTAAGTCTTTAAAGTCCTAGTATCTCATGATCCGAAGAGTAATCCGGTCGGATGGTAGTCCGATCGGATGGCAATTCGTTCAATACTCAAACTTCAGATAGAGTTGATGAAGTGTGGGACCCAAGGTGTGATCCGTTCGGACAGCAATCCGTTCGGGTAGCCTATCCGTTCAGACAGTAGTCCGGTCGGATAGCACTTCATCCCGGTTGCTCCGGTCGTCTTACACTTGGTCGTTTTGTTTGTTTGTAGTTTTATCGAGACGCTTTGACATTGTGTTAACCAACAGAACCCCATCTTGACCCAAGTGACCTGATCGACCAGGAATCACCCTAGTTCGGGCAGTTAACCGATTCAAGACGGTTGTTCTTGTTTAACCCGAAATCGGTGGTCTCGTGAGTAGAATCCAGATCTTGAGCTAGCACAACACTAAGAATAAGCGGGGGACTAGATCTAGGTCCGATTTCTATCGGTTTCAAGTGCATTGAGTGCAAAAGAGTTGAAAGAAAGTTAGAAACCATCTTTCAATCCTTTTTCACTATGTTTATGTTTAGATCTAGCATAGATCTTTGTTCATTTGTGTGGAAATCGGTTAGATCCGAGTTGTTCTCGGTGGATTGAAGCCAAAACATGAAGTTCTTCAAGAACACATGATGACATCATCCTAGAACACCTCAAATCTAGCGATTTCACGGTTAAAAGTTAAGATTCAAAAGATAGAAAGGTGTAGGAGTGCGTGTAGATCAAGAAAGTACAAGATTTAGGACGAGATCTTACCGGGATTGAGAGAAATCGAAGAAAAAGTGAGCTGAGCGTGCTGGTCGGACAGAGGTTTCCAAAAGTAGAAAGTTTGAGAGTGACATGGGTATTTATAGGATTCCAAAAGGGGAAAGTGTGGGTCGGTCGGATGCCATCTTGACACCATGGCCAAGTGGCAGCCCGGTCGGATGGCTATCCGGCCGGATGGCACTTGATTCGTGTGCTCGACGCGACGACTTTTGCTGATTCGGTTTCGATTGCGATTGCGCATCGTTCTTAATAGAGTTTCCTATTCAAATTACTTTTAATCCCAACTACTATCATAGTTCGATTTCGATTGAGTTCGATTGCGTTTCGAGTTCGATTGCGATTCGATTGATTACCACACATAACATAAATGAACAAGCACAAGTAACACATAAGGCACACACACACGTATAACAGTAACTAAAATGCGTAGTTCGAGTTGCGATTTGATGTCGATTCGATTAGCATAGTTTGATTATCGTTTAATTAGCTTTATCGCATTGTTACTTCCTATAGTTCACAGTCGTAAGTTGCTTAGAATGCGAATAACATACTTCGATTATTGTAATTATTGACACTTACTCCACATAATACAACTAAAATAAACATACAAAAGAAATCTACTACAAGTCAAGTCGCCCGAAATCGGTCGTTGACTTTGACCTTGACTTTGACTTCTCGAAAACACGGGGTGTTACATTTACCTTCAGAAGCAAAGTACTTGAAAAGCGAACTAATTCTCAACTCCTCAAGAAAGAGAAAAAAAAAAATCCAGCATAGTTAATAAGAATATCTTAATATCTTGAAGTAAAAAATAAAAATTTAAAAAGCTTACTAAGGACTCAATAGAACTTGAACCATATGGTATACTCGTACATATAAAATACCTATAACAAACCAAACAAAAAATAGGCTTAAAATAAAAAAAATACATTTTTTAAACATCTATGAAATTCTTTAAATGGCTGGAAATAATGTGATTGTGTGTTTTCAATTATTGTGTGTTTAATAGGCTTGTGCGTCAACAACAGAACCTAGTTTGACATACAGAGAGGTGATTTAGGTTTAAAACAAATGCTATATATCTTTCCAAATTCTGAGAAACTTGAAAAATAATGTGATTGTCGTAAATTATGGAAACTAACACAAAATTTAACACTTTAATATAAGTTATCTTGATAAATTTGGAAATACGTTACAATTTAGACAACTTTCATAAGTATCCATATTTGATATAAATTTAAAAAATTCAAATTTTGAAATAATCAGTCAAAACAATTTACTTAAATAGTTAATTATTATTCAAACTTAAATTCAAAACCAATGAGCTTAATATATTCATAATATAATCAATATCTAGATGATTGTGAAAAAAAAATCAATCACATTCATGGACCTAAGAAGAAGCTCGAGACCACTGATTCAATTCATACCTTAGTTGTCGAATGAAGAATGTTGTCTGGAAAAAAACTAATCTTCACAATCAGTACATTGCTAGAAAGCCTTAATAAACCCTTACCATCTTGTCGGATGAAATACGAAGAATATCAAAATAGAATACGAAAAATTGAAGAACGCAAATCAAATAACAAATCAGAACACTGTAAATCATCATCAACAACAAACTAAAAGAGTGTAAATAAAAATATGAGTAACATGAGAACACAATCAAAACATCAACAAAATATCATTTCATATGATTCGAATCGGATAATGCAAAATCATCGTCAACAACAAACAACAAAAAAAAACAGAAAAATCATAAAAAATTATTGTATTTGTAACAAAACATCATTTCATATGAATCACGATGAAAAACAAACAAAACATCATTTCATATGAATCATGATCGAACAACATAAAGAAACTGTATTTAACCTTAATCATGTAGTTTTACCTTAGATCTTTTTATAGATTCTTGATTAAACTTACATATAACATGTTCGATCTACAAAAAAAAAATCATAAAAAATAACAACAAAAAACATTTGGATCTGTAAATTATGTGGAATGATCTACAAAAAAATAACAACAAAAAACATTTGGATCTGCCGAAAGGGTTTTGAACAAAAAAAAAATTCCTATAAGATCTAACAACATAAATAAACAGTATTTAGGTTTGATCAAGTACACATCTAACAATCAAATTTACACACTCTTTTGACATTGTGATTCAAACACCTGCAAACACTGATTCAAAAGTCAAATTAAAAAAAAACTGTTTTACCAGGCTTCAAAGAATGCATAAATTAAAACCATTGATGGTTAAGTATGGTGAACACACGTCAACACAAACATTCAATTATTCCAAATCTGGGTAAAGAAAAACCATTGATGGTTGCAGAGACTGAGCAGGGATGACACTAAGATACCTTATTTGTAAGCCGCCACCGCTTACACCTTGTTGCAATTGATGAAAAAAAATCGATGTCCAATAAACAGACATAATCTGAACTGATTTGTAAAAAAAAACGTAATCTGGACAAAAATAAACCCTAATCTCATAATCGAATTCGCGAAAAAACTAAAAACAAAACAACACAATTGTAAGATATACTCACCTTGAAGTGGAAGAATTAAAATCGCTAAGAATTTCTTCTTGATGATGTGCAAGACACCATTGTTTAGATTGTTTTGGAATCGCTTGTCAAAGAAGAGAGAAACAGGAGCTTCAGATCTAGGGTTTGTGAAAACATGGAATTGTGTCAAGGAAGAATGCCTTTCAAAAAATATAAGGGATCCGTTTTTTAGTATTGGGTGACCCGAATCCTCAGCCGGATCCCGCATCCCACACTTTTTTGGTTTGTGTTTTGAGAATTTTGGTTTATGTATAGAGAATTGAGATGGATTCCCTCCTAAACTCAAAATCCACCTTCACCAAAGCTTGCCACATCATAAAAAATGTCCCAAATCACATGACCCAAATCCATCTCATTTATATATATATATTTTTTCATTTTGTAGCAAGTCGGTGGATTTGAGATCTGAATGGGTTTGGTTTTGTAGTTGTTTGAAATTTAGAATTAAGCGTGTACACTGAATCGATTGTTTAAACTTTATTATTTATATTTTCTTCATTTTGAAATATGTAATTATGTGTGTCTTAGAAAAAAAATATATTTTCTTATATTTTCTTCATTAAATATCGTTGTCGTTTTAAGTTTTTGATACTAATAGAATATGTGTATATTAGGAAACGATTGTACTCTGGTTGAACTCTGGTTGAAAGTGAATTTAACGATAACAAGAACACCCGTGCAGTGTTTCTAGGCCAGGAATTTGCAAACCTATGTCTTGAAAATTTTTCATCCATGTCGGATTACTGTCAGCAGGCTAAACACCTGGCTGATCAACTGGATAGTGTCGGATCACCGGTTGATGATCGCACGCTCGTGCTCAAAATATTGACTGGACTTACCGAGCAATATGACGGGATCTCTACAGTGCTCCAGAATCGTGACCCGTTACCGGATTTCAATGACGTTCGCTCTCGGTTGACCATGGAAGAAACCAAGAAAAAACGACAGGCCACCCGGGCCGCTCAGTCATCTGCAACCGCACTTGCTGCCACGGTTCATCCTTCAACTCAAAACCCCACTCAACCAGCCCCTGCCTATGCCTCATCCGATCGCAGCCGTGGTCGCGGTCGCGGTCGGGGTCGTGGTCCTTCCAACCGCAGCCGCGGGTATACTCAGCAGCCTCCTAACCAGTCCCATCCATACATCGTATTCCCTAACAGTTGGGCCGCCTCTCACTGGGCCGGCCTGTTACAAAACAATCACGCAGCAAACTCATCGGCCCAACCCCCTTGCCCGTACCCCTCACGGCCCAGTCAACCGAACTCGCAAGGCATTCTTGGCCCTCGTCCTGATCAGGTTTACCACACAGGTTATAGTCCGACAGACATTGAGCAGGCTCTCTACACAATGGCCCTAAACCCTCCAGATCACGGGGTCATGGACACGGGCGCTACGGCACACTCCGCCAACGAGCAAGGTATATATTCCCCGTCTACTTTTAATAAATGCACTAATAAACATATCACTGTTGGTAATGGCATGACTATCCCCGTAATGGCACAAGGCAACCAAGTTTTACCTCCACCGTTTCCACCTTTAAAACTCAACAAAGTCTTGTTTGCCCCACATATTATCAAAAACCTAATCTCTGTTCGTCGCCTTACCACTGATAATTTAGTTTCTGTTGAATTTGACCCGTTTGGTTTTCTTGTGAAGGATCTCAAAACTCGGGCTCCTATTCTACATTCGTTGCTGTTTCTCAAGATCGCTGGCACCAACGCTTGGGACATCCCGGCAACACTTTATTGCATTCGTTAAAACGTTCGTCTTTTATTGATTGTGGGAAACTTAATAAAATTCATTGTGAACCTTGCATTTTTGGGAAAAGTATTAAATTACCTTTTTATGATTCTCCTAATTGTACTCACTTACCGTTTGACATTATTCACAGTGACCTTTGGACCTCCCCGGTCCTTAGCACCGCGGGCCACCGTTACTACATCTTGTTTTTGGATGACTTTTCCAATTTCTTATGGACCTTCCCCATTTCTACTAAATCGCAGGTCTTTGACATATTTACTAAATTTCACATCCTTATCCACACTCAGTTTGAACGTAAAATTAAACAATTTCAGTGTGATAACGGTAAAGAATACGCAAACCAACAATTTTACAATTTTTGCAACCTCAACGGCATGCAATTTCGTTTTTCTTGCCCCTATACTTCCTCCCAAAATGGCAAAGCCGAACGAAAGATTCGCACCATAAATAACATGATTCGTACCCTCTTGGCCCAAGCATCCCTTCCCCCAAATTTCTGGCACCACGTGCTCGACACTGTCACCTACCTTCTAAATATCTTGCCTAGCAAAAATCACAATTTTCTCTCCCCTACTTCTTTGCTATATCGATGTACACCCGAGTACGATCACCTACGCGTACTTGGCTGTCTCTGCTATCCCCTAACGCCATCGACCACCATAGATCGACTCACCTTCCGTTCCAAACCATGTGTCTTTCTCGGCTATCCTCCTAACCACCGAGGTTACAAGTGCCTCGATCTCACCACACATCAAATAATTATTTCCCGTCATGTTCACTTTGAAGAATCAATCTTCCCCTACAAAATTCAATCCCCAACAACCCCACCATCCTACGACTTCTTACACTCATCACTTCACCCTCTGTTTTGGGACCACGCCACCACTCCATACCCACCTATCGGGTCCACATCCACATCGCCCAACCCAGTCACCCCAACTACAAACATTCCCACAGCCCCACCTAATATTCCCTCTACTTCTGGCCCAATTCATAGTTCGGCCCATCAGTCAACCCAATACCTCCGCCCACCCACCAACTCCTCCACTTCCAGCCGACTCCACCCTTCCGCCCATCAGCCCAACCAGCAGCCCAATCTCACTACTTCCCCTATCTCTATCCCAACCCAACGCAATCCCTCTCCACTCGCAAACAGCCCCAACCAACCACCACCCTCCTCGTCTCCTGTTACCTCTCCTTCGTCCCCACCTCCTCCACTCCCGACTCGCACCATTCACACGCGATCTATGAGTGGCATCTCTAAACCTAAACAAGTCTTTAACTTGCATACCACAACTGTTGTCCCCATTCCCAAAAACCCACGGGTTGCCTTGGCCACTCCGGAGTGGTATAATGCCATGACTAACGAATTTAGTGCACTTATTAAAAACAAGACCTGGGAACTTGTACCCAGACAACCCAACATGAACATAATTCGTAGTATGTGGCTCTTCAAGCATAAGTACAGGTCCGACGGCAGTTTAGAGCGGTATAAAGCAAGGTTGGTTTGTGATGGTCGAAATCAACAGACCGGTATCGATTGTGGTGAGACTTTTAGCCCGGTGGTCAAACCGGCCACCATTCGGGTGGTTCTTTCTCTTGCGTTAGCCAAATCCTGGCAGATACATCAGCTTGATGTAACTAATGCGTTTCTACATGGTAACTTGGAGGAAACTGTCTACATGTATCAACCCATGGGGTTGCATCATAAAGATTATCCGGATCATGTTTGTCGCCTAAAGAAATCCCTATACGGTCTCAAACAAGCACCCAGGGCTTGGTACCAGCGGTTCACTGATTTTGTCACTCTTCAGGGATTTCGGCAAAGTAAGTCAGACAACTCTCTCTTCATCTACAAACATGGACATGATGTGGCGTATCTCCTCATTTATGTTGATAATATTATTCTCACCACTTCCTCGGACGCACTTCGACATCGGCTTATGTGTGCTCTGTCTGGGGAATTTGCCATGAAGGATTTGGGAACTCTGTCTTATTTTTTGGGTATCCAGGTTAAGCGGGAAGGCAATCACATGTTTCTCTCTCAAGAGGCCTATGTTCGTGACATTGTTCATCGTGCGTCTATGGACACCTGTAAACCGGTTGCCACGCCCGTCGACACACAGACTAAACTATCCTCGGACTCTGGCCCATTACACGATGATCCTACTACCTATCGGAGTTTGGCCGGGGCACTACAGTATCTGACATTCACTCGACCAGATATATCATACGCGGTTCAGCAGGTATGCATGCACATGCATTCTCCTCGTGTTGCCCATTGGAACGCTCTAAAACGCATCATTCGGTACATCCAAGGGACGTCTGATTTTGGTCTTCATCTCGGCCCGGCTTAGAATGTCTCTTTGGTCGCTTATACAGATGCGGATTGGGCTGGATGCCCGGACACTCGCCGGTCTATGTCAGGATACTGTGTGTATTTAGGTGACAATCTCATCTCCTGGTCCTCTAAGCGTCAGTCCACGATCTCCCGCTCCAGTGCTGAAGCCGAGTATCGGGGCGTTGCTAATGTTGTCGCTGACATTTGTTGGCTTCAGAACCTTCTACTCGAACTGCATCACCCATTGTCCCGCGCGACTCTTGTTTACTGCGACAATGTGAGTGCTATCTATCTCTCAGGTAATCCGGCACAGCATCAACGGACTAAGCATATCGAGCTGGATATCCACTTCGTTCGTGAACAGGTTCAACGTGGCCATATTAGAGTCCTTCATGTGCCTTCTCGCCATCAGATCGCTGACATATTCACCAAAGGCCTCCCTCGCGTTCTCTTCGATGACTTCAGGTCCAGTCTAAGCATTCGGCCTAAGCATTCGGCCACCCAACGCTTCGACTGCGGGGGTGTAATAGAATATGTGTATATTAGGAAACGATTGTATATCATTATTGTAAATATTGCCTCAAGATTAGGCGATTCTGTTTTTGTAACTATTTATACTAGATTGGTGATAATGAGAAGGCAAGGAATATTTCATTCTATCAGATACAAACTAAATATTTAGAAAAAAAAATATTTTTGTTTTGTTTATATCGTGAAAATTGAAGTTAAACCACTAATAAAATCAGGGAGTCATTTCTCGAAACCGTAGTTAATGTTTTGATTCACAATTTTCGTTAAAATCGGTTGAGCCGGATCATATGATTACTTACCTGACATATATTTATGCCCTGACATATAAAATCCAATTGGGACCCAAGTTCAATTCCTATTAGTGCCACTTTGGTGGCCACCGACACCCGCTTTAAGCTGGACCGAGGACACTCGAGGTCTCGGGTTCGAAACATGTTTCTTACCCCTCTTTGATGGCTATGGGTATTTGCCGCCAGGGATCCTTGTCGGGTGGTGAACTGGGAAGGGAGATCCCTTCCGCGGTCAGGGGTACCGTGCAACTATCCTTTTTTACGTGACATATATTTATGTTTTAATTTATTATAATGTCAAATTTACGAGAGAACAATAAGTGTTATGGTAAAATTAATTATTTTAATTAAATCACCAGAACATAAAATTATTTTAGTTAAATCACCACTTCCAAAAAAAAAAAAATCACCAATTAAAACAAATATATACGATCATCAATTACCATAAATATATTCATTTTGAGGGCTCATGCCATTTTGCGATGTTTTTCTAAAAAAAGAAAATTATTAATTGTGGATCATGCCGTTCAAAAAAAAAAAAAAACAGTCGTGGATCATGATTTGATTCATAATTCATAAATCATTATAATAGTTGATCGGATCTAAATTCTTTTCTATAGACAGTTAACAAAAAATAAAAAAATATTTTTTTTATAAAAGTAACAACTATTAATTGACTGTTAACTATCTAAATATAAAGGTATATTTTGATATATAAATTAATTGTTTTATCCAGTATCTTGGGGTGTGTGTGTGTGGGGGGGGGGGGGGGGATCATATTTAATGCATAAGAATGAAATTTTGTTTTTTTTAAACATAAACCTCATGCATAAGAATGAAATTAACCATCATAATACGTGAGAAAAGCAGTGTTATATAATTAAACAGGTTATTGAACAAGCCGTCTCTTTTTTTTAACAGTCAACGAATCAATCCTGAGCACTCTTGAGACATCCACTGAACAAACTGATCGTTTTTTAACCGGATGACATGATGGTATTGGTGGCATCGGCGATGACCAGTCCACCACTATGTGGTGGTGGAAGCTATCAACATTTATAAAAGTTAGTGATCTTGACTAATTCTCTATTTTAATTTTTAAATTTTAAATAGAGCTATTTAATGAACCATTAAAGAAAACAAAGATATTCATGTCAACCAATTAATGTTTTGGAGAATAAGTTACATTACATGACATTGTCATGGGCCAGATTCTTTCAACCGGACCCAACCGGTTTGACATACTAAATAAGGACCTGACTTTTTGATAGAGAAAGTGCCACAAACATCAACATTTAAATGGGCCTAAAGAATGGATAGTGACATGGTGTATTGTAGAAAGCGGTTCAACATCGGCACATGTTGGTGTAAATCGTGCCGTGTTGATGGGTTGATGTGTTTCGCAGTTGCGGGTTGTCAGACCGATACATTTATTCATGTTAAAAACATTAACACTAACTCGCACACACTTAAAATCATGTAACCCGAACACCATTGGTGCATGTTAGAAGGGGGCGGGGAGGGGGGGGGGGGGGGATGCCTGAACTTTTCGCCCACTAGTGTAATATATGTGGTTTTTGTATAATTTTTTTTGGGTATATACGTTTTCGACCCCCCTCCCCCGGTCGGAAATCTCAAACTTCGCCACTGCCGAACACGACCCATTTAGCTGATTTATCCAAATGTGTCAAGTGGTAAACGTGTTAATTGAGTTGGTTGGGACTAAAAAAATGAGTTAAACATGTCATAACCGGGTTAGAGGGTCGGCCCATTTAACTAAATGGATTGGTGGGTCAGTGTGTTTCATTAGAGGGGTTAAAGTTTAAACACGTCAACCTATGATACAATTCATTTTAGTTAAACAAGTCAAGTTAAACATAAACTGTTTATTAAACAGGTTAAATATAACAATCAAAACATAGTTTTTTTTTTTGTGACGTAATCATGCTATTTTGTTTCTTCATTAAAATGCCATGGTGAGATCATGCTACACTTTATTTAACTTTTTTTGTTGCTTTTGTGTTAATTTGCATTTCATATTCTTTTTCTACATATTTACCGATCGAATAACACTAGTATCGTTACCTGGAGGCGAATCTAGGATTTTTCGCCAGTGGGGCAAAATACAAATTCGTTAAAACAATCGGTTGTAACATATCAAAATTGGTCGTTATGATGGGTCAATCCTACTCTGGCAGTTAAGATGACACATTAAGAATTTCATGGTGTCATGATCTAATATGTTTTACAAGTTTCAATTTTAAAAGCCGGATTGCATAAATAGTTTCAACTTAAAGTAAAGAAAAAAAAAGATATGTAGAAACCAATTCAACTTAAGTGTTCCTTGTAAGCCTTTGATATTTGTTGTGTTGGTTGTTGCTCAATTTTTAAATCAAATCAAACATTCTAAAGGAATAACGTGTGGCATTTAAAAAAGCATGAGTATTTGAAGGACGAGAAACAAAGCGATTTTCAGCAATGAGGTGCCCTCGGTTGCTAAGGTCATTGAGGAGTCGAAGTCGCTTAGCTTTCTTTGGGTTAAAAACAAGTCAAGAAGAGTTTCTTTATCATGGGATGAGTGTAAACGCTTTGATGTCGATTGATTGATGCATTTTCGTCCGTTTTTTCGGGTTGGTTGTCTTGTAAGCGCCAGTGCCTAACTGGTTGGTGTACTTTTTTAGTTGAAATAATATATTGGTATTGTTGGTCATTAAAAAAAGCATGAAAAACACCACCTCTTTTGAACTCCACACCATGTTTATTGCAAGTTAGTTTTACAATAAAAAAGTTTGAAATAAATAACAATCAATAAACAAACAGTTTAAATTATCAACAATCATAACTGATAATCATAAAAAAACATACATTTTTTGAATTCCGAGTCTATCCAAGCCGAGCTTAAAAGTATCAAATCGAGTCAATCTGAGCTCAAATGATATAGCACCAATTACTAACCTTGATTAATATTATTATTGATAATTTAACATTGATAATCTTGTATACATGGTTGACCCCGAGATTGGCATCATCATCATACTCAGTAAATCCCACCTATAGCACAACTAAGGTAGGGTCTAAGAATGGTAAGATGTAGACAACCTTTTTACTACTTATTATGTTGATGCGGTCGCTCTTTTCAAGGGAGTCGTTTGAGAAAACCAAACCTGCTAAAGAAGAATACGTCGTTGCTGGATGGGCACCAAAGGTTAATAGCACATGAAGTCGTCCCAAACTATAGTCTTGATTAGTAGCTCATTATGTTATTCCACCATATGTTTTTTGAAATTTTAAAAACTATGGCTGCTGGTTGTTATATCATATGTTACTTGTCTAGTGTGCATCAACATTGCCATGAATGTTTGACGCATAGGGAGTCTTGTTTGTTGCTTTCTTATTGAATCAAAAGTTTAAGACCCAGTTTTATTGGCACATGTTTGGTGGAGCAAGGACCTCTCAGTCGATGGTCATTATAACTTTCTATTATTTCTCTTTCTTCTTATTAATCTAGTAACTACGACTAAGGGGTACAACTCACTTGTTTTTGTTATAAAAAAGGGGTTAGCGGATCCCCTTTGACTCCCTTTGGTTCTACCTAGAGGTGTACAAAAAAACCGGTTTTAGAACCGAAACCCGGAAAAAAACTTTAGAACCGAACCGAACCGAACCGCCGGTTGTAGACCGGTTAGGGATATTTATCTTCGAAACCGGTTATAAAAAAAACCGGAAAAAAACAGTTTTTTTGGAATAAACCGGTTAAAAACCGACCATAACCGTTTGGACCGGTTATTGTTTTGAGTAAAAAAACCGGTTCGGTTAATAACCGGAACCGGTTTTTGAAAAAACCCGATTTGTACACCTCTAGTTCTACGTATACACATGTTTGCCAACATTTTACTAGATACAAATGTAATCTAAGGGTAAAATAAAATAAAAAAGAGGTAATAGCGCAACTTATTGCCCGTTTACCTTCTGTTTAGATGTACCAAGCACTATATTTGATGGGTAGTAACTAATGCTAGAGGTCGCAAAATTGGGAGGGGAGGTTGAGTTACGGTCAATTTGCAACAAGATGGGACTCGAACCCTAAACCTCAAGGGAAGAGACGTACTATATACACACACCACACTAGGCAATAAGCCCTTTGGTAGGAGTAGCAAATAGCTAATTGATTTGCAAATATCCGAGTAATATGATTTGTACTTAGATTGGCAGTGGTTGCAAGTAGTCAAGTAATCTGATTATTTAGACAAAAGGAAAAAGAAAAAAAAAATATGTTATAAATTCTTCTATAACATGATGGTATTAACTATTAAGTCACTACATGAGAGAGCTCGCAAGAGAGGAGTTGAGGGGGAACTCTATTAGTAGGGTTAACTGGTTAAGTCTTCTTTTCTAGAGAAAATGCTTAAGCCCAAGTGTGGTGGTGTTAAAATGGGCGGGTTAGGTTGGTTGCCAAGTCAAGATGGGTTTAAGTCAGAATAGACAAATTAAAAAAAAAGGTCAGGATAGGTTAGGGTCAGAACAAGCCATATTAAAAAATATAAAATTTATAATATAAGAATTTAGCTCGATCAACTCATAATGACTTTAATTACCAAGCTTTGCCCCCCTGTGGGCATCATTTGATGAAGTACTTAGGTAGTTTTGTATGTAATGGAATTGGAATTTGATTGAACTGGAATCTCAATTTCATTCTTGAAGTGTTTGTTTGGCAAGTGAATTAGAATTTACCAATCTCGTCCCGTCGATCGGGTGAGCCAGTTCGGGTTAGTAGCGGCAGGGTCGGGTCTGGACATCTCAAGTCGGTAACAAGCTGGGTCGGGTCGATACGTGTTGGATCATTAACGGGTCAGGACGTTTCGGGTCGGTAATTGGCTGGGTCAGTTCGATACGTTTGGAGTCGTTAATGCGTCAGGATGTTTTGGGTCGTTAACAGGTCAAGTCGGTTCGATATGTTTCGGGCCGCTAACGGTTCGGGTTGAATCGAGACGTTTCGGGCCATTAACGGGTCGGTTCAGGTCATGACGTATCTGGTTGTTAACCGGTCGGGATGTTGCGGATCGGGACGGGGAGAGGCGTTACGGATCGTCGACGGACCAGTTCGAGTTAAGATGTTTTAGACATGGTTGACCTGTTGAAGATTCCAATAACTTTAGTTAAATTCCTTCAAAATTTGAAAGGATTTTGAATTCCTTTTAGATTAAGGAATTTGAAAGATTTCATTTGCAATTTCAATTCCGATTCTAATTCCTTTGCTAACCGAACACGATCAAGAATGGAATTGAGATTCTGATTCCATCCAGATTCCAATTCGTTATGTAAAACGAACACTACCTAACACTCCTCCTCGGGGATTGAACAAGCTTGCTAAGTTACTGGAAGTTAAAAGAATTGGGATTTGTTATCAAGTGGCTTCGTGTACACACGTTTAGGTTGTTGAAAGAGAATTTTTTAGGTGGTTCTTTGGAGAAATATTTGCTATACAATTTAGTTTAAAACTAGCGAACAAAAACTATTTAAAGTATCAAGGTGCACTAACTCATAAAAAAAACATAAAAGACAAAACCGAAAAGCACAAAAGGAAAAAAAAAAAAAAAATGACAACAAAGCACTATAGCAAACATAGGATGTCAATTGATATATAACTAGTGTTTAACCCTCGTGTTGCAGGGTTTGGGTCGTAAAACCGTGCTAAAGTAAGCAAATGACAATTAAAACCGAAAAAATCATAAAACAAAAATGCGAATTTATTCCGAAAAAGACCCCGCGCATTGTGGCGGTAAGTCGCGGCTGCATGCTTTGCACATCGGAATACCGATAAGAAACCACTCATGTTGAAAAAGTTACGTTGAAGTTTCAGCTTAAGTAAAACCGTGATCCATGCAAATTTCTTATAACTAATTAGCATCTTCCAAACGTTTTACGTTTTTTTATTTATTCTTTAGGGCATAAAATTATCAAATTTCAAAATTAGTCAGTTAACTATTTTTAACTTTATAAAAATTCTTTATTAATAACCACCATCTCACGATAGATTTCCAAATTGAGTGCTCATGCCTTCTTTTAAAACTATAATTAGTTAATGACGATTCATAAAAATTGATATATTCATTTGAACCTTATAGAAACTTTTTGATAAATAATTCAAAAAGAAATGAAGGCAGAATACATAAACATGGTACTCTTCACATATTGATATTACCAGTTTAAAAAAGACATATTAAAAACCAAACGAAATGAACAGTAGCAACATCCTACAAATACCCACCGCCCCTTCTCCTTTCTTCAAAAACTAACCCCAACCCACATGAAAGAGACTCTGGTAGCCCAATTCTGATTTAATACTCTCCAAGTGTATTAGATTTTTAACTTTTTTCAAAAGAAGAAAGAAAATGAATACTTTATCAAAAGAAGAAAGAAAATTAATATATTATTATATTATTGTTTTTCATTTTTATATTATAACTAGTAATAAGACCCGCGCGCTTTGCGGCGCGGGTACCTCACAAATATTGAACGGATTAGTCCAAGCGTTATGTGATGTGTTAACCATATGGAAACGCACGTTTTGACGTATCCGATTGAACTCAATGTATCATATAGTT
This sequence comes from Helianthus tuberosus, assembly GCA_030545235.1. Lineage (NCBI taxonomy): Eukaryota > Viridiplantae > Streptophyta > Magnoliopsida > Asterales > Asteraceae > Helianthus > Helianthus tuberosus. Next base: position 186,834,742 of record CM060357.1, on the reverse strand, counting down.
GCATTGCGATTGGATCAAACGTAACGTAAATCGAATTTATATCGTACAATCATAACGTATTATACGCGACCCGACTAACTCGAATTTATATCGTCAAGACAAAAATTATCGAGGGGGTTAAAGTGACATTTACAAAGTTCATAAAAAGTTAAGTGGTTAAAAATTGTATTTTCTAAACTTAAAGGCTAAGAAAGGGTAAAGATAAAATTTGATAAAGTTTTGGGGTAAGAAGGAAACTATAACAAAGTTTGGGTTGAAAAGGAAACTACCACAAAGTTGGGGTGTCAAAAGGAAACTATTTGTAAAATGGAGTAGTAGTTTAGGAACTAAATTTGCCATTTTATGAAACTTTGAAGATACCAAAGTGAAGGGGCTAAAATTGAAACATCCTTTAAAGTATGGGGGGAGGAAGGCAAAGCCGGTGTCGTCAAGACAAAAACTCTCAAGGGGGTCAAAGTGTCATTTACAAAGTTCATAAAAAGTTAAGTGGTTAAAAATTGCATTTTCTAAACCTAAGGGCTAAGAAAGGGTAAAGATAAAATTTGATAAAGTTTTGGGGTAAGAAGGAAACTATAACAAAGTTGGGGCTGAAAAGGAAACTACCACAAAGTTGAGGTGACAAAAGCAAACTATTTGTAAAATAGAGTAGTAATTTAGGGACTAAATTTGTTATTTTATGAAACTTTGGTAGTCAAGAGGCTAAAATTACAATATCCGTAAAAATAGAGGGGGAGGAAGACAAAGTATACATTAATTTTTAAATGTTTAATAATGGTTTTAATATCATAATATATTTTACTAATAAGAAATTAAGTAAAATGCTAAAATCGTTACGGAGGTTTTGATCACTGTTGGCACTTCAGTAAAAAAATAAACTTTTTTGTAACGGGAAAGTTACAAAAAAAACAATAAAATACTTAAAAAAAATCTATATATATGGTACGGTTCATTTGAGAACCACTCTTATTGCGAAAACCATGAGAACCCATGTGAACACAAAAAAAAAAAATACTAAAAAAATCTAAAAACACACACAATTTCTTTTAATATATTTTTTAAAAAACCGCTATATTTCGTCACTAAAAAAACCGAGTAACAATTATAGATGCACATGTGCAAATGTATCATTTCTTTAACAAATTCCGTAATACATTACCAGAATTAGACAATTGCACTTTCATTACAATACCATCCGTAATACACTACTTTTTACATTGCCAATATTAAAAACGCACATGTGCATCATTATGTATAACCATGATATAACGTGTTTTGGTACAACAAGTTTATGATTTTAAATGATGAAGTAGGCCCATATACATGTTTTTGGTTAGTTATATTTAGTGGTTGATGGTTTGATTATATTTGTCACTTTATTATGTAATATGTTGTTTGGATGGTATGAAGGGTGTTGATGTACATGTACATGTACATAAAGTGAAAATATTATACATATTGGTAATGGTATTGTATTATGGATAATATGAGGTAATGGTATTGTATTGTATTGTATTATGAATGGTATGAGGTAATAGTAGTGTATTATGGATGATATGATAGATGAAAGGAAAATTGTATTTAAAGTAGTGTACCAAAACACGTTATATCATATTCATACGTATAATAGATGCACATGTGCATTTCTAATATTGGTAATATAAAAAGTAGTGTATTACGGATGGTAGTGTAAATGAAAGTGCAATTGTCTAATTCTGGTAATCTATTACGGAATTTGTCAAAGAAATGATACATATGCACATGTGCATCGATAATTGTTACTCGATTTTTTTAGTGACGAAACATAACGATTTTTTTAAATATTAAAAAATTAAAAAAATGTGTGTTTTTTCGATTTTTTAGGTATTTTTTTGTTGTGGTCACATTGGTTCTCGCGGTTCTCGTAATAAAGGGTGATTCCTAACGGATCTTTTTCCTCTCTCTCTATATCTCTATATATATATATATATATATATTGGAAAGTTCAAATGAGAAGTATTTCTTTCTAAGAAAAAAAAAGAGTAAATTGTCATTTTAGTCCATAAGGTTTGGTCCAAATTGCCATTTTAGTCCAAATAGTTTTTTTCCCTTCTGGGTCCCTGACTTTTTCATTTTCTTGCCATTTTGATCACATTGCCTAACTTAGTCTAAAAATCTGGTTATAACCAGGGGTATTTTTTGGCATAAGTGTTGTGTACTGATAACCAGGGGTAGTTTACAAGATAATTTATAAATCTCATAATAATTTAATGCCAAAAATACCCCTAATTATAATCTGGTTTTTAGACTAAGTTAGGCAATGTGATCAAAATGACAAGAAAAAGGAAAAGTCAGGACCCAGAGGAGAAAAAAAACTATTTGGACTAAAATGACAATTTGGACCAAAACACAGGGACTAAAATGGCAATTTACTCAAAAAAATCAATAAAAAATGTTTTATTTTGTTTCATTTAATATTTGTGTTTAATTTTATTGTAACGGTACATTTGTAAACTTACATAGATTATTAATATTGTAGTCTTTCTGTTTAATAACTAATTATAATTATATTATATTATATTATATTATTCCATATATAACTTATCAACTTTTTGGTGCATCGTAACTTGTACTCTATGCTTAGGGAATTTTTCAAAAAAAAAAAAAACTTGATTTTTCACTTTCAACCTTAAAGTTTTATCTTTTACATTTTAATCCATTATTACTTGATTTTCCACTTTCAACCTTAAAGTTTTATCTTTTACATTTAACCCATTTAAAATTTTTACTTTTAACTCAAACTTTTTCATCTTTTGTAATTTACCACAACACTTTATTATTTACAACTTTGGTCCTCCATACTTTTTATCTTTCGCAAGTTTTTCGTTTTACGTTTCGTTCTAAATTTTTCGAGTTAACTTGTCGTAGCGTGCATTTGAGGTTCAACGTTTTTGCTCTATTTCTCCATATTTGACAGACCCGTCGCAACGCGCCAATTTTTTCCCTTTTGAAAACTTCGCCGCAACGGGCGGGTCCTAGATCGACTAAGTTATTATGTTTTACGTTTCTGGTTAATTTCTTCGCATTAACACACTGTAACGGGTGTGCGTGGTTCAACGATTTTAGTCTCCTTTTCGTTCAGTGTAATTTTTACCATTTTATCTATTTTATTTTTACGATGTTGAGAGTCGATGTCGTTGTGGCATTGGTGCTACTTGGCACGGTTTTACGAACGTTTTTAACCTATTAAATTTTTTACTAATATTTTGTTTCGGTTTATCCCTATACTTCCTTTACATAAAAACTATTTTTACGTGCATATTTTATGTACGAGTATGTATAAATATGATTTCTTCTGCATTCCGACGTAAACTTTTTTTATAGACGAGTCAGGTCAAGTATAATACAATTTCGTTTAAAGAAACCATTTTTACGTGCATATTTTTATGTACGTTTCGTATAAATTCAAGTTATTGTTTGACATGAATTCCATTTACTTTACGTTTATACAGGTTACACTGAGTTCAACTGGATACGTCGAAATGTGTGTTTTCATATGGTTAATGCATCATATAACGTTTGGACTAATTCATTCAATGTTTACGATGTACCCGCGCCGTAACGCGGGCGGGTCTTAACCCTAGTTATATATTAAAGAACAACTTTAAATCACTGTAGCAATGCTACAGTAAGGGCATTTTTGTAAATTGCACGTTTGCTGCTTGTGTTACCAACAATATACTCAGTTCCTTCTTTTCTTTCATACATACACACAACCCTCTAGTGAAAGAGAGTCAGATTTAGAGAGACAGAGAAACAACGAGGACAAATAGTAGACCGATGGTGGCGGAGACGAATATGCCCTCCGGCCGGCCTCCTCAACCCGGCTATGCACTTCGCTGGTGATGACGATGGTGGTGGTGTGACGTTTAACGTCGACGGCATAGATCGGAAAACGTGGGGGCGACGGAATGAAGATGGTGACTAGGTGACGATGTTTTCTTTCATCTCTCGCATATCTCTGTACGTTGTTGTATTTGATGATAAATTTGATGTTCGTTGTGTGTTTCCGATCGGCTCTTGCGTATTTTTCTCCGTCCCTCTTGAATTTTTGATGCAATTTATAGTTGTTTGCTCGGTGATGGTGAGCCAAGGCTCATCTGAGAGTTAAACCCCAACTATTTTAGGGCAAATTTGATGCTCATGAATGGAACCCCAATTTTCAATTGGCAGTAGGTTGTGTGGTGGTTGAAACGTGGAAGAAACCAAAGTTTGCTCTAACATAAGTTTTGTTGTTTCAGTTTGGGAATTTCAATTGTTATAGAACAAAACTTTACAAGGAGTGTTGCGGACATGCGATTTGGTTCGGTTTAGTTTTGAGCCCATACCGAAACTGAAGTGTTCCATCTCGGGTAATTGGTTTCGGTTAATTTGCTTAATCGAGTATGTCTTAACCGTGTAATCGGTTAATTGTTTGGTTTTGTCAACTTAACTATTTGCTTGGTCTAAGAACAATATACGTATGTTGTTCATATTTATATACAGTTCAAATTAGAATTTTTTTTATTGTTATATATGTTTTTGGTTCTATTAACTTATTTGAGCATGATTTGTATGATGTATGTGATATGATATTGGCACTAAAAGTGACAGAAGTGATATTGAAGATGCACTTTAATAGAGGTGATGTTGAAGATGCACTTTAGAGATCAGAATATAAGCTTAAGCTTTGGAGAGGCATACAATTGTGTTATATAATATAGAATTTGATGCTACCTTATATCTTGAATATAAGTAAATGTAGTTGCCAATCATACGAAATTAATCCCGCCGCGGAGCGCGGGGCAACATCTAGTTACATTAAATTTGTAACTTATTTTCAAAACACATATTTTTTCAAAAAAAAAAATTAATTTAGAGTATACGATAAATTACAAGTTATGTAGGATAAATATCGACATGTATATGATAAATTTTGATGTGTGTAGGTAAAAAAAATATAGTTTGGAGGATGATAGTTTTATGATTAATTAATTAGTTAAAGATTATTTACTGACAATGAAAATGAAACCTCAGGGTTCAGTTACAAAAAAGTTTCAATTTTTAACTAAAATGGAAAAATGATCAAATCTGAGAGACAATTTTAACATTTTATTCCAACAAAATTTAATGTAAAGTTGTAGAAATCAATCAATCATACCTACCGTTGAATAATATTCATATGAATAAAGAAGACCACCATTCGGTTGACTTGACTATGACTAAAGATGGTTGAATTTTAAACCATTTGAACAATATGTAAGATGAATAAAAAATTGTCTTTGCTTTCACGTTTTGTATCATCAATGGAAGACCAGCCCATACATATATTCTTTTTTATTGCTTTGATCTTGCTATCATCAAATTGTTCTGCACTAGATAATATATCAGCACATCAAGAAATCCGAGATGGTAAAGCCACTCTTGTTTCCGAAGGTGAAATGTTCGAATTGGGCTTTTTTAGTCCGGGGAAGTCTAAGAAACGGTACCTGGGGATATGGTACAAGAAGATATCATATGGTACTGTTGTATGGGTTGCTAACAGGAATACACCAATTGTAGATAGATCAGGCATGCTCAAACTCAGCAAACAGGGAAACCTGGTGATTCGCAGTGGCGACAACCCCATGGTCTGGTCATCCAATTCAACAGGTAATAATTCGGTAGTGGTGGCGCAAATTTTAGATACCGGAAATCTTGTTGTGTGGAACAAAAATAAAATGATTTGGCAAAGTTTTGACTATCCTGGTGACACACAACTACCTGGAATGAAAATAGGGAAGGGCTTGATAACAGGATCTCAAAGGTTCTTGACATCTTGGAAGAGTCCCAATGATCCTTCTGTCGGTGAGTATACAAATATATACGATACAAATGGATATCCACAAGTTTTAAGGTTGCAGGGTGAAATTTTAGTTGGGAGACTTGGACCATGGAATGGTCTCGGCTTTAGCGGTCTTCCTATTGAAAAAGAAAATCATATTTACTCAATCAAGTTTGTCATGAATGAAAAGGATATCTATACTACATATGAACTTAAAAGTTCAGTTGTTCAACGGGTGGTTGTGACATGGGATGGCAAATCATTGATTTTACAATGGATTGAGCGTATCAAAGACTGGATTGTGTATGCAAATGTTGTAGTTGATACTTGTGATCGATATTCACTTTGTGGTCCATATGGAATCTGTAGCATTAACAAGCATCCACCTTGTTCTTGCATGGATGGTTTTGAACCAAGAAATCCAAAAGAATGGGAAGCATCTGATTGGGTAAGTGGGTGTATACGCAAAAAGCCTCTGCATTGTAAGAATGGGAATGAGATTGGTGATGGGGATGGGGATGGTTTTTGGAAAATTGTAGGAGTGAAGGTACCAGACACACGACGGTCATGGTATAATATGAGCATGACCCTCGGAGAATGTGAGATGGCCTGCAAAGGGAACTGCAATTGTACAGGGTATGCAAATTTAGACATCAAAAATGGAGGAAGTGGATGTTTGCTATGGCTTGATGAGCTTTTGGACACCAGAGAGTATGATGCAGATCAAGATATTTACATAAGAATGGCAGCCTCTGAGTTAGAAGGTACACATTTGCATATTTTTAGCTTATATGCTTATGTTCTAAACTATAATTGTTTCTTAATGGAAGGTCTTGTGGATTCCGTGTCTGAATTCAACAAAAAGAAAAGAATACTTATACTGGCACTTTTAACTTCATCAGCTGTGACACTCCTCTTTGTAGCGGCATATGCCTATCGAAAGCTAAAGAAACGAACACACATGAAAAGACGAGGTAAGACAAAGGAGAATGTAATTTTATAGGATGTGATACATAAAAAATACTATTTAATTTGTAGGAAAGTGGTATGGGCATGTTCAAAAGGATAAAAGTCTGCAAATGGAACAACTTGATGATTTACAGTGTTTTAGCATATATGAGATAACAAGGGCAACATGTAACTTCAGTGTCTCCAATAAGATTGGTGAAGGAGGCTTTGGTCCTGTTTACAAGGTAACTTCTTTATGCTTTTTGACAGAATACATTGCTTATCAATACATAAATCAAAAACGTAAAATCTATTGAATTATAAGTTATCATATACTCATAATCATAATCATAATCATAATCTTTTAGGGTGTGTTGGAAGATGGAAGAGAAATAGCAGTGAAGCGGCTCTCGGAAACATCCCAACAAGGGCTTGATGAGTTCAAGAATGAAGTCACTTGTATTGCAAAACTTCAGCATCGGAATCTTGTGAAACTTCTTGGATATTGCATTCATCAAAATGAACTGATTTTGATTTATGAATACATGACTAACAAAAGCTTGGACCGGTTTCTCTTTCGTTAGTCACTCTTTCACTTATTATCTTTCTTTTTAACTTTATATAATAACACATGACATAGTAGTCACCTTTTGGCAGATGGAACAAGAAGTTTGATGCTTAATTGGCCTCAACGATTCAATATAATACATGGGATAGCTCGAGGTATTCTCTATCTACATCAAGATTCACGCCTCCAAATTATTCACAGAGATCTCAAGGCAGGTAATATTTTGCTGGACGGTGATATGAATCCTAAAATATCTGACTTCGGCCTTGCTAGAATGTTTCAAGGACATAATATCACTTCTAAGACAAATAAAGTGGTGGGAACATAGTAAGAATCCTCATTAACAATAACTCTTTTCTCTAGAAGACAAGGAAGATGAGACAGAACTATGAATTCTAAATTTTGTTTTGCTTAACCTGTCTGTAGTGGTTACATTTCTCCTGAGTATGCAATACATGGACGTTTCTCTATAAAATCTGATGTGTTTAGTTTTGGTGTTCTTGTGTTGGAGATAATTTGTGGGAAGAAAAACAAAGAATTCTCTCAAGGCGACCACAATGATAACCTTCTTGGACATGTAAGTTTAGTTGTAAGACCAAATCCTAATATCTTGACCAGAAACTAGTGATCTTTAATATTTCAATTTGGGTTTGGTTTGATGAAGGCATGGAGACTCTTTAAAGAAGGAAGGTCTATTGAATTAATGAGTGGATCTTTACAGGACTCACATGTCGTCTCTGAAGTACTAAGAACGATACATGTTGCATTGTTATGTGTGCAGCATCATGCAGAAGATAGACCAACGATGCTGTCAGTGGTTCTGATGCTGGTCAGTGAGGGAACATTGCCTGAACCTAAACAACCAGCTTTTTTCAATGAAGAAAATTGTCGTGAACATGAAACACTTCCATCGGTTGATAAACGCACAATAACATTATTGTATGCTCGATAGTATGCACACGTGACTAAAAATCTTGAAATAATGATGTAATATTGTGAACTATCTTTCTTGTTAACAAATGTATTTTTTTCGTGTTATGAATTTCACGGTGTGTCAGGCTGCTTCGGGTAAAGTGACCAAACACGAGAAAGCGTCCCTTGACAACCAGTACGTGTTTATCTCGTTTGCTTTTGATACTTTTGGTTTTTTTGGCGCCAGAGGTTGTGGACCTACTTAGTTGAGTTCAAGGGGTCATGCATAGTAATGTTATGACCCCGAGATCTATGGATGTTTTTTTAAAAGACTTAGTTTTGCTATTAAAAAAGGGGTATGCACATGTTTATGGAATCAATACAAGTTGATATACAACCCTTTAGTTTACCTTCAGTATGCACATTTTAATCAAGTACTCTAAACGAGTTTCATGTTTCGTTCAACAATTAACATCAACTCTAAAAAAGGAAATTGACCTTTCTAGTTCTACTAGAGTGACGATGGTCGATGGTTGGGTATTTGTTTTTTTTTTTTTTGAACAAACAAAAATAGTCGATCACCCGGTAAACGATACACACACACATATATATGTGTGTGTGAGATTTTACACCGGTATCATAGTGAACCGAATTGATACCGAGCAAGCAACACCAGAACCGATATCGATGTTTGTTTTTATGGTTTTTTATCGATGTAAAACACGTGTCGATTCATACACCAAATGTGAATGTGAAATGTCGGTATCGTACCAGTACTATAACAAAACAAGTTGATACCGACCGAAAGCCCACCACAAAGCGCCGGAAAATACCACTAGTTATTATTATATAAGGAGGTTTATTGGAAGAAAAAAAAAAGTGAAAAATCAGGAACCATTGATATTATTATATATATCAAATCACAAAGGGGGTTTGTGCTAGTGGATTTTATGGGTGTTAGAGTTTCATCATCAAACTTTTGTTTAGTTTGCAATTTTGCCCCTTCAAAGTTAATCTCATTTGTTTTTCTGTTACTTAATTTTTTTTTCTGACATCACATATTCATACGGTCAAATACATAAGTTCAATACTTTTCATTACATGAATATATGTGGCCATGTAGGTTCTCCTCTTCTAGCCAAGTTTGATCAAACTTTTAAACTGTTTTTAAATAATCCTTTGAAGTTAGGTAAATTTTAATTTAAATCTCATGGTTTGATACTTTTCATAAAATACCCTTATTTTAAAATATCTTAATGAATACGGTCCTTGAATCAGTTCAATAAAATAGTTGAAAGTTGACATATCTTAATATTTTAAGACTTCTTATAGATTCAAAAACATTATTTTTTCACAGTTTAACACGTCACAATGATACCGTCCGATGTGAATTTATTTTATGATTCTCGATCAACATGAAATACGTGTAGAAATCTTATATCTACTTGGGCATGATTCCTGCGGTTGCTATACCGAGTGCTGATGTCCTACGAAACCAAACTAAATACCGACCAAAACCACGTCACGTAGCACGAGTAGATTGATAAACCAAATGCCAACACGTAACTAGTGAAACGATTCCAAAAGAATCCCGCTGCGAAGTGCGGGGAATTCTACTAGTTACATGAAAAAAACTCATTTTTACATGTAAAAAAGTCAAGATTAAATTACACGGTTTGTCCTTTAACTTTATATCAATTTGCACCATGTGTTCTTTGTCTTTAAAAATAACACGGAGTATTTTTATTTTTTTATTTGTGGGCGTAAGCTAAAACAATGAAAATAAATTAGAGACAAAAATAATTTTTAGTGTAAACCTTGAATTTCATATATGGAGACATCAAAGAGCATTGATGGCAGTTAGGGGTGTAAACAAGCCTAATCAAGCCCAAACAAAAAATTTATTTATTTTTTATATAAATATAATAATAATGATGATAACATTGGCGAGTCGAATTCGAGCCGAGCTTTGGCTCGTAAGCTCGTTTAAGCGATATTGAAGCGAGCTCGAGCCGAGCTTTTAGCTCGTTTGAGATTGTTCTCAAAAGAAGCTACCTGAATTGGATGGTAGGAGATAATGGTAGTGTATTATGGATGATATGATAAATGAAAGAGAAAGTGTATTTAAAGTAGTGTACCAAAACACGTTATATCATGTTCATACATATAGATGCATATGTGCATTTCTAATATTAGTAATGTAAAAAGTAGTGTATTACGGATGGTAGTGTGAATGAAAGTGCAATTGTCTAATTCTGGTAATGTATTACGGAGTTTGTCAAAGAAATGATACATATGCACATGTGCACCGATAATTGTTACTCGATTTTTTTAGTGACGAAATATAACGATTAAAAAAAAATACTAAAAAATAAAAAAAATTGTGTGTTTTTAGATTTTTTTAGGTATTTTTGGTTGTGTTCACCTTGGTTCTCGCAGTAAAGGGTGGTTGTTAACGGATCCTTATCCTCTCTCTCTCTCTCTCTATATATATATATATATGAGAAGAATTTCTTTCTAAGAAGAAAAAAACTCAATAAAAAATGTTTCATTTTGCTTCATTTAATATTTGTGTTTAATTTTATTTTAACGGTACATCTGTAAATTTACATAGATCATTAAAATTTTGTAGTCTTTCTGTTTATTAACTAATTACATTAAATTTGTAACTTATTTTCAAACCCCATATTTTTCAAAAAAATAATAATTTAGAGTATAGAATAAATTACAAGTTATGTAGGATAAATATCGACATGTATATGATAAATTTTGATGTGTGTAAGAAAAAAATATAGTTTGGAGGATGATAGTTTTATGATTAATTAATTAGTTAAAGATTATTTAGTGACAACGAAAATAAAACCTTAGCAGTTCATTTACAAAAAGTTTCATTTTTGAATTAAAGTGGAAAAGTGATCAAATCCCAGAAACAATTTTAACATTTTATTCTAAGTAATTTAATGTAAAGTTGTAGAAATCATACCTACGGTTGAACAATATTCACACACATGAATAAAGAAGACCACCATTCGGTTGACTTGACTATGACTAAAGATGGTTGAATTTTAAACCATTTGAACAATATGTAAGACGAATAAAAAATTGTCTTTGCTTTCACGTTTTGTATCATCAATGGAAAACCAGCCCATACATATATTCTTTTTTATTGCTTTGATCTTGCTATCATCAAATTGTTCTGCACTAGATAATATATCAGCACATCAAGAAATCCGAGATGGTAAAGCCACTCTTGTTTCCGAAGGTGAAATGTTCGAATTGGGCTTTTTTAGTCCGGGGAAGTCTAAGAAACGGTACCTGGGGATATGGTACAAGAAGATATCATATGGTACTGTTGTATGGGTTGCCAACAGGAATACACCAATTGCAGATAGATCAGGCATGTTCAAACTCAGCAAACAGGGAAACCTGGTGATTTGCAGTGGCGACAACCCCATGGTCTGGTCATCCAATTCAACGGGTAATAATTCGGTAGTGGTGGCGCAAATTTTAGATACCGGAAATCTTGTTGTGTGGAACAAAAATAAAATGATTTGGCAAAGTTTTGACTATCCTGGTGACACACATCTACCTGGAATGAAAATAGGGAAGGACTTAGTAACAGGATCTCAATGGTTCTTGACATCTTGGAAGAGTCCAGATGATCCTTCTATCGGTGAGTATACAAATATATACGATACAAATGGATATCCACAAATTTTAAGGTTGCAGGGTGAAATTTTAGTGGGGAGAATTGGACCATGGAATGGTCTCGGCTTTAGCGGTTTTCCTATTGAAAAAGAAAATCAGATTTACTCAATCAAGTTTGTCATGAATGAAAAGGATATCTATGCTACATATGAACTTAAAAGTTCAGTTGTTCAACGGAATGTTGTGACATGGGATGGCAAGTTATTGATGTTACAATGGATTGAGCGTATCAAAGACTGGATTGTGTATGCAAATGCTGAAGTTGATACTTGTGATCGATATTCACTTTGTGGTCCATATGGAATCTGTAGCATTAACAAGCATCCACCTTGTTCTTGCATGGATGGTTTTGAACCAAGAAATCCAAAAGAATGGGAAGCATCTGATTGGGTAAGTGGGTGTATACGCAAAAAGCCTCTGCATTGTAAGAATGGGAATGAGATTGGTGATGGGGATGGGGATGGTTTTTGGAAAATTGTAGGAGTGAAGGTACCAGACACACGACGGTCATGGTATAATATGAGCATGACCCTCGGAGAATGTGAGATGGCCTGCAAAGGGAACTGCAATTGTACAGGGTATGCAAATTTAGACATTAGAAATGGAGGAAGTGGATGTTTGCTATGGCTTGATGAGCTTTTGGACACCAGAGAGTATGATGCAGATCAAGATATTTACATAAGAATGGCAGCCTCTGAGTTAGAAGGTACACATTTGCATATTTTTAGCTTATATGCTTATGTTCTAAACTATAATTGTTTCTTAATGGAAGGTCTTGTGGATTCCGTGTCTGAATTCAACAAAAAGAAAAGAATACTTATACTGGCACTTTTAACTTCATCAGCTGTGACACTCCTCTTTGTAGCGGCATATGCCTATCGAAAGCTAAAGAAACGAACACACATGAAAAGACGAGGTAAGACAAAGGAGAATGTAATTTTATAGGATGTGATACATAAAAAATACTATTTAATTTGTAGGAAAGCTGTATGGGCATGTTGAAAAGGATAAAAGTCTGCAGATGGAACAACTTGATGATTTACAGTGTTTTAGCATATATGAGATAACAAGGGCAACATGTAACTTCAGTGTCTCCAATAAGATTGGTGAAGGAGGCTTTGGTCCTGTTTACAAGGTAACTTCTTTATGCTTTTTGATAGAATACATTGCTTATCTATATCATGAATCAAAAATGTAAAATCTATTGAATTATAAGTTATCATATAATCATAATCATAGGATTAGGATCAAATACAAAGGATCTTAATTGTAAGAAGTGTAAGAAGGATTTATAGAGTGACAAGTGTCCAATAACCTAAAAAAACCCACTACACAAAAAACCCCACTACAAAAAATAAAATAAAAAATAAAACTATAAACATCCACCACCACCAAAAACCTAACCCCCCCCCCCCCCCCCCCCCCCACATCACCCACCCAAAAAAAAAAAAAAACATTTTTTTTTTGCCTAGGGGGTGGGGGTTTAGGTTTTTGGGTGGTGGTAGGGGTGGGGGTGGGTGTTAAGTTTTTTTTTTAGATTTTTTTTTAGGTTTTGGGGGGGGGGGGGGGTAGGTTTTTTTTTAGGTTTTTGGGGGGTGGGGGGGGGGGGTTTGGTTTTTTAGGGGTTTTTTTGATAAGGTATAGTTTTTGTTTTGTTTTTTATTGCCCGGGGGGGGGGGGGGGGGGGTGGGGGGGTTTAGGTTTTTGGGTGGTGGTGGGGGTGGCGTGGGGGTGGGTGTTTAGGTTTTTGATGGTGATGTAGTGGGTTTAGTTTTAGATTATTGGACACTTGTCACTCTATAAATCTTTCTTACACTTCTTACAATTAGAAGTCTTTGTAGAATAACTTGACCCCATAATCATAATCATAATCATAAACATAATCTTTTAGGGTGTGTTGGAAGATGGAGGAGAAATAGCAGTGAAGCGGCTCTCAGAAACATCCCGACAAGGGCTTGATGAGTTCAAGAATGAAGTCACTTGTATTGCAAAACTTCAGCATCGGAATCTTGTGAAACTTCTTGGATATTGCATTCATCAAAATGAACTGATTTTGATTTATGAATACATGACTAACAAAAGCTTGGACCGGTTTCTCTTTCGTTAGTCACTCTTTCACTTATTATCTTTCTTTTTAACTTTATATAATAACACATGACATAGTAGTCACCTTTTGGCAGATGGAACAAGAAGTTTGATGCTTAATTGGCCTCAACGATTCAATATAATACATGGGATAGCTCGAGGTATTCTCTATCTACATCAAGATTCACGCCTCCAAATTATTCACAGAGATCTCAAGGCAGGTAATATTTTGCTGGACGGTGATATGAATCCTAAAATATCTGACTTCGGCCTTGCTAGAATGTTTCAAGGACATAATATCACTTCTAAGACAAATAAAGTGGTGGGAACATAGTAAGAATCCTCATTAACAATAACTCTTTTCTCTAGAAGACAAGGAAGATGAGACAGAACTATGAATTCTAAATTTTGTTTTGCTTAACCTGTCTGTAGTGGTTACATTTCTCCTGAGTATGCAATACATGGACGTTTCTCTATAAAATCTGATGTGTTTAGTTTTGGTGTTCTTGTGTTGGAGATAATTTGTGGGAAGAAAAACAAAGAATTCTCTCAAGGCGACCACAATGATAACCTTCTTGGACATGTAAGTTTAGTTGTAAGACCAAATCCTAATATCTTGACCAGAAACTAGTGATCTTTAATATTTCAATTTGGGTTTGGTTTGATGAAGGCATGGAGACTCTTTAAAGAAGGAAGGTCTATTGAATTAATGAGTGGATCTTTACAAGACTCACATGTCGTCTCTGAAGTACTAAGAACGATACATGTTGCATTGTTATGTGTGCAACATCATGCAGAAGATAGACCAACGATGCTGTCAGTGGTTCTGATGCTGGTTAGTGAGGGAACATTGCCTGAACCTAAACAACCAGCTTTTTTCAATGAAGAAAGTTGTCGTGAACATGAAATACTTCCATCGGTTGATAAACGCACAATAACATTATTGTATGCTCGATAGTATGCACACGTGACTAAAAATATTGAAATAATGATGTAAGATTGTGAACTATCTTTCTTGTTAACAAATGTATTTTTTTCGTGTTATGAATTTCACGGTGTGTCAGGCTGCTTCGGGTAAAGTGACCAAGCACGAGCAAGCGTGCCTTGACAACCAGCACTTGTTTATCCCATTTGCTTTTAAAACATTTGGTTTTCTAGCGCCAGAGGTTGTGTACCTACTTAGTCGAGTTCAAAGGGTCATGCATAGTAATGTTATGACCCCGAGATCTATGGACGCGGTTTTTGAAATACTTGGTGTTGCTATTCAAAAAGGGGTATGCACATGTTTATGGAATCAATACAAGTTGATATACAACCCTTCAGTTCACCTTCAGTATGCACATTTTAATGAAGTACTCTAAACGAGTTTCATGTTTCATTCAACAATTAACATCAATTTTCACGTAAACGCATCTAATTTTACATGTTTGATCTTTTAACAACAAGAGAAAAAAAAAGGAAACTAACCTTTCTAGTTCTGCTAGAGTGACGATGGTCGATGGTTGGGTATTTGTTTTTTTTTGAACAAACAAAAATAGTCGATCACCCGGTAAACGACACACACACACACATATATATGTGTGTGTGTGTGATTTTACACCGGTATCATAGTGAACCGAATTGATACCAAGCAAGCAACCGATATCGATGTTCGTTTTTATGGTTTTTTTTATCGATGTAAAGCACGTGTCGATTCATACACTAAATGTGAATGTGAAATGTCGGTATCGTACCGGTACTATAACAAAACAAGTTGATACCGACCCAAAAGCCCACCACAAAGCGCAGGAAAATACCACTAGTTATTATTATATAAGGAGGTTTATTGGAAGAAAAAAAGTGGAAAATCAGGAACCATTAATATTACATTGAAAAAAAAACTCATTTTTACATGTAAAAAAGTCAAGATTAAATTACACGGTTTGTCCTTTAACTTTATACCAATTGGCACCATGTGTCCTCTGTCTTTAAAAATTACACTGAGTATCCTTTATTTGAAACTTTTGCACACCACAAGTCCTTTACACTAACCTCCATCCATTTTCTTGGTTAAGGCCAGTCATGTGCCCATCATGTAAGGGGAAAAACTGCAATTTTATCATTTTTATTTAAATTACATGTATTGTTGTCACACCCCGATATTTCCATGTATTACCGGTGGGCCCGGTAGGGAGTATCGTGACGTAGTTGATATCATCATAGACAATTAATCACAGTTTAATACACAGCGAAAGTCTAAAATAATATTACAAACCGAATTGAAAGTATAATAAAATATTACACAATGGTTGTAAGTGGATCCACAGGCGGATCTAAAACATATAGTGAATCTTTGTTCAACAGACTTTAAGTATTACGAGTTTGCAAGACCCTTTATCTAATACTCAGGAGCTTCCAGCCCATTACGCGTAGTACCTGCACTTAATCTTTTTGAAAATACGTCAGTTTACACTGGTAAATACAATTAACTGACTCTTTTGAAAAGTGTTTATAAAATTGGTTTGAATGCACAAGGCATAAAATCTTTTGTAACTTGGGACAATTACTTTAAATATAATCTTGTATACAGTTTTACATGTTTGTCGTCCATTCACGACCCGGTTAGAAGAGCCGGATAAGATTAATAGACACACCACTTGGTATAATACCCACAAGAAGTTTCCTCACGAGTGGGGTACCGTTTTACATACGCAACTGTCAGGTGTATGCCTACACCCCGTGCTTAAGTCATGGCCATTTCTGATGAATGAGCCGAGGATATCCAGGACATGGTCATTAACCCCCCAAAGGCATTGCATCAAACACAACAGATTAAAACGGGTTATGTAAATGTATTAATCACAATCCGATTTAAATAACTACATACCCGACCAAGCGGTATTATTATAATATCGTATCCCAAGCCCGTATAATGGAAAATAAGTTAAAAGTATTTACCTGAGCAAAATATAAATTTAATCTCAGCCGTATAACAATCAGCAAGTGCAAATAGCTTTTACTGGGCTCCTAGATCTAGAACGAATGTTTTAATAACCTATTTGATTCCTAACGGGTCTTACTTAAGTTTAAACTTAGACCGGTTAGTTTTAATGAAAGGTTTACGGTTCAAAACGCATGATTAAGCGAAGACCGGATTAGAATGTGGTTTAGACCCGACAAGTATGAAGACTTGTATAATATGGGTAAACTAAACACATTCTGGATTTTGAAGTAAAAATGATAAGGTTTGACCCGTTTCGGCTAATTTATGCAAACTAGTTACATAGACCGTACCGAACGCGTATACGCATAACGGGTAACCAGATAAGTCATGAACATGTTCCATAAGTTATTATGCTTAAAATATGTTATGATATCAGTAGGATATCTCCCACTATGCCCAAGAAGAATTTAAAACCAATTTATTCCCCGTAGGGGTATTTTGGTCATTTTAAAGTTTATAAAAGAGGTTAAATAGGAATCTGAGGTCAAGATTTAAACTTACTGTTAAAGTGTTGGTGCACTGATGTCTGTTAACTTCGTCTTTATAGAGTCTTGTATTGTATAAGTTAGATCAGGGCACGGAATTCGAGAAATCATGTTTAAAGGTAATTCCGCACGAAAGCATAATTCCGTTTGGAATTATAATTCCGCACGGAATGTTAATATCGCTTGAAATGTAATATCGCGTGAGTTAATTCCGCACAGAATTAAGTTTCGCATGAACCATTCAAGCGTAATTACAACGCCTATATATACCTGATGCCCCTGATTCATTTGATACGGAATTAGAGTTGGAGAGCTGAGGTGCTGTTAAATTTTTGTCAGAATTGTTTGTAAAAAGCTCAGAGGAAATCAATAAGAAGATAATTAGAAAGGAACAAGCTGTGTTGACATCATTTACATTGACTTCGCCTTTGTTTTTGATGATGAACTACTCAGATTGACTCGTTAGGGTCACACGACGATCCAACAAGTGGTATCAGAGCTCAGGACGAGGAGTTCATACCAATTCAGCTTGATTTTACCGGATTTTCTCACTTCTACTCATTCTTTTCTGATTTGAACTAGATTGAACGGACAAAATGACCTGATTTTCACATATATCAAGCGAAACATAGTTCTAACCAATCCTTGAAAGAATTGGACTAAAATTCGACTGAAAACTGATAAAAATTCTAATTCCGCTTGAAAAGTTGTTCAAAAATGCTGACGTCATCTTAATCTCGTTTGAACCAGATCCTTATTCCGCACGAAATTAGACATATTGTTCTTAATTTCGCTTGAAAATTTCAAACGGGACTTAATTTCGCTTGAAACCAATCTAATTCCGCACGGAATTAGATTCTCCTTGGTAATTTAGTTTGAAGCTAATATCATTTGAAAGTATTTTCGTTTGAGTTCATAATTCCGTTCAAACTAATTTCATTTGAAACTACTGTTGTTCATAAATCCAAAAATTTTTCTAAGTATTTGTTGATCGTTTCAGGTACTTGAAAGATGGATGATTTGTTCATGAATCCGTTTTGTGATGTGTTTGCTTATACCAGTGGTTCGGGAGATGGCACAACAAATAACACGAATGAAACTACACTGACATCAAGTGCAAAGAAAACTCTCAATGATGCTTTGAGTGTAGAGAGTGCTTATGGGACATACAACAAACCTCCCAAACTAATGGCGATCGAAGATTACAAACGGTGGGCTACAAGGTTTGACGAGTGGCTTCAAGCGTTTGCATACCAGAGCTGGAAAAGTTTAAAGAATGGTTACGTTAGAGGAAGTTTTGGTGAAAGTTTAACAGATACTGATGAGATTGAAAGATATGTTGCTGAACAAAAATGCATCGCGTTGATTCATCAGTCTGTGAGAGATGATATAATTGCGTTGATAGAATATGAAAATTCAAAAGATCTTTGGGAGAAACTGAGGGTGAAATGTGTAGGTAGTGCTGAGATAGTAAAAAACAAAAAGAAACTGCTAAGAAAAGAGTTTGATTTATTTGGTTGTTTAAAGAACGAGTCTGTTTCCAAGATGATTGAGAGATTCGGGCATCTAAAATTGGAGCTGGCAAGACACAAAATTGTATATACTCAAGAAGAGTTGGTTGACAAACTGTTCGACTCGCTGCCGAATGAACAAGTTTGGCAGTACTTTGCATTAATGCTGAAGAATACAATCAAGTCTGAAGAGTTGACAGTGGATCTGCTTATCGAAAGACTGGAGAGTCATGAGTTGGAGATCAAGAAATCCAAAGTTAACAACTCAGCTTATCAACAGAATGTAGAGTTGTACTACAGAGGAAATCTACCAAAGACTGGTTCTCCAAGAACAACATTTTCTGCAGAGAGTTCAAATAATGTGAATAAAGAAACTCCTCACAGTGGTTTTCATAGTGGATCTTCTTCAACAACTTCAAACCAATCTGCATCAAAGAATCTGTTCCAATGTAACATTGTTGTGGATCTGAAGAACGTTCAAAATTTCAGTGAAGAGTCAGCAAAACAACAGATGGTGTTCTTAGCGTCAGTGTTAGAATCGTACGAGAGCCTTGTGGCAGACAAGATTGGAAACACCAACCTGACTAAAGAGGACTATGATCAGATAGATCCTGAAGAGATGGAACTGATCGATATCAGATGGTGTATGGCAAGTGCAGTTCGTAGAGCGCAACGTTTTATGGAAATTACTGGGAGACATTCTATCGGTGGTCCGTCCACAAAACTTGGCTTTGACAAATCAAAAGTCACGTGCTTCAGGTGTAAACAAAATGGACATTTCAAACGTGAATATCGTAACGCTCCTGATGATGATACTGCAAATCCATTCCGTGAGGATTACTACAAAAGAGCAATCTATCATCAGAATAAATCAGAACCGCCCAGAATGAAGCAGCTTGAGGATACCCCCAAAGAAAAATCAAGAGCTCTTGCTGTTATTCATGATGATGAAGGTTTTGATTGGAGTGAACTGCTACCAGAGGAAGATGCAGTAGGATACGCGTTCGCAGCAGAAAAGATTAAACCTTACAAAGACACCAGAACTGAAGAAGAAAAATACCTCAGTGGAAAGGGTAGAGCAGAATTCAAGATGATGAGATTATCTAGGGTGTTCAGTGAAGCCAGGAAAGCAAAGAGATGGGATGCTAATAGAGAATGTTATCTTGATCCTCAAGGAAACATTGCTATTGATGCGAAAACTCTTAGTATTGAAGCTTTCATTGAGGAATTTGCTGCAAAAGAAGAAGCTTTACAGAGAGAATGGTGGGGAGATGGAGAAGAGAAAGAAAAAGAAAAAGAGAAAGAGAATAAGTCGCAGTCTAAGAAGATTGATGATGGGATTATTGATACTTCACAAGAATTCACCGCTGAAAACTTGGGGAAGATGGCTGACAAAGTGCTTGCTGCAAAGGAACTTGAGGTAGACTCTAAGTCTGAAACTGAGTCTAAAAGCAAGGTCAGTCCAAATGATTCTACAAGTGAGTCAGGTAAGAAAGTCAAAGGTGATAGTGACAGCAAAAGTTGCATAAAAAACTGCAAGTTTTGTAGTACACTCACTTATCTTAGTGATACAAAGGTTGAAGAACTGACAATAAGAGTCAGAAAGGTTGAAGATCAGATTCTAGACCGTGATAAAATGCTGAAAGCTTCAAATGATCGAGCTAAAAAATTAACTGAGAAAATTGACAATGATAAAATTGAAGTAGAAAGAATTAGGAAAGAGAATGAAAAGCTAATTCACGAAAATCGTCAACTCTCAGAAAATTTTGACAAACTAAAACAAACGGTAAAAGATTCTGATGAAAGAAATGGTAAAACCAATAAAGAAAATGAACATTTAACTGTAGTTCTTAGATACAAAGAAGAGCAAATCAACCAACAATTGGATGAGATTGCTAAATTGAAGCTTCAGTTTGAAGAAGCTAAGATTGAGAATGAGCGTATTAATCTGAAATTAACTAGTTACAACTCTGCAAGCTTTGTTTTACAACACATTGTTCCTAAACCCATCAGGAAAAACAAAGCAGGCGAAGATGTTTATTCGGATGGAACTGGGGTTGGGTATCATCAGGTTCCACCGCCAGTGTTAAATAATTTTTCAAAGAAAACATCCAGGTTGGTTTATGATGGAGATGAAACAAATGAAATAAAACTTCCAGAGTCAATTGATGTTACATTTTCTTCATCTGATGATAGTGTTCAAACTGAGATTGTGCAAGGCATGGCTGAAAGTGTTTTGAAGTCTGATAGTGATTCAGTTGAGGATGAAGAGTGTTTTCTGGACAAATATATTCCAAAATCAAAGTCCAAACACAACTTAAATAAAGAACCACATCTTGTGATGTACAAGATGGCATGATCGGATAAGTTGTATCCGGACTCTGAATTTCCGTTGGAAAATGTGAATGTGGACAAATTGAAAAATGTTTTTAAATTGGTTGAAATTGATCTGTCTGAGATTGAAGGTATAAAACAGATGAAGAGGCAAATGAATTTTGAAAAAGATAAAGCTTACTACAAGAAACCTGTTGTTCCACCGAGTTTTTATAACAACAATCGAAACCGATGGTTAGGTGGTTATCAGGGTGGTAAGAATTATTAGAAAAAGAATGTTCAAAACAGAAGGTTTGCTGAGAAGAAAGTGTTTGTGTCAAGTTCGAGTTCACTTTCTGATGAAAAATCTAAGATTTTTTCAAAAACAAATGAAGAATTTTTTGAGAAGAAGGCATCGCAGCCTCAGTCCGAAGGCACAACTCGGGTAGTTGATACTCGAACATGCTTCAAATGCAATCAGGTTGGACATATTGCACGAAAGTGTACCAACTTGAAGCCTAAGACTGAAGTTGTGATGAATTCAAGAAAGAAAGATGTTGTGAAGGGAAAAGCTCCGATGGTTGTTGAGAAAATTTTGAAAAATGAGAACGCAAAAGTCAAAACTGAACTCATAAAGAACGTGGTAACGAAAAATGACAAGTTTTACAAACGGGTTGCTTCGCCTCAACAAACATGGAAGCCAAAAGTGGTTGAAAAGAAATCAAGTGTTCCAAAACCAAAGGTCTCAAAGTCAGAAAAACAATCGTCTTCTACCACATCGGTAAAGATGAATGTTCCTTTGGATTACTATGAGAAACTTGAAAAACAAGAGTCTGTTACTTCTGAGAAAAAGGTTGTTTCAAAAGACCAACCATCTGGTCAACTTCATAAAGACGAATTTTTCTTATATAAAGAGGTTGAGGTTGGGTCTGCAGAGAGCTTAAAGATGAACGATAAAAACTTTCCGCCACTTTACATTGCAAAAACTCACCTTAATGTCAAGTTACCTGAGTCCAAAGAGGCTTGGGTAGCATCAAAATCTCACTAAGTGTTTTTTAAATGTGCAGGAGCTTCTAAAATCCATTTCACGATGGATTATGGATAGTGGAGCTTCTCGGCACATGACGGGGAAGAAAACCCTACTGTATGATGTTCGTGGGTTTAATGGAGGTTATGTAGGATTTGCGGGAAATCAAGGTGGTAGAATAGTTGGTGAAGGAACTCTATCTAATGGCATTGTAACGTTTGAAAGAGTTAACTATATCACCGAGCTTGAAAACAATCTTCTGAGCATCTCTCAGATTTGTGATCGCATGTATACAACGCACTTTACAGACAAAGAATGTTTGATCTTGAAACCAGGTTTTGTTATCCTGAAGAGTGGGTTATCATGAGGGCACCTAGAGTGAATGATCTGTACATGTTGGACATGAGCGTAGCTACTACAACCACGGGTCAGGCTCACTGTTTTGTGTCTAGAGCAACTGAGAAGGAATCGCAATTGTGGCACCGGAAAATGGGTCATATACATCTTAGAAAAATGAATCACTTGGTGTACAATGATTTGGTTACAGATGTTCATGTGAAAGGTTTTCATCTGGAAGGGGAGTGCATTAGCTGCATCAAAGGAAAGCAGAAAGAGAAATCACATCCTCAAAAGAAAGTCAAATCAGTCTCAAGACCGTTAGAGAGACTTCATATGGATTTGTTTTGTCCAGTGAACGTTAAAAGCATAACTGGTGATCTCTACTGTCTAGTAGTAACTGATGATTATTCCAGATTTTCGTGGGTATCATTTCTGAAGTCTAAAGATGAGACGTTTGAAAGTTTGATGGCGTTGTTCAGAAAAATTGAAAGCCTGTACCAAAGGCGTATCAAAAGAATCAGAAGTGATAATGGTACTGAATTCAAGAACAACAAGATGGAAGAATATTGTAATGAAAGAGGTATATTGCATGAATTTAGCGCGCCTTATACTCTGCAGCAGAATGGAGTAGCTGAAAGAAAGAATAGGACGCTAATTGAAACGGCCAGGACGATGCTTGTTGATTCCAAACTACCTGTTAACTTTTGGGCAGAAGCAGTATCAGCCGCATGCTATACGCTCAACCGGGTTCTCACTGTAAAGAAATTCAACAAGACATGTTTCGAGCTGATCAATAACCGCAAACCGAATCTGAAGTATTTAGAACCGTTTGGGTCACCCTGCACAGTTCTAGAGCCTTTTGGAAAATTTGGTGCAAAGAGCATTGAAGGAATTTTTGTGGGATACTCAAGTCCTCAGAAACGAGTCTTTGTTCCGAGCTTGAAGAGGATTATTGAAGCACACAATGTTGAATGCCAAGGTCACACAATGCCACCGCAGAATCCAGGCGATTCATGGCGTTTTCATTATGACACTTTGTGGGATTCGTTTGACATGGAAGAAGAAAAGGAAGAAGAAGAAGATTTCTTTGATGTGTTGGATATTTTGAGAGAGTATGAGTCTTCACAGGAAAGGTTCCCAGCTGAGTATTCTAGACGTCAAAAAGCTTCAAATGACGATGAAGCAGGTCCGAGCAATGCTGGAGAGCATGATGATATTCAACAAAATGAAGTTGCTCCGGATAATCAGACGGCAGACAATGATAATCAAGAATATGATAATATGCCTGTATTTGATCATGGTGATTCAGATTCTGAGGGGGAGCAAATTCAGATTTCAAGTCAAACAAACCCAGTCAGTGAACAAGGTGCAAATCAGAATGTTACTAATCTGGAAGGCGAGGTAGATGTTCCAGGCGAGGTGATGCCGAGAACTCTTTCGTACCATCCAGAAGAGTTGATCATTGGAGAATTACAATCAGGCGTTCGCACTAGACGTCAAATTGACCAAGGCCTTACATGTTTTTATTCTACAGTAGCTCCTTTACAAACTGAGTTTTCACTAAGTTATTTTATTTCGCAGATCGAACCACGAACATACAAAGAGGCGCTAACTGAAGATTCTTGGATCAATGCAATGCAAGAAGAGTTGAGTCAATTTGAGAAGTTAGGCATGTGGAAATTAGTAGATTTGCCTGATGGTCAAAGGAAGATAAACACTAAGTGGGTGTTCAAGTGCAAGAGGGATGATCGTGGGGTTGTCGTTCGTAACAAAGCTCGACTCGTAGTCCAGGGTTTCAGTCAGCAGGAGGGTATAGATTTCACCGAAGTGTATGCTCCAGTGGCTCGACTAGAAGCGAACAGAATCTTTCTAGCATTTGCATCTTGGAAAAAAAATTTAAGGTTTATCAGTTAGATGTAAAATCGGCGTTTCTCTACGGGAAGGTAAAAGAGGAGGTTTATGTCGGACAGCCACCGGGCTTCACCGATCCAATCCACAAAGACAAGGTCTACTTGCTAGACAAAGCGCTGTATGGTTTACACCAGGCCCCGAGAGCTTGGTACGAGACATTGTCTCAACACCTGCTAGCTAACAGCTTCATTCGTGGAAAAGTGGATGCCACTCTCTTCACCAAAGAGGTCGACGGACATCTTCTGATTGTTCAAATATACGTGGACGACATCATATTTGGGTCTACAAATGAGAATCTGTGCAAAGATTTGAACAAGTTATGAAGCAGAAATTCGAAATGTCATCGATGGGTGAGATGGAATTTTTCTTGGGTCTTCAGGTTGATCAACTACCTAAAGGAATTTTCATACATCAAACGAAGTACGTTCATGATATTCTAGAGAAATTTGGGATGTCAGGATCTACTCCAGCTTCCACCCCATTAGTGACGAATCATGGGATAAACCCTGATCTCACCGGAGAGAAGGTAGATGAAACGTTGTATCGTTCCATGATCGGATCGCTGATGTATTTGACAGCTTCGAGACCCGATATCATGTATCCAACCTGCCTCGCAGCAAGATTTCAATCTAACCTGAGTGCTTCGCACATGGTGATTGTAAAAAGAATATTACGCTACCTGAAAGGAACTCCATCATTGGGGTTGTGGTATCCAAGAGTAGGCGATTTCACGCTCGAAGGGTATTCCGATTCCGATTTCGGATGCTGCAAAGTTAACGCAAAGTCAACAACAGCGGGGTGCCAGTTTTTCGGATCACGATTGGTCACCTGGCAATGCAAAAAGCAGACCTCTGTAGCTTTGTCCATATGTGAAGCTGAGTATGTATCTGCTAGCAGTTGCTGCTCTCAGATGTTGTGGATCCAGCAACAGATGCGCGACTACGGTTTGCAATTTCTAAACACTCCTATCTTTGTTGATAATGAGGCAGCGATTAACATTACTAAAAATCCAGTTCATCACGCTAAAACTAAACACATAGAAATTCGTCATCACTTCATCCGAGATTGCTTCGAGAAGAAGTTGATACGAATTGAAAAAATCCACACTGACAATCGAAAAGCTGATTTACATACCAAAGCGTTTGATAAAACTCATTTTCAATACTTGTTAAAATTGAACGGTATGAAGCTTTTATCAGTGTTGGAGGAGATTCTTGGCGTTGATGAAGATACCATTGTAGATGATGATGTTGAGAAGCAATCTGCAATGGTTTGTCAAATTTTTACTTGTTTTGGTATTTAGGGGGAGTATAGGGTAAATATTTTCAGAAAATACAAAAACAATAAAAAATGTAAAAAATACAAAAAACATGAGATATTTTCAAAATCCAAAAACAATAGAAAACCAGAAAAGAGCTTGTGTAAAAAGGGAAAATGATAGTACATTAGCTTGACAGTTACAGTATGCTAAAGATATGTAAAGTTTAAAAGAGTTAAACAGTCTCGCTGATGATATGCCGATAGGTTTTTACACATTTAGTAGGTTTGTTCGGGATATAAACCTAAATTCAAACTTGCTTATTTCGTGGGGAACACTACTTGGATATATAGGTAACCCCTGAAATCTTGTTTGAAGGATCCCTCCTTCTGAGATACTAGGTCTTTATACTCAGTGATATTTGGGGTATTATCCCGGGACTTCTGATTTTGTGGAAGCAATGGCCTAGTCCCCGTATAATACTTTACGCTTGCTTGAAATATAGCACCGCCCCTCAGCACAAAAATGATGAAACATTAAAAATGCTAATCATTGCTGTTGTAAAAAAGATCCTCTAAAGGGGACCCACTTAAAGTCGAACCGTCATCTCTCTGCTGAACGGAAGTTCTGACCTGAGCTCTCACGGTCTCGCAATTTAACCCCTTACAGATATCATCTGTGGTATACTCACCTGTAAGACTGAATATTGGGATTTGGATACGGGAGCATATTCAAGAGGTGGGACACATGAATGAGTTTAAGTCTCTAAAACACTAAATTCGTACCATGGACAGATTGAAAATTGTGTGAAATTTTAAGTGGATCAGTATATCGACAATCTAAGCGAATTGTTTAATTCTGAGTATGAAATCAAAGCTTAACGGTACTTGTGACTTGTTGAATAGCTGATATGATTCCCTAACACGCTCACCAAAAATATGTTTGTAAATAGTTTACATTTACTGCATTTTATTTATGTATTTCATTTCTAGTTTAGAAACTTTATTAAAAATCCAAAAAGATTTTACATTTCTGCTTTATTTTCTGACAAACCAAAGTGGAAAGCTAATCTTCAGATTCAAATTGAAGCAGATGCAGGAAGTTTCTGGGCTGGATGATGAGTTTGGAGTTTAATATGTTAAAACTTGAGAAATTGAAAAGTCAAAACAAGTTCATTAATTTGAAACTTGTAAATTTCAGAAAATTATTTGAATTAGTTTGTACAAATTGTCAGTGTGAATTGTCTCAGGTCAACCAAGGTCATTAAGTTGGACTTGGTAGATAAATTGAGTAATCAGGGTCATTAATTTGGACTTGAATACTTAAGTGGATTTCTATACACTGATTAGACTATCAATTGAGATTGTATGGTAAGTTTAGATTGAAACTGTTATTGTCATATATCTTATAGTTAGGTAGAGTTTGTGCAGAAAACAGGAGTCAATATCCCCATGTCAAAGAAAATGTCAAAGATTGAACCAGAATTCAAGTTCCAGCTGATCGAGAGGGGGAGTTTGTGAAAGGGGGAGTCAGAATTCTGAATCAACATTCAAAGGGGAGATTGAAGTTTAAAGTTTGAAGATAGAAGATTGAAGGGAGCTTTACAATGTCAAAACAATTTGGAGCAAGAGAACGATCAATCGAGACTAAAGACTGAAGACAGGATGCTAAAGACTATGTCAACATCCAAGGGGGAGTCTGTTGGTGCACTGATGTCTGTTAACTTCGTCTTTATAGAGTCTTGTATTGTATAAGTTAGATCAGGGCACGGAATTCGAGAAATCATGTTTAAAGGTAATTCCGCACGAAAGCATAATTCCGTTTGGAATTATAATTCCGCACGGAATGTTAATATCGCTTGAAATGTAATATCGCGTGAGTTAATTCCGCACGGAATTAAGTTTCGCGTGAACCATTCAAGCGGAATTACAACGCCTATATATACCTGATGCCCCTGATTCATTTGATACGGAATTAGAGTTGGAGAGCTGAGGTGCTGCCAAATTTTTGTCAGAATTGTTTGTAAAAAGCTTAGAGGAAATCAATAAGAAGATAATTAGAAAGGAACAAGCTGTGTTGACATCATTTACATTGATTCCGCCTTTGTTTGTGATGATGAACTACTCAGATTGACTCATTAGGGTCACACGACGATCCAACATAAAGTATAAAAATATATTTTTAAAATCCGTAGGTAATAAGTCTTAGGTGCTAAATATGGTTTTAAACCATACTATGCGCCTAAATCGCATAAAAGTCGGTATTTGACGATATTCGAGTTATTTAAGGAAATCTGAGATTTTGATCAGCCTTTACTGTTTAAAATAACTTATTTAATATATAAAATCAGTAGAAAAAGGTTTGACATGTAAAGGATGTGCAAAACTCATTTTATTAGCGAAAAATGCATTATCGTCAATTACCGAGCCTATGCAAGAAATCTATGTTATGATCAATTTAAAATTTAACAAAATTTTCCAAAAATCCCAAAATATTATATTATAATAGTGGGTAGAAAGTTTGGTGCCAAAAATTGGGCTTAAATATGATTTATGCTAAAATGCCATTTAATTAATAAAAAGCTTTCATTTTGCGATATCGCGCATAACTTCTATTTTAGACCACGAACTGATGTCAAATTTTTAGGACATACTAATATATCAGTAATAAAGGTTTTTGTCCTCTCACATTTTCAAAAATCTCGTTTTAATATCAAAAGGGCATAACGGTCAACTTTTAAGCATTTAACGGAAACATGCAATGAACTAGGATTTCTATGGAACCATGTTGTATAACCTCAGAGGGTTATACTAACACATAATATGGTCCTAAAGGAACCCTAAGGCATAACTAAACTAAGCTAAATCGGGTCGGAACTGAAAGTCAAAGCAAAAGTCAACTTTTGCAACTTTCGGTTGCGAACCGAGCCTAAACTCAGAATTGTCGGGTTGAACATGCCTAGACATGTTCAATTAATATTTACCAAGTTATTAAAGTGACAAAATTGATTTTATTGCTTCTATATCATTAGTTATGAATTTTTTATTTAAAAACCGACTCGTTTGACTTTTATTTTAATTACTTTGACCTGACAATTAACTGTTGGTGCATAGATGTATGTTAACTTCGTCTTTATAGAGTCTTGTATCTAGATAGGATAAACCAGTGTTCAGCAAGTCGGAAAACAGGTTTTGTAAGTTTAAGGGTAATTTCGCATGAAGGTAATTTCACTTGTATAGGTCCGTGCGAAATTACCTGCCCTATAAATACCCAACCTGCTGATTCATTTGTAACTTTTCCGATTCAGAGCCGAGGTGCTGCCAGTTTGTCAAACGATCTGTAAAAGCTTTGAAATAAATAATAAGAAGATAATTAAGAGGAATTAAGCTGTTTCAAGTCTATTTCTCTGATTCCGCCTTTGAAATAGATCATAAACTCTTCTAATTGACTCGTTAGGGTCACACGACGATCCAACAAGTGGTATCAGAGCTCAGGAAGAAGAGTTTATACCAATTCAGCTTGTTTTCATCACTTCTACTCCTTCTTTTCAAAATTAAACGAGATTTTACGGTTAAAATGGCTTAATTTTCACACATTACACGCGAAACACCATTTTAATGAATCCTTGTAAGGATTGGACCAAAGTTCGAACAAAAATTAGATCAATTTGACAAAATGGTGGCCGAAATGATGATGTCATCATAATTTCACTCGAAATTGTCACTGTGATTTCGCACGGAATTACATTTTATGGCTAATTTCGTTTGAAAGTGCTCATAATTTCATACGAAATCATATTTCGCTTGAGTATTTAATACGAAATTACTAATTTCGCACCAAGTTGGCTTAATTTCGCTTGAAACTAAGCTAATTTCGCTCGAAATCATATTTCGCTTGGTAATTTCGCTCGAAATACCTAATTTCGTTTGAGTGGGTATTTCGTGTGAAGAAGTAATTTCGTTTGAAAGCTATTTCGTGTGAAAGGCTTGAAATCTATTTTCGTTTGAAGGCTGTTATTTCGTTTGAGTTCTAATTTCGCGTGAACTAATTTCGCTTGAAATTGTTTTTGTCAAAAATCAAAAATTTTCTAAGTGTTTGTTGATTGTTTCAGATACTTGAAGATGGATGAGTTTATGAATCCTTTCAGTGACATGTTTGCTTTCACGGGAAACACCAGAGATGACACATCAAACAACACAAATGAAAATGCTCCGAGTGCAAAGAAAACTCTTTCTGATGCTTTGAGTGTGGAGAGTGCATATGGCACATACAACAAACCTCTTAAACTGATGGCGATTAAAGAATACAATAGGTGGGCTAAAAGGTTTGAAGAATGGCTAAAAGCATTTGCGTATCCAAGCTGGAAGAGCTTGAAGAATGGTTTCAATATCGGAAGATTAGATTATGAAAATTTAGAAGGCACTGATCATGTAGAAAGTTTTGTTGCTGAACAAAAGTGCATTGCATTGCTTCATCAGTCTGTGAGAGACGACATAATATCGTTGATTAAGTACACAAATGCAAAAGATCTATGGGAGAAACTTAGAGTGAAATGTGTGGGTAATGCTGAGATAGTAAAAAATAAAAAGAAGTTGTTAAGAAAAGAGTTTGATTTGTTTGGATGTTTGAAAAACGAATCTGTGCCAAAGATGATTAAAAGATTCGGACATTTGAAGCTGGAACTTGCAAGACACGGAATCGTGTACACTCAAGAAGAATTGGTTGACAAACTGTTTGACTCACTGCCTGATGATAAAGACTGGCAGTATTTTGCTTTGATGCTGAAAAACACAGTTGAACCAACTAAACTGACGGTTGATTTGTTAATCGAAAGATTGGAAAGTCATGATTTGGAGATCAGGAAATCGAACAAAGTCAACAATTCTTCATATCAGCAGAATGTTGAACTGTATTACCGTGGAAATATGATCCCGAAGACTGTGTCCCCCAAGACAGCTTTCTTAGCTGAAAGTTCTAACACATCAAATCAAGAAAGTTCAAGCAGTGGTTTTAAAAGTGGTTCATCGTCAACTACTTCAAGTTAATCAGTTCCAAAGAATTTGTTTCAATGTAACATTGCTGTGGATCAAAAGAATGCTCAAAATTTCAGTGAAGAATCTGCAAAGCAGCAAATGGTGTTCTTAGCGTCTGTGCTAGAGTCTTATGAGACCCTTGTTGCAGGAAAGATTGGAAACACTAACCTCACCAAGGAGGATTATGATCAGATCGACCCCGAGGAGATGGAGTCGATCGATATCAGGTGGTGTATGGCTAGTGCAGTCAGACGAGCACAAAGGTTCATGGAGATTACAGGCAGACATTCTATTGGTGGACCTTCCACAAAACTTGGTTTTGATAAATCAAAGGTCACGTGCTTCAGATGTAAACAAATGGGATATTTTAAATGTGAATGTCAAAACGCACCTGCTGATGATACTGCAAATCCATTCCGTGAAGATTACTACAAAAGAGCAATCTATCATCAGAACAAACCTGAACCGCCCAGAATGAAGCAGCTTGAAGATGCCTCCAAAGAAAAATCAAGAGCTCTTGCTGTTATTCATGATGACGAAGGTTTCGATTGGAGCGAACTGCTACCAGAAGAAGATGCAGTGGGCTATGCGTTTGTGACAAAGATTGTTCCTTTCAAAGACTCCAGAATAGAAGAAGTGAAATACATCAACAGAAAGATGCTAGCTCAGAACAGGATTAGTAGAATCTATCGTACATACAAAGAAGCTAAACAGGCGAAGAGATGGGATGCTGATAGAGAATGTTATCTTGATCCCAACGGAAACATTGCTGTTGATCCAGATTCCTTTAGTGTTGAAGCTCTCATCCAGCAAATTGCTGAAGAAGAAGAAACAAATCAGAGATTGTGGCGGGGAGGAGGAGAAGCTGATGATAAAGAAAAAGAAAAATCAAAAGAAAAAGCATAAGAAAAAGAAAATGAGAAAGAGCCGCAGTTAAAGAAAGTGGATGGCGGGATTATTGATACGAAGAGTTTACTGCAGAAAATTTGAAGAAGATGGCTGACAAAGTTCTTGCTGCAATAGAGCTAGAGGTAGTTTCTGGTTCTGGAACTGAGTCTAAAAGCAAGGTCAGTCAGAATGATGCAATCAATGAGTCAGGTAAGAAAGCTAAAACTGAGAGCGACTGCAAAAATTGCATGAAAAACTGCAAGGTTTGTAGTACACTTGCTTACCTCAACGGTGAAAAGACCAAAGAACTGACAAAAAGAGTCAGAGATGTTGAAGATCAGATCTTAAACCGTGACAAAATGTTAAAAGCTTCAAATGATAGCTTAAAAGAATTAACTGAGAAAATTGAAAATGATAAAAATGACGTAGAAAGAATTAGGAAAGAAAATGAAAAACTAATTCATGAAAATCATCAACTTTCAGAAAATTTTGAGAAGCTAAAACGAACGGTAAAAGATTCTAATGAAAGAAATGGTAAAACAACCAAAGAGAATCTTCAACTGTCAGGAGTTCTTAGGGTAAAAGAAGAGCTAATCAATCAACAACTGGATGAAATTGCTAAGTTGAAGCTTCAGTTTCAAGAAGCTAAAATTGAAAATGAACGCATTCAGTTGAAACTGAACAGTTACAACTCCGCAATTTTTGTTCTTCAACATATAGTTCCTAAACCAATTGGGAAGAACAAAGCAGGCGAAGATGTTTATTCGGATGGAACCGGGGTTGGGTTTCATCAGGTTCCACCACCAGTTTTAAACAATTTTTCAAAGAAAAAATCAGGGTTGGTTAATGATGAAAAAGAAAATGAAGTTAAGCTTCCAGACACAATTGATGTCATATTCACTTCATCTTCCGATGAAGATAGTGTCCAATCTGAAGTTGTGAAAAGCATGGTTGAAAATGTTTTATAGTCTGAAAGTGACACTACTGAGGATGATGAATGCTTTTTGGACAAATATATTCCAAAATCAAAATCCGAAAACAACTTAAATGAAGAACCAAATCTTGTGATGTACAAGATGGCGGGATCTGATAAGTTGTATTCGGATCGTGATTTTCCTTTGGAGAATGTGAATGTGGATAAATTGAAAAATGTGTTCAAGTTGGTTGAGATTGATGTGTCTGAGATTGAAGGTTTGAAACGTACAAAGAGGCATTTGAATTTTGAAAAAGATAAAGCTTATTATAAGAAACCTATTATACCACCACGTTTTTCTAACAACAATCAAAACAAATGGTTAGGTGGTTATAAGAGTGGTAAGAATTATCAAAGAAGGAATTTTCAAAACAAGAAGTTTGTTGAGAAAAAGGTGTTTGTAAAAAGCTCGAGTTCTCATTCCGAGCAAGAATCTGAAATTTTTTCAAAATCAAATGAAGAGTTTTTTGAAGAAAAGGCCTCACAGCCTCAGACTGAAGGTACAAGTCGGGTAGTTGATACTTGTACATGCTTTAAGTGCAACAAAGTTGGACACATTGCACGAAAGTGCACCAACTTAAAGCCTAAGTCTGAAGTTGTTGAGAGTCAGAAAAAAGAAAGCTGATGCAAAAGGCAAAGCACCAATGGTTGTTGAGAAGAAAGTTTTGAAAAATGAAAACACAAAAATCAAAACTGAATCTGTAAAGAATGTGGTAACTAAAACTGACAA
The DNA here is from genome assembly GCA_030545235.1 of Helianthus tuberosus. NCBI lineage: Eukaryota > Viridiplantae > Streptophyta > Magnoliopsida > Asterales > Asteraceae > Helianthus > Helianthus tuberosus. The sequence goes on along the minus strand of CM060357.1, from coordinate 186,801,231 downwards.
ATTTTATAAATGGGTTGCTTCGCCTCAACAAGCATGGAAACCAAAATCAGTTGAAAAGAATTCAAGTTCTCCAAAACCAAAGGTGTCTGAAAAAGAAAAACAATCATTCTCTACCACTATAGAGAAGATGTATGTACCTTTGGATTACTATGAGAAACTTGTACCAAAAGAAGCTACTACTTCTGAAAAGAAGGATGTACCAAAGAAAGACCAATCATCTTGTCAACTTCCTAAAAATGATTTCTTTTTATATAAAGAGGTTGAGATTGGGTCTGAGGAGAGCTTAAAGATGAATGACATGAATTTTCCGCCACTTTACATTGCAAAAACTCACCTAAATGTCAAGCTACCTGAGTCAAAAAAGGCTTGGGTGGCATCAAAATCTAACTAAGTGTTTTTGATACGTGCAGGAGCTTCCAAGATCCGTTTCACGTTGGATTATGGATAGTGGAGCTTCTCGGCACATGACAGGGAAGAAGACCCTTCTGTATGATGTTAGAGGGTTTAATGGAGGATATGTGGGATTTGCAGGCAATCAAGGTGGTCGAATAGTTGGTGAAGGAACTTTATCGAATGGAATTGTTACGTTTGAAAGAGTAAACTACATCGCCGGGCTTGAAAACAATCTTCTGAGCATCTCTCAGATTTGTGATCGTATGTATACAACGCACTTTACAGACAAGGAATGTTTGATCTTGAAACCAGGATTTGTTGTTCCCGAAGAGTGGGTTATCATGAGAGCACCTAGAGTCGACGATCTGTACGTGTTGGACATGAGTGTAGCAACTACTACCATGGGTCAGGCTCACTGTTTTATGTCAAGAGTAACGGAAAAAGAATCACAATTGTGGCATCGAAAGATGGGCCACATTCACCTGCGAAAAATGAATCACCTGGTACATAATGACTTAGTAATTGGTGTTCATGTGAAAGGTTTTCATCTTGAGGGGGAGTGCATTAGTTGTGTCAAAGGCAAGCAAAAGAAGAAATCTCACCCTGGAAAAAAGGAAAACTCAATCTCGAGACCGTTAGAGAGACTTCATATGGATCTTTTTGGTCCTATGAACGTCAAAAGCATAACTGGAGATCTCTATTGTCTTGTAGTAACAGACGACTACTCGAGATTTTCATGGGTATCTTTTCTGAAGACAAAAGATGAGACATTTGAAAGTTTGATGACGTTGTTCAGAAAAATTGAAAACTTGTACCAAACTCGAATCAGAAGAATCAGGAGTGACAATGGTACTGAGTTTAAGAACAACAAGATGGAAGAGTATTGTGATGAGAGAGGTATACTGCAAGAATTTAGTGCTCCTTACACTCCACAACAAAATGGAGTAGCTGAAAGAAAGAACAGGACGCTAATTGAAATGGCTAGGACGATGCTTGCTGATTCAAAATAACCAATCAACTTTTGGGCAGAAGCAGTATCAGCCGCTTGCTATACACTCAACCGGATTCTTACAGTGAAGAAATTCAACAAGACGTGTTTTGAGTTAATCAACAACCGCAAACCGAACCTGAAGTATTTGAACCGTTTGGGTCTCCCTGTACCGTTCTAGAACCTTTTGGCAAATTTGGTGCAAAGAGCATTGAAGGAATTTTCGTTGGTTATGCAAGTCCATTAAAACGAGTCTTTGTTACAAGCTTGAAGCGGATTATCGAAGCACACAATGTTGAGTGTCAAAGTTATACCATGCCACTTCAGAATCCAGGCGACTCATGGCGTTTTAATTACGATACACTGGGGGATTCGTTTGACATAGAAGAAGAACCAGATTTCTTTGACGAGTTAGATATTCTGAGAGAGTATGAAGAATCACAAAAAAGATTCCCAGCTGAGTTTTCTAGACGTCAACGGCAAACTTCAAATGATGATGAAGCCGGTCCAAGCAATGCTGGTGAACATGATGATATTCAGCAAAATCTTGACAATCAGACGGCAGTCAACGATAATCAAGAATCTGATGATAGACCTATATTCGATCGTGGTGATTCAGATTCTGAGGGGGAGCAGATCCAGATTTCAAGACAAACAATTCCAGTCAGTGAACAAGGTGCAAATCAGAATGTCACAAATTTGGAAGGCGAGGTAGACGTTCCAGGTGAGGTGATGCCGAGAACTCTTTCGTACCATCCAGAAGAGCTGATTATTGGAGAATTACAATCAGGCGTTCGCACAAGACGTCAAATTGACCAAGGCCTTACTTGTTTTTATTCTACAGTTGCTCCGTTACAAACTGAGTTTTCACTTAGTTGTTTTATTTCGCAGATTGAACCGCGAACATATAAGGAAGCACTAACTGAAGATTCTTGGGTCAACGCGATGCAAGAGGAGCTGAGTCAGTTTGAGAAGTTAGGAGTGCGGAAATTGGTAGATTTCCTGATGGTCACAGGAAGATAAACACCAAGTGGTTGTTCAAGTGCAAGAGGGATGATCGAGGGGTTATTATTCGTAACAAAGCTCGACTCGTAGTCCAGGGCTTTAGTCAGCAGGAGGGTATAGATTTCACTGAAGTATATGCTCCGGTAGTTAGATGTTAAATCGGCATTTCTCTATGGGAAGGTAAAAGAGGAGGTATATATCGGTCAGCCACCGGGCTTCACCGATCCAATCCACAAAGACAAGGTGTATTTGCTGGATAAAGCGCTGTATGGTTTACACCAGGCCACGAGAGCTTGGTACGAGACATTGTCTTAACACCTGCTTGCCAACAGCTTCATCCGTGGAAAAGTGGATCCACTCTCTTCACCAAAGAAGTCGACGGACATCTTCTGATAGTTCAGATATACGTGGACGACATCATATTTGGGTCGACAAATTAAAATCTATGCAAAGATTTCGAAAGAGTTATGAAGCAAAAATTTGAAATGTCATCGATGGGTGAGATGAAATTCTTTTTGGGACTTCAAGTTGATCAACTGCCTAAGGGAATTTTCATACATCAGACGAAGTATGTTCATGATATCTTAGAGAAATTTGGGATGTCAGGTTCTACTCCAGCTTCCACCCCATTAGCGACGAACCATGGGATAAACCGTAATCTCACCGGAGAGAAGGTAGATGAAACGTTGTATCGTTCTATGATCGGATCGCTTATGTATTTGACAGCTTCTAGACCCGATATCATGTATCCAACCTGCCTCGCAGCAAGATTTCAGTCTAACCCAAGAGCTTCGCATATGGTGATTGTGAAAAGGATATTACGCTACCTGAAAGGAACTCCATCACTGGGGTTGTGGTATCCAAGAGAAGGCAATTTCACGCTCGAAGCGTATTCCGATTCCGATTTCGGATGCTGCAAAGTTAACACTAAATCAACAACAGCGGGGTGCCAGTTTTTCGGACCACGATTGGTTACCTGGCAATGCAAGAAGCAGACCTCTGTGGCTTTATCCACATGTGAAGCCGAGTATGTATCGCTAGCAGCTGCTGCTCTCAGATCTTGTGGATCCAGCAACAGATGCGAGACTACGGTTTGCAATTTCTTAACACCCCTATCTTTGTTGATAATGAGGCGGCGATAAACATCACTAAAAATCTTGTTCATCACGCTAAAACGAAACAGATTGAAATTCGTCATCACTTCATCCGAGATTGTTTCGAGAAGAAGTTGATACGAATTGAGAAAATCCACACTGACGAACAAAAAGCTGATCAACATACCAAAGCGTTTGATAAAACTCGTTTTCAATATCTTTTAAAATTGAACGGTATGAAGCTTTTATAGGTGTCGGAGGAGATTCTTGGCGTAGATGAAGGTACCACTGTAGATGATGTTGAGAAGCAATCTGCAATGGTTTGTCGATTTTTTACTTGTTTTGGTATTTATGGGGAGTGTGGGTAATATTTTCAGAAAATACAAAAAGAGTAAAAAAATTCAAAAATCCAAAAACATGAGATATTTTCAAAACTCAAAAACATTAGAAAATTGAAAAAGAGCTTGTGTAAAAAGGGAAAATGATAGTACATCGGCTTGACAGTTACGGTATGCTAAAGACATGTAAAGTTTAAAAGTCTTAAACAGTCTTGCTGATGATATGCCGATAGGTTTTTACACATTTAGTAGGTTTGTTCGGGATATAAACTTAATTCAAACTTGCTTATTTCGTAGGGAACACTACTTGGATATATAGGTAACCCCTGAAATCTTGTTTGAAAGATCCCTCTTTCTGAGATACTAGGTCTTTATACTCAGTGATATCTGGGGTATTATCCCGGGACTTCTGATTTTGCGGAAGCAATGGCCTAGTCCCCGTATAATACTTCACGCTTGCTTGAAATAAAAGCCTGCCCTCAGCATAAAAATGATGAAACATTGAAAAATGTTAATCATCTGCAGTTGTAAAAAAGATCCTCTAAAGGGGACCCACTTAAAGTCGAAGCCGTCATCTCTCTGATTTTGCGGAAGCAATAGCCTGAGCTCTCACGGCCCTCACATTTAACCCCTTATAGATATCATCTGTGGTATACTCACCTGTGAGACTGAATATTGGGATATGGATACGGAGTATATTCAAGAGGTGGGACACATGAATGAGTTTAAGTTCTTAATTCACCTAATTCATATCCTGAACAGATTGAAATTTGTGTGAAAATTTAAGTAGATCAGTATATCGACAATCTAAGCGAATTGTTTAATTCTGAGTATGAAATCTAAGCTTAACGGCACTTGTGACTTGTCTAACAGCTGATATGATTCCCTAACACGCTCACCAAAATTATGTTTGCAAATAGTTTACATTTACTGCATTTTATTTCTGTTTAGCATTCTAGTTTATAAACTTTATTCAAAATCCAAAAAGATTTTTCATTTCTGCTTTATTTTCCAACAAACCAAAGTGGAAAGCTGATCTTCAGATTCGAAATTTGAAGCAGATGCAGGAAGTTTCTGAGCTGGACAGAAGGGTTGTGAGCTTAATATGTTTAACCATTGAATTTGAAAAGTCAAAACAAGTTCATTAAGTTGAAACTTGTTATTTTCAGAAAAATGTTTTGTAAATTGTTGAACAAAAGTCAGTTTTGTTTCGTCTTGAATCAACCAAGGTCATTAAGTTGAACTTGGTAGATAAATTGAGTGTTTAGGGTCATTAACTTGGACCTAGATACTTAAGTGGATTATTAAAACTGATAAAAACAAGAAAAGATGTTAAAAGAGAATAGATTGTAATGTTATATTCTTGAGAAGCAGGAAACAAAATCCCCATGGCAAAGTTAGTGTAAAGTTTGAACCAGAATTCGAGCTCCAGCATATTGAAAGGGGGAGTCTACATTCTGGATCAACACTCAAAGGGGAGTTTGAAGAGTTTTGAAGATAGAGATTGAAGGATGCTTACAGTGTCAGACAAATTGGACAGAGAAGAAGATAGATCAAGACTAAAGAATGAAGATTTGATGCTAAAGACTTCGTCAACATCCAAGGGGGAGTCTGTTGGTGCATAGATGTCTGTTAACTTCGTCTTTATAGAGTCTTGTATGTAGATAGGATAAACCAGTGTTCAGCAGGTCGGGAAACAGGTTTTGTAAGTTTAAGGGTAATTTCGCACGAAATTACACAAGGGTAATTTCGCACGAAATTAGTAATTTCGCATGAAGGTAATTTCACTTGTATAGGTCCGTGCGAAATTACCTGCCCTATAAATACCCAACCTGCTGATTCATTTGTAACTTTTCCGATTCAGAGCCGAGGTGCTGCCAGTTTGTCAACCGATCTGTAAAAGCTTTGAAATCAATAATAAGAAGATAATTAAGAGGAATTATGCTGTTTCAAGTCTATTTCTCTGATTCTGCCTTTGAAATAGATCATAAACTCTTCTGATTGACTCGTTAGGGTCACACGACGATCCAACATTAACTAAGCAAACGTGATAATTAGGAGGTGCCCTTTTGAGGGTTTAATACCTACCTAATTACGATCACGTAGCCATGTTCGCTGTGAACAATGGCTCGAACGTTTATGGTCTAGCTAAAAGTCAAAGCATTTATCGTAAACGCTTGACTTTTTTGCTTTAAACGCCAAATAAAACTAACTAGTCACGAAAGGACACTTACAATGGTCCCATGGACTGAATAGAGGTTCCAAAAATGTCTAGGATCCCATTTAGAATTGAGAGATAGCAGATTTAAAAGGATGTGCAAGTGAAATTATGAAGAATGGTTCACTTATTTATAGTATTTTGAAATGAACAAGATTCTGACAAGTGGTTCAAGGGTTTGTGAGATTGTTACAGGTATAAAACTAGCTTCTAAAACAGTTAACAAGTCCCAGGTTTCATAAAAATGGTTTTGTGTGAGAGAAGAAAACAATTAAACCTCAAAAACCATCAAAAAGGGAATCTGTTTGCTGCTGATGATAGGTTGCGGCCCGCGTACGCCCTGGCCAGCTTCTACGAGGCCCGCGAGCGAGGCCCAGCCCGGCTCAAGTTTGTCTGTTGTGCTGTTTTGGTCCCTGTATGTTTTTAAATGATTTTAAACTTTCATAAACGACATGTATGGTCAGTTGAACTTTTATATCAGGTGCATTTATGTTCAGCAACAACTTATGAAGGTCTGTCAACGACAACCCCTTCACATTTCACTATCTCTTAAACTTTCATATTTGGCACGAAAGTTTCTAAAATCTCCTTATAATTTAATACAAGGTTCAAAACCTCTCACGGTTAATCCTAGGCATCTCGGGAGCTCGACTGAGCATTGAAAAGGTCTTGATTCTTTTAAAGGACCACCCCAAAGTGTAGTTTTGCGCATTGACGCCTTTAACCCCTTAATTCGCGAATTCGCACGCATTATCGCGAAACGACATAGAATTCTTACGTAGCCCATTATTAAATACTCCGAGGGTATGAACGAACATTTCAGAGTTTCTGGTTTGCTCAAAAGGCCTCTCTAAGGCATAGTTTCGCAAGTCGTCGCTTTTAGTCCCTTATTCGCACAAAGTAGCACGAACTGTCGTTTAACGATATCTAAGCCTTTCATGGCCCATATTGAGTATTACCAAGCATGTGCTTAAATATTACGATGTTCCTGTTCGCTTAAATGGTCACCCAAAGGTGTAGATTTAAAAGTTGACGCTTTTGGTCCCTCTAATGCGCAAACTTGCGCATATCATCGTTTAATAGCATCGAAGCCTTATCTAATCCATATTAGGCATTATCGAGAGTATTATTAAACATCACGATGCTTTGGGTTCGTAAAAAGGTCATTCAGGGGTATAATTAAACATATTGACGCTTTTAGTCCCTCTAACTTGCAAAGTTGCGCGTAACTTCACTTATAGGCATAAAAGCCTTAGATGGCCAATATTTGGCATTCCCGAGAGTATAATCAAACATCATGAAGCTCCCGGTTTATTAAAAGGTCACTTAGAGGTAAGAATTAACATGTTGACACTTTTAACCCTTCATCGCGCAAACTTTCAATTAATTACGCAAACGGCTCCTCTCGATAAAAAAGTGGCTCATTTGTGAATATGATTGCTTTGTAACGTTATTCAGAGGCTTATATTAAGCATGTTAACATTTCTAGTCCTTTTATAATCAAAGGTTTTGATTTTTTCGCAAAATTAGTCCCTCAAATTCAACGTTTGACTTTATTAGAGTTTAGTACACGTGTCGATACATCATTGGACGTGATTTTTACGAGGTGTTACATCCTCACCCCCTTAAAAGAAATCTCGAGATTTGCTAGAAAGACAGGAGTTCTTTTGTTGTAAAGTAATTACAACCTCTCATACATATTCGGGGCCCCAACGGTATCCCGTTTAACCTTTACAATAGGTATATGCTTTCTTTTGGAGCTTTTAATCCTGTCGATCCTTAATGGATACTGATTTCTCAACAACCCATAAGTTTTCATTATTCTGCACATCATAATGCTACCGACTTAATGGCTAGACATATCCTTAAATCACTAGTGTAGAGCACATTGTGATTTCCATCAAGCTCCCTAGACAAGTTTCAGCCTACAAGCTACCGATCTTGACATACTTGGTTTTTCTAGAATGGTCCAATATATATCCAGAGCTTAACTAGCCTGTTTAAATGAAAATTCAGCACACCCTTCTAGGGTGATACTTTCAGTTGAATCTTATTCCTTATTAAGAACTTAAGAGGTTTGCGACTTTCATCAATGATTGATTTTTCCGCCGATTACTGGCAGTTTCCAGACGGTCATAAATTTATATGATCCTATCCGTCGTTTCCAGGGCAACTTTTAGATCCTGATGATTTGAGTTACCAAAGTCCTGTCCGTCAAACGGACGTTTGACATTCCATCTATACAAGGTCTCCAAAGGAGCAGCCTTGATGCTTATATACTAACTTATTAGTTATAGGAAAGCTTTATTCAATGGTGAGATGGTTATTCCAACTATTGCTTTAACTAATCTTAAAGAATAGCTAACCTCACGGTCAATCGAACAAATCGAGATCCTGGGCAGCTGATGGCGATTCTTAATTGTTGCCTAAATAGGGTTGCGGTTATCAATGCATAAACATAGCAAACCGTCTTTCTGAAATAATAATGCCAGAGCTCTCAAATTTTGAAATAGGCTTCGAGAAGCTTTATCTTGAAACTCATATGATTTGGGTTTCAATCCTTCTATTATTGTTGGTACTAACCAATATGGAGCTTTTACAATAATGTAGCCCTAAGCGGGATGTTTTCCTTAACTCTACTAGCCTCACAGGAGATAAACAGAGTGGTTCCTTAGAGGAGATAACTAAAACACACCGAGATCACCGAGGTATTCTAAATCTCAGGCTTCAGTTTATCTATCGATGCTCGTGTCAGATAAATGACACATTTACTTTACGAATGCATGAATGCCTTAATTAGTGGCACTTACTTGGACACTCCTATATTGGATATCTTCTTTGAATACCATTAGCCGACTCTAGTACCATATGACCATCGGGATATTCCAGTGGTTCCATGCATTAAACCTTCGTACTGATCAGGCATGGAAGCAATCTATGGAACGCACTAGGATACGCAAATCCTCATATGGATCCTTTATCGAGCATAGTCTAGCATTCGCAGTTGATAGAAATCAATGATATAACAAAATAAAATAACATATATCATCGTACTCGATCTGGAGAAAGAGTACTTTAGCTTTTGAATGAAGATTATTGGACGAAAAGTAGAAGGAAAGGTCTCTATGATTTTTGTTGGTAAGTTTTACCTTACACTTAATGTCTAGAGTTCTCATGGGAGAATTCTAAAAGTTTGCTAAGCATATGGTCTTATGAGAAACTTAGTAGCACCTGAATTCAAATGTAACTCTTAGCAATAAGATCACAATAAGGGATTTATCTGGTGTCATCCTTGATATGAACTGCCTCTAACATTCATCAGGAGGGTTTAGGCGCCTCCATTCTTAATCCTTCTATACTTAGCTATAAAATCTTTGGCAGTTTTAGGGCAGTCTCAGCTTTGACTGGTTTATTTCTTAATCTATAAAACGTGAGTAGCTGAGATAGACCCATAATGGATTTATAAGAAGCAGGCTTTGAAACCTTAATGTGCCCTCTTATTACCGATGCTAAACCACCAATAATTATTGCATTAAGCTTAGATTTTGGGTTAACCGAATAGGGTACTATGTCAGATAATAAACTAAAATCTATAACATTCTGTTAACAGTCTAGATCCATCATGGTGAGAGTCAGAAAATTCTTATTCCACCTTTTCCATTCCGTGTCGCAGACAACTTGGACCATCCCCAATTGTGTAGGAGTATTCTTCCTATAATTTCATTAAAGTCTTCCACCAATTAAGAGCACTGCCCTTGAATGACTGTGATACATATCTCACAATGTCTTTCTCAGCGCAACCGCTGATGTCCATAATGGTTTCCATTTCATCCAACAATTTTACGAAATCAATGGCTCCCTTTTTCGCCATTGAAGTCTCTTGACTTGCAAGAGACAAAGTACTTTTAAGTACATCCTTTAGAGGAACGGGGCTCCTCACTATATGTCATCTTATTTGGTTTGTCCTTCGCATTCGAAGTGTGAGCAAAACTCTTCTCATGAGCAGGGAAATATGATTTAGAGCAAGTAGCATTCGGCTTTTCGAACCTTTTCATGACCTTTCTCATAGCCTTTCTAACAGCTGCGTCAATCACAGCTTGGAGATTAACTCCATTAACCTTGAGGTTCACATTTGTTGCATCACTAGCATTTGTCGCATCATCAATATCGTGACTGTTATTTGTCTCATTCAAGTTTGCCATACTTGAAGCTTGGTACTAGACACCAAAATTAAACAATTGTTTAATTGCATTACTATAGTGAGTCATCACCCTGACGACCTAACATACATTAGCCATGGTATTATTAGACCATATAAACTAATAGGGTATGAACATTCCTAATGAATGTTCTTTGTATGCACATCAATTACATTCAGCCTAGGTCACAAAAGGACCATCAATGGCCTTTAGGGTTTGGAACGAGTCCATTTCCTTTTGGACAGGGGATCACAATGTCACAACTGTCTTTGTTATACTGACGATTTTTGATGGCTCGAAGGCTTTCCACAATGACTTTTAAATATGAAACATGAGTCCGTCAGGAAGGACATAATAATCATATGGCATGAAGGCCTAGTCGCAAAGGACATTATAAGTTATGGCAACAAAATCCTGTCATGGAGGACATTAATTTATAAGCCACAATCTTATTAAATCAGGGGCTTTAAGATTTGAACCTAGTTCTTCACCTGTCACACCCCAACCGATGGCGGAATCATCGGGGCGCAGCACTAGGCGAATCAGATTGCTCAAGAGAATCCATAACAACTATAAAGCGACAATATTTATTGCATTTGTTATCCCATACTAACAATCAATACAATCACATAACTTATCACAGATTTCTTGTCCTCTCGAACAATACAAATCTGACAACCTAGATTTTAGGTGAGTTTCTAGACTTCCTAGCTTGATTTGATGTAGTCTGCGACTAGACCTGCAACATACGTTAAATTAACGTCAATACAAAAGTACTGGCGAGTATAAAAGTTTTGATAGAATAGCATAAATAGTTAAAAGCGCTGCGAACTACCAAATACATAAATGAGATACCTCAACACACATGCATACAAGACCGATACTACCAGCTAAGTCACTCGAGCTGCGATTGCGATTGCTATTCATCCTAACTAGACCCCGTCGGGTGCTATAGTACTATACTAGTTAAGGCGAGACCTCGCGAGTATAAGTCCTTACACATATGTAACTAGCATCACAATATGCATATCAGTTATTCACAAGTGATAAACAGTTTGATAGAATAATTCGTTTATTAAATTTGATTTGATAGGAACGTATGTTACACCCAAAATGCGATAAAAAGGGTTCGAGTATACTCACAGTCGGTGTTCAGCAAGTAAACACAACTTGGTTGGATTGAAGGGAGCGCGTCTGAGAATAGCCTGATTACAGATTGACAATGTAAGCGTTGAATAGTGCGTCAAATGATGGCGGTGAACCAAGTGTTGGATGGTAATCCGATCGGATGGCCAGTCGACCGGGTGGCAATCCGTTCGGATGGTCATCCGATCGGATGGCCATTCGATTGGTTTGTCACCTCGTTTGGCAAGGATGTGTTTGTGTATGATGGCTTTGAAGTTTTCGTTGTAGCATTTTAAAAACAGCGAAGTATCTCTACCTTTCAGGTCGTTTGATCGAACGACCGTTCGATCAGGTGACGATCCGATAGGTTGGACACTTAGGGTGAGCAAGTTCACAGCAGTTTGTCACACGATCGGATTGCAATCCGATCGGGTGGCAATCCATATTGAACATGTTGAAAATTGTTTAAGTGTTTGAAGCGCAAAACATCACAGGGTCGGATGGTCGTTCGATCGGGTGGCAATCCGATCGGACGGTAATCCGTTCGACGTTCCAAAATTTAATTGATTGAAATAATGTTTAAGTGTGTGTGGCCGAGTGCAAGACGATCGGACGGCTGTCCGATCGGGTGGCAACCCGATCGGGCGGCAATCCGTCCGGCGGTCTGATCGTCTTGGCACTTGTTTGCTTTGAAAGTTTTATGGTTTTCTCGAGACGGTGTGACACGTGCCAAACAACAGAACCTTATCAACACTCAGGTGACCCGATCGGGCAGGAATCACCCTGGTCTGACCGTTCAGCTGTTCGAGATGATGGTTCGTGTTTAACCCAGATGGAACTCAGATCTTGAACCGATACATCACTAAGAAAGAGTAGAACATCAGAACAAGCTCTGATTTTATCGGTTTTAAGTGCGTTGAGTGTAAAAGAGTTGAAAGAAAGTTGAAAAAGTTTCTTTCAATCCTTTTATCCTTGAAGGTGTTTAGATCTATGCGAAATCGTTGTGAAATCATGTGGAAATCCTTTAGATCCGAGTTATTCTTGGTGGAATGTGGCCAATACTTGGAGTTCATAAGAACTCCATGATGACATCACCCTAGAACACCTCAAATCTGTTGATTTCACGGTTGAAAGTTGAGATTTAAAGGTGAAAAAGATGAAGAAGTGTGTGTAGATAAAAAAAGTACAAGATTTGAGTTGAAAACTTACAAGAATCACGAGAAATCGAGGGAAAATAGCCAAAAGTGCGCTAGTCGAACGAGAGCTGTCACATCACTGTTCAAATGATGTGACAAGTGCTATTTATAGGTGAAGTGGTGTGAAGGAGATGAATGCAACGGATCAGATGGCAATCCGATCGGGTGGCTGTCCGATCGGGTGGCAATCCGATCGGGTGGTAATCCGATCGGGTGGCCACTCGATCGATCAGTCATTCGATCGGTGGTCTCCGGCGTGTTGCGTTTCGATGTTTCGTTTTTGTTCTTTAAACTCTGCGATAGTTTGGTTACACATTTTCATACCCACATTCATATATCTATTATAATTAGTCACAAAGGGTCGTATAAATATCCACATTTCAAACTCTGTGTTGCGATAATCGAGTTGCGCGTTTCGAATATGCGTTGCGTTGCGACACATCACGGCTATCGAGGATGGTAGAATAGGTCCTCACTCAACATCATCGTGAGCGTTAGTACGTGCGATGTGATGTGTTATAGCGATAAACGTAGGTCCCGATTTCTGAGGATCGATCACGAAACCAAATCACTTGTTTATTGTCACAACCCCCGATCTCGCATCCCAGGGAACGGGCGGCCGCGAGCTAGTTTCAGTGGTATCGCGTATTGTCTAATTTGGCAGCGGGATTTTTCATTAGGACCGTAGTTAGGAAATATTTGATCAGAGCAAAATACCACATTTTCATAATATTAAACAAATGGGATAAAACCCAAGTTTATAGTACACACGTTTTTATAGGAATAAATCCTATTTTATTTAAGAAAAACATCTATTTCTTTTTAGGTAACTTTATGGCCACTTTTTCAAGCCTTCAGTGTTGTCCAGCTGGCTTCTATTTGGCTTTCACAGTTTGTTACCTGAAACGTGTTTTAAAAATATTTTTCAGTGGGAATTACTGGTGAGTGAATCCCAGTTTAATCAAGTTTAAATAAAATCCCATTGTACAGTATTGAGGCCGATCTCGCAATTACATTTGTTTCCAAGTTATAACAATTAACATCCATGGTACTGTCATACCCGACTTGTGGACATGTTACTCCTTGACCAGGTGGTAACAAATTTTGTATACAAAACCCCAACATACTCATGATAATTGTATCCTTACAAATACTCAATAACTACTTAATATATAATTAATTAAATGAGGTTTTGTAAAACAATTCACAAAAAGGTTTACAAAAAGCGGATCAACTCACACTGCTGTCTTAGATTTTCTGTAAGGATTTCCTGGTGACAATCTATAAATTACACAAATGCATACACGTTAGTATAATAACCCATTTTAACATTAGTAATACCCTCCCCGAGACGGCATTCCAATGACTACGTCAGGCAGAACCACGACAGCCGTTACGGAACCCTAGATCAATCGGGCAGCGTATCTAATACGTATCCAGGGGTTATAATACTTACAACGGAGCAGAACTTCGCTATTTAGGGGGGTATAATACCCAATTATATTGCCTAATATTCATAATTGTGAGAAAGAAACGATTTTTGAACGATTTCGACTGAGATCCGATGGCTCCTTGATATAGGGCCTGATTTCAGCTTTTTCGCAGCCCGCGTAAGAGTAGGCAAGGGCCTACGCGGCCTGCGTCAAACCTGGTCAACGCTGTAGCTTGGCTGGGTCAGCGACTAGACCTGCCGGGTGTTGGGCCACGTGGCCGCACCGGGTTGCGCCACCTTTTAAGTTAACGCGGCCCGCGTCAAGGTTGGGGTGGGGCTTACGCGGCCCGCCTCAGCCCAAAATTTCAATTTTTTATTATTTTAATACTATTTAGGGTATTCGGGGCCCGTTTTCGCGTATGGGGTGTATTTTGGGACATATTGGGATATTTTAAAATATATTAGGGTGTCGGAAATAATTCGAGGGTGTCGGTTTTATTGAGGGTTGTTATATCCTCCCCACCTTGTTTTAGAGCTCGTCCTCGTGATCTACTGGAACAAGTGTGGATATTTCCTTTGCATTTCTGATTCAAGCTCCCATGTGTACTCAGGTCCTCTTTTGGAGTCCCACTTCACTTTGACCAGAACTAATCTCTTATGCTTGAGATTCTTGACTTTCCTGTCTTCAATCTGTAGAGGCCTTTCTACAAACTTGAGTTGCTCATTTACCTCTATATCCTTAAGAGGTACCATCAGCGATTCATCGGCTAAGCATTTCTTGAGATTAGATACATGAAATACATCATGTATTCCTGCCATTTCCTCTGGCAGTTGTAGCTGATAGGCTACAGGTCCTATTCTTTTAATAATCGCAAAAGGTCCAATATACCTGGGACTTAGCTTTCCCCTTTTGATGAATCTTACCACTCCTTTCCAAGGAGAGACTTTTAACAATACTTTATCTCCTACTTGAAATTCCAATGGTTTGCGTCGGTTATCCGCATAGCTCTTTTATCGATCACGTGCTGCTTTCAGTCGTTCTTTGACTTGAATAATCTTTTTGGTTGTTTCTTGTACTATCTCGGGTCCAGATAGTTGCTTTTCCCCAATTTCTGCCCAACAGACTGGGGCTCGGCACTTTCGTCCATAAAGTGCTTCGAATGGTGCAGCATTGATACTTGTGTGATAACTATTATTATAAGAAAATTCTATTAAAGGTAAGTGATCGTCCCAATTAACTCCGAAGTCAATTACACAAGCTCTAAGCATGTCCTCCATTGTCTGAATTGTTTTTCGCTTTGTCCGTCCGTTTGAGGATGATAAGCTATGCTCAGATTCAACTTGGTTCCCATTGCTTTTTGGAAACTTGACCAAAAATGAGAGGTAAAGCGGCTATCTCTATCAGAAACAATTGATAAAGGTATTCTGTAACAACTCTCATAAAAAGTCATAATTATTAAATTAATTAGTCCAAAAGGAAACCCTAATTGAGACACCCAAGTGATTCTGAACAAACCCTAGAATTTTCATAAATTTCAGAATCAGGATTAGGGCCCCTAAAACTCAGGGGGGGGGTTAAACCCTATTGACGATTATCCAAATTGTGAGCTGTAGAAATCGAATTTACAAAAACTATCAACTCAGCTAAGCTAGTCCCAAACGTGGCAACCTATAGCTAGAAAATAGGTCTCACGCGGCCCGCGTGAGGATAAACCAAAACTAAAGCGGGCCGCGTAAGGGTAAAATTTTACCTATAAATAGAGGGCCTTGGGACTTGAATTCTGAAAGAAAAACGACGTAAAAATTCGCAATATTCATTGAGATACGGAGTGTATACTCTAAAT
This sequence comes from Helianthus tuberosus, assembly GCA_030545235.1. NCBI lineage: Eukaryota > Viridiplantae > Streptophyta > Magnoliopsida > Asterales > Asteraceae > Helianthus > Helianthus tuberosus. The sequence continues at coordinate 186,785,399 of CM060357.1, read as the reverse complement.
CCACACACGGGTCTCGAAATTCTGCTGCAAAACAGGGTATTAGCACAATCGCTGCTACGATTCATTTTCCGACGATCAATATATCCAATGAATGTTTAAAGTGCCGCCCACATTAGGGTTATACTTTATCGTTCGTCATTAATTTGGCGGATCATCGTTAATTCGATGGATGAAGTATTATACTTTGTCGTTCGTCATTAATTTGACGGATCATCGTTAATTCGATGGATGAAGTATTGCATTTTGTCGTTCATTGTGAGAATTTGATCTCGTGAGTTATCGTAATTGCTGGATTGATTACTAACCCAGTGTTGTGTGCATTTTTATTTAAATTAGGTTAACAAGGCTAAATCATAGACTAGACTCTGTCCGTATTAAATCAGCAATGTGAGTCATTCTCTCTTTTTATCAAATCTATTTACAAAATCAGGTTTATTTTCAAAGTTATAATTACGGGGATTAAGTCTTTGTAATCACCAAGTTACAGCCGGTATGTGGGGTTTTGTATACATTACTTGATAATCGTCACCATTGGGGCAGCCAATAGGGGATATGACCATAGTCACAGATTCGGTCGAGTGACAAATACCGTGGGTAGTTGGTTTGATAATAGAAACATTGTAATCACTCTTAATACTGTACATTATAACAAATGTGTCATTTTAGTAAATAGAATGATTCACTCAGTATTTCCCGCTGACAAAACCTTTTTCAAACATGTTTCAGGTGATCTGTTGTAATTCAGGAAAAGTGCTGGGGAGCATTTCAAGCTTAAGATAGTGGCTCATTATAAAATAAAGAAATAATTTTGTAATATCACGATTTCGTAGTAAAAACATAATATTGTAAATTATCGGGGTTTTATCCCGAATTGTGAAATAAAATAATCGAGGAAAATTTTAGCTTTAAACGATCCTGTTAAATAAACTTCCGCTGTTAAACTCAAATAAATAAATACCGCAGTATTTTCTGTCCCGCGGCTCCTGAAACGGGTCAAACTGGGTCGGGGGCCGTGACAAAAATAAGGTGGTATCAGAGCCACTGAGTTAAGCTAATTAAGTATTTAGAAATACTTAATTTTTCCTGATTACTATTATGTGATTATATGTGATATTAACTGATTATTTGTTAGTTACAGTATGGGTAAGCAAAAGCTGTCAAGTATCTATCTTAAATTAGATAGATCATCCAATGAGAAGGGAAGTTCATCCCAAACCAAATCCTCGAATCAGGCTGAAATTCCTGAAGAAGGAATATTTGTGCGAAAGGCACAATACGAGGAATCACTTTCTCCTAGAAGGAGGGAGATGATTATTAAGAAAAGTAAAGAAAAAATCCGAGAAAAGAAGATCAAACAGGAAACTCAGGAATTAATTGATAAATCACCTTGGGAAGATAAATTAGATGAGAAATGGGCAAATTTATATATGCTAGCCACAGTAGCAGAAAATATAAATCTTTAAATATTTTAAAGTTTTAACACCTTACCCTTACAATCTAGAAACCCTGTGCAATAAATAAAAGTTCAAAACCTAAGTGTATTTTCAGTTATCTTTGTAATAAATTAATACATAGTGTGTAATAAATTAAAAGGTTAATTATGAATTTTAACTTAGTATTTTATGCATTTTGCATATATGCTACATCAGCATGAGTGAGATATCTGAAGCCTTTCAAAACCTTAATCTTTACCCAGTGAATATCGAAGTTTCCAAAGAATATACTGGATACTTTCCTGAGATAGAACAACCAGTAGAATTCAAGGTTTCACCTGTGAACAAGCCAAAACGAAAGAAAAGAAAGAATTATGTGTGGGGTAGTCGTATACGTAAGAAAAAGTCAACTCCAAAACTTCCCAAAATAAGCAATCCTTTGAAAAAGGGAAAAGAAATTATAACCGGAGAAAGTTCCAAACAACAGGAAATGGAAACTGAAGACAAGGAAGAGGTTAAGGAGATAGGAATGCAGATGGAGAAAGGTACTAAAGAAATAGTAATGGAAGTCGAGAAAGATTCTAAGCAAATGGAAATGCAATTTGAAGAATATTCTAAAGATATACAAATGGAAGTGGGGCAAGGCTCTAGACCAACCCAAATAGAAATCGGAGAGAGCTCCAATCAAAACCAGGGAAGAACCTTTCAGGAGGAGATAGATTTCCTATTGGCAAGCTGTGAAACTATTCAGCCTGTCAATAATAATAATAATAATAATAATAATAATAATAATAATAATAATAATAATAATAATAATAATAATAATAATAACAATAATATTTTTACTTATTCTTTTGAAAACCAACTCCCTATGAATTGGGAACCAGCAATTCCAGACCCAATAGTTCATTCCCAACCCATAGGAATGGACGAATGGTGGACAAACGATTGGCAATTTCAAAATATTGTCAACGATCCTTATTCCTTTCTTCCACAATTCGATCCAGAACCCCTACCTAATCCACCCATGAGTAATGAAAACATGGCTGAACTTCGCCACTTTGGTGAAGAGTTGTTTGATGCTGGAACTAGAATCAGGGAAATAGGGGGACAGATTGCCTGGAAGTACGATGAGAGGGAACTGCGTTTTTAGAACAGCAAGTGACGAGAGATAGTAGGATGGTAAAACGGTGTTTGTATAATAGTAATAGTAAAGTTAGTCTGTAAATAACAAATAAAACTCTGTATGATATTTGTGAGTAATGATGCATACTATAATAGATATAAAATGAAATCGAGAAATCGATTGTTTTGACTATATCTATATTGTAAAAATTTCTGATTGTTTGTATATAATTGTTATTTATCAGATACTAATAAAATTTATATATATACATTATCAGATGGCAAACAGTGGTAATGAACCTATAAATGAAGTTAATCAGTCTGAACAACATTCAAGAGATCAATATATGACTCGGCAAGATATCGAAAACATTGTTGCTCAAGGGATAGCCAATGCTATTCCAGCATTCGTTGCTGCTATAAAGAATCCGATTGAACCGCAACAAATTGTCCCTAGTAAACAGATTACTGAAGATAACTTCAGTAATAGTGTAAATGGAGGCAATAATCATGTTAATCATAATAAGGAACCACATCAAGCTCCATTACCCAAGAAAATGAAAACTGCAACGCCTGGTTGCACTTTCAAAGAATTCCTTGCTTGTAAACCCACTGAATTTGCAGGCAATGAAGGAGCAACTGCATCACTGCGTTGGTTAGAGAAAACCGAAGCAGTCATTGCAATAAGTAAATGTGGTAAAGAGGATCAGGTCATGTACGCATCAAATCTCTTCAAAGAAAGTGCACTTGAATGGTGGAACACTGTGTTACAATCAAAAGGAAGAGTAATAGCCTATGCTATGACTTGGGAAGAATTTAAGGGTTTGGTGGAAAGAAAATTCTGTCCCGAGTATGAAAAGGAACAGATGGCGAATAAGTTTCTAAATCATCGGATGATGGGTGTGGATTGTCGTGGTTATACCTCGACATTCTTTGAATATGCTAGAGTGGTACCAACACTAGCTTCACCAAAACCGGTACTCATTTCTCGCTATATTTGGGGGCTAATTAGCGAAATCCGCAATATTGTTAAAGCTGCGAGACCTCGCACTATTGACGATGCGGTAGAATTAGCTAATACTCTAACCGATGAACTGGTGCGCACAAGAGATGAAGATAGGAAAAAGGCATTAGCCCAGAAAATTACCCAAGGATTTCGTGTAGGTAATAATAAAAGCTTCAAGAGAAAAGGAACAGGGCAATCTCCAGCTCCGTCATTCTGCAGGAAATGCAAAAAGAAACATTATGGAAGATGCGATATCACTTGCAATTTTTGCAAAACTATAGGACATCGGGAAGAGAACTGCAAAAAGAAAACAGTAATCTGTTTTAATTGTGGAGAAGCGGGGCATTATAAAACAGAATGTCCTAAATTGGTCAAACCAGTAGATAACAAACCCAAGACGACCGAAGGAACTACTAAGAAGAATGCCAGGGCATTTCAGCTGACCACTCAAGAAGCAGAACTCATTCCGGATGTGATAGCGGGTACGTTCTTAGTTCACAACGTGTATGCAAAAGTATTATTTGACTCTGGTGTAAACCAAAGTTTTATAAATACTTCATTCTGCCAAGCTCTTAGTTTACCTTTAACCAATATTAGGCAGATTTTTACAGTTGAAACAGCAGACGGAAATTCAGTTAAAATAGATAAAGTTTTGCAAGAAGGAAACATAGAACTTTTAGGACATAAATTCTCTGCAAAACTATTGCCAATGAATTTAGCTGAATTTGATGTTGTATTAGGAATGGATTGGTTAGTAGCCAACCATGCTAGAATCCTTTGTGATCAGAATTCCATAGAAATTCAATCACCCACCGGAGAAGTGATTAGGATTACAGGAGATAAACCACGTAAGCCCATGAAGTTCATATCAGTAATGAAAGTTGCTAGTTATGAACGAAAACAAGGAATAGTGTATATGATTTCGGTAATCATTAGCACTAAGGGTAAAGATCTTAAGGAAATACCAGTACTCTCAGAATATCCTGATGTATTTCCAGAAGATTTACCGGGATTACCTCCAGACAGGGAAGTAGAATTTAGGATTCATCTAATTCCAGGAACTACACCGATAGCCAAGGCACCTTATCGATTAGCACCCACAGAAATGTTAGAACTGAAAAAGCAATTAGATGAATTACTAAGTAAAATATTCATACAACCTAGCTCATCCCCTTGGGGAGCGCCAGTGTTGTTTGTCAAGAAAAAGGATGGTTCAATGAGAATGTGTATCGATTACAGGGAATTGAATAAGGTTACAATTAAGAATCGATATCCATTACCTAGGATTGATGATCTTTTTGATCAACTTCAGGGGGCTAGATATTTTTCTAAGATAGATTTACACTCCGGATATCATCAATTGAAGGTACAAGAAGAAGACATACCTAAAACTGCTTTCAGAACTAGGTATGGTCATTATGAGTTTACAGTCATGCCCTTTGGGTTAACGAATGCACCTGCAGCATTCATGGACATGATGAATAGGATCTGTAAACCGTACTTGGATAAATTTGTAATTGTCTTCATAGACGATATACTTATTTATTCCAAAAGTCAGACAGAGCATTGTGAACATCTTCATGCACTCTTAACTTTGTTAAGAAAAGAAAAGTTGTACGCCAAATTCTCGAAATGTGAATTTTGGCTAAAGGAAGTGCAATTCTTAGGACACATGGTGAATCATGAAGGTATTCATGTAGATCCTGCTAAGATAGAGGCAATTACCAAGTGGAAGGTTCCACAAACAGCAATGGAAATAAGAAGTTTTATAGGATTAGCTGGGTATTATAGACGGTTTATTAAGGATTTTTCTAAGATAGCTGTACCATTAACTAAGCTAACCTGTAAAGCTACTAAGTTTGAATGGGGACCCAAACAAGAAGAAGCTTTTAGGATTTTGAAGCAGAAACTAACTCATGCACCAATCTTAGCCTTACCAGAAGGAACTGAAGATTTTGAAATATATTGTGATGCTTCAAAATTAGGATATGGATGTGTGCTTATGCAACGCAAAAAGGTAATTGCATATGCATCAAGGCAATTGAAAAAGCACGAAGAAAACTATACGACTCATGATTTAGAATTAGGAGCCGTAATTTTTGCCCTTAAGATTTGGAGACATTATCTGTACGGAAGTAAGTTTACTATCTATACAGATCATAAGAGTTTAAGATATATATTTGGGCAAAAAGAGTTAAACATAAGGCAAAGGAGATGGATGGAAATCTTAAGCGACTACGACTGTGATATTCAATATCATGAGGGAAAGGCAAATGTAGTTGCAGATGCCTTAAGTCGTAAGTATTATGAGAAACAACACGGGTTCGTGCTCTCAGATTAAATCTACAAATAGATTTAATGGAACAATTGAAGAATATTCAAGCTACAGCAATCAAGGATGATGCTGAAGGAATGAAAGGACGAATCAAGGAATTAGAACAAGGAGCAGATGGAATTTGGAGATTCCACAAAAGTAGAATTTGGGTACCTAAGCAGGGAGACTTAAGACCTAAGATTTTAGAAGAAGCTCATAAATCTAGGTATACTATACACCCAGGAAACAATAAGATGTACCAAGATTTAAGAAAGAACTTTTGGTGGATAGGAATGAAAAAGGATATAGCGCAATATGTTTCTAAATGTCTTACTTGTTCACAAGTTAAGGCAGAACATCAGAAACCTTCAGGACTACTACAACAGTTAGAGATGCCAGTATGGAAATGGGAACTTATAACAATGGATTTTGTTACTAAGTTACCCAAAACCAGAAAAGGTAATGATGCGATTTGGGTAATTGTGGATCGATTAACCAAATCAGCTCACTTTTTACCTATGAAAGAAACCTTTAGCATGGAAAGACTGGCTAAATTATATGTAGATGAAGTTGTATCCTTACATGGAGTTCCACTCTCCATTGTTTCGGATAGGGATAGTCGTTTTACTTCCCATTTCTGGAAAAGTTTCCAGCAAGCTATGGGAACTCGACTAAATTTGAGCACTGCATATCATCCCCAAACAGATGGGCAAAGTGAAAGAACGATCCAAACTCTAGAAGACATGCTCCGAGCATGTGTAATAGACTTTGGTGGAAGTTGGGATGATCACTTACCATTAATTGAATTCTCCTATAATAATAGTTATCATTCAAGCATTGAAACTGCTCCATTTGAAGCATTATATGGAAGAAAGTGCAGAACTCCAGTTTGTTGGGCAGAAATAGGAGAAAGTCAATTGTCAGGTCCGGAGATTGTGCAAGAAACAACTGATAAGGTTACTCAAATCAAAGAAAGGCTGAAAACGGCTCGAGATCGCCATAAGAGTTATGCAGACAATAGAAGCAAGCCTTTAGAATTCCAAATTGGAGACAGAGTATTGTTAAAAGTTTCTCCTTGGAAAGGAGTTGTTAGATTCGGTAAGAAAGGGAAGCTAAGTCCCAGATACGTAGGACCATTTCCAGTGATCCAACGTATAGGACCAGTAGCTTATCGTTTACAATTACCAGAAGAATTATCTGGAGTACATGATGTATTTCATGTATCCAATATCAAGAAATGCTTATCAGATGAATCACTGGTAGTACCTCTTCGAGATATAGAGGTAAACGAAAAGTTGAAATTCGTTGAGAGACCTCTTCAAATTGAGGATCGAAAGATCAAGTTTCTCAAGCACAAACGACTAGTTCTAGTCAAAGTCAGATGGGATTCAAAGAGAGGAGCTGAGTACACTTGGGAACTGGAATCAGAAATGAAGAAAAAGTATCCTCAATTATTCCAGTAAATCTCGAGGACGAGATTTTTCTTAAGGTGGGGAGAATGTAACAACTCTCATAAAAAGTCATAATTATTAAATTAATTAGTCCAAAAGGAAACCCTAATTGAGACACCCAAGTGATTCTGAACAAACCCTAGAATTTTCATAAATTTCAGAATCAGGATTAGGGCCCCTAAAACTCAGGGGGGGGGGGGTTAAACCCTATTGACGATTATCAAAATTGTGAGCTGTAGAAATCGAATTTACGAAAACTATCAACTCAGCTAAGCTAGTCCCAAACGTGGCAACCTATAGCTAGAAAATAGGTCTCACGCGGCCCGCGTGAGGATAAACCAAAACTAAAGCGGGCCGCGTAAGGGTAAAATTTTACCTATAAATAGAGGGCCTTGGGACTTGAATTCTGAAAGAAAAACGACGTAAAAATTCACAATATTCACTGAGATACGAACAGTATACTCTAAATCCAAACACGGGTCTCGAAATTCTGCTGCAAAACAGGGTATTAGCACAATCGCTGCTACGATTCATTTTCCGACGATCAATATATCCAATGAATGTTTAAAGTGCCGCCCACATTAGGGTTATACTTTATCGTTCGTCGTTAATTTGGCGGATCATCGTTAATTCGATGGATGAAGTATTATACTTTGTCGTTCGTCATTAATTTGACGGATCATCGTTAATTCGATGGATGAAGTATTGCATTTTGTCGTTCATTGTGAGAATTTGATCTCGTGAGTTATCGTAATTGCTGGATTGATTACTAACCCAGTGTTGTGTGCATTGTTATTTAAATTAGGTTAACAAGGCTAAATCATAGACTAGACTCTGTCCGTATTAAATCAGCAATGTGAGTCATTCTCTCTTTTTATCAAATCTATTTACAAAATCAGGTTTATTTTCAAAGTTATAATTACGGGGATTAAGTCTTTGTAATCACCAAGTTACAGCCGGTATGTGGGGTTTTGTATACATTACTTGATAATCGTCACCATTGGGGCAACCAATGGGGGATATGACCATAGTCACAGATTCGGTCGAGTGACAAATACCGTGGGTAGTTGGTTTGATAATAGAAACATTGTAATCACTCTTAATACTGTACATTATAACAAATGTGTCATTTTAGTAAATAGAATGATTCACTCAGTATTTCCCGCTGACAAAACCTTTTTCAAACATGTTTCAGGTGATCTGTTGTAATTCAGGAAAAGTGCTGGGGAGCATTTCAAGCTTAAGATAGTGGCTCATTATAAAATAAAGAAATAATTTTGTAATATCACGATTTCGTAGTAAAAACACAATATTGTAAATTATCGGGGTTTTATCCCGAATTGTGAAATAAAATAATCGAGGAAAATTTTAGCTTTAAACGATCCTGTTAAATAAACTTCCGCTGTTAAACTCAAATAAATAAATACCGCAGTATTTTCTGTCCCGCGGCTCCTGAAACGGGTCAAACTGGGTCGGGGGCCGTGACATATTCCATGTAAAGAAACGATTTCATTTACATATAACTTAGCTAATTGTTCCATACTGAAAGTTTCTTTCATTGGTAGGAAATGAGCTGACTTGGTTAGCTATCTACAATCACCCAGATTGTATCATTACCTTTCCTTGTTTTTGGTAATTTAGTAACAAAATCCATTGTTATCAATTCCCATTTCCACACTGGCATTTCTAATTGTTGTAACAAACCTGAGGGTTTCTGGTGTTCAGCTTTAATTTGTGAACAGGTTAAACATTTAGAAACATAGGCTGCTATGTCCTTTTTCATTCCTATCCACCAGAAATTCTTTCTTAAATCTTGATATATTTTATCACTTCCTGGATGTATCGTATACTTAGACTTATGGGCTTCTTCTAATATACGATGACGTAGGTTCCTAATTTAGGTATCCACATTCTCTTTTTATGGAATCTCCAAATTCCATATGTTCCTTGTTCTAATTCCTTAAGCATACCTTTTAATTTTTCAGTATCCTCTTTGATTACTGATTCTTGTGCCTCTCTTACCTGATCATTTAAATCTACTTGTAGATTTAATTTAAGAGAACGTATCCTTTTTGGCTTTTCATGATACTTTTGGCTTAAAGCATCTGCCACTACATTTGCTTTTCCTTCGTGATACTGGATATCACAATCATAATCACTAAGCATCTCCATCCAGCGTCTTTGTCTCATATTTAATTCCTTTTGTCCGAAAACATACCTTAGGCTCTTATGATCAGTGAATATGGTAAACTTACTACCATAAAGGTAATGTCTCCAAATTTTCAAAGCAAAAATTATTGCTCCTAATTCTAGATCCTGGGTTGAATAATTCTCTTCATGATTCTTAAGTTGTCTAGATGCGTAAGCTATAACCTTTTGACGTTGCATTAATACACATCCATAACCTAATTTGGAAGCGTCACAAAATACTACAAAATCTTCAGTTCCTTCTGGTAATGCTAATATGGGTGCATGGGTTAATCTTTGCTTAAGAATTCTAAATGCTTCTTCTTGTTTTGGTCCCCATTCAAACTTAATGGATTTACAGGTTATCTTAGTTAAAGGAATGGCTATTCTAGAAAAATCTCGAATAAATCTTCTATAATAACCGGCCAATCCTAAGAAACTTCTAACCTCGGTTGGTGATTCAGGGGTTTTCCATTTAGTAATCGCCTCGATCTTTGTTGGATCCACATGAATTCCTTCATGATTGATTAAGTGTCCAAGAAACTGTACTTGTTCTAACCAAAATTCACACTTTGAAAATTTAGCGTAAAGCTTCTCTTTTCTTAGTAGACTTAAAAGTGCGTGCAAATGCTTTGCATGATCCTCTTTACTTTTAGAGTAAATTAGGATATCATCTATAAAAACAATTATGAATTTATCCAAATATGGCTTACATATTCGGTTCATCATGTCCATAAATGCAGCTGGGGCATTGGTTAAACCAAATGGCATGACAGTAAATTCATAATGACCATACCTTATTCTAAATGCGGTTTTAGGAATGTCCTCTTCCTGTACCTTTAATTGATGATATCCTGACCTTAAATCGATTTTAGAGAAAAATCGAGCTCCTTGCAGTTGATCGAACAGATCATCGATTCTTGGTAATGGGTACCGGTTCTTAATCGTGACCTTGTTTAATTCATGGTAGTCAATGCACATACGCATTGATCCATCCTTCTTTTTAACGAATAAAATTGGTGCTCCCCAAGGCGACGAACTTGGCTGTATGAATCCTTTCTCCAACAATTCGTCTAATTGTTTCTTTAGTTCCTGCATTTCTGCGGGTACCAAACGATAGGGTGCTTTGGCAATCGGTGCTGTTCCTGGTAATAGATGGATTCTGAATTCAACTTCTCTATCCGGTGGTAGTCTGGCAATTCTTCTGGAAATATATCTGAAAACTGAGACACTACTGGAATGTCTTTTAGTTCTTTTCCTTTAGTGTTAGTGATTATAGAAATCAAATACACTATAGATCCTTTTCTTATATAACTTGCAGTTTTTATCACAGAGATGAATTTTGTGGATCTAGAGGGCTTATCTCCTTTAATTGTGATCGTTTTACCTTTTGGTGAACTTACTTGAATTGACTTTTGATCACATAAAATACTGGCTTTATTGGCTATTAACCAATCCATTCCTAATACAATATCAAATCCTGCCAGATTTATTGGGTAGAGGTTTGCAATAGAATTCTGATTTAAAATTTATATTCTTGCTCCCTGCAAGATTTCATAAATCCTAACAGTTTCTCCATTTGCTGTCTCTACTAGACATTCTTGTGGTAGTTTAGTTAATGATTGATTTAAAAGTTTGCAAAACGAAGTATTAATAAAACTTTGGTTCGCACCAGAATCAAATAATACTTTAGCAAATACATCATTAACTAAAAACGTACCAGCTATCACGTCTGGAATCATTTTGGCTTCATCTGCAGTCAGAACAAATGCTCTGGCGTTTTTAGTGTTCTTGTTGTTCGCAGCTGGAGCCAATTTCGGACAGTTCGGCTTAATATGACCTTTTTCTCCACAGTTGAAGCATAGTCCATTACTGGATTTCCTCTTGCAATCTTCTTCCTTGTGTCCTGGCATCTTGCAGAAATTACAAAGAGTGGAGCATTTTCCCGAATGCTTTTTCTTGCAGACCTTGCAGAATGGTGCAGAGGTAGAACCCATATTCCTACGGTTGAAATTCCCAGAACGGAATTCTTGGGTAAGCCTTTCGGTTAGGTTTCTCCTCTGATCTTCTTCTCTAGTACGGATTAATTCATCTGTTAAGGTATTGGCTAGTTCTACAGCTTCTTCTATAGTTTGTGGTCTAGCTGCCTTGACTACATGTCTAATCTCTCCAATTAATCCCCAGATGTAACGGGAGATTAATACTGGTTCAGGTGATGCAAGGGTTGGTACTATTCTAGCATATTCAAAGAATGTAGTAGTATACCCTTACTATCTACCCCTGTCATCCTAAGGTTCAGAAACTTATTAGCTATCTGTTCCTTTTCATTAGGAGGGTAGAATTTCCTTTCTACCATATTCTTAAATTCCTCCCATTCCATGTTGTATACCTGATCACTTCCTCTTGACTGGAGGATAGTGTTCCACCATTCTAAGGCTGAGTTCTTAAATAGATTAGAAGCAAACATTGTTTTGTCTTCTTCAGCACACTTGCTTATTTTTAAAACAACCTCGGTCTTTTCTATCCAGCGTAAGGCTGCAATGGGTCCTTCATTGCCCGAGAATTCTATTGGTTTGTAGGACCAGAATTCTTTGTAAGAACAACCATAAGGCATGGTTCTTCTTCTTTTGGGAATGGGCACTTGAAGTACGGGTCCATTGTTCACGCTGTTTTCTGGATCAATTGGTCGCTTACTGCTATGTTTACTTTTATTATCAACATCCTTAACAGTTTGAAGAATAAATGGCATTGCATCTATAATTCCTTGTGCCACTTTGTGTTGAACTGCACTATTATCCATTTGGTTTCCATTGTTATTGATGCTCGGATTCTCATTAACCACGTTAATGTTACTCTGGTTATCGTTATTCAGATTTCCTTGATTTCCTTCATCGGCCATCTGAATTTTAAACATTTACCCCATATTAATATCACAAAATAATATTAATATAGTCAATCACATGACACGCATTTTAGCCAAAAGCGTCGATTATTGCGACTTACTCTATTCATATATTATGCATCTATTACACACCAGTACTGAAATAAAAATTACAATACCGACTGAAATAAAATTATACTAATAGTAGTAGGCATCCGTACACACATATTTTATTTTATTAATTTATTATTATTATTATTATTACTACTGTCTCCATCCTCACATTCACGGATATGGATTCATCCAAAAATCCATATTGCGCTCGTCATACTTCCAGACGAGTCGCTCTCCCACCTGTCGCATTCGTTCACTACTTTCTAGAATTTCCTCACCAAATGTCCTAAGTTCTTGTATGTTTTCTGCACTCATTGGGGGTGCAGGTTCTTGGACTGGGTTCAGAATCTGGGGTGCGGGTTCCTGGTATGGGGGTGTAGGTGCCTGGAATTGGTAAGGGTCTTCTAAAATCTCCCTACTGTATTCATCGTGGTAATAGGGATCTAAAGGGTCCATACCTGGATAGGCTCCTATGTTCTGCATGGGTGTGTCTTCATGTATCAGGTAACGTTGGACATAGTCCCTAACGTCATCCCACTAGGGATCGTAATTTGGGTCTAAGGGGTTTGGTGCTGGTACCCTAGGGATTTCCTCCAGATTGAAGTCATGCATTTCTACTTGGTTTTCAGGGTTTTCTATCTCCATCGGTTGGTCAGGGATTGGTGGTTGTGGTTGGGGTGCTATTATTTGTTCCAGATTAGGGTCAGCTGCAGTGGTTGCTAATATGTGGATGTTGGCTATACCCCTATTTATCATATCATGGGCATAGGCATCTGTCTCTCTCTTGGCTGCGGCTAGTACCCTCTGGTCTTGTAACTTTTTCATACGCTTTCTACGCTCGTGTGCCCCTCTACGGAACCATCCCCTCTTTTTCTGAGGAAATGGCTCTTCTGACTGAGCCTTAAACACAAAGATTCCTTCTTCTGTATCAGCAGAGTACCCTGAGAGGGCAGGCGGAGAAGAGGAGGTGCCTTCGCTTCTAGGTGAACCAGACAATTGATGGTACGTGTCAGATGGTCCTTGGTCGCTCATACTGTAAACTAACAAATAGTCAAATAACACATAACAATAAAATACGACTATGCATGTATTTTCGTAATTTATTTCCTAACAGATTGAATTTTGATGTCAGCAGAACACTTCTGTGGCTGAATCAGTGGCTTAGCTCTGATACCACCTTCTGTCGCAACCCCCGATCCCGCATCCCAGGGAACGGGCGGCTGCGAGTCAGTTTAAGTGGTATCGCGTATTGTCTAATTTGGCAGCGGAATTTTTCATCAGGACCATAGTTAGGAAATATTTGATCAGAGTAAAATACCACATTTTCATAATATTAAACAAATGGGATAAAACCCAAGTTTATAGTACACACGTTTTTATAGGAATAAATCCTATTTTATTTAAGAAAAACATCTATTTCTTTTTTGGTAACTTTATGGCCACTTTTTCAAGCCTTCAGTGCTGTCCAGCTGGCTTCTATTTGGCTTTCACAGTTTGTTACCTGAAACGCGTTTTAAAAATATTTGTCAGTGGGAATTACTAGTGAGTGAATCCCAGTTTAATCAAGTTTAAATAAAATCCCATTGTACAGTATTGAGGGCGATCTCGCAATTACATTTGTTTCCAAGTTATAACAATTAACATCCATGGTACTGTCAAACCCGACTTGTGGACATGTTACTCCTTGACCACGTGGTAACAAATTTTGTATACAAAACCCCAACATACTCATGATAATTGTATCCTTACAAATACTCAATAACTGCTTAATATATAATTAATTAAATGAGGTTTTGTAAAACAATTCACAAAAAGGTTTACAAAATGCGGATCAACTCACATTGCTGTCTTAGATTTTCCGTAAGGGTTTCCTGGTGACAATCTATAAATAACACAAATGCATACACGTTAGTATAATAACCCATTTTAACATTAGTAATACCCTCCCCGATACGGCATTCCAACGACTACGTCGGGCAAACCCACGACAGCCGTTACGGAACCCTAGATCAATCGGGCAGCGTATCTAATACGTATCCAGGGGTTATAATACTTACAACGGAGCAGAACTTCGCTATTTAGGGGGGTATAATACCCAATTATATTGCCTAATATTCAGAATTGAGAGAAAGAAACGATTTTTGAACGATTTCGACTGATCCGATGGCTCCTTTATATAGGGCCTGATTTCAGCTTTTACGCGGCCGACGTAAGAGTAGGCAAGGGCCTACGCGGCCCGCGTCTAACCTGGTCAACACTGTAGCTTGGCTGGGTCAGCGACTAGACCTGTCGGGTGTTGGGCCACGTGGCCGCACCGGGCTGCGCCACCTTTTAAGTTAACGCGGCCCGCGTCAAGGTTGGGGTAGGGCTTACGTGGCCTGCCTCAGCTCAAAATTTCAATTTTTAATTATTTTTAATACTATTTAGGGTATTCGGGGCCCGTTTTCACGTATGGGGTGTATTTTGGGACATATTGGGATATTTTAAAATATATTAGGGTGTCAGAAATAATTCGAGGGTGTCGGTTTTCTTGAGGGTTGTTATATTTATAACAAACACGGTCATGAGTGCGGAATCCCCGTGACTATGCCAAATCAAACATAGATAGTAACAGCAACACAATATAACCAATGAATCACAGTCAATTGATTAGATGAGAACATGGTTCAAACAGATACAAACAATGTTTGAAGTAAACTTTCACAGTGGCTTATACTCTCATAAGTTTCACACATAAACTATGAGGTGTTTATATAGGCAGCTTATCACAGGTCATGACGAAACTCAGTAGGACCCGGCGAAACTTCCAATATCGACAAAACTTGAAGAGTTTCATCGATATATATGATGAATCATGGGGGCTTATGATGAAACTACACAAGGTTTGATGAAACTCTATGATTTTTGTCCTGTAGTATGGTGAAACTCCTAGGAGTTTCAGCATAAAGGAACTTTCGTCAACATGCAAGGAGTTTCACCAAGGGGAAGTTTTATCATGCACTAGATGACGAAACTAGGAGTTTCCCCATGTATGATGTGCTGCAAACTGTTATAAACACATAAACCAACCAATATGCAACATGCACAGTCATTTAACATTACATTACAAACGGGACAAACTTGTTGGACCCAAGTAGGAAAGGAGGATATCCGACTTGGTCTTCATTCCGTTAAAGTGTCAAACCAAACGTGCCGCGTCCACACAAAAGTGTATCAACAAACTCCCCCTTGGACGCTGCTGTGATGGTTCGTCTTCCACGTCTTTTATGTCGGAGGATCTTCAAAGTCTTCACGCGTTGTAAGAAGAAAGTGTATCAACAAACTCCCCCTTTCATTTAGTAAGTGCGTTAATAAACTCCCCCTTAGAATTAACTCTCCTTTGAGCTATGCTCGTGAATCTTTTGATCGTTAATTCTTCAGATCCTTGTGGTGTTGATGAAGGGTCAGCGGCAACTCGATCATCTTTATCCTTTGAGTGCCTCCACGTTGTGTCTTCATTCCAAAGCTCGTTTTCTATCACGGTCTCTTCGCCTTTAGCTGGTTTGAATGTAGCATATGCACATGCAAGAAAGCTAAACACGCAATGAGAACAACCGCTTGGAATTTAGTTAACATAAATAAATGACACATATGTGACCATTCTACAATCAACTACAGACCGACAACAGTTTGAAAGTTTAAAAATTGTTCAATTTTAGTCCTTTAACTTTCAAAACTCGTTAACTTCGACCATTTATGAAGATGTAATTGTTTTTCGGCTTACAATTAGGATTTTGGGTAGGATAGACTCGAGTTCCAACATCGGTCAATCAAAAATAAACTAGAAGCAAAATCTTTTTGGCTTTTATAAAGTTTATATTAAAACACACCTAAAATCTTTTTGGTATTTTTCATTTTTCAAATGTAAAGACGGAAAGCAATAAATAAATATATACAAAGATGTAGAAACTGAAAACAATAAATAAATATTTACAGACATTCTTTTTGCGAGTTTCGAGTGTAAGAGAATCATATCAGTGTACGGTCATGCCAAAACGCTCTTGTTGTTCAATTAGTTAACATTTAAATAAGCATCCTATAACGATTATCGGTATTGTTGTCCACATAAACTCAACTTATCAAATGTAATCATGTGACATGGGGATACGTTAAAGTATGATTTATACTTACCGACCGGTGTTCATCCACACACGACACATTCCTGTATCAAGGTATGCACGAGAGTTCATCTTATTGGTGAGTATACCATTTATCATCTGTTTTGACGTATATGAAAATGTGAGATACTCACTTATTTTTTATTGAAAACAAGCCCTATGTGATAGAATCACTTATTGATGAGGAACTTGATTTTCAGATGCATGAGGGCACATGAGCAAGTCCGTGAACAGGTCTGTACAATGTACAGCAAAGAGACGAACTTGACTCCCGGATAAATGTGATATATTATCACTTTATTTGTTTGGACATGTGATTGTTGATCACTTATTGAGGTCGTATGCAGTATGTACACGTATGTATAGTATCATGGAAGATCTAGACTTCGTCTCCATTGTTTTTGGTAAAAGAAACAACCATGATACCCAGATGATAAGACAGCATAAAGACCGAATATCTCAGAACCTCGGCAATCTATCAAATGAAATTTCGGTACTAAGACCATATGCCAATGAGTGGTTCCCACACAGTCTTCAGTCGATTAAGGTTTATATAACCTTGCACACTTTAAAATGATTGTGAGCCTACCGATACATCTTATATAGAGCTGCTTATCGTTTTTCATTTAAGGTTTAAAGAGGTTTGGATAGACCACTGATGGACTATCATTTTCTCTTTTGCTCGCCAGGAAACTCATTTTTGTTTTTCTATTGTTTTTTTTTTTTTTGAAATTTTTCGATGTTTTTGGATTTTTCAAATTTGGATTTACTCCCCCTAAAATCAACAAACTATGATAAATTATAAAGAACACAACGGTATTTACAAAAACGATTTCCCATGTCGGATTAACTCATGTTTTACCTCAATGCCGTTTACCAAAATTAATTTTAATCAGAATTGATTTATCGAATTTTGGAAAAATCAGTTGGCACGTTGGTAATCGGTGTGGACCATGACAACATTGACGAGTTTCATATTGAAACAATCACGTGTGAGGTGATATTTGAGATCAAAGTGTCAGGCCAAAGAGTGTTGTACGAGATGATAACAATTTATAAAGCAGCTTAAATATCGACAAGTATAGGAGAGATTAGAAATTCAAAACCGTATCCTGCAACTACTTCGTGCATTGCAAGGAATCTGATTGCTCTCCCAAACTGGATATCCACCCGGTGTGGACTTCCAGGACGATATTTTAGCTACTTCAATTAACCGAGAAATCTCTTCACAGCAACAAGATCATAAACCTTTAGGTCCGGCTGGTCTTCCACATTGCACCAGCGAAGGTCTTTGTCTTTCTCTTGAGAAGTAGTGTGCGGTTGTTCAATCCACGTCAAGGCATCCGCACACCCAGTTGGTTTGTTCAACAAACACATTTTCTTCAATCACACCGCGAAGAAATGTACACTGCACGTTCATTTTGTTGATTTTGATCTTCAGACGTGCTGCAGGTGCGTACATTTTGATTGAATCTATCCTGGGGACCCGATCAAAGCCTTTAACAATCAAACTTTGTAATGATGTTCATTTTGTCGAAGCTTTCAATTTTCTTTCATCAGACATTCTTTCACTTCTTTTCTTTTTATTTTTCTCTCTCCATCAAAGGCAACAACTCCTAGATGTAACAATGTTTCGGAGCCTTATGTCACCAATCTTGTGCATGAACACTCCACTATCAACAATCCTAAGACTATCAATAGTTCCTCCTGGAACATCCTGCACACTCACTCAGAGATTAGTTGGAGAGGGGGACCCAAGCCTTCATTGACTTGGGTCGTCTCTGTTCATCGACAAAGGTTATTTCAACCTCGCAATGACCTGGAACTTGTGAGACTCCCCCTGAAACTTTATCCGTTTTAGGTTTCCAAGCTTGTTTCCGTTTACCAGATTGTGTATTATGTACAATTTCGGGTTTTAATGGTTGTGACAAACTAGGTTTCCTTTTAATAGATTTTACTTCCGTTTTTACAGCCTTTTCGATCACCTTCACATTTTTACGTCGTTGTTTTGTTTCTTGTTCTTTAATTGTACGGTTGTCATTTTTGGGTGAAACAGGACGACGTTGTTGGTGACCTTGTTTAGAAGGGGCTCTTTCAACAAAATTTGCTTTTGGAGAGTTTGTGCAGTTTTTGATAATGTGTCCAAACTCCCCACATTTGAAACACGATCTCCTTTTGACAAACTTAGGAGATTCTGTTCGATGGCCTGACGTTGAAGTTGTAGATCCAGAGGTACTAGCTTCACACCCGTTTGTGTGTTGGGTGTAATTGTTATCACTATCACGTTTCAAAATCTTGACTTTTTGAACAAAATCGGTATTTGATTTATTTTCAAAAGTCTCCACTTTATCAATACCCTTGGAGGCCATAAATTTAACGTCTTTGCATTTCTTCTTGTAACGAGCTCCTTTTGTTTCAGCCTTTGGTTGTGTAACCTTAGGCTTTTGAGCTCGTTGTTGTTGTTTACCCTTAAAAGCGACAGATTGTTGCTTTGTCGGTGATTTTTGATTTCCAAATTTTCTTCTTACTTCAGCTTTTGGAATAGGATCACACTGAGTTACAGCAACTCTCGGGATCCCTTTTTCCAAAAATTTACTTGTAGTATCTTCAAACACTTTGTCAATCAAAGATTGATTGACGTTTTTCATGGGAAAATCTTTGCTTGAATAAATTTTACCATCACCGACCAAAGTGTATAACACGTTATCACTTTTAACGGTAAACACCGTTTCCTTGATAGGATCTATCTCTTGTTTAACAGTTGAGTGCACAGTAGGAGTAGGAGGATCACACAGAATATGATTCTCAATAGGCACTTCTACTCCTTTCCTATCATCAAGAGATTTATCCTCATCACTCACATCCGATTCATCTTCTGACGAATCATAGTCCTCAACTGTGGGAGGACTTTGTTCCATATCAACAGGTGACTTTCCCGAATATTCAGATGAGCAACCCGAAGAACTGTCCGATTTGAACCCTAATCCTGTAGTAACTTCCTCATAATCAAGAGGTACACTTGGTTCAAACCGAGGCATTTCCTCCTCATCGGGCATTCTGGTATAGTTGTGTCTCAAAGGAGGCGGACACGACTTATACCCAACGCCTTTCACATTCCCTTTCAGCTTTTGAACGTCTATGATGTGATCAAGCACATATCGGGAGTTAGAATAACTCTCCAATTTGAGCTTGATTGCATCATGCTCGCATTTGGCAATGGCTAGCTCCTTTTTGGTTTCCTCGATGATATTAATGTAATTGTTAATACCAATTTGCTTATTGAAAACAGTTTTGGTCAATTCGAAAATACTTTTCTTTAAGGTTTCAATTACTGATTTGAAATCTTTTTCATTACGAGCTAAGGCCATGTTTGCCTCTTTGCATTTTGACAGTTCAATAACCAAACTATGATTGTGACTATGAACCGTTTCAGATTCATGTTTCAATTCAGCACATTCATGTTTCATATCAGCACAATCACTACATATGCTAGGAGTTTCAGATTGTACCTGACTTGTAGAAGCTGTGACATTAGCCATAAAGGCAGTCTGAGAAGAGAAAGATCCATCTTCAGTGAGAATCTTCTCCATTTCTTCTGATGTAGCATCAGCTTTCTTGACCAAAACATATTTCTGACACTTTACCTCCTCAGCATCATTCAACAAACTATCACCTTCAGAATCAGTTCTCTCATTCACATCTGGTTCTGAATCGGAACTGCCACTGCATCCCGAACTATCATCATCTTCAGAGAATTCTTCTTTGTGCACATGCTTGATGTGACTGATGATCTTCGCATAACATGCAGTTCCTCCTCCCAACTGTACGGACCAATCACATCCCTCATCGGCTTGTACCACTAATGCTCGATTAGTATTTGAAGGCCCTGACTGGTTAGTTTGGTTGTTAGCAGCTAATATCCCTCTTTCGTTGTTAGCTTGATTTGAAGTACTTGTTTGATTTCGGAAGGGATTTTGGTTGCCTTGTTTGCTCGGACGTGTGCATTCACGCTTAAAGTGAACCTTCTAACCGCAATTGAAGCACGTCACTGCATCCTTATCAAAGCCGTACTTCGTATCCCGCTTGCTTTCCAAGCTAGTCTTCCCGGTTCTCCTCATATAATCCTTAGCTCGTCTAACCGCGCTCGCAAACGCCCACTTTATATCCATTAACTCCATTTTGTCCCTGTCTATCTGCTGATAGTCTTCGTTTGTCAAATTAATGTTGCCAATTTGACTTGCGACTAGTCTGCAGTAGGCATTAACCATGGTGTTAAGAAGTTCCATAGTTTCCCTTGTAGTTTCCACATTGACTTTGGATAAGTTTGCTTATGGTTGTTTGGTTTGAGGTTGTGGTTGGGCTTGTGATGGTGTTGGAATATAGGCATTTGGATCAAATTGAGGTTGAGTAGTGGAAACTTGTGGTGGAGGTTGGGGTTTAGGTAGCCACGCACTTGGATCGAGTTGAGGTTTAGAAAAAGCATGAGCTTGAGCAATCATATGCGCCGGAGGATGATAAGCACTTGGATCGAAAACTTGAGGTGGAGCTGATTGTGGAAACGGAAAAGAGCTTGTATTCGACATAAACGCCGTCTGTAGCTTCGGTTGCTGAACTGAACTGGAACTGGAACTATCTAAAGAGTTAAAACCTGCGAGGTACATTTCGGTATTTTGAGGAACATGAATTCATTTAGCTTTCCGGATTTCTTCATCATTCTTGTGCTCCAACTTCTGAATAAATTCATAGATATTTACAGTATCTAAAATGCCCGTATGCTTTAGAAGCTCAATGAATGGGCTCCACTTTGGAGGTAGAGCATCAGCAAACCGTGCAACCATTTCCTGTTGAGTTGCAAGAACAGTATAAGAATACATTTCACTAATCAAATGATAAAAATGAGCAATCATATCATTTAGGGTTTCATTCTCCAAGAATTGAAAAGATTCGAATTCCTTCTTCAACAGATCATGGCGTGTCTTCTTGTCGCTGCATTTCCTTCACCTCTCGCTACCAAGGCATCCCATAGAGCTTTCGTGCCCGTACAATAAGAGAATTGATGATAGATGTCTTTGTGGAGTGCTTGCGTGAGAACCATGTGTCTCTTTCTCATCATCTCGCCAAGACTTTCAGATTTATGTGACTGATAGTGCAAAGTAGGTTGTTGAGTTACACATTCATAACCAGACTGATCAAATGTATACTGAGCATGATAATAATCTTGATTGTACATCTGAGGGCCTTCATATGAAAGTTGGGAATATTCATCATAATAATCCATGTTCGACTTGTAAGGTGAATCATAGTATGAATCATGTGGGTGAAACTCATCATAATTGACATTCCACTCGTCCATTCTCATCTGTTCTTTTCTACGCTTATGTTGGGCCTCCCCACAACATATACTCGGATGAAGTGGGCCTTTGCACAATCTACACGTAAATAAGCTGAAATTTGTGTAATGCCCTGTCATCCTGCACAACTCAACTACCAAGTGTAAATCATGAACATAAAAGAAATCTTTTTGGTTTTTTTTTTTTTTTTTCAAACTAATACACAAGATAACACACGTTGCGCACTACTCCCCGGCAACGGCGCCAAAATTTTGACGTGATTGTCGTGGTCACGCAAATTTAATCCCAATAACAACTATATAGATAGCGGTAAGTGGGTATCGAACACAGGGAGTTTGTGGAATATGTGCTATCTCGATGTATGTCTAACTTGACTAAATTAATCTAATTGCAAATAAAATAAATTCAAGAGTTTTGGCGATTGGATTTAATTACTAGATTAAACTAAATTAAATTACAAATCAAAGTTAAGTTTTGTAACAAGATAAGAGGATAGTGATCATCCCGAATTTCAGATTTTAAGGGACAACTAACGTTCATGTTCAACTGGAAAGAACCACATAGACATGGCTCATGTAAGATCAATTGTTTGTGATGAAAGGGAACTAAGTACTCGGATTCCTAGAACGCGAGGTTGTTACCCGATGACCAATCAACACATATCCAACCCTAATCCCTCCCATGATATCTCGATTGCCAACGGCACCAAGAACGTATGGTTTAGAACTATGATCAAACATACATCAACAATTTACAAACAACCAATCGAACACCATAATAAACTAACAACACATGCACAGTTTAATATTCCAGAAATTAAAGAACAAGCATAATTGTCACAAATAAAACCTTACATCCGAGACGATCACCAAACAAACCTAGCCGCTCATAGTGTTATGAACCATCATCACAATCGAACCTTTGTTTATTGGAATCAAACACAAAGTCCTAATGTTTTTTGATCACTCAAGAACACCAAAAAGAGCACCAAGAATCGCCCCTCTCCTGCTCCAAAAAAAACCGTCCCATGATGAGAATTGAAAAGACACAATAAAAACTGTTTTTAATGAGCGGTTACATGTTCTCTCGCAGCCACCACCGTAACTTACGGCTCCACCGTAAGTTACGGTGGACTTGATGTTGTTACGGTGCGATTTATCTGTGTTACGGTGATGTAATGTTTGTTTGCTTCTTCACATGTGCCGCCTCCAAATACCAATCATGTGCGGCCCAATTAACATCACACATGCGGCCCACTAAGTCTTGCTGATGATACTGAAAATATGTTGACCAGATGTCCGCTTATATGTCTGCCGCCAAAGATAATTGTCCCTCAAAAAGTCAGCCCACCATATGTGCCAAGCCCACATGTGATGATTTGATGATTAAAAACCCAAAGCCATGTGATGTTGTCAGCCTACAAGTGCCGTGATGGTGATGATGATGTTGAGTATTTATATTGATCACGTGTGCTGCTTCCCCTCTAAAGTCACTTGATGATGTCCATCGAACATGTTGGCAGCCCATGTGCGGATGTCAGCCCACATGTGATGATGAATGGTTTTTGTTGAAAATCAATTAAATCCTCCAAATCTGCATATTTGACTAAAAGGTTTAAAAACCTTTTTTTTTTCTTTCACACCAACCACTCCACGTGCAATAGGGTTTTTAAACCCATTAAATCCTTTTTACAACAAATCACATATGCACTCTTTTCACCTACCGTAGCCTACGTGTTCCAATATAACCGAATTAAACGATTTACCTGTAAAACACACGAACACTCGTAGTTATCACATTCATGATATATAACCGTGTAAAATATGGGATATGCACGTATTTAGCTCATTTAAGGGTTGTCCTACGGACCACCCGTCACATCCCCACACTTACCCGTTGCTTGTCCCAAGCAACCCATTCAAAAACTATTTCAAAACCAAAGCGATCAAACATGCAAACCAAGCTAAAATGTATCATCCTTTTACTAACTTTCAATCATACCACAAGACACACCCCTCACAAAAACTCTCGGTGACAAGAAATATTAGCACATAATGCTAAACCACTCAATGCGTGTGTGTGTGCGCGACAATAAACTTGTATACAAATCAAGTTTCCTCCTAACAAATATCTAACATGCTTTAGAATCAAAGGGACTTGCAGGTTGCAACGGGGCTAGGTGTAAAGGTAGGAAAATGGTGGAATACATATGAAAGAGCTAATTGATTTGACCCGGTTTATTTATTTCTACTACTACAAAGCAAATACCAAAAATAAATACAAAGCTTCTTGACATTCTCAACTCTATTGCAACTAAATACTTCTCTTTTTTTTTTTCATATCTTTCTCCTTTTTTTTTTTTTTTTTTTTTCATCATTTTTTTTTTCATTTTTTTTTTCATAACACATCAAACTCAACAATATATACAAGAACATCGATACTACATACTAAATCTCCTAAACCGGGTCATCTCAATAGGTAAAATTTTTGTAGGAAGTAGGCTCGGGTCACAATCGAATGGTCTAAGGCTCAACATGGCTTTCTAAGGACCAAACCCCCACCCCT
The DNA here is from genome assembly GCA_030545235.1 of Helianthus tuberosus. Taxonomy (NCBI): domain Eukaryota; kingdom Viridiplantae; phylum Streptophyta; class Magnoliopsida; order Asterales; family Asteraceae; genus Helianthus; species Helianthus tuberosus. The sequence goes on along the minus strand of CM060357.1, from coordinate 186,760,815 downwards.
CACAAAACCAAGCTCATATATGTAACGTATGAGGTCCAACCCACCAATCCCGCACTCTCACACATCTAGACGAGGCTTCCTAAAAGTCCCCCTATCATTTTCAAAAGCATGCTAATTCTAGGATTTAACAAGTATTCACACACAAGTTCTATTAACACAATAAACACACCGCCACTCAAAACAAAGAAAGTATCATTAATAATCATATGTGGCTCAAATCCTCACCAAGAAAAGACTAGGAATGGGTGTCGGTGTGTCAAATGGCACAATATCAAGTTTTCAAATTTTAACAATTTTCGCTTAGCTTCACAAAAATTTTTAAAATTCTCAAAAATTTCCCCCATCCCCACACTTGGGATACATTGTCCCAATGTATGGCTTTGAGGAAAAGATCGCTTTAACCAACAACATCAGCATTTGCTTAACTCTCAAACCCGAAATTTCTTTTTTGTATTTTTTTTTTATTTTATATATTTTTTTTTATTTTAATTATTTGAAACACCACAAATCCTTCACAACCCATAAACTAAACACATCAAAACACCACCCAACCGCCCAACCGAAAACTTAAACATGATTATATACAAAGGTGCACAAGATGAGAACAAGACACAACCTGATTAGTAAATTAGCAGTGTTGGTAGTGATGAAGCTGCGGTAATCGAACCGGTTCAAAAACATCTCTTAGATTCGCCGATATCTCAACGGGGATGTTGCCAAACATCCCCACACTTGAATCATTGCATCCGCGAGGATTGAAACGTAATAACCTGCCAAAACACAAACACAACACCAAAACAAAACCAAACAAAGCAAAGCAAAACAAAACAAAACAAAACAAAACAAAACACAAATACAATACTCTACATCCTCGGGCTGCCTCCCGAGAGCGCTAAGTTTAAAGGTCTTCAGCCAGACCATACCTGATATGCCTCAAGGTGGTCTCAATGCACATTTACCTTTTTCATTGCTGATGTAAGCACGGTGTTTGATTCTTGTATTGTGTGTGTGCTTTGTCACGTCCCATCTTTCTTTGCAAAATTCTTTAAATCCACATTTTCCTACCGAATTTCCAACAAATGCTCGGTAGTTTACTCTCCACTTCACTACTTCGTTTTCTGTGCCCAACAAATCCAAACTCTCCCATAAACATAAATTATGAATGAAATCTCCAACATCATGAAGTGCCACCTTCCTAGTTTCTAAACATGCATCCTTAACACTCTTGGTTTCCATAACCACCACAGCCGGAGAGTTGTAATCAACTTTGATTGCTTCATCAAGTAAAAGACCCTCAACTTTGCTCTCCATAGGTGGTTCCTCCACAATAATTTCAATTGTATATTCCTCATTTGGCCCTAATAATTCAGTTTCAAGTTCGGGAGGACTCACAACCTTTTCTTCTACATCACCCATAGGTGTCATTTGTTCAATCTGCACATGTATCCAGTGTTGTTTTGCTTGACGTTTTTCCACCATCGACGTCCCTGGCCTCGTCTCTTTCACCTCTTTTGGTAACAAATCATATTTCCATTCCAAAAGTTCTACTCGTTCTTCCATTGGCAAATGAGGTTTTGTTAATTCTTTTTCAACATGAACCATGTGTCTCTTTCTCATCATCTCGCCAAGACTTTCAGATTTATGTGACTGATAGTGCAAAGTAGGTTGTTGAGTTACACATTCATAACCAGACTGATCAAATGTATACTGAGCATGATAATAATCTTGATTGTACATCTGAGGGCCTTCATATGAAAGTTGGGAATATTCATCATAATAATCCATGTTCGACTTGTAAGGTGAATCATAGTATGAATCATGTGGGTGAAACTCATCATAATTGACATTCCACTCGTCCATTCTCATCTGTTCTTTTCTACGCTTATGTTGGGCCTCCCCACAACATATACTCGGATGAAGTGGGCCTTTGCACAATCTACACGTAAATAAGCTGAAATTTGTGTAATGCCCTGTCATCCTGCACAACACAACTCAACTACCAAGTGTAAATCATGAACATAAAAGAAATCTTTTTGGTTTTTTTTTTTTTTTCAAACTAATACACAAGATAACACACGTTGCGCACTACTCCCCGGCAACGGCGCCAAAATTTTGACGTGATTGTCGTGGTCACGCAAATTTAATCCCAATAACAACTATATAGATAGCGGTAAGTGGGTATCGAACACAGGGAGTTTGTGGAATATGTGCTATCTCGATGTATGTCTAACTTGACTAAATTAATCTAATTGCAAATAAAATAAATTCAAGAGTTTTGGCGATTGGATTTAATTACTAGATTAAACTAAATTAAATTACAAATCAAAGTTAAGTTTTGTAACAAGATAAGAGGATAGTGATCATCCCGAATTTCAGATTTTAAGGGACAACTAACGTTCATGTTCAACTGGAAAGAACCACATAGACATGGCTCATGTAAGATCAATTGTTTGTGATGAAAGGGAACTAAGTACTCGGATTCCTAGAACGCGAGGTTGTTACCCGATGACCAATCAACACATATCCAACCCTAATCCCTCCCATGATATCTCGATTGCCAACGGCACCAAGAACGTATGGTTTAGAACTATGATCAAACATACATCAACAATTTACAAACAACCAATCGAACACCATAATAAACTAACAACACATGCACAGTTTAATATTCCAGAAATTAAAGAACAAGCATAATTGTCACAAATAAAACCTTACATCCGAGACGATCACCAAACAAACCTAGCCGCTCATAGTGTTATGAACCATCATCACAATCGAACCTTTGTTTATTGGAATCAAACACAAAGTCCTAATGTTTTTTGATCACTCAAGAACACCAAAAAGAGCACCAAGAATCGCCCCTCTCCTGCTCCAAAAAAAACCGTCCCATGATGAGAATTGAAAAGACACAATAAAAACTGTTTTTAATGAGCGGTTACATGTTCTCTCGCAGCCACCACCGTAACTTACGGCTCCACCGTAAGTTACGGTGGACTTGATGTTGTTACGGTGCGATTTATCTGTGTTACGGTGATGTAATGTTTGTTTGCTTCTTCACATGTGCCGCCTCCAAATACCAATCATGTGCGGCCCAATTAACATCACACATGCGGCCCACTAAGTCTTGCTGATGATACTGAAAATATGTTGACCAGATGTCCGCTTATATGTCTGCCGCCAAAGATAATTGTCCCTCAAAAAGTCAGCCCACCATATGTGCCAAGCCCACATGTGATGATTTGATGATTAAAAACCCAAAGCCATGTGATGTTGTCAGCCTACAAGTGCCGTGATGGTGATGATGATGTTGAGTATTTATATTGATCACGTGTGCTGCTTCCCCTCTAAAGTCACTTGATGATGTCCATCGAACATGTTGGCAGCCCATGTGCGGATGTCAGCCCACATGTGATGATGAATGGTTTTTGTTGAAAATCAATTAAATCCTCCAAATCTGCATATTTGACTAAAAGGTTTAAAAACCTTTTTTTTTTCTTTCACACCAACCACTCCACGTGCAATAGGGTTTTTAAACCCATTAAATCCTTTTTACAACAAATCACATATGCACTCTTTTCACCTACCGTAGCCTACGTGTTCCAATATAACCGAATTAAACGATTTACCTGTAAAACACACGAACACTCGTAGTTATCACATTCATGATATATAACCGTGTAAAATATGGGATATGCACGTATTTAGCTCATTTAAGGGTTGTCCTACGGACCACCCGTCACACGTCCATAATTCTGTATTTTGCCCTAGAACGTATGTGTGGAAACGACCCTTCCATGATGGATAGTCGTTCATGTGATTCAACTTTGGCGGGCGATTATTGCTTCCCGTTTCGCTCTCACTTATCAACAGATTTTGAATACTTTGATTATGGTTCGTCACCAATGCCCATTGACTTGCACTAATTGATTGTTGAGGCATGATATTCCTTAACCAAACGGCTGCGGATGTCTGATCTTCACCTGGTCTTGGATCCGTACTCCAATCCCAAGGATTTATACAACTCATGATCGATGTATGAAAGTGATAAACTGATCAAACACTTGAAAACAAACAGTTATGATAGTTTTGCAAAGTCTCTGTTAAAAATGCACAAGTTTCTCGACGAAACTCTAGTTTGACGAAACCTATACTTGACAAAACTTTTATGTTTGACGAAAGTTCTGTGAAGACTATTTTGTGACGAAACTTTGTAAAAATCTCTGATCGACGAAACTTTGTGTATGGCGAAACTTGTTTGTGACACACTCTAATCGACGAAACCTCTTTATAAACGACGAAACTTTTGTTAAACCACCGCCCGATGAAACCTTGACTTATGTGACGAAACCTTTATTTAAATAATGCTCGACAAAACTTGATTAAATAAAGTTTGGCGAAACCCTCAGATTGTGAAACCTCGGCGAAACTTAACTTTTGACGAAACTAAGATAGCCACAAAGAAACCTCTAATGTGATTTTTATGCGACGAAACTCAAATAAAGATCATATGGCTAAACTTATGGATCGACAAAACTGGATAATGAAACTTCTGTGACAAAACTCAAGGAGGAACAATGATGTGACGAAACTAGACAATCTCTGTGCGACGAAACTTCCTGATGACGAAAGTTTAATGAGTTCCTTGGCTAAACTTTCTAAGCAACGAAACTAGGATAGTGACAAAACAACATCGACGAAACTTATGTGTTGGGCGAAACTTGGGTATTATTGCAGGGACTTTCGTCAATCAAAGGGATAAGAACAGGAGTTGGTGAGAATTTGGTGAAATTTTTCAAAGTAACCTTATCCTATGTCTGACACACGACACCCATTTTCAAACTACAACATGCTTTTCTTATCTCTTTTTCAACAAACCATCATCAGATCAAACACTCATATAATATCAAGAACAATTGGAAGAAATGATGAACACCTTTAAGATTCCGGCCAAAATGTCACAGGACAAATTTTCGGAAACAAGATTTTGCTTAAACTTTTAACAAAAACCCAGATGCTAACATGTATACATGCAATATAACAGGTTTTCAATAAAACTTATAGCATAACAACATGATTTTCACCGATTTTGAAGTATTTTTCCAGAAAATAACATGAACTTTTCAAGAACAATTTTCAGAAAAACAACAACAACCAGTTTTAACACTTGATAAAAAAACCGAACTATGTTTGATTTTAAACAAGGATAAGAGTCAATGCTCTGATACCACTTGTAGGTCCCGATTTCTGAGGATCGATCACGAAACCAAATCACTTGTTTATAGAAAACACGGTCACGTGTGTGGAATCCTCGTGACTATGCCAAACCAAACATAGATAGTAACAGCAACACAATATAACCAATGAATCACAGTCAATTGATTAGATGAGAACAAGGTTCAAACAGATACAAACAATGTTTGAAGTAAACTTTCACAGTGGGTTATGCTCTCATAAGTTTCACACAGAAACTATGAGGTGTTTATATAGGCAGCTTATCACCGGTCATGACGAAACTCAGTAGGACCTGGTGAAACTTCCAATATCGACGAAACTTGAAGATTTTCGTCAATATATATGACGAAACATGGGGGCTTATGACGAAACTACACAAGGTTTGATGAAACTCCAAGATTTTTGTCCTGTAGTATGGTGAAACTCCTAGGAGTTTCATCATAAAGGAACTTTCGTCAACATGCAGGGAGTTTCACCAAGGGGAAGTTTCATCATGCACTAGATGACGAAACTAGGAGTTTCCCCATGGAGTTTCCCCAAGTATGATGTGCTGCAAACTGTTATAAACACATAAACAAACCAATATGCAACATGCACAGTCATTTAACATTACATTACAAACGGGACAAACTTGTCGGACCCAAGTAGGAAAGGAGGATATCCGACTTGGTCTTCATTCCGTTAAAGTGTCGAACCGAACGTGCCGCGTCCACACAAAAGTGTATCAACAATAAAGTATGCGTAATATGCAAAAATACTGCGAAATAGCGATGTATGCAATATAGCTACATTATGATCCGAATCTCTGGTGCTAGGCGTAACGAGTATAACGAGTAGTAACTACGCACGAACGTGCGGGTTGTTACATCACCATTGGACAGGGAGTCAAAGACTACAACTGTCATCGTCTTGAAAGACGATTCATTTTGGCACATAGGCAAATCATAGGACATCACTAATGGATGTTTATATCTATACAATTACTGCAATTGAGTATATTAGTCATGATCTTATCGATCTTATAGACTATAAGGCTTGGGCATTACCCATCACCTTTGACGATGAACCATAACGGCCACTCTTGACAATGTCTCTAATGGACAGTATAGTATATAACCCGTAGGTGACATAAATCCTAATGGTGATTCGGGATAACGCCACAAAGGGTAATACAATAAACACACTTATATATAGGAAGTACCAGCGGCGTATCCACCATGTGTTTATTGTATTACTCTAGTTTCGTTATCTAAATCACCGAAAATTTATGCATAAACCATAACTATCGAGTCGTAAAGTACTTCTTAAAAATCTTATTATGAAGATAGGAAGGCCTAAGCCTGTACTTCAAATATCCTATAAAATAATACGATCATCGTATCAGCTGATATTAGTCATGATCGCATTAATCATATAGACTATTAGGCTTGGACATAGTCCAATATCCTTAGACAGGGGGTCATAGACCACAACTTTCGTTGTCTTATTGGACAACAAGTTTAGCCCGTAGGCACTTTCATCACTAACGGATGTTTATATTTTGATCATCACATTGATGATACTTGCCATGATCAAATTCAATCACATAGGCTTTAAGGCTTGGACATAGTCCAAAATACCTTGATGGCTGGTGTGGTTTCTCAAGTCACACTGCCAGGAGTGTTAACATATTCTTAGATGTTAACAAGGATTAATTTGTCTTAATGGTTACACGATATTACCATGATCGCATTGATCATATAGGTTTGGAGGCTTGAACATAGTTCACTACCTCTGGACAGAAGGGGTATATCCCTTAACTATCATAGTAGAAGGAATAATTACCCTTAACTACCGAAAGTTTTGGCCAATTAATGTGGACTTGCCACTTGGCAGGGGTAAACCATTAAGAAGATCTTTTGAAATTATTTAGTTGATCGATAAAGTTCGAATAAAATTCATACTAATGGTTGATAAAGGACGATATGAGTACCTATATAAAATTTTCAAAATTTTCCATAAATCATTAAGAAATCTACAATAGTGCCCTTATCAGGACCTTTAGTATTTTATGTGTCCACAGAGGACTGAAAGAAAATATAAGTCCGTATAAGGACTAATAAATATTATAAGTCTACATAGGGACTACATTGAAACAGTCTGCCCATGAAAGGACTATAATAAAATATCAGGTCTACAAAGGGGTCATAAGGAAATATCATGTGCACCAAAGGACTTATAATGAAATCTCTTGCTCGTGGAAGGACTATTTAGAAATGACACATCCCCATAGGGATTTAATGAAATAACACGTCCATAAAAGGACTATATTGGTACCACATGCGCACAGTAAGGGCTTTGCTGAACAGACGTCTTCACAAGGACTTAAAACGAAAGATAAGTTCATTAGAGAATTATAATAAACAAATGTCCACGCATGGACTACACAGGAAGATAATTCCTTATAGGGACTTTGAGGTAATACTAGTCCACGCAGGGACTGAAATGAAAATATAAGTCCATATAAGGACTATAAGATATGTCAATATGGACTTTAGTGAAATGATATGTCCTCGGAGGGACTATATTGAAATATAATGTCCTCAAAGGGATTTTTAATAGATAGACGTATATATTTATGGAGTCTTATCAAAAGAGGTAAGTCTACAAAGACTATGATGAAATAATATGTCCACAAGGACTACAATAATCAAATGCCCAAACAGGGACTTAAATGAAAAGAAGTATGATGGAAGGAGGGTCTTCAAATGTCTTCCTTTCTTTATTCTGATTGTTTCTTCATCTCTATATATCGTACGCAGTAGCGACTCTGAAGATTTTAGTGAATAAGTAATATTTCAAATCAGGATCCATTGCAGAGGTAGAATCCGAGGATTCAATGATTAAAAGAATGACATGGATCACGGATTAGGTTTTGACTAGTATAGTCTAAGTTTGAAATTTGAAAACTCGGAGGTAAGAAATAGGGTTTAATAACATCCACATGTTTCATCTTCAATATGGGAGCCTCAGGGATCTTCCGGTATGGACTCGGTAGTCTGGATAAGGGTTTAAATAAGTTTGGTTTTGGGGATAGGTCCATAAAGGTCTTTCCTCCAACTGGTTGCACGCTTATCCTAGCCGTGGTACGAAGCTTGGCATTTCTAGGCTTCGGATGTGGAGAATTTCCATCGACAGCTTTCGTGCCTGGCGACATATTCAAAAAAATATATAAAATCGAAAGCAATGTTTACTTAATAGGGATGAGAGCATTCCTATGTTAAGTCTAGACTCAGAAGGTCTAAGGAATGTGCTACTGTGTCATTTGAGATTAAACACTAAGGGCTAGTGTTTAATTCACTCAAACGTTGGCTCTGATACCAACCTGTCACACCCCGATATTTCCACGTATTACCGGTGGGCCCGGTAGGGAGTATCGTGACGTAGTTGATATCATCATAGAAAATTAATCACAGTTTAATGCACAGCGGAAGTCTAAAATAATATTACAAACCGAATTGAAAGTATAATAAAATATAACACAACGGTTGTAAGTGGATCCACAGGCAGATCTAAAACAGATAGTGAATCTTTGTTCAACAGACTTTAAGTATTACGAGTTTGCAAGACCCTTTATCTAATACTCAGGAGCTTCCAGCCCATTACGCGTAGTACCTCCACTTAATCTTTTTGAAAATACGTCAGTTTACACTGGTAAATACAATTAACTGACTCTTTTGAAAAGTGTTTATAAAATTGGTTTGAATGCACAAGGCATAAAATCTTTTGTAACTTGGGACAATTATTTTAAATATAATCTTGTATACAGTTTTACATGTTTGTCGTCCATTCAGGACCCGGTTAGAAGAGCCAGATAAGATTAATAGACACACCACTTGGTATAATACCCACAAGAAGTTTCCTCGCGAGTGGGGTACCGTTTTACATACGCAACTGTCAGGTGTATGCCTACACCCCGTGCTTAAGTCGTGGCCATTTCTAAAGAATGAGCCGAGATGGTTATTTACCCCCCAAAGGCATTGCATCAAACAAAACAGATTAAAACGGGTTATGTAAATGTATTAATCACAATCCGATTTAAATAACTACATACCTGACCAAGCGGTATTATTATAATACCGTATCCCAAGCCCGTATAACGGAAAATAAGTTAAAAGTATTTACCTGAGCAAAATATAAATTTAATCTCAGCCGTATAACAATCAGCAAGTGCAAATAGCTTTTACTGGGCTCCTAGATCTGGAACGAAGGTTTTAATAACCTATTAGATTCCTAACGGGTCTTACTTAAGTTTAAACTTAGACCGGTTAGTTTTAAATGAAAGGTTTATGGTTCAAAACGCACGATTAAGCGAAGACCGGATTAGAATGTGGTTTAGACCCTACAAGTATGAAGACTTGTATAATATGGGTAAACTAAACACATTCTGGATTTTGAAGTAAAAATGATAAGGTTTGACCCGTTTCGGCTAATTTATGCAAACTAGTTACATAGACCGTACCGAACGTGTATACGCATAACGGGTAACCGGATAAGTCATGAACATGTTCCATAAGTTATTATGCTTAAAATATGTTATGATATCACTAGGATATCTCCCATTATGCCCAAGACGAATTTAAAACCAATTTATGCCCCGTAGGGGTATTTTGGTCATTTTAAAGTTTATAAAAGAGGTTAAATAGGAATCTGAGGTCAAGACTTAAACTTACTGTTAAAGTATAAAAATTTATTTTTAAAATCAGTAGGTAATAAGTCTTAGGTGCTAAATATGGTTTTAAACCATACTATGCGCCTAAATCGCATAAAAGTCGGTATTTGACGATATTCGGGTTATTTAAGGATATCTGAGATTTTGATCAGCCTTTACTGTTTAAAATAACTTATTTAATATATAAAATCAGTAGAAAAGGTTTGACATGTAAAGGATGTGCAAAACTCGTTTTATTAGTGAAAAGGACATTATCGTCAATTACCAAGCCTATGCAAGAAATCTATGTTATGATCAGTTTAAAATTTAACAAAATTTTCCAAAAATTCCAAAATATTATATTATAATAGTGGGTAGAAAGTTTGGTGCAAAAAATTGGGCTTAAATATGATTTATGCTAAAATGTCATTTAATTAATAAAAAGCTTTCATTTTGCGATATCGCGCATAACTTCTATTTTAGACCACGAACTGATGTCAAATTTTTAGGACATACTAATATATCAGTAATAAAGGTTTTTGTCCTCTCACATTTCAAAAATCTCGTTTTAATATCAAAAGGGCATAACGGTCAACTTTTAAGCATTTAACGGAAACATGCAATGAACTAGGATTTCTATGGAACCATGTTGTATAACCTCAGAGGGTTATACTAACACATAATATGGTCCTAAAGGAACCCTAAGGTATAAATAAACTAAGCTAAATCGGGTCGGAACTGAAAGTCAAAGCAAAAGTCAACTTTTGCGACTTTTGGTTGCGAACATAATTGTCGGGTTGAACATGCCTAGACATGTTCAATTAATATTTACCAAGTTATTAAAGTGACAAAACTGATTTTATTGCTTCTACATCATTAGTTATGAATTTTTTTTAAAAAACCGACTCGTTTGACTTTTATATTAATTACTTTGACCCGACAATTAACTAAGCAAACACGATAATTAGGAGGTGCCCTTTTGAGGGTTTAATACCTACCTAATTACGATCACGTAGCCATGTTCGCTGCGAACAATGGCTCGACCGTTTATGGTCTAGCTAAAAGTCAAAGCGTTTATCGTAAACGCTTGACTTTTTGGCTTTAAACGCCAAATAAAACAAACTAGTCACGAATGGACACTTACAATGGTCCCATGGACTGAATAGAGGTCCCATGGATCACCTATTTATAGTATTTTAAAATGAACAAGATTGTGACAAGTGTTTCAAGGGTTTGTGAGATTGTTACAGGTCTAAAACTAGCTTCTAAAACAGTTAACAAGTCCCAGGTTTCATAAAAATGGTTTTGTGTGAGAGAAGAAAACAATTAAACCTCAAAAACCATCAAAAAGGGAAACTGTTTGCTGCTGATGATAGGTCGCGGCCCGCGTACGCCCTGGCCAGCTTCTACGAGGCCCGCGAGCGAGGCCCAGCCCGGCTCAAGTTTGTCTGTTGTGCTGTTTTGGTCCCTGTATGTTTTTAAATGATTTTAAACTTTCATAAATAACATGTATGGTCCGTTGATCTTTTATATCAGGTTCATTTATATTCAGCAACAAATTATGAAGGTCTGTCAAGGACAGCCCCTTCACATTTCACTATCTCTTAAACTTTCATATTTGGCACGAAAGTTTCTAAAATCTCCTTATAATTTAATACAAGGTTCAAAACCTCTCACGGTTAATCCTAGGCATCCCGAGAGCTTGACCAAGCATTGCGAAGGTCTTGATTCTTTTAAAAGACCACCCCAAAGTGTAGTTTTGCGCATTGACGCCTTTAACCCCTTAATTCGCGAATTCGCGCGCATTATCGCGAAACGCCATAGAATTCTTACGTAGCCCATTATTAAATACTTCGAGGGTATGAACGAACATTTCGGAGTTTCTGGTTTGCTCAAAAGGCCTCTCTAAGGCGTAGTTTCGCAAGTCGTCGCTTTTAGTCCCTTATTCGCACAAAGTAGCGCGAACTGTCGTTTAACGATATCTAAGCCTTTCGTGGCCCATATTGAGTATTCCCAAGCATCTTCTTAAATATTACAACGTTCCCGTTTGCTTAAATGGTCACCCAAAGGCGTAGATTTAAAAGTTGACGCTTTTGGTCCCTCTAATGCGCAAACTTGCGCATATCATCGTTTAATAGCATCGAAGCCTTATCTAATCCATATTAGGAATTCTCGAGAGTATTATTAAACATCACGATGCTTCGGGTTCGTAAAAAGGTCATTCAGAGGTATAATTAAACATATTGACGCTTTTAGTCCCTCTAACTTGCAAAGTTGCGCGTAACTTCACTTATAGGCATAAAAGCCTTAGATGGCCAATATTTGGCATTCCCGAGAGTATAATCAAACATCATGAAGCTCCCAGTTTGTTAAAAGGTCACTCAGAGGTAAGAATTAACATGTTGACACTTTTAACCCTTCACCGCGCAAACTTTCAATTAATTACGCAAACGGCTCCTCTCGATCAACAAGTGGCTCATTTGTGAATATGATTGTCGTGTAACGTTATTCAGAGGCTTATATTAAGCATGTTAACATTTCCAGTCCTTTTATAATCAAAGTTTTTGATTTTTTTCGTAAAATTAGTCCCTCAAATTCAACGTTTGACTTTATTAGAGTTTAGTACACGTGTCGATACATCATTGGACGTGATTTTTACGAGGTGTTACAATTATCCTTATAAACATCTCAGGTTTATGTGTGTGTGTGTGTACAGCGCCATTAATCAAATTAGGGTGTTTATTCAATTGTGTTTATTCCTAGTTCTTTTGTATGAAAGATATGTATGGAATTGTGTTTAATTGCTGCAACTGCAAATGTTGTATAATGTATGCATTTTTTTGTTGCAATTGGTAAAAACCTACCATCAATAGCCACGTGATGTAAAAAATGTTGTATGTAATATATTTGGTAAAAACTTGCTTTCATGTTTGGTGTATGCAATATATTTGTTAAAACTTGTTGTCGATAGCCCACATAATGTGATCAAAACCTACACAAAACAAAGTTTAAAAGGTACTTAAAACCATCCAAAAGTCAAACAACCAAATGAAATCTCCAAACTGTCCAATTACATGCCATATTGTTCAAACAACCATATTAGACCATGTTGTTTAAACAACCAACAAATGAAGTTCCAAAAGACCATATTATTAAAACAACCAAAAAGAACGAGTTCCAATACATGAAGTATTACCATAAACCTCATCAATATCTTCTTGTTCGAGATGTTCACAAATGAAGAATCATTCTTGACGATTACCTGGAGGATTATCCATGGTGTGGGTGATGATTGTTAGGGTTTTTAGGGTTTAAATTTAGATGGTTATGTGTGAGAAGATGAGGAGACGATTGATTGGACTGCATATATTAACATATGATGGTTTTTTTAGAGGACAATACATGTAATTTACATAAAAATGATAAAATGACAGTTTTACCCCTCACATAAGGGGCACATGACTGGCCTTAGCCAAGAAAATGGATGGAGGTTAGTGTAAAGGATATGTGGTGTGCCAAAGTTTCAAATAAAGGACACTTGATGTAATTTCTAAAAACAAATGACACATGGTGCAAGTTGGTGTAAAGTTAAAGGACAAACTGTGTAATTTACTCTATAAAGATTTGATCTACAAGCACTAATAGCATCTAAACTCATATAAAGTAAGTAAACAATTGTAATTTGTGGTGATCATGATTTTAACTAATGAATTAATGGAACTGTATAAATGTAACGCCTCGCATTTTTGGACTTTCCTTATTTAGAAAGTTGTATTCGTATTTCTATATTTAGAAACATTGTAATTTGTATTTCGTTTCAATCTCGAGACTTTGATCATAATGGGAATTCACTTTAATATTCATACATTTTACCTTTCATATTTGTGTTATATACGTAATCAATCTTTAAATACGTGTTTATACGCAAAACCGAGACTTAAAATACACTTTAGATACCTAAAAACACGTTAAAATACAAGAAAACGACATAAAATAACCTAGTTACAAAGTACAGGGACTAAAAGTGTCACACCCCAACCGATGGCGGAATCATCGGGGCGCGGCACTAGGCGAATCAGATTGCTCAAGAGAATCCATAACAACTATAAAGCGACAGTATTTATTGCATTTGTCATCCCTTACTAACAATCAATACAATCACATAAGTTATCACAGATTTCTTGTCCTCTCGAACAAACAAATCCGACAACCTAGATTTTAGGTGAGTTTCTAGACTTCCTAGCTTGATTTGATGTAGTCTGTGACTAGACCTGCAACATACGTTAAATTAACATCAATACAAAAGTATTGGCGAGTATACAAGTTTTGATAGAATAGCATAAATAGTTAAAAGCGTTGCGAACTACCAAATACATAAACGAGATACCTCAACATACATGCATACAAGACTGATACTACCAGCTAAGTCACTCGAGCTGCGATTGCGATTGCTATTCATCCTAGCTAGACCCCGTCGGGTGCTATAGTACTATACTAGTTAAGGCGGGACCTCGCGAGTATAAGTCCTTACACATATGTAACTAGCATCACGTGTAAATATGCATATCAGTTATTCGCAAGTGATAAACAGTTTGATTGAATAATTCATTTATTAAATTTGATTTGATAGGAACCATATGTTACACCCAAAATGTGATAAAAAGGGTCGGTTCGAGTGTACTCACAGTCGGGGTTCAGCAAGTAAACACAACTTGGTTGGATTGAAGGGAGCGCGTCTGAGATTAGCCTGATTACAGATTGACAATGTAAGCGTTGAATAGTGCGTCAAATGATGGCGGTGAACCAAGTGTCGGATGACAATCCGATCGGATGGCCAGTCGACCGGGTGGCAATCCGTTCGGATGGTCATCCGATCGGATGGCCATTCGATTGGTTTGTCACCTCGTTTGGCAAGGATGTGTTTGTGTATGATGGCTTTGAAGTTTTCATTGTATCATTTTAAAAACAGAGAAGTATCTCTACCTTTCAGGTCGTTCGATCGAACGACCGTTCGATCGGGTGACGATCCGATAGGTTGGACACTTAGGGTGAGCAAGTTCACAGCAGTTTGTCACTCAATCGGATTGCAATACGATCGGGTGCCAATCCGTATTGAACATGTTGAAAATTGTTTAAGTGTTTGAAGTTCAAAACATCACAGGGTCGGATGGTCGTTCGATCGGGTGGCAATCTGATGGGACGGCAATCCGTTCAACGTTCCAAAACTTAATTGATTGAAATAATGTTTAAGTGTGTGTGGCCGAGTGCAAGCCGATCGACGGCAGTCCGATCGGGTGGCAATCCGTCAGGCGGTCTGATCGTCTTGGCACTTGTTTGCTTTGAAAGTTTTGCAGTTTTCTCGAGACGGTGTGACACGTGCCAAACAACAGAACCTTATCAACGCTCAGGTGACGCGATCGGGCGGCAATCCGTCCGGTGGTCTGATCGTCTTGGCACTTGTTTGCTTTGAAAGTTTTGTGGTTTTCTCGAGAAGGTGTGACACGTGCCAAACAACAGAACCTTATCAACACTCAGGTGACCCGATCGGGCAGGAATCACCCTAGTCCGACCGTTCAGCTGTTCGAGACGATGGTTCGTGTTTAACCCGAAGTCGGTTGTCTCGTTGATGGAACTCAGATCTTGAACCGATACATCACTAAGAAAGAGTAGAAGATTAGAACAAGCTCCGATTCTATCGGTTTTGAGTGCGTTGAGTGTAAAAGAGTTGAAAGAAAGTTGAAAAAGTTTCTTTCAATCCTTTTATCCTTGAAGGTGTTTAGATCTATGCGAAATCGTTGTGAAATCATGTGGAAATCCTTTAGATCCGAGTTATTCTTGGTGGAATGAGGCCAATACTTGAAGTTCATAAGAACTCCATGATGACATCACCCTAGAACACCTCAAATCTGTTGATTTCATGGTTGAAAGTTGAGATTTAAAGGTGAAAAGGATGAAGAAGTGTGTGTAGATCAAAGAAGTACAAGATTTGAGTTGAAAACTTACAAGAATCGCGAGAAATCGAGGGAAAATAGCCAAAAGTGCGTTGGTCGGACGAGAGTTGTCACATCACTGTTTAAATGATGTGACAAGTGCTATTTATAGGTGAAGTGGTGTGAAGGAGATGAAGTGCAACGGATCGGATGGCAATCCGATCGGGTGGCTGTCCGATCGGGTGGCAATCCGATCGGGTGGTAATCCGATCGGGTGGCCACTCGATCGATCAGTCACTCGATCGGTGGTCTTCGGCATGTTGCGTTTCGATGTTTTGTTTTTGTTCTTTAAACTTTGCGATAGTTTGGTTACACATTTTCATACCCACATTCATATATCTATTAAATTAGTCACAAAGGGTCGTATAAATATCCTGCGTTGCGATAATCGAGTTGCGTGTTTCGAATATGCGTTGTGTTGCGTCACATCACGGCTATTGAGGAGGGTAGAATAGGTCCTCACTCAATGTCATCGTGAGCGTTAGTACGTGCGATGTGATGTGTTATAGTGATAAAGTATGCGTAATATGCGAAAATACTTCGAAATAGCGATGTATGCGATATAGCTACATTTTGATCCGAACCTCTGGTGCTAGGCGTAACGAGTATAACGAGTAGTAAGAACGCACGAACGTACGGGTTGTTACAGTCTCCCCTGCTTTAGGAAATTTCGTCCCGAAATTAATCCACAAGAAGGGTTGCGAGGGTCGATGCGAGTGGGAGTAGCGATAAAAGATTCAAAATAAACGAGCGATCAATTGAAATCCGATGAGCGAGAACGGGAGGTCGATTGAAGATTGATGAGAGAAGGCGTTGCGAAGTCTCGACGATGGCGGTGGCTGGTCAGTAAGACGTTTCGTTATTAACAAAAGATGGCAACACACGAAAAGCGATCCAAAGTGTTTTGAATTCTCGAAAATTTGATTAATTTGAAAAGTCGTCCCACAGTGCGGCGTTAACTATCTCGACGTTCACACCAGCGCTATGAGAGGGGTTTTATTAGGTTACTAAAAGATTTTAGGGTGTTTAAAACTCGTTTTACGAAATTTTCTCGTCACGCGGCATTAACTTGAGTCGATTGTCACACCAACGTTACAAGAAAATCTCGTTTTGTACAAAGGTTTTGATCAAATTTTAGAAAAAGTTTTGTAAGAAAAGCTTTATTTACACAAAAGTTTTAATAATATCAAAATTTTAAATTTAAAGTCGGCCCCGCATGGCACCTTCCCACAAAAGTTCGACAATATGGCTAAAACACATATATATAGGAAGTACCAGCGGCGTATCCACCATGCTTTAACCATATGGCTTCCGTCTCGTGAGGCAGTGTCATACGTGTCAACATAGTACAGACAGACTTGTGATGACTTGATCCAAACGGGAAAAGGGTTGGATCAAGTCTTGAAAAGCGAACTGAGTGATGAGGTCATTTTCGAACTCAGTTTAGTGTCACGAGTGAGTGCGACAAGCGATTAACAGTACATGGTAATTGATAGCGCAAAACAAACACAAACATAGTAAGTGAAGACAACGGCGATAAGCGAAGAGCGATAAGCGAAAGGCGATAGCGACATCCGTCGAGCGATAAGCGACGGTCGACACGTTGCAAGCGATGGAAACATGCGATTTGATTTGATTAGATTACACAACACCACAAATTTTAACTAACATTAGACCCCACATGGCCTTTTTCCACAAAAGTCTGCTGATATGACTAAAGCACTTATATATAGGAAGTACCAGCGGCGTATCCACCATGCTTTAACCATATGAGTTTCGTCCCATGAAGTGAGGTCATGTGTGCTAATTATAACGCAGATAACATAGATAACGGTAAGCGATAGCTCTAGCGATAAACGTTAAGCGGTACACGATGAGTGATGGCGCAATACACAAGCGATAGAACGACACTTAAGCGATAAAGCGATACGCAAGCGATAGAACCATATGAGTTTCGTCCCGTGAAGTGAGGTCATGTGTGCTAAATATGCTCGTGATACAGTTTATACTTTGTAAGCGTGTTCGTATGTAACTAAGCATGAGTGCGCGGGCGACTTACGCGCTCTTATGTAAAGCAGCAGGGTCGCATGGAGATAAACATGTGGAGCAGAAGGCTCGCTTGGAGACTAGCGTGCTCATATGCGAAGGAGCATGCGCGTATGGCTACTTACATGCTCGTAAGTAAAGGAGTATGTGCTTGCCAGCGCATGTGTGCTCGCTCGTATATAAAGACGCCTGCGCGCATGGCGACTTACGTGCTCGTATGTAGAGTAGCGGGCTCGCATGGAGACTGACGTGCTCGTATGTAGAGCAGTAGACTCGTATTGAGACTGAGATGCTCATAAGTAAAAAAGCATGCACGTATGGCGACTTACGTGCTCATATGTGGTGCAGCTTTTTAGGCTTTCATCGGTGTGCGTGAGGATCGCTCGTTGCGTTTTACCGATCGAATGTATTGACAGTCCTGCAAATAAGTTGACAAGGTAAGTCGTAATAAAGATTTTGATATATGAGAAACTTTGTACCGAAACGTTGTCCTTAGGAGATGCTCGTTCTCTACATCCATACTCCGTAATATATGAAAGCAAATTTGACCCTCCCAATGGTGTTGCACCATGCGGATATCAGTTTATTGTTGCTAAATAGATGTTAGTAGCATTGAAATATAATAATAATAATAATAATAATAATAATAATAATAATAATAATAAGCAATGATACAAGTGTTTGCTTATACATCTAAATACGACGCATGTAACGGGTGTCACGCGATTGCTAAGACAAAAGACAACATAGGTCTGTATAGTAGCATTAAAATCTCATTTCTATGCTTCTTACATGCGACAAATCCAAACATTTAACATGTTATTTGAAAACGTCCACATGTTAATATTTTGTTTGAAAACATCAATGTCATGGCAATGAAAATTAAGACCTTGGCTACCATAAAGTTGTCATGAGAGTTTTAATTGTTATATTAAAATCCTTTCTTGAGATGGATAGTGCTTGGAAGCCTATAAATGAGCTTTTCACTTGTGTGAATGTTTAGGTTCATAGCTCATAGGTCCCATTATTTTACTATTATCAGATAGTAATTTTTTTTTCTTTGAAACGATTTTGAAGTGGCACTAAGAAGTAAAAAATTAGCATGGATGGTTTGTACAGTACCAAAACCACAAGCATGCAACAAGTGTTTTAAGTTTTAAAGTGTAACTATAAAAGTTGTAGTGTCTACTCATTTGATTACTGTGAGTTGTGATGTGAGTTTAAAAAACACACATATGTGAATGCAAACATAATATTAAGGAGTTTATGTTGATTCTCCACAAATATCACCACCACGAAAACATCTTTAGCTTTTTTAGAAGCAAAAAATTTAACACAGAGAGTACCTTGCTTGAATGTACACGGCGGAAGGGATTCCTTTTCAGCGCCTTGTGTGACCGGCGCGCCAATGACATGTACGTGGTGTCGCCTAAGCGCGGGTCTCCGGTGTGTGTGATCTCTGGCCCACATGACACCGATAAACACAGAGTTTGCTCGCAGGGTGGAAGTTGTCCGCACATAGGGAGCTTGCTCATACGACGCACGACGAAGTTTATCCGCGGAGCTTTTCCGCCTAGGGCGAAGTGTATACGCGGGTGACAGAGCTTATCCGGCGGGTGTGGTGTATTTGCGCGGCGGCAGAGTGCGTCAGATAAGGGCGAAGTATACACGCGCGGTAGATTCTACCCGTGGTAACGGAGCGTGTTCGGTAGGCAAGGTGTGCTCGCGCGGAGCGTACTTGCACGGCGACGGAGTGTGTCCGCACTACCCGATTTACCCGCGGTAACGAAGTGTGCTCGTTCGAACAATATGTTAAAACAATTTTGACCATTGGGATGGTACGAAACCATGTTAGTCCCCCAGTTTGTTGTTGATAAACAATGCTAACAGCAATGCACCAAAATTGTATTTACAAGTTAACAGCAAACGTGATAATCATATAAAGTATATAGTATAATACGTGTATCTAATGATCGCTTGATTGTAACGAAGTATGATCAGCGATAAAACTTTTATGTTCCAGCTTTTTGTTTAAGGGGTTGACCAACGTTTGCAAATACAACCACTGTTAAGGTAAAGATGATTTATAAAGTTGTTTTTCATATATTTTATTTGATTTGCAGACATAAAGTTTTATGTTTGTGCTTTTTATTAAGTACAACCTTATGTGCATTTAAAGGAGCACGATTTCGAATGACTTAATATAATAAAGCTTCAAAACTGCAATTAAAATAGTTGGCCATAGAACTCACCTCTGTCGCTTTGGGAAGCTCATACAAATATCTCAAAAGCCACTAGATTTGAGTTTTGGAGACCCCGAGGGAACGGTGTTGTACCGGTATGGGGTTTTGTGTTCAATAACCTCCTTCCGAAATCGCTTATTACTGGATCTAGAAAACTTTCACCAAGAGACGTAGGTCTGGATAGTGAGCGAAGGAGAACGAAGGTGCGGTTTGTCAGCGGTCCCACGGATGGCGCCAATGAAGAAGCATGAACCTGCTTGGGTCGGAACTTCTACGGTGATGAATACGGATATGGCCACACCTCGTCTTCTTCGCCCAAATCCTAGACCTGCAAATAAGAAGAGAGAAACGTGGGCAATGTAGAGACGACCGGTAGGGGAAGAATCCCCTATTTCCAGCTACAAAAGTGTTGCCCTATATCTCATGCCCTAATGAGGAGGTGGAGACCTCCTTATATAGGAGATATGGGAAAACCCTAACCTCAATGGGCCAGGCCCAGTTAGGGGTTGTCTCTACGAGCCCACAGCCTAGTGTAGTATAAACTACAATGCGCTGGGCTTCGCGGGTTAGTACACAATAATAATAATAATAATATATAATTAATATAAAAGTGATAAATAGCAGAAAAGTCCGACCGTTCGGGTCGGGTCCAGTACCATACCTCGTCACTTTAACCATATGAGTTTCGTCCCGTGAAGTGAGGTCATGTGTGCTAATTATAACGCAGATAACATAGATAACGGTAAGCGATAGCGTTAGCGATAAACGTTAAGCGGTACACGATGAGTGATGGCGTAATACACAAGCGATAGAACGACACTCAAGCGATAAAGTGATACGCAAGCGATAAAGCGATACACAAGCGATAGAGCGACACACACGATAAGCGATAGTGTGATACACATAATAAGCGATTGAGCGAACACACAGTAAGTGATTGAGGTTGCGAGATAGATCCTGGCGATAATGCGCTTGCGAGCGTGTTGACTTACGAAAAGTCTAGCGGTTACATGCTTTTGAGTGGCGATTTGAGATTGTTACGCCTTGCGTTGTAGTTTTTATGTGTCAAAAATAGATTTAATAGTATACTTGGTCTAATAAAGTTTAACTTGCATGGCACTTTCTTCACAAGACATTGGTTGGCATGGCGAAGCACTTATATATAGGAAGTACCAGCGGCTTATCCACCATGCTTCAACCATACACCTCTGCCCCGTGAATAGGTGTCTCACAGTGTCGACATGGTCAAGACGCTTATATATAAGAAGTACTAGTGGCGTATCCACCACGCTTGACCATGCTTTTAATGTTATGGCATCATTGAAACTCATTACGATCTCCGTGCACTGATCACAGTAATCCCGTGTGCACCCGTGATTAATTTGATCATTGCACGTTTATCGTACTTTATCTCAAGAACGCATAGTAGGGGGAAAACACATTATATATTACATAGTGCTAGCATTTAGTCCGTGCGCAAATGCGAGGGAGAGCGAGAGATAAATAGAGTCCACATTGCGTCGAGAAAATAGAACAAGTTCATTATATAACAGAAATTAATGGCAAAAATCGTATCATTGCAACAACATTGTAAGCATAATTAATGTTGTTGTGGAGGGCTTCTACGGAGTCTGCGATTGTTGCTGAAATTCCTCAATTCTGTGGCCCCGTGCGATAGTGCTGGGTAAGATGACCATACCAGTTGCAATTTACGCAATAGCGACAGTTAGCTTCTGGCGGGTGATGATACGTACACATGAGACACAGGGGATGAGTTTCGTTGTAGTCGCGCTTCGAGTGGACTGGTATTTCTTTGAGAGGTTATGGTTGCGATAGCTCAGTTGTTGAAGAGTTTGGGCTCATGGTCTTTCGTTTGCGGTTGGACTGAGCTTCCTGAGGCGATGCGTTGTCATCGGAGGATTCGTTTGAAGACTCACTTGAAGAATCATTGGTAGAATCGTTTGAGGAATCGTCGGAAGAATCGATAACGATTGCATGATGAGCTTGTTTGACATGATTCTGGGAGAAAAATCCGTCCAAGACTCGTTTATCGTTGATTTCTGCGGCCAAGCGGTAGGTTTCTTTGATGGTAGCAGACCTTACAGCTTCGACAAAATCGCCCACACGTTCGGGCAAGCCGTGAATATACTTCGTGATGGCTTTTTCTGTAGTGTTGACTTGGCTTGGGCAGATTATGCTCAGCTGTTTGAACCTTGCGGTGTAGCCAGTATTGTCACCTTCGACTTGCTTGATTTCCCAAAATTCATCTTCTAGTTTCTGGACTTCGTGGGGAGGGCAGTACTCTTCCTTTATGAGCTCTTTCAGCTCATCCCAAGAGAGAGCGTAAGCTGCGGAGATCCCACATTTGTTACGTTCAGCTGTCCACCAGTCGAGTGCTTGCAATTGAAATACTCCGGTAGCACAAGTAGTATGGAAACTATCAGGACACCCACTCAGACAAAGGGTAACATCGATAGAATCGAACCACTGGAGTAGCTGGGACACACCTCCTTCACCCATGAACTCCATCGGGTCACAGGCTTTGAAGTGTTTGTAGAGGAAAGCAAATTGCGGCGCTTCCGTCTTAGAGTCTTCCGGGGTTTGAGAGTTGCTGAGAGAGTGCACTTGAGCGACAATTTAAGGAATGACCTTGGCCACTTCCTTGGCCACAAGCGAGGCAATCCTCTTCTCGGTGCTTCGTTTGGCTCTTCTCCTAGCAGTTTGTCTCGAGGTAGAGTCGTTGGAAGGCATCTAGACAGAGAGAGATTCGGAGTGAGATTCGATCATAATGATTTTTGAGTTTTGCGATGCGATTGAGCGCGATCAAAACTTGTTGCGAGTAATATAATAGATTTCACATAGGATCCATATAGGAGACACGAGATTCCTAAGTTTCCACATAATTGATTTGCTTATATATAATTAGTTGTAGCTTATTCTTGTACACACACATGTCGGTATAGAATGCGCGAGGATGCGTTGAAGGGAGAAAGCGAGGGGGATTAATTGGACATTAGCTTTGTTCCGAACATTCGGTTTTCGTTTTAGATTGCGATGACAGTGCGTGTTGTGCGTTTATAAAGTAGGGAGCGCAAATCGATAAATCGAGAAATCGATACAGCGTAAAGTTCTAAATCGTAACCACATAAGCGTAAATAAGTTCAGTAAGGCTTAAAATCGGCAAATCATATGCGAGAAACGTAGATAGAGTGCCTCGGGTGTTTAGGCGTCGACTACCCAAGGTAACCCAACTATACTCAACAAGTTCGTACACACGCGTTGCCCTAGAAGACTTATGCTTCCACGGGGATGCAGCTCATGGCATTCGTCTTCCTAGTCATCACGTGCCTCGAGTTATTGTTATAGTCGAGTCCTTGGTGAGAGCTTTTGAAAACCTTTTTATAGAGAGTGGAACGGTTTATTAAGATACGGGTTTCACCCCTGACTTAATAACTTCGCTCCTAGCTGTGGTTGTGCTCTTCGAATAAATTCGGGAGTCCCACTAGATTTTGAAATGGAGACTTTCGTTGAGATATGGATGTCACTCCTAGCTCGACGAAGAGTTCTCGTGCTAGAAAAATGCGCTGAGTGAGCGATCTTATCGAGAGTTCTTGGTTTTCACGCCTGATCTCAACTGGACCACTCGGTTGTGTTATGCGAATATTTTCGAAAATGTGTGTATTGTGTTGGCCTTAGGAAAGGCTAAATAATATTCTAGCCTTAGGAAAGGCTCTTCGTGTGAAGTTGTAGTATGCGGTGTTCACACGAAGTAGTAGCTTTTAGCGAATTCGAACGAGAGTATCAAGTAGGCCCGTAGAATTCCTACTAGGTTCGTACGAGTCGGCCCGTTGGTACTTAGGCTATAGACTAGGTCGTTCCTAAGACATTGACCCGGACTAGGTTAAGTCTGGCCTAATTCCCTATAGTTATGGCTCTGATACCAATCTGTCACACCCCAACCGATGGCGGAATCATCGGGGCGTGACACTAGGTGAATCAGATTTCTCAAGAGAATCCATAACAACTATAAAGCGACAGTATTTATTGCATTTGTTATCCGATACTAACAATCAATACAATCACATAAGTTTTCACAGAATTCTTTTCCTCTCGAACAATACAAATCCGACAACCTAGATTTTAGGTGAGTTTCTAGACTTCCTAGCTTAATTTGATATAGTCTGCGACTAGACCTGCAACATACGTTAAATTAACCTCAATACAAAAGTATTGGCGAGTATACAAGTTTTGATAGAATAGCATAAATAGTTAAAAGCGCTGCGAACTACCAAATACATAAACGAGATACCTCAACATACATGCATACAAGACTGATACTACCAGCTAAGTCACTCGAACTGCGATTGCGATTGCTATTCATCCTAACTAGACCCCGTCGGGTGCTATAGTACTATACTAGTTAAGGCGGGACCTCGCGAGTATAAGTCCTTACACATATGTAACTAGCATCACGTGTAAATATGCATATCAGTTATTCGCAAGTGATAAACAGTTTGATTGAATAATTCGTTTATTAAATTTGATTTGATAGGAACGTATGTTACACCCAAAATGCGATAAAAAGGGTTCGAGTATACTCACAGTCAGTGTTCAGCAAGTAAACACAACTTGGTTGGATTGAAGGGAGCGTGTCTGAGATTAGACTGATTACAGATTGACAATGTAAGCATTGAATAGTGCGTCAAATGATGGCGGTGAACCAAGTATCGGATGGTAATCGGATCGGATCGGATGGCCAGTCGATCGGGTGGCAATCCGTTCGGATGGTCATTCGATCGGATGGCCATTCGATTGGTTTGTCACCTCGTTTGGCAAGGATGTGTTTGTGTATGATGGCTTTGAAGTTTTCGTTGTAGCATTTTGAAAACAGAGAAGTATCTCTACCTTTCAGGTCGTTCGATCGAACGACCGTTCGATTGGGTGACTATCCGATAGGTTGGACACTTAGGGTGAGCAAGTTCACAGCAGTTTATCACTCGATCAGATTGCAATCCGATCGGGTGCCAATCCGTATTGAACATGTTGAAAATTGTTTAAGTGTTTGAAGTTCAAAACATCACAGGGTCGGATGGTCGTTCGATCGGGTGGCAATCCGATCGGACGGCAATCCGTTCGACGTTACAAAACTTAATTGATTGAAATAATGTTTAAGTGTGTGTGGCCGAGTGTAAGCCGATCGGACGGCTGTCCGATCGGGTGCCAACCCGATCGGGCGGCAATCCGTCCGGTGGTCTGATCGTCTTGGCACTTGTTTGCTTTGAAAGTTTTGCGGTTTTCTCGAGACGGTGTGACACGTGCCAAACAATAGAACCTTATCAACGCTCAGGTGACCCGATCGGGCAGGAATCACCCTAGTCCGACCGTTCAGCTGTTTGAGACGATGGTTCGTGTTTAACCCGAGGTCGGTTGTCTCATTGATGGAACTCAGATCTTGAACCGATACATCACTAAGAAAGAGTAGAACATCAGAACAAGCTCCGATTCTATCGGTTTTGAGTGCGTTGAGTGTAAAAGAGTTGAAAGAAAGTTGAAAAAGTTTCTTTCAATCCTTTTATCCTTGAAGGTGTTTAGATCTATGTGAAATCGTTGTGAAATCATGTGGAAATCCTTTAGATCCGAGTTATTCTTGGTGGAATGAGGCCAATACTTGAAGTTCATAAGAACTCCATGATGACATCACCCTAGAACACCTCAAATCTGTTGATTTCAGGGTTGAAAGTTGAGATTTAAAGGTGAAAAAGATGAAGAAGTGTGTGTAGATCAAAGAAGTACAAGATTTCAGTTGAAAACTTACAAGAATCCCGAGAAATCGAGGGAAAATAGCCAAAAGTGCGCTGGTCGAACGAGAGCTGTCACATCACTGTTCAAATGATGTGACAAGTGCTATTTATAGGTGAAGTGGTGTGAAGGAGATGAAGTGCAACGGATCGGATGGCAATCCGATCGGGTGGCTGTCCGATCGGGTGGCAATTCGATCGGGTGGCCACTCGATCGATCAGTCACTCGATCGGTGGTCTCCGGTGTGTTGCGTTTCGATGTTTCATTTTTTTTCTTTAAACTTTGCGATAGTTTGGTTACACATTTTCATACCCACATTCATATATCTATTATAATTAGTCACAAAGGGTCGTATAAATATCCACATCTCAAACTCTGCGTTGCGATAATCGAGTTGCGCGTTTCGAATATGCGTTGCGTTGCGACACATCACGGCTATCGAGGAGGGTAGAATAGGTCCTCACACAACGTCATCGTGAGCGTTAGTACGTGCGATGTGATGTGTTATAGCGATAAAGTATGCGTAATATGCGAAATAGCGATGTATGCGATATAGCTACATTATGATCCGAATCTCTGGTGCTAGGCGTAACGAGTATAACGAGTAGTAACAACGCATGAACGTGCGGGTAGTTACAAAAAGTGAGCAAAACCAAAAGCTTTTCCACCTCCTTTCTTGTCACACCCCCAAAAACACCACAAGCGGAAACCCCCGCGAGGCGTGTGATGTACCAGGATCTAGCCACCAATCACATTGAACTCATAATAAAATTTCAAGTAAAAGTTTTCATTCATTAAAGTAAATTATTACAAAACATTAAACATAACTCAACGTATTCAGCGGAAGCAATATCCAGTGTTTAATCAATTCAAGGCCCATGTATATGTAGCCGATTAGTCTCGTTTCAAGTTTCCATGTATCTCGACCCATGACCACTCCAGCATCCCAGACAACAAGTTCCATATCCACATATCTATATAACCTGCGAGCATGCAACAAGTGTATCAGCATAACACTGGCGAGTTCACAGTTTTTTTTTTTTTTTGTAAAAACGTTTAGTTGCCAAGTGTTTAATTCAATTCAAAAGCAATGTTGATAATAACTCGAGTACCGCAAGATGGCGCCAGTTTGTTTGCCCGTCCCCAATGCCCCTATCAAACATTGGTCATGATTCAAGGTCATTAGTTCACGCCTGTCCTCTCAGGTACGGTGTGAGGTTGCCAAGCCTAATAGCGCTATCAACTAATACCCCGTTACCTCTCAGGTAACTAATTCGGTATAAGATGGGACTTAAAGTGATA
Source organism: Helianthus tuberosus (assembly GCA_030545235.1). Lineage (NCBI taxonomy): Eukaryota > Viridiplantae > Streptophyta > Magnoliopsida > Asterales > Asteraceae > Helianthus > Helianthus tuberosus. Next base: position 186,733,513 of record CM060357.1, on the reverse strand, counting down.
GGAATGAGTGTATTATCCAACATCCCAGTTTAACCCAGAAAAGATGTATTCCTCTTAGGAATACCCGTTTGATTGTCCCACCCACCGGGACGTATGCTCAAGAGAAGTGAACTCAAGATTGCTCGGTATGTTATGTTACCCATTCCAAGTTGGTCAACCAAACCCTACCGTGGTTACCAAAGACAGTCAGTTTCGTATACTCATAATTCACGTATTCTTCACATACATTACTCAAGTAGCAAACAAGCAAAGCACATATCATTATGCAAGTCATAGCAAGTATACGGTTCACAGTTACATTCACGACACAAATTCATATTACGCCATAGCACATGTCAAGTGGTTCGGTTCACATTCAAGTAAACATGCAAGTCGTAGCAAGAAATCATGCAACATAATAGCCGATTATCATCGTGTAATCACTTAGCAGGTATTTGGGCCTCACCCAAGTTTACATTACAATTTCATGTCTCAAATAAACATTTAACGGTTCAACACATAATTCATATAAGTGTGCGGCCCATTTAGTTCAGGCCCATAGGAGAGTGTGCGACCGGGTTCCAAGTGTGCGGCCAGGTTTCTGTTTGTGACCCTGCAATCAGCATGCGGCCCATTGACATGCACGGCCCAATTAAACGTCAATCCAAGAGACTATGCAACCCAATGTATTTGTGCGATTCACGAACTTTTTTGGCCCACTGAGGAGCAGCCCACACCAAGTGTGTGACTCTCCTTAGAGTGTGCGACCACATTAATAGTATGCGACTACGGTTTAGTGTGCGACATATTTACAAGTGCAACATGCAATCCAAAGATATACGTGTGCTACTGTGCGACCATGGTGTGCGTTCATATTAGGGTGTGCGGCCTCACGGTGTTAGTGTGCGGTGCCGGTTAACCGTGGCCTTAATTCACGCAAATCAGTTACATTCTATCTTTGCACCATCAATCAATAACACAATTAATTCACTACCTCAATTATACAAACAATTTCATCATATCATTAGAAATTAAACCATAACAATTATCTCCATTATTACAATAAGCACATGGTAATCACCAATCATAAGTTTCATTCATCATCCTCAAACAGTTTCATTCACCCTAACTTTCGTGTATCATCCTAATATTTATAATCATAAGTTCTGCTCATGGTAATCACCAATATTTTATGTATGAACAACCCTATATCATCGACATTAGGATCAAGTCACAAAGTCAGTTTTTATTACTTATTGTTTCATCATGCTCGATCAACCCTAACATGAATCCTAATCATCGATTAACATCTTAAACAATTTCTGGATTCGTGGCAACCTTTAACATAAAAGCCGATACATAACAATCCTTGCTACCACACCACACAAATCGTATATCATGTAATGAAATCATGTTACCACTACCAGTTTGTAAATTCACACATAGTCAAGTACCAATAACAAAATCAAGGAAATTATAAATCATACTAACCGTGAAATCGTGTGTGATCGGAAACGCTGGAACGAGGGAGGGGTAGTTCTTCGAGAGGCCAGAGGGGTTGCCGTTCAAGAAGGAGAATTAGGGTTTGGATATCTTGGGCGTGCGTGTATGTTGTGAGCGTATGGGAGCCACACACATGAACGTGGGTATGTAATGAAACCAAGGTGTGTTGGGCTCGATTTGGGCTAGAGGAGAACTGGGCTTATAGAAACCCACAAAGTAAGAGAAGTGTGCGACCGGTGTGAGAGTGTACGACCCGACATAGCGTGCGGTTAATTGTTGTGAAACATAACTACTAGGTAACTTCTATTCGCTTAATTACGTTATCAAATATGACAACACCTTACATAAGTGCACATAATGAAATCACGATGAAACGTGAATAGAAGTGATACACTCATGAAGAACATCGGAAATCCGAGTTGTCACATCATCCCTAACTTGAAAGAAATTTCGTCCCGAAATTTGATAAGCAGTCTCAGAAAGAGGCAGCGGTAGCTCAGGATGACTGCGGGTTTTCCTCGGGTGCGACATTTCTCCTTCAATAACCTTCCACCTTTTTTAAGCCAATCATATTTCAACATTCTCCACCTCCTTTCTCCTCCAATCACCTTCCACCTTCATTAACTCCCAAACCCTAATCCCTACTTATAAATACAAGTCTCCACCACCTCCTAAACACTTTCCATACACTAATCTACTCCAAACTCTCTAATCCTTTCAAGAATTCCAAGCAAGGAAGAATACTTTCAAGTGTTCTAAGTAAGTTTTCACTAACTTTTCTTCACATTTCTTCTTCTAATCTTCTTTCAAACTACTTGGGCAACCTATAGGAAGGTTTCCACAAGTTTACCATGGAAAACTAAGGTGGAACCTCACCATATTTGAGGTCCAAAGTAGCATAAAATTCTGCTCTAATTTATCTTTTTTTTTCTTGCATTTCTTGGCTAAAACTTGGTGAAATCTTGTGCCCACCAAGCTCCCAATTAAGCTCATTGTTGTGGGTTTGTTTTGTGGTTGATTTCCACCAACAAACAAGCTTAAAAACTCTTTTAAATTCTGCTCATACATGTTCTAAGTGATTGAAACCATCCAAGCTTCAACCTTCTATGTTGAAAAGCTTGTGCATGTGTTATGTGTGAACTGTGGGAGCCTTGGCTTTCCAAACTAGTTCCACTACCTCACTTATTTATTTTGTTTATGTTCATCCATTACTCATACTTTGATTTATACACTCAGAAACTATATGCTAGACTTATATATGCTTAACCTCATTTATACTACAACTGATACGCTCGATATTACATGCTAATATGATACGTGCTTGTCATCAATCACATTCAAATCATACATTCGAGCTACATGGTAGTTGTACTTGAAACCTATACGAGGGCACAACCCGAGTGGTTTTACCTACGTTAAAATGCGCATACTTCAATACAATCATATATACATGCTTAAATTTTCATACGCAATCACACACACATCCACACTTGTAACGCTAAAATTCACCCGTGACCCATACACGACTAGTACAGACTATGTGGATCATGCAATGACCAGGATAATCACAGGTGCACACGGGATTATAATGGTAGGCACATGAAAACCATAGTAGGTTCTACTGTGTGTCGTAACATGGAACGTAACACAACACCGAATAGCGAAACAGACGTAACGTGGTTAGAACATGGTGAATACACCGCTGGTACTTCCTATATATAAGTGTTCCTATCGTGTTACCAAACTTTGGTAAAACGTGCCATGTGAAATTCGGTGTTATTCGGACCTTATTAAATACGTTCTTCTAACAACAAACTATGATACCTCGCAATCCTTTCCTTGGTTGTACCCGAGCTCGCTTTGAAACGCTTGATACTCAGTTGTCCATAACAAAATCTCATTCCCAAAAATCGTTAGCCGTAACGACTACAACTATAACTAGCATCCCTCAATGCTTCATGTTCGCATTCTATCTGATATCTATACCATTCTTACCCCTCGTGTACATCTACCAAATTGTTCATTCACTCTCATGTCATGATTATTCCCAACTATTCCCTTAACATTTCGTCCAAACCTTATTTATAGTAAATCGGCCTAAACATTCAATCCATTTTAGCAAACATCCTCACCAGCTCAGTTCAGTCAAAATATTTTTAAACTATTTTTCATTCTTTATTACACGCAAACTCCAACTAGTCGGCCCATTTACCGCCAAAACCTTTTGAAAATCATAAATATTTACCATCCTATTTTCTCACCAGTAAACATTTATTTCTACGACTTGTGACTTTACTAATACGCCATGGAACCGATAAGACTTTTCTTACAAACTACGGTGCATGCCGCACATTACATGATGTATTTCATGTAGGTAATCTGAGGAAATGTTTAGCTGATGAATCTTTGATGGTACCTTTTCAAGACATAGAGGTAAGTGAAAAATTAAAGTTTGTTGAGAAACCTCAACAAATCGAAGATAGGAAAGTTAAGGATCTCAAGCATAAGAGATTAGTTCTTGTCAAAGTGAAATGGGATTCAAAAAGAGGACCAGAATATACATGGGAACTAGAGTCGGAAATTAAGCGAATGTATCCCTACTTGTTTTAGTGAATATCGAGGACGAGATTTTAAACAAGGTGGGGAGGATGTAACAACTCCCAAAACACCCTAGAAGGAACCGTAGTCGAGACCCCGAACGCGTACAACGAGAACCAGCACGAAAAACGAGGAAAGCTAGTTTTTGGTCTCGTCGTGCTACGCGACGAGATTTGTAGAAACCGATCGCGCGACACGACGCCCCTATTTTCGATAGAGGACACGTGCCACCACGTGGTAGGCTTATGTTGTCACACCCCAACCGATGGCGGAAACATCGGGATGAGACGAACAAATCGCTCAAAAGCATCATAACACTATTTTGACAATATAATTTAAATCAAAATTCATAAGTGTTAAAATTTCATACAAGATTCAAACATAACAAAATTGTATAAAAAATAATTCAAAATATTGTTTATTCTAGATGGGTTTCTAGGTTCATCCTAGCTTGTTTTCTTGATCACTTCGTCTATCAACCTGTAGCATGTATTAAAATAACATCAACAAAATGTTGGCGAGTATAAAAGTTTGATACATAGCATAAATAGAATAAAATGTTTAAAAGTGCTCATATCCAACATGAATAACATAATACAAGTTAATAATATGTTGAAACGGTGTCACTATATGTCAAACCCAAGTTTCCAACGCAATTTTGCCTATCCCCAAGACTCAAGAGAGGTTAATGTGTTTGACTTAACAATACCCCAAGACTCAAGTGCGGTGCGTTACTCCTATAGCGCTATAATTGTTAAGGTAGGCTTGATCGAAGTTAATGACCATATAGACACGAAAAGTTTACATAACGTATGAGATTAACAAGCATCAAGGTGTTTCATGTTTAAATGTGGATAGAGTGTGATCAATACAAGTTTCAAGTGTTGCGTGATTTTATTTAGAATACATGTTGCACCCAAAGTGTTAAAGCGAAAATTGGATCGAGTATACTCACAGTGGTTGCGTAGGAGATTCCTTGAAATAACGCACGAGTAAAGATGGAGAATTTCCAAAAGATACGTTTATCCTAGATATTATAACATCATAACACGATCAAATTGATATTTACACGTTAGATATAATTCCTAATATTTAGGGTTTACGAATCAATTAACTAAATAGATGTTATATAAAATTAAAATAATTTGATAATTAATTAATTTTAGAGTTTATTATAAAGGAGAAAAGAAAAATATATAATAAGATAATTGGTGGTTATCATTATGGTATAATAAGCATCCCATTTTAAAATAAAAAGAATTAAATAAAAAACGTTTGATTATTAAAGGTTTGGTTATAAAAGAAAAGGAATTAAAGTTAAACAAAAAGAAAAACTGCTAATAGAGGTTATTATTATATTTATAGGTTTTACATGAAAATTGAATTAAAATATAAAAGATCCAAAAATGGGCCATATACCGGCCGTAACAAGACTCGAAATCATGATACGAAGCCCGACCAACTAGGCTACGTGTCTAACCTGTTTTGATATTGATTTTAATTACATATGCACTGAACCTAGATGGTTTTACATTTTGGTTTTAAAATTAAAAGGATATTATGTGTAGCAATTAAGCAGGACCGGGGTATCAAACCCGTGACCTCTGCTACATACAAACACCTCCAATACCACCGGTCTATGATGTGTTTTGATGACTGATTCCCATTTTTATTAAACTTAAATAGGAGTTAAGCTCCTTTACAGATCTGGTTTTAATGTTTTATTAAAAAAAGAAAAAAAGAAACAGTGCAGCGAGACAGGGTGACGGAAGTCAAACCCGCGACCTCTGTGCTGCAATAAACACCATCAGCCAAGCCAATGTTATACATCGAATGGGTTGTAAAGTTATGTTTTTTTTAGAGTTAATTGCCCGGATGGTCCCTGTGGTTTCACGTTTTTTCACGTTTAGTCCCCATCTTTTGGAAATAACATGTATGCTCCCTGTGGTTTGCTCGGTTGTTACTCCGATAGTCCCCTGATGTAAGGACTCTCAAAATTATTCTAAAATACCTGTAAGTATAAACCCGGACCCCTGAAACCTTACCCTATATCAAAAATCAAGAAAAACAAAATCTGGGTTCTCAGGCGGGCCACGTAAGAGACAAGGGATATCTTACGCGGGCCGCGTCAAACCATGATTGACCGGATAAGTGTTCCGAGTCCAAGTGTCGCTTACGTGTCACACCTACTGATGACCAATCAAGGCTATACGTAGACTGGGCGGCCACGCGGGCCGCGTAAGATTAAGCTTAAGGCTTACGCGGGCCGCGTAAGACCTCAAAATCAGCTATAAATAGCCAGTCACTTGCACAATCCACTGGTGTCGATAAAAACTTTCAAAAACGAATTCATAACACTCTGAAGTCGAAAATACTTTCAATATTAGTGAGGCGCTGCTTCGATACCCGGTATTAACTCGATCGCTGCTACGATTCATTGTCCGATCGATTAAACTATCCAATGGATGTTTAAGTGCTGCCCACATTAGGGTTTATGCTTTGTCATTCGTCGTTAAATCGATAGATGTTTAAGTATCGCACTTTGTCATTCGATGTGAGGGTTTAATCTCGTGAGTTATCGTAAATGCTGAATTTAGTTACTAACCGAGTTGTGTGCATGTTATTAAATTTAGGTTAAAAAGGCTAATCAGTAGGCTAGGCTCTGCTCAATTAAATCTGCAAAGTGAGTCATTCTCTTTTTATCAAATTACTTTCAAAATCATGTTTATTTTCAAGGTTATAATTACAGGGATTAAGTCTATGTAATCTCCATATTACAGCCGGTATGTGGGGTTTTGTATACATTACTTGATAATCTTCACCATTGGACAACGAGTTAGCCAATGGGTGATATGACCATAGTCACAGAAACGAGTCGAGTGACAAATACCGAGGGTAGTTGGTTGATATAAAAACATTGTAATCGCTCTTAATACTATAAATTATAACAAATAGGTCATTTTACTAAAAAGAATGATTCACTCAGTATTTCCCGCTGACAAAACCTTTTTCAAACATGTTTCAGGTGATCTGTTGTGATCAAGGAAAAGTGCCGTGAAGCACTACAAGCTTAAGGAAGTGGCTCATTATAAAATAAAGAAACATGTTTTGTAAAAATAAAGATTTCTCCGTGAAATCTTATGATTGTAAATTACCGGGTTTTTATCCCGAGTTGTGAAATAAAATAAACGGGAAAATTGCAGTTTAAAAAAAATCCTGATGAAAACTTCCGCTGTTAAATAAATACCACGAGATTTCTGTCCCGCGGCTCCTGAAACGGGTCAAACCAAGTCGGGGGCCGTGACAGAAAAATGTGGTATCAGAGCCACTGATTTAAGCCAATTAAGTATTTAGTAAATACTTAATTTTTCTACTTGTCATTATGTGATTATGTGTTTTCTTATTTGAATATTTGTATACAGTATGGGTAAGCAAAAGTTGTCAAACATCTATCTTAAATTAGATAGGTCATCCAACGAGAAGGGAAGTTCATCCCAAACAAAATCCTCAAATCAGTCTGTAACTCTTGATGAAGGAATATTTGTGCGAAAGGCACAATATGAGGAACCACTTTCTCCTAGTAAAAGAAGTCTGATTATTAGGAAAAGTCAGGAGAAAATAAAGAAATTCCGAGAAAAGAAGATTAAACAGGAAACCCAGGAATTAACCAGTAAAAACACCTTGGGAGGACAAGTTAGATGAGAAATGGGCAGATCTTTATATGCTAGCTACTGTAGCAGTTAATGCAAATCTTTAAATAATTTGACCCAAGTCTTAATACTCTTATCACCTATAGTCCAGAAACCTTATTCAGTAAATAAATAAATTTACAATAAAACCTCGTGTGTTTTAATTTTCATTTGTTTTATAGTTACCCAGTCTGAAATAATATTTAAAGGTTTTCTATGAAATTTTGTTATAATTTTTAAACTTAGTAATTGTGTGTATTTTGCATAATAGCATGAGTGACTTGCCTGACGCCCTTCAGAATTTAAATCTCTATCCAGTAAGAATAGAGGTTTCCAGAGATTTCAATAGGTATATACCAGACATAGAAGAACCTATTGAATTTAATGCTCCACCTCCGGAGAAACCCAAGCCCAAGAAAAGGAGGAGATTGGTGGGATGGAGGCGTGTGCGTAGGAGGAAACCCGCTACTAGAAAGATTCCCAAAATAGAAAATCCCTTAGACAAAGGGAAGGGAATTGAAGTCGGGGAAGAGTCTAGGCAGATGGGAATACAGTTTGAAGAATATTCTAAGCAAATAGAGATGGAGATTGGAGGAGGTTCTAAACAAACCCAGATAGAAAATGGAGAAAGCTCTAAACAGAACCAGGAAATGACATTGCAGGAGGAGTTAGATTTTATACTGGCAAGCTGTGATACTATTCAGCCTGTCAATACAAATGTTTTTACTCGTCCTATTGAAACTCAACTCCCTATAAATTTGGAACCAGCAATCCCAGAACCTATAATTCACACCCAGCCTTTAGGAATGGACGAATGGTGGACGAATGATTGGCAATTCCAAAACCTGCTCAACAGTCCTTATTCCTTTCTTCCTTAATTTGACCCAAAACCTATACCTAATTCACCTATGAGCAATGAGAATTTAGTTGAACTTCGCCACTTTGGCGAGGAGTTAATGGATGCAGGAAATAGGATCAGGGAAGTAGGAGAACAGATCTCCTGGAAGTATGATGAGAGGGAGCGCCGTTATTAAAATATCAGCTGACGAGGGATAAGGGATTTATGAGACTGAGGTTGTATAATAGCAATAATAATATAATCTTGTGAAATGACTTAAAATAAAACTCTGTAAATGGTGTGTAATGATGCATACTATAAAATATATAAAATGGGAATCGAGAAATCGATAGTTTTGGCTATATGTGTTTTGTGAAATTTATATGATTGTTTTGTGTATAATTGTTATTTAATTAAATCATGTATTAATTATCAGATGGAAAACGCTAATAATGAACCAGTAAATTAGGTTAATCAATCTGAACAACACCCGGGGGATCAATATATGACTAGGCAAGATATAGAAAATATCGTTGCTCAAGGGATAGCCAATGTTATTCCTGCAATAGTTGCTGCTGTCCAGAAACCTGCTGAACCTCAACAAATCATTCCTAGCAAACGTATTTCTGAAGATAACTTCAGTAATAGCGTAAATGGAGACAGTAATCATATTAATGAACCACGGCAAGCTCCGCTCCCTAAGAAAATGAAAGCTGCAACGCCTGGTTGCACTTATAAAGAATTTCTTGCTTGTAAACCCACTGAGTTTGCAGGCAAAGAAGGAGCGACTGCGGCATTGCGTTGGTTAGAGAAAACCGAGGCAGTGATTATAATAAGCAAATGTGACAAGAATGATCAGGTCATGTACGCGTCAAATCTTTTTAAAGAAGTGGCACTAGAATGGTGGAACACGGTGTTACAAGCAAAAGGAAGGATGATGGCGTATGCAATAAACTGGGAAGAATTTAAGAGTCTTGTAGAAAGAAAATTTTGTCCCGAATATGAAAGAGATCAAATGGCAAATAAGTTTTTAAACCATCGAATGATGGGTGTAGATTGTCGCGGTTATACTTCGACATTCTTTGAATATGCTAGAGTGGTACCAACACTGGCTTCGCCAGAACCGGTATTCATTTCTCGTTATATTTGGGGATTAATTGGTGAAATCCGCAATATCGTTAAAGCTGCGAGACCTTGCACTATTGACGATGCAGTGGAATTAGCCAACACCCTAACTGACGAATTGGTACGCACAAGAGATGATAATAGGAAAAAGGAACTGGCTCAGAAAATTACCCAAGGATTTCGTACGGGTAATAATAACAGCTTCAAGAGAAGAGGAACAGGGCAATCTTCAACTCTGCCATTCTGCAAGAATTGCAAAAAGAAACATTATGGAAGATGTAGTATAACCTGCAATTTTTGTAAAATGGTAGGACATCGTGAAGAAGACTGCAGAAAGAAAACAACTATTTGCTATAACTGTGGAGAAAAGGGACATTTTAAACCAGAATGTCCTAAATTGGTTAAACCAGCAGATAACAAAGCCAAGATGGCCGACGGAGCTACTAAAAAGAATGTTCGAGCCTTCCAATTAACTACTCAAGAAGCCGAGATGATTCCAGATGTGATAGCTGGTACGTTTCTAGTTCACAATGTGTATGCAAAAGTATTATTTGACTCTGGTGCAAACCAAAGTTTTATCAAAATTTCATTCTGCCAAGCCCTTAACTTACCTTTAACCAACCTTAGGCAAATTTTTACAGTCGAAACGGCAGACGGAAATTCTGTTAGCATAGATAAAGTTTTGCAAAAGGAAAATATAGAACTCTCAGGTCATAAATTCTTTGCAAACTTATTACCTATGAAATTAGCCGAATTTGATGTTGTGTTAGGAATGGATTGGTTAATAGCCAACCATGCTCGAATTCTCTGTGATCAGAATTCCATAGAAATTCAAGCACCTACTGGAGAAGTAATCATAATTACAGGAGATAAATCACGTAAGCCCATGAAGTTCATATCAGTAATGAAAGTTGCTAGTTATGAACGGAAACAAGGAATAGTATATATGATTTCAGTAATCATTAATACTAAGGGTAAAGAACTTAAAGAAATTCCTGTAGTCTCAGAATACCCAGATGTATTTCCAGAAAAATTACCAGGATTACCACCAGATAGGGAGGTAGAATTTAGAATCCATCTAATTCCAGGAACTATACTGATAGCCAAGGCACCTTATCGGTTAGCACCCACAGAAATGTTAGAACTGAAAAAGCAATTAGATGAATTATTAAGTAAAGGATTCATACAACCTAGTTCATCCCCATGGGGAGCACCAGTGGTGTTTGTAAAGAAGAAGGATGGTTCAATGAGAATGTGTATCGATTATAGAGAATTGAATAAGGTTACAATTAAGAATCGATACCCATTACCTAGGATTGATGATCTTTTTTATCAATTTCAAGGAGCTAGATATTTTTCTAAGATTGACTTACGCTCCGGATATCATCAATTAAAGGTACAAGAAGAAGACATACCTAATACTGCTTTCAGAACTAGGTATGGTCATTACGAGTTTACAGTCATGCCCTTCGGATTAACGAATGCACTTGCAGCATTCATGGACATGATGAATAGATTCTGTAAACTGTATTTGGATAAATTTGTAATTGTCTTTATTGACGATATACTTATTTATTCCAAAAGTCAAGATGAACATTGCCAGCACTTGCATGCACTCTTAACTTTGTTAAGAAAAGAAAAGCTTTACGCCAAATTTTCGAAGTGTGAATTTTGGCTACAAGAAGTGCAATTCTTAGGACACGTGGTGAATCAAGAAGGTATTCATGTAGATCCTGCTAAGATAGAGGCAATTACCAAATGGAAGGTTCCGCAATCCGCAATGGAAATTAGAAGTTTTATAGGTTTAGCTGGATACTATAGACGGTTTATTAAGGATTTTTCCAAGATAGCTGTACCATTAACTAAGCTAACCTGTAAAGCAGTTAAGTTTGAATGGGGACCTAAACAAGAATAAGCCTTTAGGATCTTGAAACAGAAATTAACCAATGCTCCAATCTTAGCCTTACCAGAAGGAACTGAAGATTTTGAAGTATATTGTGATGCTTCAAAACTAGGATTTGGAGGTGTGCTAATGCAACGCAAGAAGGTAATTGCGTATGCTTCAAGACAATTGAAAAAGCACGAAGAAAATTATACGACTCATGACTTAGAATTAGGAGCCGTAATTTTTGCCCTGAAGATCTGGAGACATTATTTGTACGGAAGTAAGTTCACTATCTATACAGATCATAAAAGTTTAAGATATATATTTGGGCAAAAAGAGTTAAATATGAGGCAAAGGAGATGGATGGAAATCCTAAGTGACTACGACTGTGATATTCAATATCATGAAGGAAAGGCAAATGTAGTTGCAGATGCCTTAAGTCGTAAGTACCATGAGAAACAACGACGAGTTCGTGCTCTTAGGTTAAATCTACAGTTAGATTTAATGGAACAATTGAAGAATATTCAAGAAACAGCAATCAAGGATGATGCTGAAGGAATGAAGGGACGAATAAAAGAATTAGAACAAGGAGCTGATGGAATTTGGAGATTCCACAAAAGCAGAATATGGGTACCTAAGCAGGGAGAATTAAGAAATAAAATTTTAGAAGAAGCTCATAGATCTAGGTATACCATGCACCCTGGAAACAATAAAATGTACCAAGATTTAAGAAATAATTTCTGGTGGATAGGCATGAAAAAGGATATAGCTAGATATGTTTCTAAGTGTCTTACTTGTTCACAAGTTAAGGCAGAACACCAGAAACCTTCAGGACTACTACAACAACTAGAGATGCCTGTATGGAAATGGGAACTCATAACAATGGATTTTGTTACTATGTTACCCAAAACCAGAAAAGGTAATGACGCGATTTGGGTAATTTTGGATCGATTAACCAAATATGCTCACTTTCTACCAATGAAAGAAACCTTTAGCATGGAAAGATTGGCAAATTTGTATGTAGATGAAGTCGTATCCTTACATCGAGTTCCACTCTCCATTGTTTCTGATAGGGATAGTCGTTTCACTTCTCATTTTTGGACAAGTTTCCAAGAAGCAATGGGAACTCGACTAAATCTGAGTACTGCAAATCATCCATAAACAGACGGGCAAAATGAAAGGACGATACAAACTCTAGAAGACATGCTCAGAGCATGTGTAATAGATTTTGGGGGAAATTGGGACGATCACTTACCATTAATTGAATTCTCCTATAACAATAGTTATCATTCAAGTATTGAAACTGCCCCATTCGAAGCACTGTATGGAAGAAAGTGCAGAACTCCAGTTTGTTGGGCAGAAATAGGAGAAAGTCAATTGTCAGGTCCTGAAATAGTGCAAGAGACAACTGACAAGATAACTCAAATCAAGGAAAGATTGAAGACAGCTCGAGATCGCCAGAAGAGTTATGCCGACAATCGATGCAAGCCATTAGAATTTCAAGTAGGAGACAAAGTACTATTGAAAGTTTCTCCTTGGAAAGGAGTAGTTCGATTCGGTAAGAAAGGAAAACTAAGTCCACGATACGTAGGACCATTTCCAATAATCCAACGTATAGGACCAGTTGCCTATCGTTTAAAACTACCAGAGGAGTTAACTGGAGTACATGACGTATTTCATGTATCCAACCTTAAGAAATGTCTATCAGACGAATCACTGGTAGTACCTCTACAAGACATAGGGGTAAATGAAAAGCTGAAATTCGTAGAGAAACCTCTTCAAATCGAGGATCGAAAGATCAAGTTTCTCAAACATAAGCGACTAGTTCTAGTCAAAGTTAAGTGGGATTCAAAGAGAGGAGCTGAATACACTTGGGAGCTGGAATCAGAGATGAAGCGAAAGTATCCTCACTTATTACCATAAATCTCGAGGACGAGATTTTAAATAAGGTGGGGAGAATGTAAGGACTCTCAAAATTATTCTAAAATACCTGTAAGTATAAACTCGGACCCCTGAAACCTTACCCTATATCAAAAATCAAGAAAAACAAAATCTGGGTTCTCAGGCGGGCCGCGTAAGAGACAAGGGATATCTTACGCGGGCCGCGTCAAACCATGATTGACCGGATAAGTGTTCCGAGTCCAAGTGTCGCTTACGTGTCACACCTACTGATGACCAATCAAGGCTATACGTAGACTGGGTGGCCACGCGGGCCGCGTAAGATTAAGCTTAAGGCTTACGCGGGCCGTGTAAGACCTCAAAATCAGCTATAAATAGGCAGTCACTTGCACAATCCACTGGTGTCGATAAAAACTTTCAAAAACGAATTCATAACACTCTGAAGTCGAAAATACTTTCAATATTAGTGAGGCGCTGCTTCGATACCCGGTATTAACTCGATCGCTGCTACGATTCAATGTCCGATCGATTAAACTATCCAATGGATGTTTAAGTGCTGCCCACATTAGGGTTTATGCTTTGTCATTCATCGTTAAATCGATGGATGTTTAAGTATCGCACTTTGTCATTCGATGTGAGGGTTTAATCTCGTGAGTTATCATAAATGCTGAATTTAGTTACTAACCGAGTTGTGTGCATGTTATTAAATTTAGGTTAAAAAGGCTAATCAGTAGGCTAGGCTCTGCTCAATTAAATCTGCAAAGTGAGTCATTCTCTTTTTATCAAATTACTTTCAAAATCATGTTTATTTTCAAGGTTATAATTACAGGGATTAAGTCTATGTAATCTCCATATTACAGCCGATATGTAGGGTTTTGTATACATTACTTGATAATCTTCACCATTGGACAACGAGTTAGCCAATGTGTGATATGACCATAGTCACAGAAACGAGTCGAGTGACAAATACCGAGGGTAGTTGGTTAATATAAAAACATTGTAATCGCTCTTAATACTGTAAATTATAAAAAAATAGGTCATTTTACTAAAAAGAATGATTCACTCAGTATTTCCCGCTGACAAAACCTTTTTCAAACATGTTTCAGGTGATCTGTTGTGATCAAGGAAAAGTGCCGTGAAGCACTACAAGCTTAAGGAAGTGGCTCATTATAAAATAAAGAAACATGTTTTGTAAAAATAAAGATTTCTCCGTGAAATCTTATGATTGTAAATTACCGGGTTTTTATCCCGAGTTGTGAAATAAAATAAACGGGAAAATTGCAGTTTAAAAAAGATCCTGATGAAAACTTCCGCTGTTAAATAAATACCACGGGATTTCTGTCCCGCGGCTCCTGAAACGGGTCAAACCAAGTCGGGGGCCGTGACACCTGACTAGTTGGTGGTTAATTTTTCCAGTTAAGTTGATGAGAAATGACTATATTACCCTCCCCACCCACCCACGACCCACCCACCCACTCTCTTCTCCATCCATTTTCTTATCCATTTTCTTGAACACCCAAATCTTTTGAATTCAAAAACCCCACTAACACATGAAAAAACCCTTCAACATCCATAGCAATCTTCAACCACCAGTCATCTTCTTGAATCACTTCATTGAAATAAGTCAATGCTTGCTTCTTCATCTCAATGTTCCCAATGTTAAACCTTGAATACAAATCATTTATATAGAATTTCAGATCGTCTTTTGAAGCAGAAGTTGCAGGTCTCGAAACAACAATGGCAGGTGGGGAAAAACAATCGGAAGAAGATAATTCACATTAAGATTTTATATGGGTATTGAATTTCTCACAGATTATGTCAAGATCACTCTGCATAAGAAGCTTTCCTGTGTAAGAAAGATCGATACATTTGTGAGCCAGTTGTGTTGTTTCTTCAGCTGATTGAACGACATCGTTTAATAGTGAACAGTCAGCGGACTCTTGAATTTCTGGCGGGATAACGGCGAGGACGGAGATAATATTATTTAGCTTGTTTCTTATCATTTATGGAATATTTGTTGCTATACAGTGATGGGGATGGGATGACTTAGTGGTGAGTGATGAAATCTGGAAGGTAGTGATTGATTATTCTGTTGTTATATAGTGATGGGGATCGGATTTTTGTTATCGATAACAAGCTTTTGATTTTTGATTTGAGATGGATAAGAAAATGGATGGAGAAGAGACTGGGTGGGTGGGTGGGGAGGGTAATATAGTCATTTCTCATCAACTTAACTGGAAAAACTAACCACCATCTAGTAAGGGGACTATCCGAGTAACAAACAAGCAAACCACAGGGAGCATACATGCTATTTCCAAAAGATGGGGACTAAACGTGAAACCATAGGGACCATCCAGGCAATTAACTCTTTTTTTATCTTACATGAACATTAAACTATTTAGTCTTCTTCTTCAAAACAAACTAAGATTTGTACAAAGTCTGAATGGTTAAGACCTCTAATCTGCATTGGTCAGACATTTGCCTCTGAACGGTTAAGCATTATATAGGCTCTTAATGCTTCAGACCTCTTACTGATTCAGCACTTAATGGTTCATACCTCTTACTGGTTCAGCACTTAACCATTCAGATGTTGCCAAACAGCCCCTAAATGCTATACATATATTTTCTTTTTCTTCCAAACATTCACTTCTTATTATTGTAACCTCATGTTTTTCGAACATTCAGTTCTTATTATCACTTACTCTGAGTTAATATATATAGGTATTAGTATAACCTCATGTAGAATTACATATGTTTAGATATTTGGGAAAAAGAAACCAACGAATTTATCGGATAAAAATGAATATAAGAGAAAATAAAATGAATGGATTGCTAAGAAAAGGAGATATACTGAACACGATGTCTTGTTATGCTTTCCGGCGACTTCGAAACAAGGCGAAACGCTTTTCTCCGGCAACATTTCTAACGTCTCCCGTGAATGTGTATGTTGAGCAGTCGCGAAGAAAGGTTTCGAGGTGTGTATGATTAATATAGACAGAGGATCGTATGTTTCGGTATCGTCTTTGGAAACTTTCGTAACAGGAAAACATCATATGCGTTTTTGGTTCACAAGTGTGGTTAGGTTCATGATGGGTTTTAAAAAAAGAAACGCGGAATCACAACCAAAGAAAAGGAAACTCGAAATGGTCAGAATCAATCGAAAAGGAAACAGCAGCTTGTAACATACGTGGTGACTCATGCCACCTATGCCCTAGGCTAACACCTTTGCGCTACGCGACAAGGTTGAATTACAGCTATAAAAGGGGCGAGAACTGGACATTCAAACTTGTTCATTTTCTTTTATTTCTCTTTCTCTCGATATACTGCTATAATACCTGAAGCCCCTAAGCCCTAAAACTCTGCTCCGTTATCAGCGTGCTAACCCAAATCACTGGTACGATACCCTGTCCGATTGATCTGAAACCAAAGCAACGGATGTTTAAGTGCTGTCTGAATAAGGCTATACTTTGTCATCTTCGTTGTGGTTTTGATCTCGTGATTATCGTTAAAGTTGAATTGGGTTAATACACTAATATGTGTTGCATTGTGTGTTTAATTTGGAACCCAAGACTTAGACCATAAGGCTAATACTGAAAACCTTAAATCTGTAATGTTAGTCATTCTCTTTTTCTCAAAAGATTTGCAAAACCCTAAATGTTTTCTAGTTGTACTTACTGTGATTAAGTCTTTGTATTCTGGAATTACTTCCAGTATGTGGGGTTTTGTATACATTACTTGTTATGCGTCACTATTGGACAATAAGTTAGCCAAATACTGATATGACCACTAGTCACTGAAATGAGCGAGTGACAAATGCTATTAAAAAGTAATTTCTTTACTATTGGACAAAGAGTTAGCCAATAGTATATAAACAAATGTAAAAATTCTTAATGTTGTAAGTATAAGAATATGTTTTTATAAATTTGAATGAACTCACATGTATTTTTCGCTGACAAAATGTTTTTAAAACGCGTTTCAGGAAATTTACTGTGAAGAGAAGGAAAAGTGCTATGGGGCACTTAAAGCATAAATAAGTGGCTATGTAAATCTAAATAAAACGTGTTTTGTAATTAAGGGTTCATCCCTATGAAAATCCTTTATGTAAATACGGGTTTCATCCCATATTTTATGAAATGAAAACTACGGTTTTTTGAAAACTCTGATATTTTTCCTGACACTCGGTCCTGGAGAAAATTCCGCTGTGATAATTTTAATAAACATCGGTATCACTTGTATCTACTCACGTCTTCCTCCCAGGGTGAGATCGGAGGTTGTAATAGATAGTCACTCTTAATTACATTTCTAGATATGTTTTATATTACTTCATCACCCAATTTTTACTACATATCATGTATTTACCATCTGTAAATTCAATTATTTTGTGAAACACTTAAATTGGTAAAAGTAACATACTCTACTTTAGATAATTTTTATTTTTTTATATGTGGGCGTAAGCTAAAACAATGAAAATAAATTAGAGACAAAAATAATTTTTAGTGTAAACCTTGAATATCATATATGGAGACATCAAAGAGCATTGATGGCACTTAGGGGTGTAAACAAGCCTAGAACCTTGAGAACTACTCATTATCGGCCTGGTTAAAAGCTCAAACGAGCCGAGCTTTAACTAGCCCGAGCTCGAGCCTGAAATACAAAGCTGGTTTAGGATCGTGAGCCTAATCGAGCCCAAACATAAATTTATTTATTTTTATATAAATATAAGAGTAAACTTCCGTTTTGCTCCCTGTGGTTTGGTCACTTTAACGGTTTTGCCCCAAACCTTTCAAAATAGCCATTTTACTCCCTGATCTATGACGTCATTCTCCATTTCACTCCCTGCCACTAACTCCGTCTAAAAAGTTTGTTAAAGATAAGGGTATTATGGTAAATCTATAAATATGTATTTAAATTGATTTTTTAAAATCCATTATTAATTCCTTAAATCTATTTTTTATTGATATTCAATATAAATAAATTATATAAATCCATATGATCATTATTTACTAAAACTGAACTTTTAGCAGACCATCCCCAACCCTCACCACCACCACCACTACAACTCCACCAGCCGACCACCCCAACCCACCTTACACATTCTCGCTATCTCTTGATGGTAACCACCACCCCCATCGCTGCCTGTCAACACCCTCTTCTAACCCAACATCTCTTCCAAAATTTAGATCTGAAATCAGATCATCAGATCTGCACGACACTGCTCTAAGGGCTCTCACATATTGAATCGTTTTTCAATCGATTCCATGGGGCTCTTTGCCAGGTGCGATTGAGGCTTCAATTTGCAGGTTCATCGGTGGGTAATGGTGGCAGTTTGGTTCGATTTGCAGGTTTTTAGGCGGGTGATGGTGGTGGCGGCGACTTGGTGGTATAAGTGATGGTGGCTTTGAATGGGAGAGAGATGGCGAGATGGTGGTGATGTCAGGCAAGTGGTGGCTGGATGGTGGTGGTTGTCAGTTAGAAGAGGGAGAGAGGTGGTCGGTTAGAAGACGGAGAAAGTTTGACGGTGGTGGTGTGGCCGCGAAAGTGGTGGTAGTACCCATCTATTTCGCTCAGATCTGTTTGTAACGGTGGCGGCAGCAATTGGCGGTGGTGATGGGGTTAGATGGGGTTACAGAGAGAAAGTGGGTATACCTTTTCAACAATCAAACCAGCCACTGCCTTCTTTAATTTCTCGATTTCAAGTTTATCTTTCTCATTGGTTTTCTGCAAGTTTCCTTCTAGAAACAGTTGTAAATCGAAAGAGTCATTCTTTTGACCATTAGTCTTAGATCAGCTAAGGTTTGTTGTGGGTTTTATAGGGTATTCCAATGGTGGTACGTGGTGGTTGATGGTGATAGCTGCTGGTGGAGAGAGAGAGGCGGTGTGAGGTGGTGGGTGGCGGCGGTGTGAGGTGGTGGGTGGACATCACAGAAGTTAGAGGGAGAGAGAGAGAGAGAGTCAAAGTAATTGGTAATAAGATTAACGATGCTTGATTTATTTTGGTTTATATTAAGGAAATTTAGGAAATTACCAAAATACCCTTATTTTATATTTGTAATTACTAAAATACCCTTTCAGTTAATTAATAATTTGGATGGAGTTAGTGGCAGGGAGTGAAATGGAGAATGACGTCATAGATCATGGAGTAAAATGGCTATTTTGAAAGGTTTGGGGCAAAACCGTTAAAGTGACCAAACCACAGGGAGCAAAACGGAAGTTTACTCTAAATATAATAATAATGATGATAACATTGGTGAGTCGAACTCGAGCCGAGCTTTGGCTCGTATCGTAAGCTCGTTTAAGCGATATTGAAGCGAGCTTTTAGCTCGTTTGATGTTGTTTTCAAAGTAGCTCGAGCCGAGTCGATATTGGCTTAAACAAAGAAAAGGGGATGGATCCATGGATGACGACTTTATGTGGGCTTTAAAATTTGTTGGGCTTGGAATTGGGCCTGCAACTGGGCTGTCAGGAGAAAGCAAAAACACAAGAAAAAGAAATTAAATAGGAATCTTCAACTGCAATTTTAGAGTCGGCCATTCTTTTCTGGGAGATATCGACGGCTGCAGCAACTTTGAAGAAAGCAATTCAAGTGGATAAATTATTATATTATATCTACTAGTAAAAAAAGTCTAGGTCGGTTGGGTCATTGGTGAGAGGTGAATAGTGTTTGCGATTTGCGTGTATATTGTTATTCTTTTATACATTTTATATACGATATTTTAGACAATTCTGAGATTTTATATAATTTTCTTTTTAAATCGAGTTATTATTATGAGTGATAACAGTGACGAATACAGATTTGGGGGCACAATACCGGACTATGGGTCAACTAAAAATGAGTTGCCCTAGCAAGTTGGTCTAGTGGTTAGTCAGGGCCGGCTCTAAGAATTCGTGTACCCTGTTCGAGCTCAAAAAAACGTGCCCTTAGACCTTAACGAAATTGGGTATTGAGCTCAATAAATGTCTAAATCTAATGCGAATGGGCTAATAACTAATCTAAAACATAAGAATAGTTTTGTAAGTGGGCTTATGTTGGTGTTTGTATATGTATACCCCATTAAAAACGAAATTTTTATGTATATATGTCGGGTTTTTCTAAAAATAGCGTGCCCTCCAAAATATCGGGCCCTGGCCGGTGGTCCTCCCCGCCCACCCCCAGGGCCGGCCCTGTGGTTAGTCACTTGGTTTCTTTCATTGAGGTCCTAAGTTCAACTCCCACTAGCATCACTTTGAAGGACATTGGTGGTGGCAATGAAGTTTAGAACTAGGACTCTCTGGAGGTCGCCAGTTCGACACCGAGCCAAACCTGGTTTTACCACAGTGGGCCTTCGGACGGCGAGTTTTTCTCCGGAACTGGTGGCTTGGTGGCTCGGGTATGCATCCAACTCTGACCGTTATGAAGGAGGGGGTGCATTTGCTCGATTAAAGACTTCGCAGTGATTTAGTTGGCCGTTCAAAAAAAAACTAAAAACGAGTCAAGACAAAACAAAAATTGTAAATTAATAACTTTATTAAGGGTTAGGATCAAATACAAAGGATAAAATAAATAAGAAGGGTAAGAAGGATTCTAGTCCATTGATCTTAGATTTGAAGGGTTGAGATTAGTTGTAGGGAAAAGATAATAATAGAAGGGCATAAAGGGAATCCTATATTTATGGATTTTCTCTCTCCACATACAAGGCACATGCCAATTCCCCCATCGATTTAAAACGTCCATAACTTTTTCATACGACATTTTTTTTTTTAAATTTCACCATAATAACGAGCGTTTTTTTATCTTTAATATGAGTACTATATTATCATATAAAAATAAAATAAAAAAATTCATTTTTACTGGGTTTTTTTTTTGCATTGTGTTAAAGGTTCAGGTCATTGTGTCTTTTAACTGGGTTTTGGTCAGCAGAGTTTCTATACATTGTGTTATTATCAAAACCTATAACACAATGTTAATTTGAGTTCTATCCATTGCGTTTTTATAAGAACCTATAACACAATAAATGACACAATGAAGATGGTGTTATATCTGGATTTTCTATAAATTGTGTTATTAGTTCAGGTCATTGTGTTTAATATGTTATTCATTGTGTTTTAATATGTTGTCCGTTGTGTTTTAATAATTTATTCAAATTTTTTTATTATCTTTGTTCATTGTGTTTTAGTTTGTTGTGTATTGTGTTTTTAGTTTGTTTTCTATTATGTCTTCATCTGCTCTCCATTGTGTCTTTAATCTGTTGTCATAATTGTGTCTTTTATCTGTTGTCATCAATTGTGTTTTTATTTAGTCTGATACTTATTGTGTTATATGTTATCTCCATTGTGTTATACGTTATGGTAATTGTGTTTTAGTATGTTGTCCATTGTGTCTTTATCTGTTGTCATTGATTGTGTTTTTTATCTACTTTACATTGTGTTTTACATCATGCCCATTGTGTTATTATCGAAACCTATAACACAATGTTAATTTGGGTTATATCCATTGCGTTTTTATAAGAACATATAACACAATATATGACACAATGAAGATGGTGTTATATCTGGGTTTTCAATAAATTGTGTTATTAGTTCAGTTCATTGTGTTTAATATGTTATTCATTGTGTTTTAATATGTTGTCCATTGTGTTTTAATAATTTGTTTAATTTTTTTATTATCTTTGTTCATTGTGTTTTAGTTTGTTGTGTATTGTGTTTTTAGTTTGTTTTCCATTGTGTCTTCATCTGCTCTCCATTGTGTCTTTTATCTGCTGTTATTAATTGTGTCTTTTATCTGTTGTCATTAATTGTGTTTTTATTTAGTCTGATACTTATTGTGTTATATGTTATCGCCATTGTGTTATACGTTATGGTCATTGTGTTTTAGTATGTTGTCCATTGTGTCTTTATCTGTTGTCATTGATTGTGTTTTTGATCTACTTTACATTGTGTTTTACATCATGCCCATTGTGTTATTATCAAAACCTATAACACAATGTTAATTTGGGTTCTATCCATTGCGTTTTTATAAGAACCTATAACACAACATATGACACAATGAAGATGGTGTTATATCTGGGTTTTCTATAAATTGTGTTATTAGTTCAGTTCATTGTGTTTAATATGTTATTCATTGTGTTTTAATATGTTGTCCATTGTGTTTTAAGAATTTGTTCAATTTTTTTATTATCTTTGTTCATTGTGTTTTAGTTTGTTGTGTATTATGTTTTTAGTTTGTTTTCCATTGTGTCTTCATCTGCTCTCCATTGTGTCTTTTATCTGCTGTCATTAATTGTGTCTTTTATTTGTTGTCATCAGTTGTGTTTTTATTTAGTCTGATAATTATTGTGTTATATGTTATCGCCATTGTGTTATACGTTATGGTCATTGTGTTTTAGTATGTTGTCCTTTGTGTCTTTATCTGTTGTCATTGATTGTGTTTTTGATCTACTTTACATTGTGTTTTACATCATGTCCATTGTGTAATATGCAACTGGGTTTTTGATTTTTTTTTTTTTTTGAAAAATATAACAATATGGTACTCATATTAAAGATAAAAAACGCTCGATTTTATGGTATAATTTTTTTTAAAAACAAATGATGTATAAAAAAGTTACGGACGTTTAAAAATTTGGGGGGAAATAACATGTGACTTGCATGTGCATATTTTCTTTCCTCTTGTAGACAAAATTACCCTTTTCTATTTAATTCCTCCTAGGACACTTATCACTCTCTAGTGACTTCTTACCCTTCTTATTTTTAAATACTTTGTATTATAACTCAACCCACTTTATTAAATATCTAAATTTAAATTTAAATATAATATGAAACCTAAATTCAATCAACGACATGTGATAAGATGAGATGAGATAAAACAGGAAAGGAGTGATTTTCACGTTATAAAAAAAATAAACTGTTTGGCCTTTTACCTGATTGAGTC
This sequence comes from Helianthus tuberosus, assembly GCA_030545235.1. NCBI lineage: Eukaryota > Viridiplantae > Streptophyta > Magnoliopsida > Asterales > Asteraceae > Helianthus > Helianthus tuberosus. The sequence continues at coordinate 186,710,093 of CM060357.1, read as the reverse complement.
GGATGTGTGTTTTAGTAAAGTTTATTTTTCAAAAAAAAAAAAAAAAAAATTTGTTTTCCCATATACCCATAAAAAATTGCTAAATGCTTTGGGCCTTTTAAAAATTTTTGGGTACAAGCCCAAAGTCTAAAAAAGAGTTACCAAACTCCCAAAAAAAGACCAACGTGATACATATGGGCCCATATTAACTGAGTAGAACAGTAGGTTTGGTCCGTTTAGATAGTGGTGCACAAATCGGGTTTTCTGAATACCCGGTTCCGGGTATGGAACCGGGTTCGGGTACGATCGGGTTCTACAAAATCGGGTATTGACAATACTCGGGTCGGGTCCGGGTTTTATATAAAAAAAGTATACCCTACATACCCGGGTTCGGGTCAGGTTTTCAAATACCCGGGTATTATAATACCCTATTTTCGGGTTCGGGTTTGGATCGGGTTTGGTTCGGGTATGCCTCGGGTATTCAATGTTTTTGGATAAATCATAGAAATATAAAATGCAAAACCTTTTTATTTCATAAAACATATAAATACATGACACCTAAATAATCATTGAACCGGATCGAATAAGATGATGAACATAGATAGCTTTGAATAACTTGATCGTCTTCGTTTATCGTTCGTCATCAAATTAAAGACCCATTTTATAGGGTATAGAGATACAATGTAAACCAAACATATGATCATAATACACTTTCTAACGGCTATATAGCCGTTACCAAGGTACAAAACTCGAAAAAAACCGAAAAAATCTGAATAGGGTATTGGGAAACCCGGACCGGGTATTGAAAAGACCCGGGGTATTGAAAAGACCCGGTTCTGGGTTCGGGTTGAAACCGGGTACTCGTAAAACCCGGTTCCGGGTTCGGGTTTTATAATAGAAATGCATACCCAATCCCAACCCTATGGGTAGGGTCGGGTTCGGGTTAAAACCGGGTACTCGTAATGTAACAACTCTCACCAAAACTATTATTTATTTTTTTAGTTCAAAAGGAAACCCTAATTGAAACACCCAAGTAATTCTGTACAAACCCTAAAATTTTCAGAATCATCAGAATCAGGATCAGGGCCCCTAAAACTCAGGGGGGGGGGGGGGTAAAACCCTAGTTACGATTATCTAAATAACTTGTTGTCAGTATCGAATTTTAAGATTTCGTCAACTCAGCTAGGCTAGTCAAGGACGTGGCTACTCTATGGAAATAGGTGACCCCTCGCGCCACGCGAAGCCCCAGGGGGTACCCCTCGCGTCACGCGAAGGGGGTCAAAATTTACCTATAAATAGAGGGGATTGGGACTGGAATCTGGGCACTTGAACGACGTAGAAATTCCAATTACACACTGAGTTACGTTCTGTTTACTATTAAAACACACACGATCAAAAATCGCTGCCGCAAAACAGGGTAATAACTCAATCGCTGCTACGATTCATTATCCGATCGATTAAAATATCCAATGGATGTTTAAGTGTTGCCCACATTAGGGTTATGCTTTGTCATTCGTCGTTAAATCGATGGATGTTTAAGTATCGCACTTTGTCATTCATTGTGAGGGTTTAATCTCGTGAGCTATCGTAAATGCTGCATTAATTACTAACCTAGTTTTGTGTGCATTGTTATTTAAAATAGGTTAACAAGGCTAATCAGTAGACTAGACTCTGTCCGTGTTAAATCTGCAATGTGAGTCATTCTCTTTTTATCAAATTTAATTTCAAAAGCATGTTTATTTCAAGGTTATAATTACAGGGATTAAGTCTTTGTAATCACCAAATTACAGCCGGTATGTGGGGTATTGTATACATTACTTGTTCCCGTCACCATTGGACAACGAGTTAGCCAATGGGTGATCTGACCACAGTCACAGAAATAAGTCGAGTGACAAATACTGTGGGTAGTTGGTTGATATAGAAACAATGTAATCACCCTTAATACTGTAAATTATAACAAACATGTCATTTTTATTAAATTGAATGATTCACCAGTATTTTCCGCTGACAAAACCTTTTTCAAACATGTTTCAGGTGATCTGTTGTAATCCAGGAAAAGTGATGTGAAGCACTTCAAGCTTAAGAAAGTGGCTCATTATAAAATAAAGAAATCGTGTTTTGTAACTTAAAGATTTCTCCGTGAAATCATATGATTGTAAATTACCGGGGTTTTAGCCCGAGATTGTGAAATAAAATAATCGGGAAAATTTAGCTTTAAAAAGATCCTGATGATAAACTTCCGCTGTTAAACTCAATTAAATAAATACCACGGAATTTTCTGTCCCGCGGCTCCTGAAACGGGTCAAACCGGGTCGGGGGCCGTGACAGAAAAAGGTGGTATCAGAGCCACTGAGTTAAGCTAATTAAGTATTTAGAAATACTTAATTTTTTTCCTGATTACCATTATGTGATTATGTGTTTTATTAACTGACTATTTGTTAGTTACAGTATGGGTAAGCAAAAGCTTTCAAACATCTATCTTAAATTAGATAGGTCATCAAATGAAAAAGGAAGTTCATCCCAAACTCCTGAAGAAGGAATATTTGTTCGAAAAGCCCAATACGAGGAACCACTTTCTCCTGATAAAAGAAGTTTGATTATTAGAAAAAGTCAGGAGAAATTAAAGAAATCCCGAGAAAAGAAAGTTAAAAAGGAAACCCAGGAATTAATCAGTAAATCACCATGGGAAGACAATTTAGATGAAAAATGGGCGGATCTTTATATGCTAGCCACCGTAGCAGTAAATGCTAATCTTTAGAATACCATGACTCCATATTAGCAACTTACAAGCTAGAAATATCATCTAGTAAATAAATAAAATTACAATAAAACTAGTATGTTTAATTGTTAATTTTTCCTTTGTATTAAATTAGTTACAGAATATACAATAATATTTGAGGTTTATCTGTAAAAATTTGTTATAAAATTTTAATTTATTTTTACATATATGTTAAACAGCATGAATGAGTTATCTGGAGCCCTAGAGAATCTCAACCTTCACCCTGTAAACATAGAAGTTTCTAAAGAATTTACTGGGTACTTTCCTGATGTGGAACAACCTATAGAATTCAACGCTCCACCTCTGGAAAAGCCAAAACCTAAGAAAAGAAAAAGATTCGTATGGGGGAGGCGTGTACATAAGAGAAAGCCAGCTAAGAGACTTCCTAAAATAAACAATCCCTTAGAAAAAGGAAAAGAAATTGAAACCGGGGAAAGTTCGAGACAGCAGGAATTGGAGATTGAAGTAGGGGAAGATGCTAGACAAATGGGAATACAGTTTGAGGAATATTCTAAGCAAATAGAAATGGAGGTTGGAAAAGGTTCTAGACAAACTAAAATGAAAATGGGAGAAAGTTCTAAACAAACCCAGGAAATGACATTTCAGGAGGAACTAGATTTTATATTGACAAGCTGTGATACTATTAAGCATTTCAATAATAATAATTTTTACTCAAATCCTATCGAAAATCAACTCCCTATAAATCTGGAACCAACAATCCCAGAACCAATAATCCATACTCAACCTTTGGGAATGGACGAATGGTGGACAAATGATTGGCAATTCCAAAACCTTATCAACAGTCCCTATACGTTTTTCCCTCAATTTGATCCAGAACCTTTACCAAATCCACCGATGAGTAAGGAGAATATGGCTGAACTCCGCCATTTTGGTGAAGAGTTGATGGATGCTGGGAATAGGATCCGAGAGATAGGAGGACAAATTTCATGGAAATATGATGAGAGGGAACATCGTTATTAAAAATGCAAGTTGACGAGGGAGAAATAGGTTATGAGTCTGTGGTTGTATAATAACAGTAGTAAAATCAGTATGTGTAAAATAAACAATAAAACGGTTGTATATAGAAGCATAATATATAAATGAAAATTTAGAAAATTTTATAAATTTTGGTTGTATATTTGTTTACGTGAGTATGTGCGATTAATTGTTATACTGAATTATTTCTTATTCTGTATTAATTATTTAAAGAGTAAATTTCTGTTTTCGTCCCTGAGGTTTGTCCATTTTAACTAGTTTAGTCCAAAAATCTAATTTATAACAAAACCATCCCTAAGGTTTGCATTTCTTAACGTTTTTCATCCCTAAGGTTTGCATTTCTTAACGCTTTTCATCCCTAAGAATTAAATGAAAAAGCATCCTTAGGGATGAAAAGCGTTAAGAAATGCAAACTTCAGGGTTGGATTTGTTATAAATTAGATTTTTGGACTAAACTAGTTAAAATTGACAAACCTCAGGGACGAAAACAGAAATTTACTCTTATTTAAATTAATTATCAGATGGCAAACATTGGTAATGAACCAGTAAATGAAGTAAATCAATCCGAGCAAATTCAGGAAGAGCAATTATTAAATAGGCAAGATACCGAGGATATCGTTGCACAAGGAATAGCCAATGCTATTCCAGAAATCGTTGCTGTTGTTCAAAAACCTATTAAACCTCAATCAATCATTCCTAGTAAACGTACACAAGGCGACAACTTTAGTAATAGTATAAACGGAGGTGGTAATCATGTTAATAACAATAATGATCTGCAAGCTCCAATTTTTAAGAAAATGAAAGCTGCAACACCTGGTTGCACTTACAAAGAATTCCTTGCCTGTAAACCAACTGAGTTTGCAGGTAATGAAGGGGCTATTGCAGCACTGCGTTGGTTAGAGAAAACTGAGGCAGTAATTATTATAAGTAAATGTGCTGAGGAAGATCAAGTTATGTATGCGTCAAATCTTTTTAAAGAAGGGGGGCTAGAATGGTGGAATACAGTGTTACAAGCTAAAAGAAGGATCGAGGCATATGCCATGAAATGGGAAGAATTTAAGAATCTTGTAGAAAGAAAATTTTGTCCCGAGTATGAAAAAGATCAAATGGCAAATAAGTTTCTAAACCATCGGATGGTGAATATGGACTGTCGAGGATATACTTCGACATTCTTTGAATATGCTAGAGTGGTACCAACACTGGCTTCGCCAAAGACGGTACTCATTTCTCGCTATATTTGGGGATTAATTAGTGAAATCCGTAATATCGTTAAAGCTGCGAGACCTCGCACTATTGACGATGCTGTAGAATTAGCTAATACCCTCACTGACGAACTGGTACGCACAAGATATGAAAACAAAAAGAAGGAACTGGCACAGAAAATTACCCAAGGATTTCGTGTGGGTAATAGTAGTAACTTCAAGAGAAGAGGAACAGGGCAATCTTCAACTTCGCCGTTTGCAGAAATTGCAGAAAGAAACATTATGGAAGATGTAATGTAATCTGCAACTTTTACAAAGCCATAGGACATCGTGAAGAAGACTGCAGGAAGAAAACAAGAATCTGTTATAACTGTGGAGATACAGGACATTTTAAGCCAGAATGCCCTAAATTGATCAAACCAGCAGACAACAAAACCAAGGCGACCGACGGAGCTACTAAGAAGAATGTCAGAGCATTCCAGCTGACCACTCAAGAAGCAGAACTCATTCCAGATGTGATAGCTAGTACGTTCCTAGTTCATGACGTTTACGCAAAAGTATTATTTGACTATGGTGCAAACCAAAGTTTTATAAATACTTTATTCTGTCAAGCCCTTAAGTTACCTTTAACCAACATTAGGCAGATTTTTATAGTCGAAACCGCAGATGGGAATTCAGTTAAAATAGATCAAGTCTTGCAAAAGGTAGAAATAGAACTTTCAGGTCATAAATTCTCTGCAAACTTGTTACCTATGAAATTAGCTGAATTTGATGTTGTGTTAGGAATGGATTGGTTAGTAGCCAACCATGCTCGAATCCTTTGTGATAAGAACTCTATAGAAATTCAGGCAACCACAGGAGAAATGATAATGATTACAGGAGATAAACCGCATAAACCCATGAAGTTCATATGAGTAATGAAAGTTGCTAGTTATGAACGAAAGCAAGGAATAGTATATATGATTTCAGTAATCATTAATACTAAGAATAAAGAACTTAAGGAAATTCCTGTAGTCTCAGAATACTCAGATATATTCCCAGAAGATTTACCAGGATTACCACCAGATAGGGAAGTAGAATTTAGGATTCATCTAATTCCTGGAACTACGCCGATAGCTAAGGCACCTTATCGGTTAGCTCCTGCCGAAATGTTAGAAATGAAAAAGCAATTAGATGAATTACTAAGCAAAGGATTCATACAACCTAGCTCATCCCCTTGGGGAGCGCCAGTGTTGTTTGTAAAGAAGAAGGATGGTTCGATGAGAATGTGTATTGATTATAGAGAATTAAATAAGATTACAATTAAGAATCGATACCCATTACCTAGGATTGATGATCTTTTTGATCAACTTCAAGGAGCTAGATATTTTTCTAAGATCGATTTACGCTCTGGATATCATCAATTGAAAGTACAAGAAGAAGACATACCTAAAACTGCTTTCAGGACTAGGTATGGTCATTACGAGTTTACAGTCATGCCCTTTGGGTTAACGAATGCTCCTGCTGCATTCATGGACATGATGAATAGAATCTGTAAACCGTATTTGGATAAATTTGTGATTGTTTTTATAGATGATATACTTATTTATTCCAAAAGTCAGACAGAACATTGTGAGCACTTGCATGCACTCTTAACTTTGTTAAGAAAAGAAAAGCTTTATGCCAAATTCTCGAAGTGTGAATCTTGGCTACAAGAATTGCAATTCTTAGGACACATGATAAATCATGAAGGTATTCATGTAGATCCTGCTAAGATAGAGGCAATTACCAATTGGAGGGTTCCGCAAACTGCAATGGAAATTAGAAGTTTTATAGGTTTAGCTGGATATTATAGACGGTTTATTAAGGATTTTTCCAAGATAGCTGTACCATTAACTAAGCTAACCTGTAAAGCCATTAAGTTTGAATGGGGACCTAAACAAGAAGAAGCCTTTAGAATCTTGAAGCGGAAATTAACAAATGCTCCAATCCTAGCATTACCAGAAGGGACTGAAGATTTTGAAGTATATTGTCATGCTTCAAAACTAGGATTTGGATGTGTGCTAATGCAACGCAAGAAGGTAATTGCGTATGCTTCAAGACAGTTGAAAAAGCACGAGGAAAATTATACAACTCATGACTTAGAGTTAGGCTCCATAATTTTTGCCCATAAGATTTGGAGACATTATCTTTACGGAAGTAAATTTACTATCTATACAGACCACAAAAGTTTAAGATATATTTTTGGGCAAAAAGAGTTAAACATGAGGCAAAGGAGATGGATGGAAATCCTAAGTGATTACGACTGTGATATTCAATATCACGAAGGAAAAGCAAATGTAGTTGCAGATGCTCTAAGTCGTAAGTACCATGAGAAACAACGACGGGTTCGTGCTCTCAGATTAAATCTACAATTAGATTTAATGGAACAACTGAAGTATTTTCAAGAAACAGCAATAGAGGATGCTGCTGAAGGAATGAAAGGACGAATAAAAGAATTAGAACAGGGAGATGATGGAATTTGGAGATTTCATAAGAAAAGGATTTGGGTACCGAAGCAGGGAGAATTAAGAAATAAAATCTTAGAGGAAGCTCATAAATCTAGGTATACCATACACCCTGGAAAATAATAAGATGTACCAAGATTTAAGAAATAATTTCTGGTGGATAGGCATGAAAAAGGATATAGCTAGATATGTTTCTAAATGTCTTACTTGTTCATAAGTTAAAGCAGAACACCAGAAACCTTCAGGTCTACCACAACAATTAGAAATGCCTGTATGGAAATGGGAACTCATAACAATGGATTTTGTTACTAAGTTACCCAAAACCAGAAAAGGTAATGATGCGATTTGGGTAATTGTGGATCGATTAACCAAATCAGCTCATTTTCTACCCATGAAGGAAACCTTTAGTATGGAAAGGTTAGCCAAATTGTACGTAGACGAAGTAGTATCTTTACATGGAGTTCCACTCTCCATTGTATCAGATAGGGATAGTCGTTTCACTTCTCATTTCTGGAAAAGTTTTCAAGAGGCAATGGGAACTCGATTAAATCTAAGCACTACATGTCATCCTCATACAGACAGACAAAGTGAAAGGACAATCCAAACTCTAGAAGACATGCTCCGAGCATGTGTGATAGATTTTGGTGGAAACTGGGATGATCACTTACCATTAATTGAATTCTCCTATAACAATAGTTATCATTCAAGTATTGAAACTGCCCCATTTGAAGCACTGTATGGAAGGAAGTGTAGAACTCCAGTTTGTTGGGCAGAAATAGGAGAAAGTCAATTATCAGGTCCCGAGATTGTGCAAGAGACGACTGATAAGATCACACAAATTAAGGAAAGAGTGAAGACGGCTCGAGATCGTCAAAAGAGTTATGCCGATAATCGATGCAAGCCACTGGAATTTCAAGTCGGAGATAAAGTACTTTTGAAAGTTTCTCCTTGGAAAGGAGTAGTTCGATTCGGTAAGAAAGGAAAGCTAAGTCCAAGATACGTAGGACCATTTCCCGTGATCCAACGTATAGGACCAGTTGCTTATCGTTTACAACTACCAGAGGAGTTAGCTGGAGTACATGATGTATTTCATGTATCCAACCTCAAGAAATGCTTATCAGACGAATCATTGGTAGTACCTCTCCAAGATATAGAGGTAAATGAAAAGTTAAAATTTGTAGAAAAACCTCTTCAGATAGAAGACAGAAAAGTAAAGTTTCTCAAGCACAAGCGACTAGTTCTAGTTAAAGTCAAGTGGGATTCAAAGAGAGGATCTGAATACACTTGGGAGTTGGAATCAGAAATGAAGCGAAAGTATCCTCACTTATTCCAGTAAATCTCGAGGACGAGATTTTTATTAAGGTGGGGAGAATGTAACAACTCTCACCAAAACTATTATTTATTTTTTTAGTTCAATAGGAAACCCTAATTGAAACACCCAAGTAATTCTGTACAAACCTTAAAATTTTCAGAATCATCAGAATCAGGATCAGGGCCCCTAAAACTCAGGGGGGGGGGGGGGTAAAACCCTAGTTACGATTATCTAAATAACTTGTTGTCAGTGTCGAATTTTAAAATTTCGTCAACTCAGCTAGGCTAGTCAAGGACGTGGCTACTCTATGGAAATAGGTGACCCCTCGCGCCACGCGAAGCCCCAGGGGGTACCCCTCGCGTCACGCGAGGGGGGTCAAAATTTACCTATAAATAGAGGGGATTGGGACTGGAATCTGGGCACTTGAACGACGTAGAAATTCCAATTACACACTGAGTTACGTTCTGTTTACTATTAAAACACACACGATCACAAATCGCTGCCGCAAAACAGGGTAATAACTCAATCGCTGCTACGATTCATTATCCGATCGATTAAAATATCCAATGGATGTTTAAGTGCTGCCCACATTAGGGTTATGCTTTGTTATTCGTCGTTAAATCGATGGATGTTTAAGTATCGCACTTTGTTATTCGTTGTGAGGGTTTAATCTCGTGAGCTATCGTAAATGCTGCATTAGTTACTAACCTAGTTTTGTGTACATTGTTATTTAAAATAGGTTAACAAGGCTAATCAGTAGACTAGACTCTGTCCGTGTTAAATCTGCAATGTGAGTCATTCTCTTTTTATCAAATTTATTTTCAAAAGCATGTTTATTTCAAGGTTATAATTACAGGGATTAAGTCTTTGTAATCACCAAATTACAGCCGGTATGTGGGGTATTGTGTAACAAACCGCACTTTCGTGCGTTGTTACCACTCGATATACTCGTTACGCCTAGCACCAGAGATTCGGATCATAATGTAACTATATCGTATATATCGTTGTTCGAAGGATAATCACACATTTTCGAAATACAATATCACTATACTACACTATTATCACACTAACACTCACGGAGGCATTGAGTGAGGATCTATTCTACCCTCCTCAGTGGCCGTGATGTGTCGAGCATAAAACAATTAACGGTAACAAAGACTCTCGGGTGAGTGCTATAACTCCAGTCGTCGTGACGATGATGACAATACGAGTGAATGGTACCCCGTCAGTCATTGTGGCACAACTCGCAATAACGTTCACGATGACGTCGAGAGAGGACCTATACTACCCTCCTTGATGGCCGTGAAACGTCGCTTATATTCGCACACTCGAAACGGATACCGATTGTTAAGTATCGAAACTTTGGAATATGGATACGTAAATACGACCCTTAGTGACATGTATACAAATATAATAATAATATAAATTTACTATGAAAAGCGCGTACTTCGAAATCCATCAAAACGATCGAAAACGGAGAAATCCATCTCGTCGGAGTGGCCATCCGGACGGATGGGCAATCCGCACGGATGGGCTATCCGCACGGATGGGTCATCCGCGCGAATGGGCAATCCGGACCAGAACTCCCTTCTCCTCTCTGTTGCCTATAAATACCCTGTCACGTCACTTGAACAGTGATGTGACAGCTCCTACTCGACCAAACACGCTCCAAGACCCTTTTCTCTCGATTCTTCGCGATTCCGGTAAGATTTCAACCTAGAAACTTGTACTTCTACAATCTACACTAAATTCTACATCTTTCTATCCTTCAAAACTCAATTTCTAACCGTGAAATCTGCGGATTTGATGCGTTTTGAGGTGTTGTCACCAAGAGTTCTTAGGAACTTCCAGTTGTGACCTCATCCCACCATAAACGACTCAGATCTGGGTGATTTCCACATGTTTTGGTAACAAATCTCGCCTAAATCTAAGTATTTACCCAAGGAACTGTGCGATTTCGAGTTAACCATGAAGAACCATCACGAACGGCCAGATCTGATGGAACGGGGTGATTCCCGGCCGTTAGAGCGGGTCGGAATTGATGGAACTTCAAGTGTTGGTGCGAGATTTCACTGTCCCGGTAACTCTACACGTGTTCCTTCCGATAAACACTCAGAAACAGAATTTAGAATGCGAAACAGACGTGTTGTCCGCACGGATCACATGTAATCCGCACGGATAACATGTAATCCGCACGGATAACATGGCATCCGGACGGATACATGGCATCCGGACGGGATACATGACAATCCGCACGGATAACCTGTTGTCCGCACGGATAACACTTACAATCCGCACGAGTTACACTTGTTCGAACGGATGACAATCCGCACGAACCACCACTTACTTCGTACGGATGACAATTCGGACGAGACACCACTTACCCGCACGGATCACACATCATCCGCATGGATCACCTGTTATCCGGACGGATGACATGTCAATCCGCACGGATGAGCACCATTCGACCAAGTGAGTGACTCTTCAAGACTAATCTCGCTTAACCGTACATCGTTTACTCTATTCTTCAAGGATCAACACAGACGTACTCGCAACCGACTCAATCAAGTTGTATTTTCGCTAATACGCACTGTGAGTATACTTGAACCCTTTTTAATCGTATTTTGGGTGTAACATACGTTTCTAACAAATCGAACTTATCAAACGAATTATTCAATCAATCGAATTATCACTTGCGAATGACTGTTATGCATAGATATACGTGATGCTAGTTGCATATGTGCTAGGGCTTATACTCGCGACGTCCCACCATGACTAGTATAGTACTATTGCGCCCGACGGGGTCTAGTTTGCCATCGCATATTCGAGCATCGAGGACTTAGTTGGTAGTATCAGCTTTGTGAGTATATATGTCGTGTGTTACGTTCTTGCATATGGAAATTCGCTACACTTTTATCTATTACGCTATACATATCAAACCTGTATACTCGCCAATACTTTTGTATTGACAAATATTTTAACGTATGTTGCAGGTTAGATCGCAGACTATATCAAATCAAGCTAGGGGGTCTAGAAACTCAACTAAAATCTAGGTTGTCGGGTTTGTATTGTTCGAGAGGACAAGAAATCTGTGATAACTTATGTGATTGTATTATTTGTTAGTATGAGATAACGAATGTATTGAATATTATCGCAATATAGTTGTTATGGATTCTCTTGAACAATCTGATTCGCCTAGTGCCGCACCCCGATGATTCCGCCATCGGTTGGGGTGTGACATATTGTATACATTACTTGTTCCCGTCACCATTGGACAACGAGTTAGCCAATGGGTGATCTGACCACAGTCACAGAAATAAGTCGAGTGACAAATACTGTGGGTAGTTGGTTGATATAGAAACAATGTAATCACCCTTAATACTGTAAATTATAACAAACATGTCATTTTTATTAAATTGAATGATTCACCAGTATTTCCCGCTGACAAAACATTTTTCAAACATGTTTCAGGTGATCTGTTGTAATCCAGGAAAAGTGCCGTGAAGCACTTCAAGCTTAAGAAAGTGGCTCATTATAAAATAAAGAAATCATGTTTTGTAACTTAAAGATTTCTCCGTGAAATCATATGATTGTAAATTACCGGGGTTTTAGCCCGAGATTGTGAAATAAAATAATCGGGAAAATTTAGCTTTAAAAAGATCCTGATGATAAACTTCCGTTGTTAAACTCAATTAGATAAATACCACGGGATTTTCTGTCCCGCGGCTCCTGAAACGGGTCAAACCGGGTCGGGGGCCGTGACACGTAAAACCCGGGTTGAAAACGGGTATAAAAAAACCCGGTTCCGGGTTCGGGTTTTATAACAGAAATGCATACCCAACCCCAACCCTATGGGTAGGGTCGGGTTCGGGTATAAAAAACCCGGGTTTTATAATACCCGGGTCCGGGTTTTATTTTCGGGTCCAGGTCTGGATTTTGTGCACCACTACGTTTAGATATGTTTATATTTTCTAAGAGGATCAAATGACTAAAGCTAAAAAAAACAATATATAGTTCAGGCCACTATAGATTGCCCGAATTCATATGCATCCATCAGCGAGTAGTATTATACAAGTAATTCGCTACTGAATAGTAAAAAAACATGCCCACCCTAGCTAACATGTGTATTCGACACTGAGTAGTAATGTACAAGTAATCGAGACACACACACGTACATGTCATCAAAACTATCTCGCATTTTTTTATACAAAATAATGCCGTTTACCTTTTTCGTAACAATGCTTTATAAATTCCCTAGTATACCGTTGCGACTTCCTTATTTTTATCTACGTTTAAAATTTGACGGTTCAAAAATTTTTGTTCTTTACCACGACGAAACGAATCGAAATTGTCCTAACAACTTTGATACTAGTATCAATGTTTTTTTTTATCAAATGCATTCTTTATTGGTTTTTTTATAATATTAAATGTTATTAATAACTAATCACATCTAGCTATTTAATTCAATACCAAATTTCACATATATCTCTAATACTCATACCAAATTTCACATATATCTCTAATAAAACCGAGTTAAATATCATTTCAGTCCTTGTGATTTGAATCTCTCATAACAAACCTTATCACTGTGAAGGTTAAAAAACAATACTTTTTTCTTTCCGGATAAAACTCCTTTGGAGCCTCCATAACATTATCTTGGTGAAAGTAATTCGCTTCTTTAACATATAATATTTTGTTCAATTATTTCTCTCAAAAGTAGCCCCACATCCCTTATCTTGATCAATTACAATGACGTATGGAAACGAAATGAGTTAGTAGAATCGGAATAACTACAAAATAATAGAGATTGATTCATGGCATTCACATTTTTTGTTATGAATCAAATTTATGTGTAAGAGACGTGGTGAATAAAGTTTCTGTAGATTGATTTCTAGATCCGAAAAAGAAAGATATGTTGTAACACCGTAGGCAAATAATACGTCGTATGAAATACTCGGATATGATTTTATTAAAGATTCGTGACCAAAATATCACCAATGCGTTTGTGTGTATTAGGCTACTAGGTTATAGACCAGCATATTACACGGGTTAAATAACAAAAATATACCACGTAAATAAAAAATGATGAACACCATATAAAAATTTCTAAAGCCACCCATATAAGTAAAATGTTAATTTCTTTTTTTGAAATTTAAAGAAAAAAAAAAGAAAAAGAAAAACAGAATAATTCTGAAAATAATTTACACAATATAAGAGGCCAATATATGATAATTATTGTTATTTTTAATTAAATACTTAAGTTAAAATTTATGATTTACAAAACATAAATTATAATTATAAGAGTTAAATGTCATTTTAGTCCCTGTGGTTTGGTCTATTTTGCCAGTTTAGTATAAAAGTTTCATTTTTCTTCTGTGGGTCAAAAAGGTTTTAGTGTTGCCATTTTACTCCACTGGGTTAACTTTATCCATTTTTTCTGTTAACAACAACAAATGAGATAGATATTCGGAGTTAAACATGTTTACTAGAGAACAATTTAGCTAAAAACAAATCTGTAAGTTTTTAGTCGATAAAACATATATTACCCGACTGGTGATAAAGAACCAGATGTTACATGTACTTGTTGAATGTTCTTAATTTACAAGATACAAATTAGAAATCATGTTATTGACATTTATTGAATCTTCTTAATTTACAAGATAAGAATCACATATTTTTACTTTGTTTAGACATATAAATTAGATGTAAGGATTAATGTGTGAAGAATAATCACGAATACCTCCTCCTTCCCAACCCATCCATTCTTCCCACAACTCCCAATCCGGATCGTTCATTCCTCTCATTGTCTCATCCAACGGTCCATCATCCATTTCACCGACACTCGTTTCACCTCGCAAATTACTCATTACCGTCTGTTCATATCAACAAAAAATATCTTTGTTACATCAATTTTTTTTTTTTTTTTATAGAATTAATCTACCTCAATAATCAACGACAAAAAAATACATATTTATAGCTACGAAAATTATGAAAAGAAATATGAAATTACAAAATACTAATTAATCGTGAAAAAAGTTATTAAAATATTTATTTGAATGATTTTCATGAATATATGGATACCAGAGGGATGTCTGCGTGATACCACGTAGAACATAAATACCAGTAATCATGTAACACGTTAGAGTTTTGTTTGAATAAAAAAACTATATCAGTATAATACTTAAATAAAAAAGAATAAAATGCTCGTTGCTATATATAATAACTAGGGGAAGGTTCAAATGAAAACCAATAGTTAACGCGAAAACTCGAAAACTAACTAAAAAAACCTAAAAAAACATACCAATTTTCGCTATTTTATGTATATAAAAAAAAACTTTTTAGTTGATTTATTTTTAGTTTCCGATTATTTTCTATTTAATAAAAATATTAGAGTTTCTTTTAGTTTCTGATTATTTTCTATTTAATAAAAATATTAGAGTTTTTATTTTCCTTTGGTATAAAAGGAAATGTGGAAGCAAAAGGGACCTTACATCATAAGCTTCGTTTATTTCTTGAAACCGAATTCCACCATCGCTTTCTTTGCATACGTCCGGATGATACTGAAATAACAAATAATTTTATCAATCAATGACCATAATAACTATATAAAAATAAAAAATAAAAAATAAAAAAAATTATGGTGGTCTTTAAAGGTATACTTTTTTAGGTTATTACTTGTTAGACCACCCGTACTCGTGAGATTTTGAGCGTTTTTTGGACGAAAACGCCGGAGCACGTCCCCCAAGTGGCACACCCGTGGGCGTTTTTTTTGACAAAAATTGCTTTTGGCGTTGTATTTTCCACGCCCAAGATGAAAACATTTGACCAATCACTGTTTTAATTGAATATTATTTGTTTTAATAATTAGAAAAAATAATAATTGAGTAATTATTTGGGTGCCACGTGTCGAACAACGCCCAAAGGTGGGGGCATTATCCCACTACGCCCTTTTCTTCAAAACGCCCCTTGGCTGACTGTGACGACACGTGGCGGACAACGCCTAAGAGTGGGGCATTATTCACCATAACCACTACGCATAACGCATCGTCTTAGTCTTAAAATATTACAAACATGTCTAACTTTTTAATAAGTCTATGTTCTTGTTCATATCATATTTCTAAACTTTTATATTTATAATATATTTAAAACGAATCGACGATAACGTTAATACCTTACTCGAGTGTTACCTCTTTATTCATTACACAATTTTGTGGTGTATGCATAGGCAACTTTATTTCAAGATTCTAAATATTTTCTTTCTAGTACATGTATCTTTTTAGAACATTTTGGGTGTTCATAATCCGTTGAAGGTTGTGTCAGCCCGTTAACAACTTTAGGACCCGTCAATTAATCTTTACTATTATTTTTAAAATATGATCTTCTATCAATTTTAAACTTATCTAAGGGTGTACAGGGTGGAATAGGTGAAGGGGTATAGGTTGATATTCACCTAGCTGGAACACTGCACCTTACACCCTTCACCACGCAGTAAACCCATTCAATCAGGGAGGAGTCACCGTGCAAGGGAAGAGGAGAGAGAGAGGGTTAATGGTGGGCCCTACTCTCTTCCAACAAATCACACTTTTATTTTTACTTTACGAGCACTCCCTTAGGCTTGTGGGTATGGTGACGGAGATGTAGCCGGCGACGGGATGAAGACGGAGGGGGCGGCACGGTGTTCAAACCGGCGACGTAGGGGGGACCCATTGTTTTGCTCCGTCATGGACGTCGGAATACCGACGGAGAGGACGATGACTGGACGGCGAGGGGGGTGGCGGCACGGTGTTCAAACCGGCGACGGACCGGGATGGTAGGGGGACGACCCCCATACCGTGTAGCCTTACATTTGATTGCAAGATGGGGAAGAGAGAGAAGAGTTCACATGACAGAGTATGATTGGCTGGGGTGTAGAGGTGACTACTCTCTCGAGTGGAGCGCCTCTTACACTCTAACCCTGATGATTTAAGAAATCAACTTAATACATTAAAATGGGACCGTTTTGGCATGCCCTACTAAATACTAATCCAACCAAAACCATAGTCAGTGGTTCGGGTTAGTCTGGGGGGCGCCCGACCCTACGAACTTTTCGCTCAGTAGTGTTATATATGTAGTTTTCGTATATAAATTTTTGGGTATATGCGTTTTCGACCCCTCGATTCTACAGAAATTTTTGGGTATATACTTTTTCGACCCCTCGGTTCTATAGAAATTTTTTGATATCTACGTTTTCGACTCCTGGTCGGAAATCTCAAGCTTTGCCAATGGTCCGCACCCCGATAGTTATATTGCACACACGTGTGTGTATATATAAAATTATTGTTAGAAAAATGTATTTCTATGGATAAAGAGTTAATAATATAAAGAATCTAATTCATTAGGTATGAAAACTACCTTCAAAGCAAGCTGTCTAAAAGCAGTTTTAACCTCAGATTCAGAAGCACCATGTTGAACTCTCAACACTTTATACGGATCCGAAGCAAGATCATTAGTAGAACCACAACATACTCGAAACCTTTTACCCGAACCACCGTTCGCCATCACCTTCTCCCGACAACTTTTCAGTTTTCCAAACGACGATGACGATGACGAAGACGATGAAAAGCAACCGTTGATTACTCCACTAGCCGTTGCCATTATATTTATTTACAAAATATCTTCCTAACAGACCTTCAAATGATGATGAAACTAATAATAATTCTAGTTAGTTATGGGATATGAATATATGATAGAGTGTGAGAAAGTATGAAAGCGGATAGAGTTTGAAATAATGGTGTGTGAAAGAAGTTGATTGTTCATATTGTTGAATGTTGAGTGAAGAAATGGTCAGCATTGGAGAAGACAAACCATCCTTTCGATGTCTATAGAGGCATGGAGGTCAGATCAAAGAAGTTAAAAAATGATGACGTGTGGATTTGTGATTGGTTGTTTGAGTAGTAGCTTTCTGATTTGGTACGTTAAAAAATATTAAAATATTGTAATTTATTTTTTTATTTCGACTCAATTATGTGAACCTTTTAATCTATTTTCTAGTTTTTTACCAACTTCTTTTATTTACAATCTATTTTGCCCATCCACAGGTCTGTTATTTGGTCGTGTCTATTCTTGTTACTAGTGCAGCGGTCTATCTGGAAGCGGTCTCTCTGTCCCTAGGGATAGATGTAAAGTTTGCCTACATCCTACCTTCTCTTGACCCTACCATTAGCTTGCTATTTTGGGGATTTACTGAGAATGATGGTTGTTGTTGTATTTAAAATTAAAAAAATTAAGAAAGAAAGTCTCTCGTTTCTTTGATCATTCTAGATGCTATAGACAAGGCCGATGTTCCAATCTTTTTATTTTGTTTATGTACACATTTTTTTCTTGTTTTACAAATTTCAAATTATTTTAGCTAGGTGTTGACCGTGTAGGATTGACGAGTCTAAATATTTTAAGAGGATATTACTCTTTTTTTTTTTCATTTTTCATGACCCTATCTATAGTTTTAGGTGCTATGTGAGATGTGAGAACATTAC
Source organism: Helianthus tuberosus (assembly GCA_030545235.1). NCBI lineage: Eukaryota > Viridiplantae > Streptophyta > Magnoliopsida > Asterales > Asteraceae > Helianthus > Helianthus tuberosus. The sequence continues at coordinate 186,691,827 of CM060357.1, read as the reverse complement.
TCATTTTTTTACAATAATATTTCAATAAACATGTAAACCTACTCAATATCTTAAGTCTTTAACTCAAAACGATAACAATCCGCAGTCGAATCAATCATTCACACGAGAATGAAAACAATCAATTACTGATGGACCACACGAGAATGAAAACAATGGGTTAGAAAGGGACCGAATGATGGAGAATGAAAACAACGAGTTTCTTCTTTCAAGCCAATAACAACAATAAAAGAAAGTGGTTTGGTTTGGTTTGGTTATGCCAGAGCAATAATAAATGGGTTGCGTTTACAGCTTGACATGTTAGAACCAGCATGTACCTGAAAATCTTGTCAAATACATAAACATCAACACGACACTAGTTTCATGCGTTTAACGTCAAAAAAGCATTCTGTATAGTTTTTTTTTTTTTTTTTTTTTTTTTTTGAAAATAGACTCTAAATAACAAAATTTACAACCATATACTCAAATGTATATAAAATAAGGAGTAAACTTCTGTTTTGCTCCCTGTGGTTTGGTCATTTTAACAGTTTTGCTCCAATAGTTTAAAAATAGCCATTTTCCTCCCTGATTTTTCTAACTTATCTTCATTTTGCTCCCAGCCACTAACTCCATCAGGGAGTAAACTGACGACAAACTCGAAAGATTAGGGAGGAAAATGGCTATTTTTAAACTATTGGAGCAAAACCGTTAAAATGACCAAACCACAGGGAGCAAAACAGAAGTTTACCCTAAAATAAGTTAAATAACCCTTGTTTTATCTTTCATGTCAGGCTCATGTCATTTTTTGTGTCGTATCAAATGTTCAAGCCCCTAGTGCGGCAATCATCCATTTATGCATCCACTAGAAATTAACAAAACAATATACAAGTGTAGGATTTGAATTTCAGAACAATATAAATCATGTTTAGACCAACATAACGCAAAAGTAATCAAAAGTGAAGAAAATATGTGTACAAATAAAGCAATTTTCCCTATCAAAGTATAAGAATATTATCACGGACTCTCGACAATATGACACCAAAATAAAAGTATAAAAAAGTTTATGTTTGGTTGAAGAATATGGTATTACCACTAATTCGCCCCGGATTTATCTTTGCTGTCTGATGATTCAGATGGTTGATCAGATGAAGGCTGTTGATCTGAAGTTGAAGGACCAGAATTTGGGTTCTTCTTGAACTGAACCAGAATCATAGTCATGTTGTCACAACCTTCACCACCCGAAGTGGGTGCCAAACACCTCTCAAATACCTTCTCACAGATCGTTGAAAGCTTACTTTCCTGCGTTATTTACGTTTGATTAGGTTGCGTTTTATTTAGTTATTTATTTTTATAATAAAAGATAGCTAAAAGGGAACAGTCGAATTTGCCCAAAGTGTCTTGTTAATGACATACAACAGTTGTAATCGTATTTAAGGACTACGTTTACTAGTATGAAAAAATATTATAATCTTTGGTTGAGTCGTTTTCTTTTTATTTTAGGGGACTTTTGTGACAAACGGGTTGGGTCAGTTGGTTACACGTTAGGGGACTTTTGAGTTTTGTAAGCATTTGGTTACACGTTAGGGGACTTTGAAAAAATATGATTACAAAAAAGCATTTGTAAAAAAAAAAAAAGCATTTGTAAGCATCAGTTAGACTTTTAATAGTTGTAAGCAGCTAAAATATGATAACAAAAACTATATTACAAAAAAAAAAAAAAAAAAAATCTTTTAAATAAAACAATATAGGATATTGTAAGCGTTTGGTTACACGTTAGGGCACTTTTGAGTTTTGAACCATTAAACCCCTTCGCCCTTTCATTTTTGGCTACTTTATTCTGTTCTATTCATTTGATCCGTTACCAATACAATACAGCTTGAATGACCCGTTTCAATGTAAACACGTTGAAATTGTGGCCTCTAGAAACTGAAAGTATAATATTATAAACTAATGAATGATTAGATTACTTACAGTTTTTAGTTGCTCCAGTACAAAGTCCACCAGCTGTTGGCTTGACATGCAATCCCTGTAAAAGAAAAGAAAAATATAATAATTTATGTTCATGGCAAACACATTGACTTCATAGTTGGTTAAAACTGGAATGCAATAATGGAATAATATATATATGTATGTATGTGTGTGTGTATGAGGTTTTACCAAAAAGGCTTCAAGTCCGAAAAAATGTGACTTATGTGAGAAGGATTGTCCACCATTGATCAAGGGTAGGGGGTGTGGCTTTGCGCCCCCCCCGCCACTTCATCAAGTTTAGCGCCCTTTGGCGCCCTACACCACCCCGCCTTCGTTAAAAGGGGGCGCTATCCTTGGCTTCCGCCAAAAGAATAGTGCGCGCGAGAGGAAGAAATCAAGGGGCCCCACCTTCATCAACCAATCAGATTTTTCTATTTATCTTTTTTTTAAATATAGTTAAAAGGGGCTTTATAAGGGGCGTTATTCCACACCGTGTACGTTAGCGAGAAAGCCCCCTGCTTATATGTCGCCTACGTGGCGTAATAAAGCCCCTAGGGCTGTAAACCACACCCTCTAGCGGCTAGGATGAACGGACTGACACGTGGACTCAATATATGAGGCTGGGAGGGGCAAATTAGGAAAAACCCACCATTTTTTACTTTTATCTAGCTCCACCAATTTTTTTAAATGTAAATAACTTTTTAAACATCACTATTTAAAAAAAAAAAAAAACTTATACCAAAAGTTTTAGCAATTTTTATCTTTAATCTGAGTATACTTATATTTGAAAAAAAAAAAGCAAAGACTTTTTATAAAACGTGTTGAATTGGGTGCATACAGCAGCGAGTCAGGACTTTGTTATTAGACTATGAGCCCAAGGGCTCTGGTAATCCCTATATATTGTAACTGAGCCCATGGGCTCATAGTCTAATATTTGTGGCCACCTAGAACACAATGCATTTATCCAATATAACAGTGCGTTATGTTTTAATGATTTCTCTGACCGGACCTTTTTTTAAGAAAATAGTAATAAAAATTTGAATGCATTTAAAACGTGTTGAACTGGGTGCATACTACAGCAGCACGTCAGCACTTTGTGACCACCTAGAACACAATGTGTATATCCAATATATCGGTGTGTTATGTTTTGTGAATTCTCTGACCGGATCCTTTTTTCGGAGAAAAAAAATAATAAAAAAAATTTGTACGCATTTACCCTCAACCACCTAGACACGTGGCAACTCCCGAGGACTTCTCACACTTTTCAGGACTTGAAGCGTTTTTAGCAAGCACACACACATATATATCATATATATAGGGGAAGGTTGACGTACAGTAGCCCTTAACGTGCTACGGTACGCGACTGTGCGAAGTGAATTTCGCATGTTCATTTTTAGAATTCGCACGTCATAATACATAATTACGCACGTTATTTGCATAATTACGCACGTTAAGAGCCTTTTGTATTTTCAATTTTTACTATATATATATAAGGTAAATTCATACATAAATGAGATGGCAAATGGGCGGGCACGTGGGTTGGGAGGCGGGCACCTTTTAGAAATGGTGGGTCAGGTTGGGCTGGCCCGCAAAAGAGTGCTTTCAGTTCTTAGCTTTCAAACAATAAATATTTGGAACACATTTAAAACAATATAATAACGCAAGGATAATCTATTTTTTGAGATAAAAAGATTTAGGAGGTTCTATTCATTTTAAATTTAGGTGACCAAACACATATTAGATTAAATCATATGAATGTAAAGAACTTACCATATTCCATCACAAGCAAGAACAATAAAATCATCGTCTTCACAAAGCTCAACCTGATAGGAGGAACACAGAGAATGGGAATAATAACAAGTGTCATATGTAATTAGTGGTGGCAATATGAATGTTGAGTTATGGGTTATCGGCCATGCAGTTAATATCGGTGATATATCACGGATATATCTGTTATCGGTCCCCATGTAACCAGTACCGATATTATCAGCGATATTGACCTATATATCACTGATTTTCTTGATAGCAGTACCTTTCTTCTTAGTTCTACCATTCGTCTTATTGCTGCTATTAGTGTTTTAAGTCTTAATTGTTAATTGTTAGTGTTAAAAGTTGGTGTTTTAAGTCTTAAATCAGTTCCTAGTTGTTACAATTGTTGGTGTTTTGCAAGTTGCAAAAGGTTAATTTGTTAATGGTAGGAGAGTATAGTGTTGAATTGCTACATATATAAATTCTACATGATATTAAAATTACCGATACCCCACCGCGATAACCTATATCTCAAATATCGGTCCTTGATCGATATCAGATTTTTTTACCGCATTAACTGCTTAGATTAAGAAGATGCAGAAAAGACATATAATAACTTTAAATAAGTTAAAACCAAAATGCTTTTACGCACCAAGTTTATATCGGGATTAGCGGTCAAAATTTGCTTTTCAGCAGGCAATGATTTATCCTTCTTCAGTTCCATGTCCCCTGAACATATGATGAAGTAGAGAAATACCATATAGAGCAATAGGGATATTGCTTTAATAAATTATTGTGAAAATATTTAACATATGTGAAGTACCAATAGCCCTTGTCAAGTTTAAAGTCCCGTTAACTCGACCACAGTGAATAAAACCACCAGCTTTTGATATCCTTTCTTTCTCAGTTTCGAGATCAGGCTTATGGTCTTTTGACAGATTATATGCCTGCATATAATATTAGATGCATATCTGCGCGAGAACTGGAACACTCGTGCAACTACTTTAATGGATGATCAGTGTATCAAATAAGATTGCCAAAGCAAAATTATATCAATAATAGTTTAATGTATATGACTAAAATGACTTGGTAGAATAAATTACAAGTTATGTAGGATAAATATCGACATGTATATGATAAATTTTGATGTGTGTAAGAAAAAAATATAGTTTGAAGGATGATAGTTTTATGATTAATTAATTAGTTAAAGATTATTTAGTGACAACGAAAATAAAACCTTAGAAGTTCATTTACAAAAGAGTAAACTGCAATTTTACCCCCTGGGGTTAGGGGTCATTGGCATGTCTACCCCCCTAAGGAAATAATTGCAATTTTACCCCCCACTGTTTGCTCTTATGTCGCAACCTTACCCCCCGGCGTCAAAGTCAATGTTATCTTTAAACGGTCAAAGGGCATAAAGGTAATTTCACCATTTGGATCTTTATAAACCCCCTATACTTCTCTTCCACCTTCACCCTTACCCCCTAAGTTTCACTCCACTCCACTCCTTCTTCTTCACCCTCCGGCGACTGCACCTCCACCTCCACGACCCTTTATTACGGATGCGGAATGGGATCAGCATCAGCAGCAGCAGCAGCCATAGTATTTTATTATTTTATCATTTTGCTGTATGTATCAAACTTTTGGTGTACATATAAAACTTTTGTTGTAAACGGTTTAAAATATTCAAACAGTACCCGGGTATTTCCACTTATTTAAGCTATAATATTTTAAAGTTATAGTATTCGAACCGTATATACGCTTTTCAAAATTCTAACATTACACGCTTTTCGACGACATCGACTAAATAAATTAACGACGACGTCGACTAAATAATAAAAAAACATTATATATTTTTAACTCGTTATATATTTTAAGCGAGCTAACGTTGTAATCGGGTGAGAATTTATACCACAAATAGGCCGAATGTTGAAACATAATTCACAGAGGTCATATACGCTGCGTATAGGTCTCCACGCAGCGTATATAAACCTTGTAAAAATCTGATGCTTCAAACCTACCAAAATGACCCCAAATTCTCAGATGGTTTATATACACTGCGTAGAGACCTATACGCAACGTATATAAACCTTGTTTTCTGTGCAATGATTGGTTATTAGACACTGAGATCCATGGTTTATCTACGCAGCGTATAGGTCAATACTCAGCGTAGAGGGTTGTTAACCCTATACGCTACGTAGATAAACCTTAGTTGTGCTAGGGTTTGGTGTGCCAATAGGCACACCCTAATACAATATAGATGGCGGTTTGTAAATAACATTCTAGATATGTCCCTTTATTATACTATTCACAAGAAGCTACCCGAATTGGATGGTAGCAGATAATGGTAGTGTATTATGGATGATATGATAGATGAAAGAGAAAGTGTATTTAAAGTAGTGTACCAAAACACGTTATATCATGTTCATACATATAGATGCATATGTGCATTTCTAATATTAGTAATGTAAAAAGTTGTGTATTACGGATGGTAGTGTGAATGAAAGTGCAATTGTCTAATTCTGGTAATGTATTACGGAGTTTGTCAAAGAAATGATACATATGCACATGTGTATCGATAATTGTTACTCGATTTTTTTAGTGACGAAATATAACGATTTTTTTTTTAAAATACTAAAAAATAAAAAAAAAATTGTGTGTTTTTAGATTTTTTTAGGTATTTTTAGTTGTGTTCACATTGGTTCTCTTGGTTCACGCAGTAAAGGGTGGTTGTTAACAGATCCTTATCCTCTCTCTCTCTCTCTCTATATATATATATATATATATATATATAGGAGGAGATCATGCGAGAACCACCCTTATTGCGAGAACCGCGAGAACCAATGTGAACACAACCTAAAATAGTTAAAAAAAGCTAACCCCCCCCCCCCCAAGCTAAATGCTAAAAACTAAAACCCCCAAAAAACCTAAAAAAAACCTAACCCCCCCCCCCCCCCCCCCAAGCTAAAATGCTAAAAACTAAACCCCCAAAAAACCTAAAAAAATCTTTAAAAAATCTAAATTTTTTTTTTAATATTTTTTATGCTCAAATCGCTACTTTTAGTGGCAAAAATTTTTTTTTTTTTTTTGCTTCGAAAAGTAGAGATTTTTATATAAAAAATATTAAAAAAAAAATTTGTGTGATTTTTAGCTATTTTTAGGCATTTTTTGTTGTGTTCACATTGGTTCTCGCGGTTCTCGCAATAAGAGGTGGTTCTCGCATGATATTCTCCCTATATATATATATATATATATATATATATATATATATATATATATATATATATATATATGAGAAGAATTTCTTTCTAAGAAGAAAAAAAAATCAATAAAAAATGTTTCATTTTGCTTCATTTAATATTTGTGTTTAATTTTATTTAACGGTACATCTGTAAATTTACATAGATCATTAAAATTTTGTAGTCTTTCTGTTTATTAACTAATTACATTAAATTTGTAACTTATTTTCAAACCCCATATTTTTCAAAAAAAAATAATTTAGAGTATAGAATAAATTACAAGTTATGTAGGATAAATATCGACATGTATATGATAAATTTTGATGTGTGTAAGAAAAAAATATAGTTTGAAGGATGATAGTTTTATGATTAATTAATTAGTTAAAGATTATTTAGTGACAACGAAAATAAAACCTTAGAAGTTCATTTACAAAAGAGTAAACTGCAATTTTACCCCCTGGGGTTAGGGGTCATTGGCATGTCTACCCCCCTAAGGAAATAATTGCAATTTTACCCCCCACTGTTTGCTCTTATGTCGCAACCTTACCCCCCGGCGTCAAAGTCAATGTTATCTTTAAACGGTCAAAGGGCATAAAGGTAATTTCACCATTTGGATCTTTATAAACCCCCTATACTTCTCTTCCACCTTCACCCTTACCCCCTAAGTTTCACTCCACTCCACTCCTTCTTCTTCACCCTCCGGCGACTGCACCTCCACCTCCACCTCCGGCGACTGCACTTCCAGCTTCCACCTCCAGCTCCGGCGACCACAACGTCAACACCCACCGTTAGGGGTGCAAATGAGCCGAGCGGCTCGAGAAAAAGCTCGAAACGAGTCGAGCCTTATCGAGCCCGAGCCGAGCTCGAGCCTAAAATAAAGCTCGTTTGTTTATCGAGCCCGAGCTCGAGCCTCGCATGTGAAGCTCGTTAGGCTCGTCGAGCCTTATCGAGCCTTAGTGTAAACGAGCCGAGTCGAGCCGAGCTTATTCAAACTTGTTTACAAGCCGACCTCGAACCTAAAAATAAGCTTATTTAGTAAACTAGCCCGAGCCCGAGCTTTACTTATCGAGCTCGCGAGCCTAAAAAGTCTATTATTTATATTATTTTTATTTACTAATATATTAATTAATAGATAATAAACGAGCCGAGCCCGAGCCGAGCTCGAGCTTAAGAAAATATAAACGAGCCGAGCTCGAGCCTTGAAAACAAAGCTCGAATCGAGCCGAGCTCGAGCCCGAGCTCACATAACTTAATCGAGCTTGAGCTCGAGCCTGATCAAGCTCGGGCTCGGCTCGGCTCGTTTGCACCCCTACCCACCGTATATCACATAAAGTCTTGAGATTGCCGTTTTCATCTGGAACTTAAATGGAATGTTTCAACTTTAAATTCTTCTTAACTATATTGAATTAGTCGCCATATACAAACAAGAAGAATGACGAATGTTTAACAATATAAGTCAACTCTTTGTCGTGTTATATCATGTTCATTCATCGGGTAGAACACCTTTGAGGACTCGGTCTTGCATCAAGCCCATAATTAAATATATATAGATCTATCTCTTACATCATACTACCTCCGTCCCATTAAAAGTGTCATGTTTTGAATTTTCAAAGTCTTTATTTATAAACTTTGACTTTAGTTATATATTTTTTGTGTTATATAAAACTTGATGAAAATTAACCCGATAAAAACACTTGTAAAACACACTCAAATCATATAACTTTCATCAAGTATTATCTAACACAAACAAAATTATTTAAGGTCAAAGTTTATAAATAAAGACTTTGAAAATTCAAAATATGACACTTTTAATGGGACGGTGGGAGTAATATACTTTTCACTATTACACCCGATGCATCCACTTGTTAGTGTATTGAGTTATTCATAACTTCTTATGATTTTCTTATGATTATCTCATGATTTTCAGTATGGACCGAAAAGAATCTGTGCGTAATTCAATTAAACCTAGAGAAATATCAGTTTGGTTGGATTTAAAACCTATGTAATAAAATTGGTTTTCTGTTTGATGTTCAAACTAAAACTCTTTTTAAAATGCGCAAATAAACCAAATTCTTGTCTTATGAAATATGTAGAGAGTGTACAAAATCTTGAATGACCAATGGGAATTTACCGCAAACCATAACAGAAGGTGGATTCATTTTGAAGATCGATGTTGCTTCCAGGTAGCTTCCTAAACAACTAAGTTGAAGCAGTGAAAAGTATGCTCAGCCCGATGGTAATCTTATAATCGTTTAAGATAATAAATACCAACAGCACACACGGCCAAAAAAACAATGTAGACTCACTCAATTGTCAAACTAGTGGATAGACGAAACCTGTAATAATGAATAATCAAAATCGAATTCAAATGCTGGTATAGTGACTGAATCTGAAAACAACTAAATGCTAAAAAAAGAATCTGAAAACAACTTCAAATGCATCGGAAACCGTACCGACATATGAAAAACGAATTCAAATGCTGGTATAGTGACTGAATCGAGGTGAAATAGTAGAAAATGATTGAAGTTTATACCTGAGAAGGTGAATTTGAAGAGGAAATTGAAGCGGAGCAATGAAGAACGGTTGAAGATGAAGATTATTAGTATCGGAGATGATGGTGGAGGCTGATGGTGGTGGAGGTGGGTGGTGGTGGAGGTGGGGGGTAATTGTGCGACATAACAGGAATGTTGGGGGTAAAATTGAAGGGTAATATAGTCATTTCAAGTCATAGTTAACAGATCTGTTAACAACTTTGACGGCAGGGGGTAAGGTTGCGACATAAGAGCAAACAGTGGGGGGTAAAATTGCAATTATTTTCTTAGGGGGGTAGACATGCCAATGACCCCTAACCCCAGGGGGTAAAATTGCAGTTTACTCTTTACAAAAAGTTTCATTTTTGAATTAAAGTGGAAAAGTGATCAAATCTCAGAAACAATTTTAACATTTTATTCTAAGAAATTTAATGTAAAGTTGTAGAAATCATACCTACAGTTGAACAATATTCACACACATGAATAAAGAGACCACCATTCGGTTGACTTGACTATGACTAAAGATGGTTGAAGTTTAAACCATTTGAACAATATGTAAGACGAATAAAAAATTGTCTTTGCTTTCACGTTTTGTATCATCAATGGAAAACCAGCCCATACATATATTCTTTTTTATTGCTTTGATCTTGCTATCATCAAATTGTTCTGCACTAGATAATATATCAGCACATCAAGAAATCCGAGATGGTAAAGCCACTCTTGTTTCCGAAGGTGAAATGTTCGAATTGGGCTTTTTTAGTCCGGGGAAGTCTAAGAAACGGTACCTGGGGATATGGTACAAGAAGATATCATATGGTACTGTTGTATGGGTTGCTAACAGGAATACACCAATTGCAGATAGATCAGGCATGTTCAAACTCAGCAAACAGGGAAACCTGGTGATTTGCAGTGGCGACAACCCCATGGTCTGGTCATCCAATTCAACGGGTAATAATTCGGTAGTGGTGGCGCAAATTTTAGATACCGGAAATCTTGTTGTGTGGAACAAAAATAAAATGATTTGGCAAAGTTTTGACTATCCTGGTGACACACATCTACCTGGAATGAAAATAGGGAAGGACTTAGTAACAGGATCTCAATGGTTCTTGACATCTTGGAAGAGTCCAGATGATCCTTCTATCAGTGAGTATACAAATATATACGATACAAATGGATATCCACAAATTTTAAGGTTGCAGGGTGAAATTTTAGTGGGGAGAATTGGACCATGGAATGGTCTCGGCTTTAGCGGTTTTCCTATTGAAAAAGAAAATCAGATTTACTCAATCAAGTTTGTCATGAATGAAAAGGATATCTATGCTACATATGAACTTAAAAGTTCAGTTGTTCAACGGAATGTTGTGACATAGGATGGCAAGTTATTGATGTTACAATGGATTGAGCGTATCAAAGACTGGATTGTGTATGCAAATGCTGAAGTTGATACTTGTGATCGATATTCACTTTGTGGTCCATATGGAATCTGTAGCATTAACAAGCATCCACCTTGTTCTTGCATGGATGGTTTTGAACCAAGAAATCCAAAAGAATGGGAAGCATCTGATTGGGTAAGTGGGTGTATACGCAAAAAGCCTCTGCATTGTAAGAATGGGAATGAGATTGGTGATGGGGATGGGGATGGTTTTTGGAAAATTGTAGGAGTGAAGGTACCAGACACACGACGGTCATGGTATAATATGAGCATGACCCTCGGAGAATGTGAGATGGCCTGCAAAGGGAACTGCAATTGTACAGGGTATGCAAATTTAGACATTAGAAATGGAGGAAGTGGATGTTTGCTATGGCTTGATGAGCTTTTGGACACCAGAGAGTATGATGCAGATCAAGATATTTACATAAGAATGGCAGCCTCTGAGTTAGAAGGTACACATTTGCATATTTTTAGCTTATATGCTTATGTTCTAAACTATAATTGTTTCTTAATGGAAGGTCTTGTGGATTCCGTGTCTGAATTCAACAAAAAGAAAAGAATACTTATACTGGCACTTTTAACTTCATCAGCTGTGACACTCCTCTTTGTAGCGGCATATGCCTATCGAAAGCTAAAGAAACGAACACACATGAAAAGACGAGGTAAGACAAAGGAGAATGTAATTTTATAGGATGTGATACATAAAAAATACTATTTAATTTGTAGGAAAGCTGTATGGGCATGTTGAAAAGGATAAACGTCTGCAGATGGAACAACTTGATGATTTACAGTGTTTTAGCATATATGAGATAACAAGGGCAACATGTAACTTCAGTGTCTCCAATAAGATTGGTGAAGGAGGCTTTGGTCCTGTTTACAAGGTAACTTCTTTATGCTTTTTGATAGAATACATTGCTTATCTATATCATGAATAAAAAATGTAAAATCTATTGAATTATAAGTTATCATATAATCATAATCATAGGATTAGGATCAAATACAAAGGATCTTAATTGTAAGAAGTGTAAGAAGGATTTATAGAGTGACAAGTGTCCAATAACCTAAAAAAAACCCACTACACAAAAAACCCCACTACAAAAAATAAAATAAAAAATAAAACTATAAACATCCACCACCACCAAAAACCTAACCCCCCCCCCCCCCCCACATCACCCACCCAAAAAAAAAAAAAAACATTTTTTTTGCCTAGGGGGTGGGGGTTTAGGTTTTTGGGTGGTGGTGGGGGTGGGTGTTTAGTTTTTTTTTAGAATTTTTTTTAGGTTTTGGGGGGGGGGGGGGGGGGTTAGGTTTTTTTTAGGTTTTTGGGGGGTGGGGGGGGGGGGGGTTTGGTTTTTTAGGGGTTTTTTTTTATAAGGTATAGTTTTTGTTTTGTTTTTTATTGCCCGGGGGGGGGGGGGGGGGGGGTGGGGGGTTTAGGTTTTTGGGTGGTGGTGGGGTGGCGTGGGGGTGGGTGTTTAGGTTTTTGATGGTGATGTAGTGGGTTTAGTTTTAGATTATTGGACACTTGTCACTCTATAAATCCTTCTTACACTTCTTACAATTAGAAGTCTTTGTAGAATAACTTGACCCCATAATCATAATCATAATCATAATCATAATCATAATCATAAACATAATCTTTTAGGGTGTGTTGGAAGATGGAGGAGAAATAGCAGTGAAGCGGCTCTCAGAAACATCCCGACAAGGGCTTGATGAGTTCAAGAATGAAGTCACTTGTATTGCAAAACTTCAGCATCGGAATCTTGTGAAACTTCTTGGATATTGCATTCATCAAAATGAACTGATTTTGATTTATGAATACATGACTAACAAAAGCTTGGACCGGTTTCTCTTTCGTTAGTCACTCTTTCACTTATTATCTTTCTTTTTAACTTTATATAATAACACATGACATAGTAGTCACCTTTTGGCAGATGGAACAAGAAGTTTGATGCTTAATTGGCCTCAACGATTCAATATAATACATGGGATAGCTCGAGGTATTCTCTATCTACATCAAGATTCACGCCTCCAAATTATTCACAGAGATCTCAAGGCAGGTAATATTTTGCTGGACGGTGATATGAATCCTAAAATATCTGACTTCGGCCTTGCTAGAATGTTTCAAGGACATAATATCACTTCTAAGACAAATAAAGTGGTGGGAACATAGTAAGAATCCTCATTAACAATAACTCTTTTCTCTAGAAGACAAGGAAGATGAGACAGAACTATGAATTCTAAATTTTGTTTTGCTTAACCTGTCTGTAGTGGTTACATTTCTCCTGAGTATGCAATACATGGACGTTTCTCTATAAAATCTGATGTGTTTAGTTTTGGTGTTCTTGTGTTGGAGATAATTTGTGGGAAGAAAAACAAAGAATTCTCTCAAGGCGACCACAATGATAACCTTCTTGGACATGTAAGTTTAGTTGTAAGACCAAATCCTAATATCTTGACCAGAAACTAGTGATCTTTAATATTTCAATTTGGGTTTGGTTTGATGAAGGCATGGAGACTCTTTAAAGAAGGAAGGTCTATTGAATTAATGAGTGGATCTTTACAAGACTCACATGTCGTCTCTGAAGTACTAAGAACGATACATGTTGCATTGTTATGTGTGCAACATCATGCAGAAGATAGACCAACGATGCTGTCAGTGGTTCTGATGCTGGTTAGTGAGGGAACATTGCCTGAACCTAAACAACCAGCTTTTTTCAATGAAGAAAGTTGTCGTGAACATGAAACACTTCCATCGGTTGATAAACGCACAATAACATTATTGTATGCTCGATAGTATGCACACGTGACTAAAAATATTGAAATAATGATGTAAGATTGTGAACTATCTTTCTTGTTAACAAATGTATTTTTTTCGTGTTATGAATTTCACGGTGTGTCAGGCTGCTTCGGGTAAAGTGACCAAGCACGAGCAAGCGTGCCTTGACAACCAGCACTTGTTTATCCCATTTGGTTTTAAAACATTTGGTTTTCTAGCGCCAGAGGTTGTGTACCTACTTAGTCGAGTTCAAAGGGTCATGCATAGTAATGTTATGACCCCGAGATCTATGGACGCGGTTTTTGAAATACTTGGTGTTGCTATTCAAAAAGGGGTATGCACATGTTTATGGAATCAATACAAGTTGATATACAACCCTTCAGTTCACCTTCAGTATGCACATTTTAATGAAGTACTCTAAACGAGTTTCATGTTTCATTCAACAATTAACATCAATTTTCACGTAAACACATCTAATTTTACATGTTTGATCTTTTAACAACAAGAGAAAAAAAAAGGAAACTAACCTTTCTAGTTCTGCTAGAGTGACGATGGTCGATGGTTGGGTATTTGTTTTTTTTTGAACAAACAAAAATAGTCGATCACCCGGTAAACGACACACACACACACACATATATATGTGTGTGTGTGTGATTTTACACCGGTATCATAGTGAACCGAATTGATACCAAGCAAGCAACCGATATCGATGTTCGTTTTTATGGTTTTTTTATCGATGTAAAGCACGTGTCGATTCATACACTAAATGTGAATGTGAAATGTCGGTATCGTACCTGTACTATAACAAAACAAGTTGATACCGACCCAAAAGCCCACCACAAAGCGCAGGAAAATACCACTAGTTATTATTATATAAGGAGGTTTATTGGAAGAAAAAAAGTGGAAAATCAGGAACCATTAATATTACATTGAAAAAAAAACTCATTTTTACATGTAAAAAAGTCAAGATTAAATTACACGGTTTGTCCTTTAACTTTATACCAATTGGCACCATGTGTCCTCTGTCTTTAAAAATTACACTGAGTATCCTTTATTTGAAACTTTTGCACACCACAAGTCCTTTACACTAACCTCCATCCATTTTCTTGGTTAAGGCCAGTCATGTGCCCCTCATGTAAGGGGAAAAACTGCAATTTTATCATTTTTATTTAAATTACATGTATTGTTGTCACACCCTGATATTTCCACGTATTACCGGTGGGCCCGGTAGGGAGTATCGTGACGTAGTTGATATCATCATAGACAATTAATCACAGTTTAATACACAGCGAAAGTCTAAAATAATATTACAAACCGAATTGAAAGTATAATAAAATATTACACAATGGTTGTAAGTGGATCCACAGGCGGATCTAAAACATATAGTGAATCTTTGTTCAACAGACTTTAAGTATTACGAGTTTGCAAGACCCTTTATCTAATACTCAGGAGCTTCCAGCCCATTACGCGTAGTACCTGCACTTAATCTTTTTGAAAATACGTCAGTTTACACTGGTAAATACAATTAACTGACTCTTTTGAAAAGTGTTTATAAAATTGGTTTGAATGCACAAGGCATAAAATCTTTTGTAACTTGGGACAATTACTTTAAATATAATCTTGTATACAGTTTTACATGTTTGTCGTCCATTCACGACCCGGTTAGAAGAGCCGGATAAGATTAATAGACACACCACTTGGTATAATACCCACAAGAAGTTTCCTCACGAGTGGGGTACCGTTTTACATACGCAACTGTCAGGTGTATGCCTACACCCCGTGCTTAAGTCATGGCCATTTCTGATGAATGAGCCGAGGATATCCAGGACATGGTCATTAACCCCCCAAAGGCATTGCATCAAACACAACAGATTAAAACGGGTTATGTAAATGTATTAATCACAATCCGATTTAAATAACTACATACCCGACCAAGCGGTATTATTATAATATCGTATCCCAAGCCCGTATAATGGAAAATAAGTTAAAAGTATTTACCTGAGCAAAATATAAATTTAATCTCAGCCGTATAACAATCAGCAAGTGCAAATAGCTTTTACTGGGCTCCTAGATCTAGAACGAATGTTTTAATAACCTATTTGATTCCTAACGGGTCTTACTTAAGTTTAAACTTAGACCGGTTAGTTTTAATGAAAGGTTTACGGTTCAAAACGCATGATTAAGCGAAGACCGGATTAGAATGTGGTTTAGACCCGACAAGTATGAAGACTTGTATAATATGGGTAAACTAAACACATTCTGGATTTTGAAGTAAAAATGATAAGGTTTGACCCGTTTCGGCTAATTTATGCAAACTAGTTACATAGACCGTACCGAACGCGTATACGCATAACGGGTAACCAGATAAGTCATGAACATGTTCCATAAGTTATTATGCTTAAAATATGTTATGATATCAGTAGGATATCTCCCACTATGCCCAAGAAGAATTTAAAACCAATTTATTCCCCGTAGGGGTATTTTGGTCATTTTAAAGTTTATAAAAGAGTTTAATAGGAATCTGAGGTCAAGATTTAAACTTACTGTTAAAGTGTTGGTGCACTGATGTCTGTTAACTTCGTCTTTATAGAGTCTTGTATTGTATAAGTTAGATCAGGGCACGGAATTCGAGAAATCATGTTTAAAGGTAATTCCGCACGAAAGCATAATTCCGTTTGGAATTATAATTCCGCACGGAATGTTAATATCGCTTGAAATGTAATATCGCGTGAGTTAATTCCGCACAGAATTAAGTTTCGCATGAACCATTCAAGCGTAATTACAACGCCTATATATACCTGATGCCCCTGATTCATTTGATACGGAATTAGAGTTGGAGAGCTGAGGTGCTGTCAAATTTTTGTCAGAATTGTTTGTAAAAAGCTCGGAGGAAATCAATAAGAAGATAATTAGAAAGGAACAAGCTGTGTTGACATCATTTACATTGACTTCGCCTTTGTTTTTGATGATGAACTACTCAGATTGACTCGTTAGGGTCACACGACGATCCAACAAGTGGTATCAGAGCTCAGGACGAGGAGTTCATACCAATTCAGCTTGATTTTACCGGATTTTCTCACTTCTACTCATTCTTTTCTGATTTGAACTAGATTGAACGGACAAAATGACCTGATTTTCACATATATCAAGCGAAACATAGTTCTAACCAATCCTTGAAAGAATTGGACTAAAATTCGACTGAAAACTGATAAAAATTCTAATTCCGCTTGAAAAGTTGTTCAAAAATGCTGACGTCATCTTAATCTCGTTTGAACCAGATCCTTATTCCGCACGAAATTAGACATATTGTTCTTAATTTCGCTTGAAAATTTCAAACGGGACTTAATTTCGCTTGAAACCAATCTAATTCCGCACGGAATTAGATTCTCCTTGGTAATTTCGTTTGAAGCTAATATCATTTGAAAGTATTTTCGTTTGAGTTCATAATTCCGTTCAAACTAATTTCATTTGAAACTACTGTTGTTCATAAATCCAAAAATTTTTCTAAGTATTTGTTGATCGTTTCAGGTACTTGAAAGATGGATGATTTGTTCATGAATCCGTTTTGTGATGTGTTTGCTTATACCAGTGGTTCGGGAGATGGCACAACAAATAACACGAATGAAACTACACTGACATCAAGTGCAAAGAAAACTCTCAATGATGCTTTGAGTGTAGAGAGTGCTTATGGGACATACAACAAACCTCCCAAACTAATGGCGATCGAAGATTACAAACGGTGGGCTACAAGGTTTGACGAGTGGCTTCAAGCGTTTGCATACCAGAGCTGGAAAAGTTTAAAGAATGGTTACGTTAGAGGAAGTTTTGGTGAAAGTTTAACAGATACTGATGAGATTGAAAGATATGTTGCTGAACAAAAATGCATCGCGTTGATTCATCAGTCTGTGAGAGATGATATAATTGCGTTGATAGAATATGAAAATTCAAAAGATCTTTGGGAGAAACTGAGGGTGAAATGTGTAGGTAGTGCTGAGATAGTAAAAAACAAAAAGAAACTGCTAAGAAAAGAGTTTGATTTATTTGGTTGTTTAAAGAACGAGTCTGTTTCCAAGATGATTGAGAGATTCGGGCATCTAAAATTGGAGCTGGCAAGACACAAAATTGTATATACTCAAGAAGAGTTGGTTGACAAACTGTTCGACTCGCTGCCGAATGAACAAGTTTGGCAGTACTTTGCATTAATGCTGAAGAATACAATCAAGTCTGAAGAGTTGACAGTGGATCTGCTTATCGAAAGACTGGAGAGTCATGAGTTGGAGATCAAGAAATCCAAAGTTAACAACTCAGCTTATCAACAGAATGTAGAGTTGTACTACAGAGGAAATCTACCAAAGACTGGTTCTCCAAGAACAACATTTTCTGCAGAGAGTTCAAATAATGTGAATAAAGAAACTCCTCACAGTGGTTTTCATAGTGGATCTTCTTCAACAACTTCAAACCAATCTGCATCAAAGAATCTGTTCCAATGTAACATTGTTGTGGATCTGAAGAACGTTCAAAATTTCAGTGAAGAGTCAGCAAAACAACATATGGTGTTCTTAGCGTCAGTGTTAGAATCGTACGAGAGCCTCGTGGCAGACAAGATTGGAAACACCAACCTGACTAAAGAGGACTATGATCAGATAGATCCTGAAGAGATGGAACTGATCGATATCAGATGGTGTATGGCAAGTGCAGTTCGTAGAGCGCAACGTTTTATGGAAATTACTGGGAGACATTCTATCGGTGGTCCGTCCACAAAACTTGGCTTTGACAAATCAAAAGTCACGTGCTTCAGGTGTAAACAAAATGGACATTTCAAACGTGAATATCGTAACGCTCCTGATGATGATACTGCAAATCCATTCCGTGAGGATTACTACAAAAGAGCAATCTATCATCAGAATAAATCAGAACCGCCCAGAATGAAGCAGCTTGAGGATACCCCCAAAGAAAAATCAAGAGCTCTTGCTGTTATTCATGATGATGAAGGTTTTGATTGGAGTGAACTGCTACCAGAGGAAGATGCAGTAGGATACGCGTTCGCAGCAGAAAAGATTAAACCTTACAAAGACACCAGAACTGAAGAAGAAAAATACCTCAGTGGAAAGGGTAGAGCAGAATTCAAGATGATGAGATTATCTAGGGTGTTCAGTGAAGCTAGGAAAGCAAAGAGATGGGATGCTAATAGAGAATGTTATCTTGATCCTCAAGGAAACATTGCTATTGATGCGAAAACTCTTAGTATTGAAGCTTTCATTGAGGAATTTGCTGCAAAAGAAGAAGCTTTACAGAGAGAATGGTGGGGAGATGGAGAAGAGAAAGAAAAAGAAAAAGAGAAAGAGAATAAGTCGCAGTCTAAGAAGATTGATGATGGGATTATTGATACTTCACAAGAATTCACCGCTGAAAACTTGGGGAAGATGGCTGACAAAGTGCTTGCTGCAAAGGAACTTGAGGTAGACTCTAAGTCTGAAACTGAGTCTAAAAGCAAGGTCAGTCCAAATGATTCTACAAGTGAGTCAGGTAAGAAAGTCAAAGGTGATAGTGACAGCAAAAGTTGCATAAAAAACTGCAAGTTTTGTAGTACACTCACTTATCTTAGTGATACAAAGGTTGAAGAACTGACAATAAGAGTCAGAAAGGTTGAAGATCAGATTCTAGACCGTGATAAAATGCTAAAAGCTTCAAATGATCGAGCTAAAAAATTAACTGAGAAAATTGACAATGATAAAATTGAAGTAGAAAGAATTAGGAAAGAGAATGAAAAGCTAATTCACGAAAATCGTCAACTCTCAGAAAATTTTGACAAACTAAAACAAACGGTAAAAGATTCTGATGAAAGAAATGGTAAAACCAATAAAGAAAATGAACATTTAACTGTAGTTCTTAGATACAAAGAAGAGCAAATCAACCAACAATTGGATGAGATTGCTAAATTGAAGCTTCAGTTTGAAGAAGCTAAGATTGAGAATGAGCGTATTAATCTGAAATTAACCAGTTACAACTCTGCAAGCTTTGTTTTACAACACATTGTTCCTAAACCCATCAGGAAAAACAAAGCAGGCGAAGATGTTTATTCGGATGGAACTGGGGTTGGGTATCATCAGGTTCCACCGCCAGTGTTAAATAATTTTTCAAAGAAAACATCCAGGTTGGTTTATGATGGAGATGAAACAAATGAAATAAAACTTCCAGAGTCAATTGATGTTACATTTTCTTCATCTGATGATAGTGTTCAAACTGAGATTGTGCAAGGCATGGCTGAAAGTGTTTTGAAGTCTGATAGTGATTCAGTTGAGGATGAAGAGTGTTTTCTGGACAAATATATTCCAAAATCAAAGTCCAAACACAACTTAAATGAAGAACCACATCTTGTGATGTACAAGATGGCATGATCGGATAAGTTGTATCCGGACTCTGAATTTCCGTTGGAAAATGTGAATGTGGACAAATTGAAAAATGTTTTTAAATTGGTTGAAATTGATCTGTCTGAGATTGAAGGTATAAAACAGATGAAGAGGCAAATGAATTTTGAAAAAGATAAAGCTTACTACAAGAAACCTGTTGTTCCACCGAGTTTTTATAACAACAATCGAAACCGATGGTTAGGTGGTTATCAGGGTGGTAAGAATTATTAGAAAAAGAATGTTCAAAACAGAAGGTTTGCTGAGAAGAAAGTGTTTGTGTCAAGTTCGAGTTCACTTTCTGATGAAAAATCTAAGATTTTTTCAAAAACAAATGAAGAATTTTTTGAGAAGAAGGCATCGCAGCCTCAGTCCGAAGGCACAACTCGGGTAGTTGATACTCGAACATGCTTCAAATGCAATCAGGTTGGACATATTGCACGAAAGTGTACCAACTTGAAGCCTAAGACTGAAGTTGTGATGAATTCAAGAAAGAAAGATGTTGTGAAGGGAAAAGCTCCGATGGTTGTTGAGAAAATTTTGAAAAATGAGAACGCAAAAGTCAAAACTGAACTCATAAAGAACGTGGTAACGAAAAATGACAAGTTTTACAAACGGGTTGCTTCGCCTCAACAAACATGGAAGCCAAAAGTGGTTGAAAAGAAATCAAGTGTTCCAAAACCAAAGGTCTCAAAGTCAGAAAAACAATCGTCTTCTACCACATCGGTAAAGATGAATGTTCCTTTGGATTACTATGAGAAACTTGAAAAACAAGAGTCTGTTACTTCTGAGAAAAAGGTTGTTTCAAAAGACCAACCATCTGGTCAACTTCATAAAGACAAATTTTTCTTATATAAAGAGGTTGAGGTTGGGTCTGCAGAGAGCTTAAAGATGAACGATAAAAACTTTCCGCCACTTTACATTGCAAAAACTCACCTTAATGTCAAGTTACCTGAGTCCAAAGAGGCTTGGGTAGCATCAAAATCTCACTAAGTGTTTTTTAAATGTGCAGGAGCTTCTAAAATCCATTTCACGATGGATTATGGATAGTGGAGCTTCTCGGCACATGACGGGGAAGAAAACCCTACTGTATGATGTTCGTGGGTTTAATGGAGGTTATGTAGGATTTGCGGGAAATCAAGGTGGTAGAATAGTTGGTGAAGGAACTCTATCTAATGGCATTGTAATGTTTGAAAGAGTTAACTATATCACCGAGCTTGAAAACAATCTTCTGAGCATCTCTCAGATTTGTGATCGCATGTATACAACGCACTTTACAGACAAAGAATGTTTGATCTTGAAACCAGGTTTTGTTATCCCTGAAGAGTGGGTTATCATGAGGGCACCTAGAGTGAATGATCTGTACATGTTGGACATGAGCGTAGCTACTACAACCACGGGTCAGGCTCACTGTTTTGTGTCTAGAGCAACTGAGAAGGAATCGCAATTGTGGCACCGGAAAATGGGTCATATACATCTTAGAAAAATGAATCACTTGGTGTACAATGATTTGGTTACAGATGTTCATGTGAAAGGTTTTCATCTGGAAGGGGAGTGCATTAGCTGCATCAAAGGAAAGCAGAAAGAGAAATCACATCCTCAAAAGAAAGTCAAATCAGTCTCAAGACCGTTAGAGAGACTTCATATGGATTTGTTTTGTCCAGTGAACGTTAAAAGCATAACTGGTGATCTCTACTGTCTAGTAGTAACTGATGATTATTCCAGATTTTCGTGGGTATCATTTCTGAAGTCTAAAGATGAGACGTTTGAAAGTTTGATGGCGTTGTTTAGAAAAATTGAAAACCTGTACCAAAGGCGTATCAAAAGAATCAGAAGTGATAATGGTACTGAATTCAAGAACAACAAGATGGAAGAATATTGTAATGAAAGAGGTATATTGCATGAATTTAGCGCGCCTTATACTCTGCAGCAGAATGGAGTAGCTGAAAGAAAGAATAGGACGCTAATTGAAACGGCCAGGACGATGCTTGTTGATTCCAAACTACCTGTTAACTTTTGGGCAGAAGCAGTATCAGCCGCATGCTATACGCTCAACCGGGTTCTCACTGTAAAGAAATTCAACAAGACATGTTTCGAGCTGATCAATAACCGCAAACCGAATCTGAAGTATTTAGAACCGTTTGGGTCACCCTGCACAGTTCTAGAGCCTTTTGGAAAATTTGGTTCAAAGAGCATTGAAGGAATTTTTGTGGGATACTCAAGTCCTCAGAAACGAGTCTTTGTTCCGAGCTTGAAGAGGATTATTGAAGCACACAATGTTGAATGCCAAGGTCACACAATGCCACCGCAGAATCCAGGCGATTCATGGCGTTTTCATTATGACACTTTGTGGGATTCGTTTGACATGGAAGAAGAAAAGGAAGAAGAAGAAGATTTCTTTGATGTGTTGGATATTTTGAGAGAGTATGAGTCTTCACAGGAAAGGTTCCCAGCTGAGTATTCTAGACGTCAAAAAGCTTCAAATGACGATGAAGCAGGTCCGAGCAATGCTGGAGAGCATGATGATATTCAACAAAATGAAGTTGCTCCGGATAATCAGACGGCAGACAATGATAATCAAGAATCTGATAATATGCCTGTATTTGATCATGGTGATTCAGATTCTGAGGGGGAGCAAATTCAGATTTCAAGTCAAACAAACCCAGTCAGTGAACAAGGTGCAAATCAGAATGTTACTAATCTGGAAGGCGAGGTAGATGTTCCAGGCGAGGTGATGCCGAGAACTCTTTCGTACCATCCAGAAGAGTTGATCATTGGAGAATTACAATCAGGCGTTCGCACTAGACGTCAAATTGACCAAGGCCTTACATGTTTTTATTCTACAGTAGCTCCTTTACAAACTGAGTTTTCACTAAGTTATTTTATTTCGCAGATCGAACCACGAACATACAAAGAGGCGCTAACTGAAGATTCTTGGATCAATGCAATGCAAGAAGAGTTGAGTCAATTTGAGAAGTTAGGCATGTGGAAATTAGTAGATTTGCCTGATGGTCAAAGGAAGATAAACACTAAGTGGGTGTTCAAGTGCAAGAGGGATGATCGTGGGGTTGTCGTTCGTAACAAAGCTCGACTCGTAGTCCAGGGTTTCAGTCAGCAGGAGGGTATAGATTTCACCGAAGTGTATGCTCCAGTGGCTCGACTAGAAGCGAACAGAATCTTTCTAGCATTTGCATCTTGGAAAAAAAATTTAAGGTTTATCAGTTAGATGTAAAATCGGCGTTTCTCTACGGGAAGGTAAAAGAGGAGGTTTATGTCGGACAGCCACCGGGCTTCACCGATCCAATCCACAAAGACAAGGTCTACTTGCTAGACAAAGCGCTGTATGGTTTACACCAGGCCCCGAGAGCTTGGTACGAGACATTGTCTCAACACCTGCTAGCTAACAGCTTCATTCGTGGAAAAGTGGATGCCACTCTCTTCACCAAAGAGGTCGACGGACATCTTCTGATTGTTCAAATATACGTGGACGACATCATATTTGGGTCTACAAATGAGAATCTGTGCAAAGATTTGAACAAGTTATGAAGCAGAAATTCGAAATGTCATCGATGGGTGAGATGGAATTTTTCTTGGGTCTTCAGGTTGATCAACTACCTAAAGGAATTTTCATACATCAAACGAAGTACGTTCATGATATTCTAGAGAAATTTGGGATGTCAGGATCTACTCCAGCTTCCACTCCATTAGTGACGAATCATGGGATAAACCCTGATCTCACCGGAGAGAAGGTAGATGAAACGTTGTATCGTTCCATGATCGGATCGCTGATGTATTTGACAGCTTCGAGACCCGATATCATGTATCCAACCTGCCTCGCAGCAAGATTTCAATCTAACCTGAGAGCTTCGCACATGGTGATTGTAAAAAGAATATTACGCTACCTGAAAGGAACTCCATCATTGGGGTTGTGGTATCCAAGAGAAGGCGATTTCACGCTCGAAGGGTATTCCGATTCCGATTTCAGATGCTGCAAAGTTAACGCAAAGTCAACAACAGCGGGGTGCCAGTTTTTCGGATCACGATTGGTCACCTGGCAATGCAAAAAGCAGACCTCTGTAGCTATGTCCATATGTGAAGCTGAGTATGTATCTGCTAGCAGTTGCTGCTCTCAGATGTTGTGGATCCAGCAACAGATGCGCGACTACGGTTTGCAATTTCTAAACACTCCTATCTTTGTTGATAATGAGGCAGCGATTAACATTACTAAAAATCCAGTTCATCACGCTAAAACTAAACACATAGAAATTCGTCATCACTTCATCCGAGATTGCTTCGAGAAGAAGTTGATACGAATTGAAAAAATCCACACTGACAATCGAAAAGCTGATTTACATACCAAAGCGTTTGATAAAACTCATTTTCAATACTTGTTAAAATTGAACGGTATGAAGCTTTTATCGGTGTTGGAGGAGATTCTTGGCGTTGATGAAGATACCATTGTAGATGATGATGTTGAGAAGCAATCTGCAATGGTTTGTCAAATTTTTACTTGTTTTGGTATTTAGGGGGAGTATAGGGTAAATATTTTCAGAAAATACAAAAACAATAAAAAATGTAAAAAATACAAAAAACATGAGATATTTTCAAAATCCAAAAACAATAGAAAACCAGAAAAGAGCTTGTGTAAAAAGGGAAAATGATAGTACATTAGCTTGACAGTTACAGTATGCTAAAGATATGTAAAGTTTAAAAGAGTTAAACAGTCTCGCTGATGATATGCCGATAGGTTTTTACACATTTAGTAGGTTTGTTCGGGATATAAACCTAAATTCAAACTTGCTTATTTCGTGGGGAACACTACTTGGATATATAGGTAACCCCTGAAATCTTGTTTGAAGGATCCCTCCTTCTGAGATACTAGGTCTTTATACTCAGTGATATCTGGGGTATTATCCCGGGACTTCTGATTTTGTGGAAGCAATGGCCTAGTCCCCGTATAATACTTTACGCTTGCTTGAAATATAGCACCGCCCCTCAGCACAAAAATGATGAAACATTAAAAATGCTAATCATTGCTGTTGTAAAAAAGATCCTCTAAAGGGGACCCACTTAAAGTCGAACCGTCATCTCTCTGCTGAACGGAAGTTCTGACCTGAGCTCTCACGGTCTCGCAATTTAACCCCTTACAGATATCATCTGTGGTATACTCACCTGTAAGACTGAATATTGGGATCTGGATACGGGAGCATATTCAAGAGGTGGGACACATGAATGAGTTTAAGTCTCTAAAACACTAAATTCGTACCATGGACAGATTGAAAATTGTGTGAAATTTTAAGTGGATCAGTATATCGACAATCTAAGCGAATTGTTTAATTCTGAGTATGAAATCAAAGCTTAACGGTACTTGTGACTTGTTGAATAGCTGATATGATTCCCTAACACGCTCACCAAAAATATGTTTGTAAATAGTTTACATTTACTGCATTTTATTTCTGTATTTCATTTCTAGTTTAGAAACTTTATTAAAAATCCAAAAAGATTTTACATTTCTGCTTTATTTTCTGACAAACCAAAGTGGAAAGCTAATCTTCAGATTCAAATTGAAGCAGATGCAGGAAGTTTCTGGGCTGGATGATGAGTTTGGAGTTTAATATGTTAAAACTTGAGAAATTGAAAAGTCAAAACAAGTTCATTAATTTGAAACTTGTAAATTTCAGAAAATTATTTGAATTAGTTTGTACAAATTGTCAGTGTGAATTGTCTCAGGTCAACCAAGGTCATTAAGTTGGACTTGGTAGATAAATTGAGTAATCAGGGTCATTAATTTGGACTTGAATACTTAAGTGGATTTCTATACACTGATTAGACTATCAATTGAGATTGTATGGTAAGTTTAGATTGAAACTGTTATTGTCATATATCTTATAGTTAGGTAGAGTTTGTGCAGAAAACAGGAGTCAATATCCCCATGTCAAAGAAAATGTCAAAGATTGAACCAGAATTCAAGTTCCAGCTGATCGAGAGGGGGAGTTTGTGAAAGGGGGAGTCAGAATTCTGAATCAACATTCAAAGGGGAGATTGAAGTTTAAAGTTTGAAGATAGAAGATTGAAGGGAGCTTTACAATGTCAAAACAATTTGGAGCAAGAGAACGATCAATCGAGACTAAAGACTGAAGACAGGATGCTAAAGACTATGTCAACATCCAAGGGGGAGTCTGTTGGTGCACTGATGTCTGTTAACTTCGTCTTTATCGAGTCTTGTATTGTATAAGTTAGATCAGGGCACGGAATTCGAGAAATCATGTTTAAAGGTAATTCCGCACGAAAGCATAATTCCGTTTGGAATTATAATTCCGCACGGAATGTTAATATCGCTTGAAATGTAATATCGCGTGAGTTAATTCCGCACGGAATTAAGTTTCGCGTGAACCATTCAAGCGGAATTACAACGCCTATATATACCTGATGCCCCTGATTCATTTGATACGGAATTAGAGTTGGAGAGCTGAGGTGCTGCCAAATTTTTGTCAGAATTGTTTGTAAAAAGCTTAGAGGAAATCAATAAGAAGATAATTAGAAAGGAACAAGCTGTGTTGACATCATTTACATTGATTCCGCCTTTGTTTGTGATGATGAACTACTCAGATTGACTCATTAGGGTCACACGACGATCCAACATAAAGTATAAAAATATATTTTTAAAATCCGTAGGTAATAAGTCTTAGGTGCTAAATATGGTTTTAAACCATACTATGCGCCTAAATCGCATAAAAGTCGGTATTTGACGATATTCGAGTTATTTAAGGAAATCTGAGATTTTGATCAGCCTTTACTGTTTAAAATAACTTATTTAATATATAAAATCAGTAGAAAAAGGTTTGACATGTAAAGGATGTGCAAAACTCATTTTATTAGCGAAAAATGCATTATCGTCAATTACCGAGCCTATGCAAGAAATCTATGTTATGATCAATTTAAAATTTAACAAAATTTTCCAAAAATCCCAAAATATTATATTATAATAGTGGGTAGAAAGTTTGGTGCCAAAAATTGGGCTTAAATATGATTTATGCTAAAATGTCATTTAATTAATAAAAAGCTTTCATTTTGCGATATCGCGCATAACTTCTATTTTAGACCACGAACTGATGTCAAATTTTTAGGACATACTAATATATCAGTAATAAAGGTTTTTGTCCTCTCACATTTTCAAAAATCTCGTTTTAATATCAAAAGGGCATAACGGTCAACTTTTAAGCATTTAACGGAAACATGCAATGAACTAGGATTTCTATGGAACCATGTTGTATAACCTCAGAGGGTTATACTAACACATAATATGGTCCTAAAGGAACCCTAAGGCATAACTAAACTAAGCTAAATCGGGTCGGAACTGAAAGTCAAAGCAAAAGTCAACTTTTGCAACTTTCGGTTGCGAACCGAGCCTAAACTCAGAATTGTCGGGTTGAACATGCCTAGACATGTTCAATTAATATTTACCAAGTTATTAAAGTGACAAAATTGATTTTATTGCTTCTATATCATTAGTTATGAATTTTTTATTTAAAAACCGACTCGTTTGACTTTTATTTTAATTACTTTGACCTGACAATTAACTGTTGGTGCATAGATGTATGTTAACTTCGTCTTTATAGAGTCTTGTATCTAGATAGGATAAACCAGTGTTCAGCAAGTCGGAAAACAGGTTTTGTAAGTTTAAGGGTAATTTCGCATGAAGGTAATTTCACTTGTATAGGTCCGTGCGAAATTACCTGCCCTATCAATACCCAACCTGCTGATTCATTTGTAACTTTTCCGATTCAGAGCCGAGGTGCTGCCAGTTTGTCAAACGATCTGTAAAAGCTTTGAAATAAATAATAAGAAGATAATTAAGAGGAATTAAGCTGTTTCAAGTCTATTTCTCTGATTCCGCCTTTGAAATAGATCATAAACTCTTCTAATTGACTCGTTAGGGTCACACGACGATCCAACAAGTGGTATCAGAGCTCAGGAAGAAGAGTTTATACCAATTCAGCTTGTTTTCATCACTTCTACTCCTTCTTTTCAAAATTAAACGAGATTTTACGGTTAAAATGGCTTAATTTTCACACATTACACGCGAAACACCATTTTAATGAATCCTTGTAAGGATTGGACCAAAGTTCGAACAAAAATTAGATCAATTTGACAAAATGGTGGCCGAAATGATGATGTCATCATAATTTCACTCGAAATTGTCACTGTGATTTCGCACGGAATTACATTTTATGGCTAATTTCGTTTGAAAGTGCTCATAATTTCATACGAAATCATATTTCGCTTGAGTATTTAATACGAAATTACTAATTTCGCACCAAGTTGGCTTAATTTCGCTTGAAACTAAGCTAATTTCGCTCGAAATCATATTTCGCTTGGTAATTTCGCTCGAAATACCTAATTTCGTTTGAGTGGGTATTTCGTGTGAAGAAGTAATTTCGTTTGAAAGCTATTTCGTGTGAAAGGCTTGAAATCTATTTTCGTTTGAAGGCTGTTATTTCGTTTGAGTTCTAATTTCGCGTGAACTAATTTCGCTTGAAATTGTTTTTGTCAAAAATCAAAAATTTTCTAAGTGTTTGTTGATTGTTTCAGATACTTGAAGATGGATGAGTTTATGAATCCTTTTAGTGACATGTTTGCTTTCACGGGAAACACCAGAGATGACACATCAAACAACACAAATGAAAATGCTCCGAGTGCAAAGAAAACTCTTTCTGATGCTTTGAGTGTGGAGAGTGCATATGGCACATACAACAAACCTCTTAAACTGATGGCGATTAAAGAATACAATAGGTGGGCTAAAAGGTTTGAAGAATGGCTAAAAGCATTTGCGTATCCAAGCTGGAAGAGCTTGAAGAATGGTTTCAATATCGGAAGATTAGATTATGAAAATTTAGAAGGCACTGATCATGTAGAAAGTTTTGTTGCTGAACAAAAGTGCATTGCATTGCTTCATCAGTCTGTGAGAGACGACATAATATCGTTGATTAAGTACACAAATGCAAAAGATCTATGGGAGAAACTTAGAGTGAAATGTGTGGGTAATGCTGAGATAGTAAAAAAAAAAAAGAAGTTGTTAAGAAAAGAGTTTGATTTGTTTGGATGTTTGAAAAACGAATCTGTGCCAAAGATGATTAAAAGATTCGGACATTTGAAGCTGGAACTTGCAAGACACGGAATCGTGTACACTCAAGAAGAATTGGTTGACAAACTGTTTGACTCACTGCCTGATGATAAAGACTGGCAGTATTTTGCTTTGATGCTGAAAAACACAGTTGAACCAACTAAACTGACGGTTGATTTGTTAATCGAAAGATTGGAAAGTCATGATTTGGAGATCAGGAAATCGAACAAAGTCAACAATTCTTCATATCAGCAGAATGTTGAACTGTATTACCATGGAAATATGATCCCGAAGACTGTGTCCCCCAAGACAGCTTTCTTAGCTGAAAGTTCTAACACATCAAATCAAGAAAGTTCAAGCAGTGGTTTTAAAAGTGGTTCATCGTCAACTACTTCAAGTTAATCAGTTCCAAAGAATTTGTTTCAATGTAACATTGCTGTGGATCAAAAGAATGCTCAAAATTTCAGTGAAGAATCTGCAAAGCAGCAAATGGTGTTCTTAGCGTCTGTGCTAGAGTCTTATGAGACCCTTGTTGCAGGAAAGATTGGAAACACTAACCTCACCAAGGAGGATTATGATCAGATCGACCCCGAGGAGATGGAGTCGATCGATATCAGGTGGTGTATGGCTAGTGCAGTCAGACGAGCACAAAGGTTCATGGAGATTACAGGCAGACATTCTATTGGTGGACCTTCCACAAAACTTGGTTTTGATAAATCAAAGGTCACGTGCTTCAGATGTAAACAAATGGGATATTTTAAATGTGAATGTCAAAACGCACCTGCTGATGATACTGCAAATCCATTCCGTGAAGATTACTACAAAAGAGCAATCTATCATCAGAACAAACCTGAACCGCCCAGAATGAAGCAGCTTGAAGATGCCTCCAAAGAAAAATCAAGAGCTCTTGCTGTTATTCATGATGACGAAGGTTTCGATTGGAGCGAACTGCTACCAGAAGAAGATGCAGTGGGCTATGCGTTTGTGACAAAGATTGTTCCTTTCAAAGACTCCAGAATAGAAGAAGTGAAATACATCAACAGAAAGATGCTAGCTCAGAACAGGATTAGTAGAATCTATCGTACATACAAAGAAGCTAAACAGGCGAAGAGATGGGATGCTGATAGAGAATGTTATCTTGATCCCAACGGAAACATTGCTGTTGATCCAGATTCCTTTAGTGTTGAAGCTCTCATCCAGCAAATTGCTGAAGAAGAAGAAACAAATCAGAGATTGTGGCGGGGAGGAGGAGAAGCTGATGATAAAGAAAAAGAAAAATCAAAAGAAAAAGCATAAGAAAAAGAAAATGAGAAAGAGCCGCAGTTAAAGAAAGTGGATGGCGGGATTATTGATACGAAGAGTTTACTGCAGAAAATTTGAAGAAGATGGCTGACAAAGTTCTTGCTGCAATAGAGCTAGAGGTAGTTTCTGGTTCTGGAACTGAGTCTAAAAGCAAGGTCAGTCAGAATGATGCAATCAATGAGTCAGGTAAGAAAGCTAAAACTGAGAGCGACTGCAAAAATTGCATGAAAAACTGCAAGGTTTGTAGTACACTTGCTTACCTCAACGGTGAAAAGACCAAAGAACTGACAAAAAGAGTCAGAGATGTTGAAGATCAGATCTTAAACCGTGACAAAATGTTAAAAGCTTCAAATGATAGCTTAAAAGAATTAACTGAGAAAATTGAAAATGATAAAAATGACGTAGAAAGAATTAGGAAAGAAAATGAAAAACTAATTCATGAAAATCATCAACTTTCAGAAAATTTTGAGAAGCTAAAACGAACGGTAAAAGATTCTAATGAAAGAAATGGTAAAACAACCAAAGAGAATCTTCAACTGTCAGGAGTTCTTAGGGTAAAAGAAGAGCTAATCAATCAACAACTGGATGAAATTGCTAAGTTGAAGCTTCAGTTTCAAGAAGCTAAAATTGAAAATGAACGCATTCAGTTGAAACTGAATAGTTACAACTCCACAATTTTTGTTCTTCAACATATAGTTCCTAAACCAATTGGGAAGAACAAAGCAGGCGAAGATGTTTATTCGGATGGAACCGGGGTTGGGTTTCATCAGGTTCCACCACCAGTTTTAAACAATTTTTCAAAGAAAAAATCAGGGTTGGTTAATGATGAAAAAGAAAATGAAGTTAAGCTTCCAGACACAATTGATGTCATATTCACTTCATCTTCCGATGAAGATAGTGTCCAATCTGAAGTTGTGAAAAGCATGGTTGAAAATGTTTTATAGTCTGAAAGTGACACTACTGAGGATGATGAATGCTTTTTGGACAAATATATTCCAAAATCAAAATCCGAAAACATCTTAAATGAAGAACCAAATCTTGTGATGTACAAGATGGCGGGATCTGATAAGTTGTATTCGGATCGTGATTTTCCTTTGGAGAATGTGAATGTGGATAAATTGAAAAATGTGTTCAAGTTGGTTGAGATTGATGTGTCTGAGATTGAAGGTTTGAAACGTACAAAGAGGCATTTGAATTTTGAAAAAGATAAAGCTTATTATAAGAAACCTATTATACCACCACGTTTTTCTAACAACAATCAAAACAAATGGTTAGGTGGTTATAAGAGTGGTAAGAATTATCAAAGAAGGAATTTTCAAAACAAGAAGTTTGTTGAGAAAAAGGTGTTTGTAAAAAGCTCGAGTTCTCATTCCGAGCAAGAATCTGAAATTTTTTCAAAATCAAATGAAGAGTTTTTGAAGAAAAGGCCTCACAGCCTCAGACTGAAGGTACAAGTCGGGTAGTTGATACTTGTACATGCTTTAAGTGCAACAAAGTTGGACACATTGCACGAAAGTGCACCAACTTAAAGCCTAAGTCTGAAGTTGTTGAGAGTCAGAAAAAAGAAAGCTGATGCAAAAGGCAAAGCACCAATGGTTGTTGAGAAGAAAGTTTTGAAAAATGAAAACACAAAAATCAAAACTGAATCTGTAAAGAATGTGGTAACTAAAACTGAAAAATTTTATAAATGGGTTGCTTCGCCTCAACAAGCATGGAAACCAAAATCAGTTGAAAAGAATTCAAGTTCTCCAAAACCAAAGGTGTCTGAAAAAGAAAAACAATCATTCTCTACCACTACAGAGAAGATGTATGTACCTTTGGATTACTATGAGAAACTTGTACCAAAAGAAGCTACTACTTCTGAAAAGAAGGATGTACCAAAGAAAGACCAATCATCTTGTCAACTTCCTAAAAATGATTTCTTTTTATATAAAGAGGTTGAGATTGGGTCTGAGGAGAGCTTAAAGATGAATGACAAGAATTTTCCGCCACTTTACATTGCAAAAACTCACCTAAATGTCAAGCTACCTGAGTCAAAAAAGGCTTGGGTGGCATCAAAATCTAACTAAGTGTTTTTGATATGTGCAGGAGCTTCCAAGATCCGTTTCACGTTGGATTATGGATAGTGGAGCTTCTCGGCACATGACAGGGAAGAAGACCCTTCTGTATGATGTTAGAGGGTTTAATGGAGGATATGTGGGATTTGCAGGCAATCAAGGTGGTCGAATAGTTGGTGAAGGAACTTTATCGAATGGAATTGTTACGTTTGAAAGAGTAAACTACATCGCCGGGCTTGAAAACAATCTTCTGAGCATCTCTCAGATTTGTGATCGTATGTATACAACGCACTTTACAGACAAGGAATGTTTGATCTTGAAACCAGGATTTGTTGTTCCCGAAGAGTGGGTTATCATGAGAGCACCTAGAGTCGACGATCTGTACGTGTTGGACATGAGTGTAGCAACTACTACCATGGGTCAGGCTCACTGTTTTATGTCAAGAGCAACGGAAAAAGAATCACAATTGTGGCATCGAAAGATGGGCCACATTCACCTGCGAAAAATGAATCACCTGGTACATAATGACTTAGTAATTGGTGTTCATGTGAAAGGTTTTCATCTTGAGGGGGAGTGCATTAGTTGTGTCAAAGGCAAGCAAAAGAAGAAATCTCACCCTGGAAAAAAGGAAAACTCAATCTCGAGACCGTTAGAGAGACTTCATATGGATCTTTTTGGTCCTATGAACGTCAAAAGCATAACTGGAGATCTCTATTGTCTTGTAGTAACAGACGACTACTCGAGATTTTCATGGGTATCTTTTCTGAAGACAAAAGATGAGACATTTGAAAGTTTGATGACGTTGTTCAGAAAAATTGAAAACTTGTACCAAACTCGAATCAGAAGAATCAGGAGTGACAATGGTACTGAGTTTAAGAACAACAAGATGGAAGAGTATTGTGATGAGAGAGGTATACTGCAAGAATTTAGTGCTCCTTACACTCCACAACAAAATGGAGTAGCTGAAAGAAAGAACAGGACGCTAATTGAAATGGCTAGGACGATGCTTGCTGATTCAAAATAACCAATCAACTTTTGGGCAGAAGCAGTATCAGCCGCTTGCTATACACTCAACCGGATTCTTACAGTGAAGAAATTCAACAAGACGTGTTTTGAGTTAATCAACAACCGCAAACCGAACCTGAAGTATTTGAACCGTTTGGGTCTCCCTGTACCGTTCTAGAACCTTTTGGCAAATTTGGTGCAAAGAGCATTGAAGGAATTTTCGTTGGTTATGCAAGTCCATTAAAACGAGTCTTTGTTACAAGCTTGAAGCGGATTATCGAAGCACACAATGTTGAGTGTCAAAGTTATACCATGCCACTTCAGAATCCAGGCGACTCATGGCGTTTTAATTACGATACACTGGGGGATTCGTTTGACATAGAAGAAGAACCAGATTTCTTTGACGAGTTAGATATTCTGAGAGAGTATGAAGAATCACAAGAAAGATTCCCAGCTGAGTTTTCTAGACGTCAACGGCAAACTTCAAATGATGATGAAGCCGGTCCAAGCAATGCTGGTGAACATGATGATATTCAGCAAAATCTTGACAATCAGACGGCAGTCAACGATAATCAAGAATCTGATGATAGACCTATATTCGATCGTGGTGATTCAGATTCTGAGGGGGAGCAGATCCATATTTCAAGACAAACAATTCCAGTCAGTGAACAAGGTGCAAATCAGAATGTCACAAATTTGGAAGGCGAGGTAGACGTTCCAGGTGAGGTGATGCCGAGAACTCTTTCGTACCATCCAGAAGAGCTGATTATTGGAGAATTACAATCAGGCGTTCGCACAAGACGTCAAATTGACCAAGGCCTTACTTGTTTTTATTCTACAGTTGCTCCGTTACAAACTGAGTTTTCACTTAGTTGTTTTATTTCGCAGATTGAACCGCGAACATATAAGGAAGCACTAACTGAAGATTCTTGGGTCAACGCGATGCAAGAGGAGCTGAGTCAGTTTGAGAAGTTAGGAGTGCGGAAATTGGTAGATTTCCTGATGGTCACAGGAAGATAAACACCAAGTGGTTGTTCAAGTGCAAGAGGGATGATCGAGGGGTTATTATTCGTAACAAAGCTCGACTCGTAGTCCAGGGCTTTAGTCAGCAGGAGGGTATAGATTTCACTGAAGTATATGCTCCGGTAGTTAGATGTTAAATCGGCATTTCTCTATGGGAAGGTAAAAGAGGAGGTATATATCGGTCAGCCACCGGGCTTCACCGATCCAATCCACAAAGACAAGGTGTATTTGCTGGATAAAGCGCTGTATGGTTTACACCAGGCCACGAGAGCTTGGTACGAGACATTGTCTTAACACCTGCTTGCCAACAGCTTCATCCGTGGAAAAGTGGATCCACTCTCTTCACCAAAGAAGTCGACGGACATCTTCTGATAGTTCAGATATACGTGGACGACATCATATTTGGGTCGACAACTGAAAATCTATGCAAAGATTTCGAAAGAGTTATGAAGCAAAAATTTGAAATGTCATCGATGGGTGAGATGAAATTCTTTTTGGGACTTCAAGTTGATCAACTGCCTAAGGGAATTTTCATACATCAGACGAAGTATGTTCATGATATCTTAGAGAAATTTGGGATGTCAGGTTCTACTCCAGCTTCCACCCCATTAGCGACGAACCATGGGATAAACCTTAATCTCACCGGAGAGAAGGTAGATGAAACGTTGTATCGTTCTATGATCGGATCGCTTATGTATTTGACAGCTTCTAGACCCGATATCATGTATCCAACCTGCCTCGCAGCAAGATTTCAGTCTAACCCAAGAGCTTCGCATATGGTGATTGTGAAAAGGATATTACGCTACCTGAAAGGAACTCCATCACTGGGGTTGTGGTATCCAAGAGAAGGCAATTTCACGCTCGAAGCGTATTCCGATTCCGATTTCGGATGCTGCAAAGTTAACGCTAAATCAACAACAGCGGGGTGCCAGTTTTTCGGACCACGATTGGTTACCTGGCAATGCAAGAAGCAGACCTCTGTGGCTTTATCCACATGTGAAGCCGAGTATGTATCGCTAGCAGCTGCTGCTCTCAGATCTTGTGGATCCAGCAACAGATGCGAGACTACGGTTTGCAATTTCTTAACACCCCTATCTTTGTTGATAATGAGGCGGCGATAAACATCACTAAAAATCTTGTTCATCACGCTAAAACGAAACAGATTGAAATTCGTCATCACTTCATCCGAGATTGTTTCGAGAAGAAGTTGATACGAATTGAGAAAATCCACACTGACGAACAAAAAGCTGATCTACATACCAAAGCGTTTGATAAAACTCGTTTTCAATATCTTTTAAAATTGAACGGTATGAAGCTTTTATAGGTGTCGGAGGAGATTCTTGGCGTAGATGAAGGTACCACTGTAGATGATCTTGAGAAGCAATCTGCAATGGTTTGTCGATTTTTTACTTGTTTTGGTATTTATGGGGAGTGTGGGTAATATTTTCAGAAAATACAAAAAGAGTAAAAAAATTCAAAAATCCAAAAACATGAGATATTTTCAAAACTCAAGAACATTAGAAAATTGAAAAAGAGCTTGTGTAAAAAGGGAAAATGATAGTACATCGGCTTGACAGTTACGGTATGCTAAAGACATGTAAAGTTTAAAAGTCTTAAACAGTCTTGCTGATGATATGCCGATAGGTTTTTACACATTTAGTAGGTTTGTTCGGGATATAAACTTAATTAAAACTTGCTTATTTCGTAGGGAACACTACTTGGATATATAGGTAACCCCTGAAATCTTGTTTGAAAGATCCCTCTTTCTGAGATACTAGGTCTTTATACTCAGTGATATCTGGGGTATTATCCCGGGACTTCTGATTTTGCGGAAGCAATGGCCTAGTCCCCGTATAATACTTCACGCTTGCTTGAAATAAAAGCCTGCCCTCAGCATAAAAATGATGAAACATTGAAAAATGTTAATCATCTGCAGTTGTAAAAAAGATCCTCTAAAGGGGACCCACTTAAAGTCGAAGCCGCCATCTCTCTGATTTTGCGGAAGCAATAGCCTGAGCTCTCACGGCCCTCACATTTAACCCCTTATAGATATCATCTGTGGTATACTCACCTGTGAGACTGAATATTGGGATATGGATACGGAGTATATTCAAGAGGTGGGACACATGAATGAGTTTAAGTTCTTAATTCACCTAATTCATATCCTGAACAGATTGAAATTTGTGTGAAAATTTAAGTAGATCAGTATATCGACAATCTAAGCGAATTGTTTAATTCTGAGTATGAAATCTAAGCTTAACGGCACTTGTGACTTGTCTAACAGCTGATATGATTCCCTAACACGCTCACCAAAATTATGTTTGCAAATAGTTTACATTTACTGCATTTTATTTCTGTTTAGCATTCTAGTTTATAAACTTTATTCAAAATCCAAAAAGATTTTTCATTTCTGCTTTATTTTCCAACAAACCAAAGTGGAAAGCTGATCTTCAGATTCGAAATTTGAAGCAGATGCAGGAAGTTTCTGAGCTGGACAGAAGGGTTGTGAGCTTAATATGTTTAACCATTGAATTTGAAAAGTCAAAACAAGTTCATTAAGTTGAAACTTGTTATTTTCAGAAAAATGTTTTGTAAATTGTTGAACAAAAGTCAGTTTTGTTTCGTCTTGAATCAACCAAGGTCATTAAGTTGAACTTGGTAGATAAATTGAGTGTTTAGGGTCATTAACTTGGACCTAGATACTTAAGTGGATTATTAAAACTGATAAAAACAAGAAAAGATGTTAAAAGAGAATAGATTGTAATGTTATATTCTTGAGAAGCAGGAAACAAAATCCCCATGGCAAAGTTAGTGTAAAGTTTGAACCAGAATTCGAGCTCCAGCATATTGAAAGGGGGAGTCTACATTCTGGATCAACACTCAAAGGGGAGTTTGAAGAGTTTTGAAGATAGAGATTGAAGGATGCTTACAGTGTCAGACAAATTGGACAGAGAAGAAGATAGATCAAGACTAAAGAATGAAGATTTGATGCTAAAGACTTCGTCAACATCCAAGGGGGAGTCTGTTGGTGCATAGATTTCTGTTAACTTCGTCTTTATAGAGTCTTGTATGTAGATAGGATAAACCAGTGTTCAGCAGGTCGGGAAACAGGTTTTGTAAGTTTAAGGGTAATTTCGCACGAAATTACA
Source organism: Helianthus tuberosus (assembly GCA_030545235.1). Taxonomy (NCBI): domain Eukaryota; kingdom Viridiplantae; phylum Streptophyta; class Magnoliopsida; order Asterales; family Asteraceae; genus Helianthus; species Helianthus tuberosus. Next base: position 186,654,086 of record CM060357.1, on the reverse strand, counting down.
CAAGGGTAATTTCGCACGAAATTAGTAATTTCGCATGAAGGTAATTTCACTTGTATAGGTCCGTGCGAAATTACCTGCCCTATAAATACCCAACCTGCTGATTCATTTGTAACTTTTCCGATTCAGAGCCGAGGTGCTGCCAGTTTGTCAACCGATCTGTAAAAGCTTTGAAATCAATAATAAGAAGATAATTAAGAGGAATTAAGCTGTTTCAAGTCTATTTCTCTGATTCTGCCTTTGAAATAGATCATAAACTCTTCTGATTGACTCGTTAGGGTCACACGACGGTCCAACATTAACTAAGCAAACGTGATAATTAGGAGGTGCCCTTTTGAGGGTTTAATACCTACCTAATTACGATCACGTAGCCATGTTCGCTGTGAACAATGGCTCGAACGTTTATGGTCTAGCTAAAAGTCAAAGCATTTATCGTAAACGCTTGAATTTTTTGCTTTAAACGCCAAATAAAACAAACTAGTCACGAAAGGACACTTACAATGGTCCCATGGACTGAATAGAGGTTCCAAAAATGTCTAGGATCCCATTTAGAATTGAGAGATAGCAGATTTAAAAGGATGTGCAAGTGAAATTATGAAGAATGGTTCACTTATTTATAGTATTTTGAAATGAACAAGATTCTGACAAGTGGTTCAAGGGTTTGTGAGATTGTTACAGGTATAAAACTAGCTTCTAAAACAGTTAACAAGTCCCAGGTTTCATAAAAATGGTTTTGTGTGAGAGAAGAAAACAATTAAACCTCAAAAACCATCAAAAAGGGAATCTGTTTGCTGCTGATGATAGGTTGCAGCCCGCGTACGCCCTGGCCAGCTTCTACGAGGCCCGCGAGCGAGACCCAGCCCGGCTCAAGTTTGTCTGTTGTGCTGTTTTGGTCCCTGTATGTTTTTAAATGATTTTAAACTTTCATAAACGACATGTATGGTCAGTTGAACTTTTATATCAGGTGCATTTATGTTCAGCAACAACTTATGAAGGTCTGTCAACGACAGCCCCTTCACATTTCACTATCTCTTAAACTTTCATATTTGGCACGAAAGTTTCTAAAATCTCCTTATAATTTAATACAAGGTTCAAAACCTCTCACGGTTAATCCTAGGCATCTCGGGAGCTCGACTGAGCATTGCAAAGGTCTTGATTCTTTTAAAGGACCACCCCAAAGTGTAGTTTTGCGCATTGACGCCTTTAACCCCTTAATTCGCGAATTCGCACGCATTATCGCGAAACGACATAGAATTCTTACGTAGCCCATTATTAAATACTCCGAGGGTATGAACGAACATTTCAGAGTTTCTGGTTTGCTCAAAAGGCCTCTCTAAGGCGTAGTTTCGCAAGTCGTCGCTTTTAGTTCCTTATTCGCACAAAGTAGCACGAACTGTCGTTTAACGATATCTAAGCCTTTCATGGCCCATATTGAGTATTACCAAGCATGTGCTTAAATATTACGATGTTCCTGTTCGCTTAAATGGTCACCCAAAGGTGTAGATTTAAAAGTTGACGCTTTTGGTCCCTCTAATGCGCAAACTTGCGCATATCATCGTTTAATAGAATCGAAGCCTTATCTAATCCATATTAGGCATTATCGAGAGTATTATTAAACATCACGATGCTTTGGGTTCGTAAAAAGGTCATTCAGGGGTATAATTAAACATATTGACGCTTTTAGTCCCTCTAACTTGCAAAGTTGCGCGTAACTTCACTTATAGGCATAAAAGCCTTAGATGGCCAATATTTGGCATTCCCGAGAGTATAATCAAACATCATGAAGCTCCCGGTTTATTAAAAGGTCACTTAGAGGTAAGAATTAACATGTTGACACTTTTAACCCTTCATCGCGCAAACTTTCAATTAATTACGCAAACGGCTCCTCTCGATCAAAAAGTGGCTCATTTGTGAATATGATTGCTTTGTAACGTTATTCAGAGGCTTATATTAAGCATGTTAACATTTCTAGTCCTTTTATAATCAAAGGTTTTGATTTTTTCGCAAAATTAGTCCCTCAAATTCAACGTTTGACTTTATTAGAGTTTAGTACACGTGTCGATACATCATTGGACGTGATTTTTACGAGGTGTTACATCCTCACCCCCTTAAAAGAAATCTCGAGATTTGCTAAAAAGATAGGAGTTCTTTTGTTGTAAAGTAATTACAACCTCTCATACATATTCGGGGCCCCAACGGTATCCCGTTTAACCTTTACAATAGGTATATGCTTTCTTTTGGAGCTTTTAATCCTGTCGATCCTTAATGGATACTGATTTCTCAACAACCCATAAGTTTTCATTATTCTGCACATCATAATGCTACCGACTTAATGGCTAGACATATCCTTAAATCACTAGTGTAGAGCACATTGTGATTTCCATCAAGCTCCCTAGACAAGTTTCAGCCTACAAGCTACCGATCTTGACATACTTGGTTTTTCTAGAATGGTCCAATATATATCCAGAGCTTAACTAGCCTGTTTAAATGAAAATTCAGCACACCCTTCTAGGGTGATACTTTCAGTTGAATCTTATTCCTTATTAAGAACTTAAGAGGTTTGCGACTTTCATCAATGATTGATTTTTCCGCCGATTACTGGCAGTTTCCAGACGGTCATAAATTTATATGATCCTATCCGTCGTTTCCAGGGCAACTTTCAGATCCTGATGATTTGAGTTACCAAAGTCCTGTCCGTCAAACGGACGTTTGACATTCCATCTATACAAGGTCTCCAAAGGAGCAGCCTTGATGCTTATATACTAACTTATTAGTTATAGGAAAGCTTTATTCAATGGTGAGATGGTTATTCCAACTATTGCTTTAACTAATCTTAAAGAATAGCTAACCTCACGGTCAATCGAACAAATCGAGATCCTGGGCAGCTGATGGCGATTCTTAATTGTTGCCTAAATAGGGTTGCGGTAATCAATGCATAAACATAGCAAACCGTCTTTCTGAAATAATAATGCCAGAGCTCTCAAATTTTGAAATAGGCTTCGAGAAGCTTTATCTTGAAACTCATATGATTTGGGTTTCAATCCTTCTATTATTGTTGGTACTAACCAATATGGAGCTTTTACAATAATGTAGCCCTAAGCGGGATGTTTTCCTTAACTCTACTAGCCTCACAGGAGATAAACAGAGTGGTTCCTTAGAGGAGATAACTAAAACACACCGAGATCACCGAGGTATTCTAAATCTCAGGCTTCAGTTTATCTATCGATGCTCGTGTCAGATAAATGACACATTTACTTTACGAATGCATGAATGCCTTAATTAGTGGCACTTACTTGGACACTCCTATATTGGATATCTTCTTTGAATACCATTAGCCGACTCTAGTACCATATGACCATCGGGATATTCCAGTGGTTCCATGCATTAAACCATCGTACTGATCAGGCATGGAAGCAATCTATGGAACGCACTAGGATACGCAGATCCTCATATGGATCCTTTATCGAGCATAGTCTAGCATTCGCAGTTGATAGAAATCAATGATATAACAAAATAAAATAACATATATCATCGTACTCGATCTGGAGAAAGAGTACTTTAGCTTTTGAATGAAGATTATTGGACGAAAAGTAGAAGGAAAGGTCTCTATGATTTTTGTTGGTAAGTTTTACCTTACACTTAATGTCTAGAGTTCTCATGGGAGAATTCTAAAAGTTTGCTAAGCATATGGTCTTATGAGAAACTTAGTAGCACCTGAATTCAAATGTAACTCTTAGCAATAAGATCACAATAAGGGATTTATCTGGTGTCATCCTTGATATGAACTGCCTCTAACATTCATCAGGAGGGTTTAGGCGCCTCCATTCTTAATCCTTCTATACTTAGCTATAAAATCTTTGGCAGTTTTAGGGCAGTCTCAGCTTTGACTGGTTTATTTCTTAATCTATAAAACGTGAGTAGCTGAGATAGACCCATAATGGATTTATAAGAAGCAGGCTTTGAAACCTTAATGTGCCCTCTTATTACCGATGCTAAACCACCAATAATTATTGCATTAAGCTTAGATTTTGGGTTAACCGAATAGGGTACTATCTCAGATAATAAACTAAAATCTATAACATTCTGTTAACAGTCTAGATCCATCATGGTGAGAGTCAGAAAATTCTTATTCCACCTTTTCCATTCCGTGTCGCAGACAACTTGGACCATCCCCAATTGTGTAGGAGTATTCTTCCTGTAATTTCATTAAAGTCTTCCACCAATTAAGAGCACTGCCCTTGAATGACTGTGATACATATCTCACAATGTCTTTCTCAGCGCAACCGCTGATGTCCATAATGGTTTCCATTTCATCCAACAATTTTACGAAATCAATGGCTCCCTTTTTCGCCATTGAAGTCTCTTGACTTGCAAGAGACAAAGTACTTTTAAGTACATCCTTTAGAGGAACGGGGCTCCTCACTATATGTCATCTTATTTGGTTTGTCCTTCGCATTCGAAGTGTGAGCAAAACTCTTCTCATGAGCAGGGAAATATGATTTAGAGCAAGTAGCATTCGGCTTTTCGAACCTTTTCATGACCTTTCTCATAGCCTTTCTAACAGCTGCGTCAATCACAGCTTGGAGATTAACTCCATTAACCTTGAGGTTCACATTTGTTGCATCACTAGCATTTGTCGCATCATCAATATCGCGACTGTTATTTGTCTCATTCAAGTTTGCCATACTTGAAGCTTGGTACTAGACACCAAAATTAAACAATTGTTTAATTGCATTACTATAGTGAGTCATCACCCTGACGACCTAACATACATTAGCCATGGTATTATTAGACCATATAAACTAATAGGGTATGAACATTCCTAATGAATGTTCTTTGTATGCACATCAATTACATTCAGCCTAGGTCACAAAAGGACCATCAATGGCCTTTAGGGTTTGGAACGAGTCCATTTCCTTTTGGACAGGGGATCACAATGTCACAACTGTCTTTGTTATACTGACGATTTTTGATGGCTCGAAGGCTTTCCACAATGACTTTTAAATATGAAACATGAGTCCGTCAGGAAGGACATAATAATCATATGGCATGAAGGCCTAGTCGCAAAGGACATTATAAGTTATGGCAACAAAATCCTGTCATGGAGGACATTAATTTATAAGCCACAATCTTATTAAATCAGGGGCTTTAAGATTTGAACCTAGTTCTTCACCTGTCACACCCCAACCGATGGCGAAATCATCGGGGCGCAGCACTAGGCGAATCAGATTGCTCAAGAGAATCCATAACAACTATAAAGCGACAATATTTATTGCATTTGTTATCCCATACTAACAATCAATACAATCACATAACTTATCACAGATTTCTTGTCCTCTCGAACAATACAAATCTGACAACCTAGATTTTAGGTGAGTTTCTAGACTTCCTAGCTTGATTTGATGTAGTCTGCGACTAGATCTGCAACATACGTTAAATTAACGTCAATACAAAAGTACTGGCGAGTATAAAAGTTTTGATAGAATAGCATAAATAGTTAAAAGCGCTGCGAACTACCAAATACATAAATGAGATACCTCAACACACATGCATACAAGACCGATACTACCAGCTAAGTCACTCGAGCTGCGATTGCGATTGCTATTCATCCTAACTAGACCCCGTCGGGTGCTATAGTACTATACTAGTTAAGGCGAGACCTCGCGAGTATAAGTCCTTACACATATGTAACTAGCATCACAATATGCATATCAGTTATTCACAAGTGATAAACAGTTTGATAGAATAATTCGTTTATTAAATTTGATTTGATAGGAACGTATGTTACACCCAAAATGCGATAAAAAGGGTTCGAGTATACTCACAGTCGGTGTTCAGCAAGTAAACACAACTTGGTTGGATTGAAGGGAGCGCGTCTGAGAATAGCCTGATTACAGATTGACAATGTAAGCGTTGAATAGTGCGTCAAATGATGGCGGTGAACCAAGTGTTGGATGGTAATCCGATCGGATGGCCAGTCGACCGGGTGGCAATCCGTTCGGATGGTCATCCGATCGGATGGCCATTCGATTGGTTTGTCACCTCGTTTGGCAAGGATGTGTTTGTGTATGATGGCTTTGAAGTTTTCGTTGTAGCATTTTAAAAACAGCGAAGTATCTCTACCTTTCAGGTCGTTTGATCGAACGACCGTTCGATCAGGTGACGATCCGATAGGTTGGACACTTAGGGTGAGCAAGTTCACAGCAGTTTGTCACACGATCGGATTGCAATCCGATCGGGTGGCAATCCATATTGAACATGTTGAAAATTGTTTAAGTGTTTGAAGCGCAAAACATCACAGGGTCGGATGGTCGTTCGATCGGGTGGCAATCCGATCGGACGGTAATCCGTTCGACGTTCCAAAATTTAATTGATTGAAATAATGTTTAAGTGTGTGTGGCCGAGTGCAAGACGATCGGACGGCTGTCCGATCGGGTGGCAACCCGATCGGGCGGCAATCCGTCCGGCGGTCTGATCGTCTTGGCACTTGTTTGCTTTGAAAGTTTTATGGTTTTCTCGAGACGGTGTGACACGTGCCAAACAACAGAACCTTATCAACACTCAGGTGACCCGATCGGGCAGGAATCACCCTGGTCTGACCGTTCAGCTGTTCGAGACGATGGTTCGTGTTTAACCCAAGGTCGGTTGTCTCGTTGATGGAACTCAGATCTTGAACCGATACATCACTAAGAAAGAGTAGAACATCAGAACAAGCTCCGATTTTATCGGTTTTAAGTGCGTTGAGTGTAAAAGAGTTGAAAGAAAGTTGAAAAAGTTTCTTTCAATCCTTTTATCCTTGAAGGTGTTTAGATCTATGCGAAATCGTTGTGAAATCATGTGGAAATCCTTTAGATCCGAGTTATTCTTGGTGGAATGTGGCCAATACTTGGAGTTCATAAGAACTCCATGATGACATCACCCTAGAACACCTCAAATCTGTTGATTTCACGGTTGAAAGTTGAGATTTAAAGGTGAAAAAGATGAAGAAGTGTGTGTAGATAAAAAAAGTACAAGATTTGAGTTGAAAACTTACAAGAATCACGAGAAATCGAGGGAAAATAGCCAAAAGTGCGCTAGTCGAACGAGAGCTGTCACATCACTGTTCAAATGATGTGACAAGTGCTATTTATAGGTGAAGTGGTGTGAAGGAGATGAAGTGCAACGGATCGGATGGCAATCCGATCGGGTGGCTGTCCGATCGGGTGGCAATCCGATCGGGTGGTAATCCGATCGGGTGGCCACTCGATCGATCAGTCATTCGATCGGTGGTCTCCGACGTGTTGCGTTTCGATGTTTCGTTTTTATTCTTTAAACTCTGCGATAGTTTGGTTACACATTTTCATACCCACATTCATATATCTATTATAATTAGTCACAAAGGGTCGTATAAATATCCACATTTCAAACTCTGTGTTGCGATAATCGAGTTGCGCGTTTCGAATATGCGTTGCGTTGCGACACATCACGGCTATCGAGGATGGTAGAATAGGTCCTCACTCAACATCATCGTGAGCGTTAGTACGTGCGATGTGATGTGTTATAGCGATAAACGTAGGTCCCGATTTCTGAGGATCGATCACGAAACCAAATCACTTGTTTATTGTCACAACCCCCGATCTCGCATCCCAGGGAACGGGCGGCCGCGAGCTAGTTTCAGTGGTATCGCGTATTGTCTAATTTGGCAGCGGGATTTTTCATTAGGACCGTAGTTAGGAAATATTTGATCAGAGCAAAATACCACATTTTCATAATATTAAACAAATGGGATAAAACCCAAGTTTATAGTACACACGTTTTTATAGGAATAAATCCTATTTTATTTAAGAAAAACATCTATTTCTTTTTAGGTAACTTTATGGCCACTTTTTCAAGCCTTCAGTGCTGTCCAGCTGGCTTCTATTTGGCTTTCACAGTTTGTTACCTGAAACGTGTTTTAAAAATATTTTTCAGTGGGAATTACTGGTGAGTGAATCCCAGTTTAATCAAGTTTAAATAAAATCCCATTGTACAGTATTGAGGGCGATCTCGCAATTACATTTGTTTCCAAGTTATAACAATTAACATCCATGGTACTGTCATACCCGACTTGTGGACATGTTACTCCTTGACCAGGTGGTAACAAATTTTGTATACAAAACCCCAACATACTCATGATAATTGTATCCTTACAAATACTCAATAACTACTTAATATATAATTAATTAAATGAGGTTTTGTAAAACAATTCACAAAAAGGTTTACAAAAAGCGGATCAACTCACACTGCTGTCTTAGATTTTCTGTAAGGATTTCCTGGTGACAATCTATAAATTACACAAATGCATACACGTTAGTATAATAACCCATTTTAACATTAGTAATACCCTCCCCGAGACGGCATTCCAATGACTACGTCAGGCAGAACCACGACAGCCGTTACGGAACCCTAGATCAATCGAGCAGCGTATCTAATACGTATCCAGGGGTTATAATACTTACAACGGAGCAGAACTTCGCTATTTAGGGGGGTATAATACCCAATTATATTGCCTAATATTCATAATTGTGAGAAAGAAACGATTTTTGAACGATTTCGACTGAGATCCGATGGCTCCTTGATATAGGGCCTGATTTCAGCTTTTTCGCAGCCCGCGTAAGAGTAGGCAAGGGCCTACGCGGCCTGCGTCAAACCTGGTCAACGCTGTAGCTTGGCTGGGTCAGCGACTAGACCTGCCGGGTGTTGGGCCACGTGGCCGCACCGGGTTGCGCCACCTTTTAAGTTAACGCGGCCCGCGTCAAGGTTGGGGTGGGGCTTACGCGGCCCGCCTCAGCCCAAAATTTCAATTTTTTATTATTTTAATACTATTTAGGGTATTCGGGGCCCGTTTTCGCGTATGGGGTGTATTTTGGGACATATTGGGATATTTTAAAATATATTAGGGTGTCGGAAATAATTCGAGGGTGTCGGTTTTATTGAGGGTTGTTATATCCTCCCCACCTTGTTTTAGAGCTCGTCCTCGTGATCTACTGGAACAAGTGTGGATATTTCCTTTGCATTTCTGATTCAAGCTCCCATGTGTACTCAGGTCCTCTTTTGGAGTCCCACTTCACTTTGACCAGAACTAATCTCTTATGCTTGAGATTCTTGACTTTCCTGTCTTCAATCTGTAGAGGCCTTTCTACAAACTTGAGTTGCTCATTTACCTCTATATCCTTAAGAGGTACCATCAGCGATTCATCGGCTAAGCATTTCTTGAGATTAGATACATGAAATACATCATGTATTCCTGCCATTTCCTCTGGCAGTTGTAGCTGATAGGCTACAGGTCCTATTCTTTTAATAATCGCAAAAGGTCCAATATACCTGGGACTTAGCTTTCCCCTTTTGATGAATCTTACCACTCCTTTCCAAGGAGAGATTTTTAACAATACTTTATCTCCTACTTGAAATTCCAATGGTTTGCGTCGGTTATCCGCATAGCTCTTTTATCGATCACGTGCTGCTTTCAGTCGTTCTTTGACTTGAATAATCTTTTTGGTTGTTTCTTGTACTATCTCGGGTCCAGATAGTTGCTTTTCCCCAATTTCTGCCCAACAGACTGGGGTTCGGCACTTTCGTCCATAAAGTGCTTCGAATGGTGCAGCATTGATACTTGTGTGATAACTATTATTATAAGAAAATTCTATTAAAGGTAAGTGACCGTCCCAATTAACTCCGAAGTCAATTACACAAGCTCTAAGCATGTCCTCCATTGTCTGAATTGTTTTTCGCTTTGTCCGTCCGTTTGAGGATGATAAGCTATGCTCAGATTCAACTTGGTTCCCATTACTTTTTGGAAACTTGACCAAAAATGAGAGGTAAAGCGGCTATCTCTATCAGAAACAATTGATAAAGGTATTCTGTAACAACTCTCATAAAAAGTCATAATTATTAAATTAATTAGTCCAAAAGGAAACCCTAATTGAGACACCCAAGTGATTCTGAACAAACCCTAGAATTTTCATAAATTTCAGAATCAGGATTAGGGCCCCTAAAACTCAGGGGGGGGGGGGGGGTTAAACCCTATTGACGATTATCCAAATTGTGAGCTGTAGAAATCGAATTTAAAATGCCGCCCACATTAGGGTTATACTTTATCGTTCGTCGTTAATTTGGCGGATCATCGTTAATTCGATGGATGAAGTATTATACTTTGTCGTTCGTCATTAATTTGACGGATCATCGTTAATTCGATGGATGAAGTATTGCATTTTGTCGTTCATTGTGAGAATTTGATCTCGTGAGTTATCGTAATTGCTGGATTGATTACTAACCCAGTGTTGTGTGCATTGTTATTTAAATTAGGTTAACAAGGCTAAATCATAGACTAGACTCTGTCCGTATTAAATCAGCAATGTGAGTCATTCTCTCTTTTTATCAAATCTATTTACAAAATCAGGTTTATTTTCAAAGTTATAATTACGGGGATTAAGTCTTTGTAATCACCAAGTTACAGCCGGTATGTGGGGTTTTGTATACATTACTTGATAATCGTCACCATTGGGGCAGCCAATAGGGGATATGACCATAGTCACAGATTCGGTCGAGTGACAAATACCGTGGGTAGTTGGTTTGATAATAGAAACATTGTAATCACTCTTAATACTGTACATTATAACAAATGTGTCATTTTAGTAAATAGAATGATTCACTCAGTATTTCCCGCTGACAAAACCTTTTTCAAACATGTTTCAGGTGATCTGTTGTAATTCAGGAAAAGTGCTGGGGAGCATTTCAAGCTTAAGATAGTGGCTCATTATAAAATAAAGAAATAATTTTGTAATATCACGATTTCGTAGTAAAAACATAATATTGTAAATTATCGGGGTTTTATCCCGAATTGTGAAATAAAATAATCGAGGAAAATTTTAGCTTTAAACGATCCTGTTAAATAAACTTCCGCTGTTAAACTCAAATAAATAAATACCGCAGTATTTTCTGTCCCGCGGCTCCTGAAACGGGTCAAACTGGGTCGGGGGCCGTGACAGAAATAAGGTGGTATCAGAGCCACTGAGTTAAGCTAATTAAGTATTTAGAAATACTTAATTTTTCCTGATTACTATTATGTGATTATATGTGATATTAACTGATTATTTGTTAGTTACAGTATGGGTAAGCAAAAGCTGTCAAGTATCTATCTTAAATTAGATAGATCATCCAATGAGAAGGGAAGTTCATCCCAAACCAAATCCTCGAATCAGGCTGAAATTCCTGAAGAAGGAATATTTGTGCGAAAGGCACAATACGAGGAATCACTTTCTCCTAGAAGGAGGGAGATGATTATTAAGAAAAGTAAAGAAAAAATCCGAGAAAAGAAGACCAAACAGGAAACTCAGGAATTAATTGATAAATCACCTTGGGAAGATAAATTAGATGAGAAATGGGCAAATTTATATATGCTAGCCACAGTAGCAGAAAATATAAATCTTTAAATATTTTAAAGTTTTAACACCTTACCCTTACAATCTAGAAACCCTGTGCAATAAATAAAAGTTCAAAACCTAAGTGTATTTTCAGTTATCTTTGTAATAAATTAATACATAGTGTGTAATAAATTAAAAGGTTAATTATGAATTTTAACTTAGTATTTTATGCATTTTGCATATATGCTACATCAACATGAGTGAGATATCTGAAGCCTTTCAAAACCTTAATCTTTACCCAGTGAATATCGAAGTTTCCAAAGAATATACTGGATACTTTCCTGATATAGAACAACCAGTAGAATTCAAGGTTTCACCTGTGAACAAGCCAAAACGAAAGAAAAGAAAGAATTATGTGTGGGGTAGTCGTATACGTAAGAAAAAGTCAACTCCAAAACTTCCCAAAATAAGCAATCCTTTGAAAAAGGGAAAAGAAATTATAACCGGAGAAAGTTCCAAACAACAGGAAATGGAAACTGAAGACAAGGAAGAGGTTAAGGAGATAGGAATGCAGATGGAGAAAGGTACTAAAGAAATAGTAATGGAAGTCGAGAAAGATTCTAAGCAAATGGAAATGCAATTTGAAGAATATTCTAAAGATATACAAATGGAAGTGGGGCAAGGCTCTAGACCAACCCAAATAGAAATCGGAGAGAGCTCCAATCAAAACCAGGGAAGAACCTTTCAGGAGGAGATAGATTTTCTATTGGCAAGCTGTGAAACTATTCAGCCTGTCAATAATAATAATAATAATAATAATAATAATAATAATAATAATAATAATAATAATAATAATAATAATATTTTTACTTATTCTCTTGAAAACCAACTCCCTATGAATTGGGAACCAGCAATTCCAGACCCAATAGTTCATTCCCAACCCATAGGAATGGACGAATGGTGGACAAACGATTGGCAATTTCAAAATATTGTCAACGATCCTTATTCCTTTCTTCCACAATTCGATCCAGAACCCCTACCTAATCCACCCATGAGTAATGAAAACATGGCTGAACTTCGCCACTTTGGTGAAGAGTTGTTTGATGCTTGAACTAGAATCAGGGAAATAGGGGGACAGATTGCCTGGAAGTACGATGAGAGGGAACTGCGTTTTTAGAACAGCAAGTGACGAGAGATAGTAGGATGGTAAAACGGTGTTTGTATAATAGTAATAGTAAAGTTAGTCTGTAAATAACAAATAAAACTCTGTATGATATTTGTGAGTAATGATGCATACTATAATAGATATAAAATGAAATCGAGAAATCGATTGTTTTGACTATATCTATATTGTAAAAATTTCTGATTGTTTGTATATAATTGTTATTTATCAGATACTAATAAAATTTATATATATACATTATCAGATGGCAAACAGTGGTAATGAACCTATAAATGAAGTTAATCAGTCTGAACAACATTCAAGAGATCAATATATGACTCGGCAAGATATCGAAAACATTGTTGCTCAAGGGATAGCCAATGCTATTCCAGCATTCGTTGCTGCTATAAAGAATCCGATCAAACCGCAACAAATTGTCCCTAGTAAACAGATTACTGAAGATAACTTCAGTAATAGTGTAAATGGAGGCAATAATCATGTTAATCATAATAAGGAACCACATCAAGCTCCATTACCCAAGAAAATGAAAACTGCAACGCCTGGTTGCACTTTCAAAGAATTCCTTGCTTGTAAACCCACTGAATTTGCAGGCAATGAAGGAGCAACTGCATCACTGCGTTGGTTAGAGAAAACCGAAGCAGTCATTGCAATAAGTAAATGTGGTAAAGAGGATCAGGTCATGTACGCATCAAATCTCTTCAAAGAAAGTGCACTTGAATGGTGGAACACTGTGTTACAATCAAAAGGAAGAGTAATAGCCTATGCTATGACTTGGGAAGAATTTAAGGGTTTGGTGGAAAGAAAATTCTGTCCCGAGTATGAAAAGGAACAGATGGCGAATAAGTTTCTAAATCATCGGATGATGGGTGTGGATTGTCGTGGTTATACCTCGACATTCTTTGAATATGCTAGAGTGGTACCAACACTAGCTTCACCAGAACCGGTACTCATTTCTCGCTATATTTGGGGGCTAATTAGCGAAATCCGCAATATTGTTAAAGCTGCGAGACCTCGCACTATTGACGATGCGGTAGAATTAGCTAATACTCTAACCGATGAACTGGTGCGCACAAGAGATGAAGATAGGAAAAAGGCATTAGCCCAGAAAATTACCCAAGGATTTCGTGTAGGTAATAATAAAAGCTTCAAGAGAAAAGGAACAGGGCAATCTCCAGCTCCGTCATTCTGCAGGAAATGCAAAAAGAAAAATTATGGAAGATGCGATATCACTTGCAATTTTTGCAAAACTATAGGACATCGGGAAGAGAACTGCAAAAAGAAAACAGTAATCTATTTTAATTGTGGAGAAGCGGGGCATTATAAAACAGAATGTCCTAAATTGGTCAAACCAGTAGATAACAAACCCAAGACGACCGAAGGAACTACTAAGAAGAATGCCAGGGCATTTCAGCTGACCACTCAAGAAGCAGAACTCATTCCGGATGTGATAGCGGGTACGTTCTTAGTTCACAACGTGTATGCAAAAGTATTATTTGACTCTGGTGCAAACCAAAGTTTTATAAATACTTCATTCTGCCAAGCTCTTAGTTTACCTTTAACCAATATTAGGCAGATTTTTACAGTTGAAACAGCAGACGGAAATTCAGTTAAAATAGATAAAGTTTTGCAAGAAGGAAACATAGAACTTTTAGGACATAAATTCTCTGCAAAACTATTGCCAATGAATTTAGCTGAATTTGATGTTGTATTAGGAATGGATTGGTTAGTAGCCAACCATGCTAGAATCCTTTGTGATCAGAATTCCATAGAAATTCAATCACCCACCGGAGAAGTGATTAGGATTACAGGAGATAAACCACGTAAGCCCATGAAGTTCATATCAGTAATGAAAGTTGCTAGTTATGAACGAAAACAAGGAATAGTGTATATGATTTCGGTAATCATTAGCACTAAGGGTAAAGATCTTAAGGAAATACCAGTAGTCTCAGAATATCCTGATGTATTTCCAGAAGATTTACCGGGATTACCTCCAGACAGGGAAGTAGAATTTAGGATTCATCTAATTCCAGGAACTACACCGATAGCCAAGGCACCTTATCGATTAGCACCCACAGAAATGTTAGAACTGAAAAAGCAATTAGATGAATTACTAAGTAAAAGATTCATACAACCTAGCTCATCCCCTTGGGGAGCGCCAGTGTTGTTTGTCAAGAAAAAGGATGGTTCAATGAGAATGTGTATCGATTACAGGGAATTGAATAAGGTTACAATTAAGAATCGATATCCATTACCTAGGATTGATGATCTTTTTGATCAACTTCAGGGGGCTAGATATTTTTCTAAGATAGATTTACGCTCCGGATATCATCAATTGAAGGTACAAGAAGAAGACATACCTAAAACTGCTTTCAGAACTAGGTATGGTCATTATGAGTTTACAGTCATGCCCTTTGGGTTAACGAATGCACCTGCAGCATTCATGGACATGATGAATAGGATCTGTAAACCGTACTTGGATAAATTTGTAATTGTCTTCATAGACGATATACTTATTTATTCCAAAAGTCAGACAGAGCATTGTGAACATCTTCATGCACTCTTAACTTTGTTAAGAAAAGAAAAGTTGTACGCCAAATTCTCGAAATGTGAATTTTGGCTAAAGGAAGTGCAATTCTTAGGACACATGGTGAATCATGAAGGTATTCATGTAGATCCTGCTAAGATAGAGGCAATTACCAAGTGGAAGGTTCCACAAACAGCAATGGAAATAAGAAGTTTTATAGGATTAGCTGGGTATTATAGACGGTTTATTAAGGATTTTTCTAAGATAGCTGTACCATTAACTAAGCTAACCTGTAAAGCTACTAAGTTTGAATGGGGACCCAAACAAGAAGAAGCTTTTAGGATTTTGAAGCAGAAACTAACTCATGCACCAATCTTAGCCTTACCAGAAGGAACTGAAGATTTTGAAATATATTGTGATGCTTCAAAATTAGGATATGGATGTGTGCTTATGCAACACAAAAAGGTAATTGCATATGCATCAAGGCAATTGAAAAAGCACGAAGAAAACTATACGACTCATGATTTAGAATTAGGAGCCGTAATTTTTGCCCTTAAGATTTGGAGACATTATCTGTACGGAAGTAAGTTTACTATCTATACAGATCATAAGAGTTTAAGATATATATTTGGGCAAAAAGAGTTAAACATGAGGCAAAGGAGATGGATGGAAATCTTAAGCGACTACGACTGTGATATTCAATATTATGAGGGAAAGGCAAATGTAGTTGCAGATGCCTTAAGTCGTAAGTATTATGAGAAACAACGACGGGTTCGTGCTCTCAGATTAAATCTACAAATAGATTTAATGGAACAATTGAAGAATATTCAAGCTACAGCAATCAAGGATGATGCTGAAGGAATGAAAGGACGAATCAAGGAATTAGAACAAGGAGCAGATGGAATTTGGAGATTCCACAAAAGTAGAATTTGGGTACCTAAGCAGGGAGACTTAAGACCTAAGATTTTAGAAGAAGCTCATAAATCTAGGTATACTATACACCCAGGAAACAATAAGATGTACCAAGATTTAAGAAAGAACTTTTGGTGGATAGGAATGAAAAAGGATATAGCGCAATATGTTTCTAAATGTCTTACTTGTTCACAAGTTAAGGCAGAACATCAGAAACCTTCAGGACTACTACAACAGTTAGAGATGCCAGTATGGAAATGGGAACTTATAACAATGGATTTTGTTACTAAGTTACCCAAAACCAGAAAAGGTAATGATGCGATTTGGGTAATTGTGGATCGATTAACCAAATCAGCTCACTTTTTACCTATGAAAGAAACCTTTAGCATGGAAAGACTGGCTAAATTATATGTAGATGAAGTTGTATCCTTACATGGAGTTCCACTCTCCATTGTTTCGGATAGGGATAGTCGTTTTACTTCCCATTTCTGGAAAAGTTTCCAGCAAGCTATGGGAACTCGACTAAATTTGAGCACTGCATATCATCCCCAAACAGATGGGCAAAGTGAAAGAACGATCCAAACTCTAGAAGACATGCTCCGAGCATGTGTAATAGACTTTGGTGGAAGTTGGGATGATCACTTACCATTAATTGAATTCTCCTATAATAATAGTTATCATTCAAGCATTGAAACTGCTCCATTTGAAGCATTATATGGAAGAAAGTGCAGAACTCCAGTTTGTTGGGCAGAAATAGGAGAAAGTCAATTGTCAGGTCCGGAGATTGTGCAAGAAACAACTGATAAGGTTACTCAAATCAAAGAAAGGCTGAAAACGGCTCGAGATCGCCATAAGAGTTATGCAGACAATAGAAGCAAGCCTTTAGAATTCCAAATTGGAGACAGAGTATTGTTAAAAGTTTCTCCTTGGAAAGGAGTTGTTAGATTCGGTAAGAAAGGGAAGCTAAGTCCCAGATACGTAGGACCATTTCCAGTGATCCAACGTATAGGACCAGTAGCTTATCGTTTACAATTACCAGAAGAATTATCTGGATTACATGATGTATTTCATGTATCCAATATCAAGAAATGCTTATCAGATGAATCACTGGTAGTACCTCTTCGAGATATAGAGGTAAACGAAAAGTTGAAATTCGTTGAGAGACCTCTTCAAATTGAGGATCGAAAGATCAAGTTTCTCAAGCACAAACGACTAGTTCTAGTCAAAGTCAGATGGGATTCAAAGAGAGGAGCTGAGTACACTTGGGAACTGGAATCAGAAATGAAGAAAAAGTATCCTCAATTATTCCAGTAAATCTCGAGGACGAGATTTTTCTTAAGGTGGGGAGAATGTAACAACTCTCATAAAAAGTCATAATTATTAAATTAATTAGTCCAAAAGGAAACCCTAATTGAGACACCCAAGTGATTCTGAACAAACCCTAGAATTTTCATAAATTTCAGAATCAGGATTAGGGCCCCTAAAACTCAGGGAGGGGGGGGGGGTTAAACCCTATTGACGATTATCCAAATTGTGAGCTGTAGAAATCGAATTTACGAAAACTATCAACTCAGCTAAGCTAGTCCCAAACGTGGCAACCTATAGCTAGAAAATAGGTCTCACGCGGCCCGCGTGAGGATAAACCAAAACTAAAGCGGGCCGCGTAAGGGTAAAATTTTACCTATAAATAGAGGGCCTTGGGACTTGAATTCTGAAAGAAAAACGACGTAAAAATTCACAATATTCACTGAGATACGAACAGTATACTCTAAATCCACACACGGGTCTCGAAATTCTGCTGCAAAACAGGGTATTAGCACAATCGCTGCTACGATTCATTTTCCGACGATCAATATATCCAATGAATGTTTAAAATGCCGCCCACATTAGGGTTATACTTTATCGTTCGTCGTTAATTTGGCGGATCATCGTTAATTCGATGGATGAAGTATTATACTTTGTCGTTCGTCATTAATTTGACGGATCATCGTTAATTCGATGGATGAAGTATTGCATTTTGTCGTTCATTGTGAGAATTTGATCTCGTGAGTTATCGTAATTGCTGGATTGATTACTAACCCAGTGTTGTGTGCATTGTTATTTAAATTAGGTTAACAAGGCTAAATCATAGACTAGACTCTGTCCGTATTAAATCAGCAATGTGAGTCATTCTCTCTTTTTATCAAATCTATTTACAAAATCAGGTTTATTTTCAAAGTTATAATTACGGGGATTAAGTCTTTGTAATCACCAAGTTACAGCCGGTATGTGGGGTTTTGTATACATTACTTGATAATCGTCACCATTGGGGCAACCAATGGGGGATATGACCATAGTCACAGATTCGGTCGAGTGACAAATACCGTGGGTAGTTGGTTTGATAATAGAAACATTGTAATCACTCTTAATACTGTACATTATAACAAATGTGTCATTTTAGTAAATAGAATGATTCACTCAGTATTTCCCGCTGACAAAACCTTTTTCAAACATGTTTCAGGTGATCTGTTGTAATTCAGGAAAAGTGTTGGGGAGCATTTCAAGCTTAAGATAGTGGCTCATTATAAAATAAAGAAATAATTTTGTAATATCACGATTTCGTAGTAAAAACATAATATTGTAAATTATCGGGGTTTTATCCCGAATTGTGAAATAAAATAATCGAGGAAAATTTTAGCTTTAAACGATCCTGTTAAATAAACTTCCGCTGTTAAACTCAAATAAATAAATACCGCAGTATTTTCTGTCCCGCGGCTCCTGAAACGGGTCAAACTGGGTCGGGGGCCGTGACATATTCCATGTAAAGAAACGATTTCATTTACATATAACTTAGCTAATTGTTCCATACTGAAAGTTTCTTTCATTGGTAGGAAATGAGCTGACTTGGTTAGCTATCTACAATCACCCAGATTGTATCATTACCTTTCCTTGTTTTTGGTAATTTAGTAACAAAATCCATTGTTATCAATTCCCATTTCCACACTGGCATTTCTAATTGTTGTAACAAACCTGAGGGTTTCTGGTGTTCAGCTTTAATTTGTGAACAGGTTAAACATTTAGAAACATAGGCTGCTATGTCCTTTTTCATTCCTATCCACCAGAAATTCTTTCTTAAATCTTGATATATTTTATCACTTCCTGGATGTATCGTATACTTAGACTTATGGGCTTCTTCTAATATACGATGACGTAGGTTCCTAATTTAGGTATCCACATTCTCTTTTTATGGAATCTCCAAATTCCATATGTTCCTTGTTCTAATTCCTTAAGCATACCTTTTAATTTTTCAGTATCCTCTTTGATTACTGATTCTTGTGCCTCTCTTATCTGATCATTTAAATCTACTTGTAGATTTAATTTAAGAGAACGTACCCTTTTTGGCTTTTCATGATACTTTTGGCTTAAAGCATCTGCCACTACATTTGCTTTTCCTTCGTGATACTGGATATCACAATCATAATCACTAAGCATCTCCATCCAGCGTCTTTGTCTCATATTTAATTCCTTTTGTCCGAAAACATACCTTAGGCTCTTATGATCAGTGAATATGGTAAACTTACTACCATAAAGGTAATGTCTCCAAATTTTCAAAGCAAAAATTATTGCTCCTAATTCTAGATCCTGGGTTGAATAATTCTCTTCATGATTCTTAAGTTGTCTAGATGCGTAAGCTATAACCTTTTGACATTGCATTAATACACATCCATAACCTAATTTGGAAGCGTCACAAAATACTACAAAATCTTCAGTTCCTTCTGGTAATGCTAATATGGGTGCATGGGTTAATCTTTGCTTAAGAATTCTAAATGCTTCTTCTTGTTTTGGTCCCCATTCAAACTTAATGGATTTACAGGTTATCTTAGTTAAAGGAATGGCTATTCTAGAAAAATCTCTAATAAATCTTCTATAATAACCGGCCAATCCTAAGAAACTTCTAACCTCGGTTGGTGATTCAGGGGTTTTCCATTTAGTAATCGCCTCGATCTTTATTGGATCCACATGAATTCCTTCATGATTGACTAAGTGTCCTAGAAACTGTACTTGCTCTAACCAAAATTCACACTTTGAAAATTTAGCGTAAAGCTTCTCTTTTCTTAGTAGACTTAAAAGTGCGTGCAAATGCTTTGCATGATCCTCTTTACTTTTAGAGTAAATTAGGATATCATCTATAAAAACAATTATGAATTTATCCAAATATGGCTTACATATTCGGTTCATCATGTCCATAAATGCAGCTGGGGCATTGGTTAAACCAAATGGCATGACAGTAAATTCATAATGACCATACCTTATTCTAAATGCGGTTTTAGGAATGTCCTCTTCCTGTACCTTTAATTGATGATATCCTGACCTTAAATCGATTTTAGAGAAAAATCGAGCTCCTTGCAGTTGATCGAACAGATCATCGATTCTTGGTAATGGGTACCGGTTCTTAATCGTGACCTTGTTTAATTCATGGTAGTCAATGCACATACGCATTGATCCATCCTTCTTTTTAACGAATAAAATTGGTGCTCCCCAAGGCGATGAACTTGGCTGTATGAATCCTTTCTCCAACAATTCGTCTAATTGTTTCTTTAGTTCCTGCATTTCTGCGGGTACCAAACGATAGGGTGCTTTGGCAATCGGTGCTGTTCCTGGTAATAGATGGATTCTGAATTCAACTTCTCTATCCGGTGGTAGTCTGGCAATTCTTCTGGAAATATATCTGAAAACTGAGACACTACTGGAATGTCTTTTAGTTCTTTTCCTTTAGTGTTAGTGATTATAGAAATCAAATACACTATAGATCCTTTTCTTATATAACTTGCAGTTTTTATCACAGAGATGAATTTTGTGGATCTAGAGGGCTTATCTCCTTTAATTGTGATCGTTTTACCTTTTGGTGAACTTACTTGAATTGACTTTTGATCACATAAAATACTGGCTTTATTGGCTATTAACCAATCCATTCCTAATACAATATCAAATCCTGCCAGATTTATTGGGTAGAGGTTTGCAATAGAATTCTGATTTAAAATTTATATTCTTGCTCCCTGCAAGATTTCATAAATCCTAACAGTTTCTCCATTTGCTGTCTCTACTAGACATTCTTGTGGTAGTTTAGTTAATGATTGATTTAAAAGTTTGCAAAACGAAGTATTAATAAAACTTTGGTTCGCACCAGAATCAAATAATACTTTAGCAAATACATCATTAACTAAAAACGCACCAGCTATCACGTCTGGAATCATTTTGGCTTCATCTGCAGTCAGAACAAATGCTCTGGCGTTTTTAGTGTTCTTGTTGTTCGCAGCTGGAGCCAATTTCGGACAGTTCGGCTTAATATGACCTTTTTCTCCACAGTTGAAGCATAGTCCATTACTGGATTTCCTCTTGCAATCTTCTTCCTTGTGTCCTGGCATCTTGCAGAAATTACAAAGAGTGGAGCATTTTCCCGAATGCTTTTTCTTGCAGACCTTGCAGAATGGTTCAGAGGTAGAACCCATATTCCTACGGTTGAAATTCCCAGAACGGAATTCTTGGGTAAGCCTTTCGGTTAGGTTTCTCCTCTGATCTTCTTCTCTAGTACGGATTAATTCATCTGTTAAGGTATTGGCTAGTTCTACAGCTTCTTCTATAGTTTGTGGTCTAGCTGCCTTGACTACATGTCTAATCTCTCCAATTAATCCCCAGATGTAACGGGAGATTAATACTGGTTCAGGTGATGCAAGGGTTGGTACTATTCTAGCATATTCAAAGAATGTAGTAGTATACCCTTACTATCTACCCCTGTCATCCTAAGGTTCAGAAACTTATTAGCTATCTGTTCCTTTTCATTAGGAGGGTAGAATTTCCTTTCTACCATATTCTTAAATTCCTCCCATTCCATGTTGTATACCTGATCACTTCCTCTTGACTGGAGGATAGTGTTCCACCATTCTAAGGCTGAGTTCTTAAATAGATTAGAAGCAAACATTGTTTTGTCTTCTTCAGCACACTTGCTTATTTTTAAAACAGCCTCGGTCTTTTCTATCCAGCGTAAGGCTGCAATGGGTCCTTCATTGCCCGAGAATTCTATTGGTTTGCAGGACCAGAATTCTTTGTAAGAACAACCATAAGGCATGGTTCTTCTTCTTTTGGGAATGGGCACTTGAAGTACGGGTCCATTGTTCACGCTGTTTTCTGGATCAATTGGTCGCTTACTGCTATGTTTACTTTTATTATCAACATCCTTAACAGTTTGAAGAATAAATGGCATTGCATCTATAATTCCTTGTGCCACTTTGTGTTGAACTGCACTATTATCCATTTGGTTTCCATTGTTATTGATGCTCGGATTCTCATTAACCACGTTAATGTTACTCTGGTTATCGTTATTCAGATTTCCTTGATTTCCTTCATCGGCCATCTGAATTTTAAACATTTACCCCGTATTAATATCACAAAATAATATTAATATAGTCAATCACATGACACGCATTTTAGCCAAAAGCGTCGATTATTGCGACTTACTCTATTCATATATTATGCATCTATTACACACCAGTACTGAAATAAAAATTACAATACCGACTGAAATAAAATTATACTAATAGTAGTAGGCATCCGTACACACATATTTTATTTTATTAATTTATTATTATTATTATTATTATTATTATTATTATTATTACTACTGTCTCCATCCTCACATTCACGGATATGGATTCATCCAAAAATCCATATTGCGCTCGTCATACTTCCAGACGAGTCGCTCTCCCACCTGTCGCATTCGTTCACTACTTTCTAGAATTTCCTCACCAAATGTCCTAAGTTCTTGTATGTTTTCTGCACTCATTGGGGGTGCAGGTTCTAGGACTGAGTTCAGAATCTGGGGTGCGGGTTCCTGGTATGGGGGTGTAGGTGCCTGGAATTGGTAAGGGTCTTCTAAAATCTCCCTACTGTATTCATCGTGGTAATAGGGATCTAAAGGGTCCATACCTGGATAGGCTCCTATGTTCTGCATGGGTGTGTCTTCATGTATCGGGTAACGTTGCACATAGTCCCTAACGTCATCCCACTAGGGATCGTAATTTGGGTCTAAGGGGTTTGGTGCTGGTACCCTAGGGATTTCCTCCAGATTGAAGTCATGCATTTCTACTTGGTTTTCAGGGTTTTCTATCTCCATCGGTTGGTCAGGGATTGGTGGTTGTGGTTGGGGTGCTATTATTTGTTCCAGATTAGGGTCAGCTGCAGTGGTTGCTAATATGTGGATGTTGGCTATACCCCTATTTATCATATCATGGGCATAGGCATCTGTCTCTCTCTTGGCTGCGGCTAGTACCCTCTGGTCTTGTAACTTTTTCATACGCTTTCTACGCTCGTGTGCCCCTCTATGGAACCATCCCCTCTTTTTCTGAGGAAATGGCTCTTCTGACTGAGCCTTAAACACAAAGATTCCTTCTTCTGTATCAGCAGAGTACCCTGAGAGGGCAGGCGGAGAAGAGGAGGTGCCTTCGCTTCTAGGTGAACCAGACAATTGATGGTACGTGTCAGATGGT
Source organism: Helianthus tuberosus (assembly GCA_030545235.1). Classification (NCBI taxonomy): domain Eukaryota; kingdom Viridiplantae; phylum Streptophyta; class Magnoliopsida; order Asterales; family Asteraceae; genus Helianthus; species Helianthus tuberosus. Next base: position 186,630,566 of record CM060357.1, on the reverse strand, counting down.
CCTTGGTCGCTCATACTGTAAACTAACAAATAGTCAAATAACACATAACAATAAAATACGACTATGCATGTATTTTCGTAATTTATTTCCTAACAGATTGAATTTTGATGTCAGCAGAACACTTCTGTGGCTGAATCAGTGGCTTAGCTCTGATACCACCTTCTGTCGCAACCCCCGATCCCGCATCCCAGGGAACGGGCGGCTGCGAGTCAGTTTAAGTGGTATCGTGTATTGTCTAATTTGGCAGCGGAATTTTTCATCAGGACCATAGTTAGGAAATATTTGATCAGAGCAAAATACCACATTTTCATAATATTAAACAAATGGGATAAAACCCAAGTTTATAGTACACACGTTTTTATAGGAATAAATCCTATTTTATTTAAGAAAAACATCTATTTCTTTTTTGGTAACTTTATGGCCACTTTTTCAAGCCTTCAGTGCTGTCCAGCTGGCTTCTATTTGGCTTTCACAGTTTGTTACCTGAAACGCGTTTTAAAAATATTTGTCAGTGGGAATTACTAGTGAGTGAATCCCAGTTTAATCAAGTTTAAATAAAATCCCATTGTACAGTATTGAGGGCGATCTCGCAATTACATTTGTTTCCAAGTTATAACAATTAACATCCATGGTACTGTCAAACCCGACTTGTGGACATGTTACTCCTTGACCACGTGGTAACAAATTTTGTATACAAAACCCCAACATACTCATGATAATTGTATCCTTACAAATACTCAATAACTGCTTAATATATAATTAATTAAATGAGGTTTTGTAAAACAATTCACAAAAAGGTTTACAAAATGCGGATCAACTCACATTGCTGTCTTAGATTTTCCGTAAGGGTTTCCTGGTGACAATCTATAAATAACACAAATGCATACACGTTAGTATAATAACCCATTTTAACATTAGTAATACCCTCCCCGATACGGCATTCCAACGACTACGTCGGGCAAACCCACGACAGCCGTTACGGAACCCTATATCAATCGGGCAGCGTATCTAATACGTATCCAGGGGTTATAATACTTACAACGGAGCAGAACTTCGCTATTTAGGGGGGTATAATACCCAATTATATTGCCTAATATTCAGAATTGAGAGAAAGAAACGATTTTTGAACGATTTCGACTGATCCGATGGCTCCTTTATATAGGGCCTGATTTCAGCTTTTACGCGGCCGGCGTAAGAGTAGGCAAGGGCCTACGCGGCCCGCGTCTAACCTGGTCAACACTGAAGCTTGGCTGGGTCAGCGACTAGACCTGTCGGGTGTTGGGCCACGTGGCCGCACCGGGCTGCGCCACCTTTTAAGTTAACGCGGCCCGCGTCAAGGTTGGGGTGGGGCTTACGTGGCCTGCCTCAGCTCAAAATTTCAATTTTTAATTATTTTTAATACTATTTAGGGTATTCGGGGCCCGTTTTCACGTATGGGGTGTATTTTGGGACATATTGGGATATTTTAAAATATATTAGGGTGTTAGAAATAATTCGAGGGTGTCGGTTTTCTTGAGGGTTGTTATATTTATAACAAACACGGTCACGAGTGCGGAATCCCCGTGACTATGCCAAATCAAACATAGATAGTAACAGCAACACAATATAACCAATGAATCACAGTCAATTGATTAGATGAGAACATGGTTCAAACAGATACAAACAATGTTTGAAGTAAACTTTCACAGTGGGTTATGCTCTCATAAGTTTCACACATAAACTATGAGGTGTTTATATAGGCAGCTTATCACAGGTCATGACGAAACTCAGTAGGACCCGGCGAAACTTCCAATATCGACAAAACTTGAAGAGTTTCATCGATATATATGATGAATCATGGGGGCTTATGATGAAACTACACAAGGTTTGATGAAACTCTATGATTTTTGTCCTGTAGTATGGTGAAACTCCTAGGAGTTTCAGCATAAAGGAACTTTCGTCAACATGCAAGGAGTTTCACCAAGGGGAAGTTTTATCATGCACTAGATGACGAAACTAGGAGTTTCCCCATGTATGATGTGCTGCAAACTGTTATAAACACATAAACCAACCAATATGCAACATGCACAGTCATTTAACATTACATTACAAACGGGACAAACTTGTTGGACCCAAGTAGGAAAGGAGGATATCCGACTTGGTCTTCATTCCGTTAAAGTGTCAAACCAAACGTGCCGCGTCCACACAAAAGTGTATCAACAAACTCCCCCTTGGACGCTGCTGTGATGGTTCGTCTTCCACGTCTTTTATGTCGGAGGATCTTCAAAGTCTTCACGCGTTGTAAGAAGAAAGTGTATCAACAAACTCCCCCTTTCATTTAGTAAGTGCGTTAATAAACTCCCCCTTAGAATTAACTCTCCTTTGAGCTATGCTCGTGAATCTTTTGATCGTTAATTCTTCAGATCCTTGTGGTGTTGATGAAGGGTCAGCGGCAACTCGATCATCTTTATCCTTTGAGTGCCTCCACGTTGTGTCTTCATTCCAAAGCTCGTTTTCTATCACGGTCTCTTCGCCTTTAGCTGGTTTGAATGTAGCATATGCACATGCAAGAAAGCTAAACACGCAATGAGAACAACCGCTTGGAATTTAGTTAACATAAACAAATGACACATATGTGACCATTCTACAATCAACTACAGACCGACAACAGTTTGAAAGTTTAAAAATTGTTCAATTTTAGTCCTTTAACTTTCAAAACTCGTTAACTTCGACCATTTATGAAGATGTAATTGTTTTTCGGCTTACAATTAGGATTTTGGGTAGGATAGACTCGAGTTCCAACATCGGTCAATCAAAAATAAACTAGAAGCAAAATCTTTTTGGCTTTTATAAAGTTTATATTAAAACACACCTAAAATCTTTTTGGTATTTTTCATTTTTCAAATGTAAAGACGGAAAGCAATAAATAAATATATACAAAGATGTAGAAACTGAAAACAATAAATAAATATTTACAGACATTCTTTTTGCGAGTTTCGAGTGTAAGAGAATCATATCAGTGTACGGTCATGCCAAAACGCTCTTGTTGTTCAATTAGTTAACATTTAAATAAGCATCCTATAACGATTATCGGTATTGTTGTCCACATAAACTCAACTTATCAAATGTAATCATGTGACATGGGGATACGTTAAAGTATGATTTATACTTACCGACCGGTGTTCATCCACACACGACACATTCCCGTATCAAGGTATGCACGAGAGTTCATCTTATTGGTGAGTATACCATTTATCATCTGTTTTGACGTATATGAAAATGTGAGATACTCACTTATTTTTTATTGAAAACAAGCCCTATGTGATAGAATCACTTATTGATGAGGAACTTGATTTTCAGATGCATGAGGGCACATGAGCAAGTCCGTGAACAGGTCTGTACAATGTACAGCAAAGAGACGAACTTGACTCCCGGATAAATGTGATATATTATCACTTTATTTGTTTGGACATGTGATTGTTGATCACTTATTGAGGTCGTATGCAGTATGTACACGTATGTATAGTATCATGGAAGATCTAGACTTCGTCTCCATTGTTTTTGGTAAAAGAAACAACCATGATACCCAGATGATAAGACAGCATAAAGACCGAATATCTCAGAACCTCGACAATCTATCAAATGAAATTTCGGTACTAAGACCATATGCCAATGAGTGGTTCCCACACAGTCTTCAGTCGATTAAGGTTTATATAACCTTGCACACTTTAAAATGATTGTGAGCCTACCGATACATCTTATATAGAGCTGCTTATCGTTTTTCATTTAAGGTTTAAAGAGGTTTGGATAGACCACTGATGTACTATCATTTTCTCTTTTGCTCGCCAGGAAACTCATTTTTGTTTTTCTATTGTTTTTTTTTTTTGAAATTTTTCGATGTTTTTGGATTTTTCAAATTTGGATTTACTCCCCCTAAAATCAACAAACTATGATAAATTATAAAGAACACAACGGTATTTACAAAAACGATTTCCCATGTCGGATTAACTCATGTTTTACCTCAATGCCGTTTACCAAAATTAATTTTAATCAGAATTGATTTATCGAATTTTGGAAAAATCAGTTGGCACGTTGGTAATCGGTGTGGACCATGACAACATTGACGAGTTTCATATTGAAACAATCACGTGTGAGGTGATATTTGAGATCAAAGTGTCAGGCCAAAGAGTGTTGTACGAGATGATAACAATTTATAAAGCAGCTTAAATATCGACAAGTATAGGAGAGATTAGAAATTCAAAACCGTATCCTGCAACTACTTCGTGCATTGCAAGGAATCTGATTGCTCTCCCAAACTGGATATCCACCCGGTGTGGACTTCCAGGACGATATTTTAGCTACTTCAATTAACCGAGAAATCTCTTCACAGCAACAAGATCATAAACCTTTAGGTCCGGCTGGTCTTCCACATTGCACCAGCGAAGGTCTTTGTCTTTCTCTTGAGAAGTAGTGTGCGGTTGTTCAATCCACGTCAAGGCATCCGCACACCCAGTTGGTTTGTTCAACAAACACATTTTCTTCAATCACACCGCGAAGAAATGTACACTGCACGTTCATTTTGTTGATTTTGATCTTCAGACGTGCTGCAGGTGCGTACATTTTGATTGAATCTATCCTGGGGACCCGATCAAAGCCTTTAACAATCAAACTTTGTAATGATGTTCATTTTGTCGAAGCTTTCAATTTTCTTTCATCAGACATTCTTTCACTTCTTTTCTTTTTATTTTTCTCTCTCCATCGAAGGCAACAACTCCTAGATGTAACAATGTTTCGGAGCCTTATGTCACCAATCTTGTGCATGAACGCTCCACTATCAACAATCCTAAGACTATCAATAGTTCCTCCTGGAACATCCTGCACACTCACTCAGAGATTAGTTGGAGAGGGGGACCCAAGCCTTCATTGACTTGGGTCGTCTCTGTTCATCGACAAAGGTTATTTCAACCTCGCAATGACCTGGAACTTGTGAGACTCCCCCTGAAACTTTATCCGTTTTAGGTTTCCAAGCTTGTTTCCGTTTACCAGATTGTGTATTATGTACAATTTCGGGTTTTAATGGTTGTGACAAACTAGGTTTCCTTTTAATAGATTTTACTTCCGTTTTTACAGCCTTTTCGATCACCTTCACATTTTTACGTCGTTGTTTTGTTTCTTGTTCTTTAATTGTACGGTTGTCATTTTTGGGTGAAACAGGACGACGTTGTTGGTGACCTTGTTTAGAAGGGGCTCTTTCAACAAAATTTGCTTTTGGAGAGTTTGTGCAGTTTTTGATAATGTGTCCAAACTCCCCACATTTGAAACACGATCTCCTTTTGACAAACTTAGGAGATTCTGTTCGATGGCCTGACGTTGAAGTTGTAGATCCAGAGGTACTAGCTTCACACCCGTTTGTGTGTTGGGTGTAATTGTTATCACTATCACGTTTCAAAATCTTGACTTTTTGAACAAAATCGGTATTTGATTTATTTTCAAAAGTCTCCACTTTATCAATACCCTTGGAGGCCATAAATTTAACGTCTTTGCATTTCTTCTTGTAACGAGCTCCTTTTGTTTCAGCCTTTGGTTGTGTAACCTTAGGCTTTTGAGCTCGTTGTTGTTGTTTACCCTTAAAAGCGACAGATTGTTGCTTTGTCGGTGATTTTTGATTTCCAAATTTTCTTCTTACTTCAGCTTTTGGAATAGGATCACACTGAGTTACAGCAACTCTCGGGATCCCTTTTTCCAAAAATTTACTTGTAGTATCTTCAAACACTTTGTCAATCAAAGATTGATTGACGTTTTTCATGGGAAAATCTTTGCTTGAATAAATTTTACCATCACCGACCAAAGTGTATAACACGTTATCACTTTTAACGGTAAACACCGTTTCCTTGATAGGATCTATCTCTTGTTTAACAGTTGAGTGCACAGTAGGAGTAGGAGGATCACACAGAATATGATTCTCAATAGGCACTTCTACTCCTTTCCTATCATCAAGAGATTTATCCTCATCACTCACATCCGATTCATCTTCTGACGAATCATAGTCCTCAACTGTGGGAGGACTTTGTTCCATATCAACAGGTGACTTTCCCGAATATTCAGATGAGCAACCCGAAGAACTGTCCGATTTGAACCCTAATCCTGTAGTAACTTCCTCATAATCAAGAGGTACACTTGGTTCAAACCGAGGCATTTCCTCCTCATCGGGCATTCTGGTATAGTTGTGTCTCAAAGGAGGCGGACACGACTTATACCCAACGCCTTTCATATTCCCTTTCAGCTTTTGAACGTCTATGATGTGATCAAGCACATATCGGGAGTTAGAATAACTCTCCAATTTGAGCTTGATTGCATCATGCTCGCATTTGGCAATGGCTAGCTCCTTTTTGGTTTCCTCGATGATATTAATGTAATTGTTAATACCAATTTGCTTATTGAAAACAGTTTTGGTCAATTCGAAAATACTTTTCTTTAAGGTTTCAATTACTGATTTGAAATCTTTTTCATTACGAGCTAAGGCCATGTTTGCCTCTTTGCATTTTGACAGTTCAATAACCAAACTATGATTGTGACTATGAACCGTTTCAGATTCATGTTTCAATTCAGCACATTCATGTTTCATATCAGCACAATCACTACATATGCTAGGAGTTTCAGATTGTACCTGACTTGTAGAAGCTGTGACATTAGCCATAAAGGCAGTCTGAGAAGAGAAAGATCCATCTTCAGTGAGAATCTTCTCCATTTCTTCTGATGTAGCATCAGCTTTCTTGACCAAAACATATTTCTGACACTTTACCTCCTCAGCATCATTCAACAAACTATCACCTTCAGAATCAGTTCTCTCATTCACATCTGGTTCTGAATCGGAACTGCCACTGCATCCCGAACTATCATCATCTTCAGAGAATTCTTCTTTGTGCACATGCTTGATGTGACTGATGATCTTCGCATAACATGCAGTTCCTCCTCCCAACTGTACGGACCAATCACATCCCTCATCGGCTTGTACCACTAATGCTCGATTAGTATTTGAAGGCCCTGACTGGTTAGTTTGGTTGTTAGCAGCTAATATCCCTCTTTCGTTGTTAGCTTGATTTGAAGTACTTGTTTGATTTCGGAAGGGATTTTGGTTGCCTTGTTTGCTCGGACGTGTGCATTCACGCTTAAAGTGAACCTTCTAACCGCAATTGAAGCACGTCACTGCATCCTTATCAAAGCCGTACTTCGTATCCCGCTTGCTTTCCAAGCTAGTCTTCCCGGTTCTCCTCATATAATCCTTAGCTCGTCTAACCGCGCTCGCAAACGCCCACTTTATATCCATTAACTCCATTTTGTCCCTGTCTATCTGCTGATAGTCTTCGTTTGTCAAATTAATGTTGCCAATTTGACTTGCGACTAGTCTGCAGTAGGCATTAACCATGGTGTTAAGAAGTTCCATAGTTTCCCTTGTAGTTTCCACATTGACTTTGGATAAGTTTGCTTATGGTTGTTTGGTTTGAGGTTGTGGTTGGGCTTGTGATGGTGTTGGAATATAGGCATTTGGATCAAATTGAGGTTGAGTAGTGGAAACTTGTGGTGGAGGTTGGGGTTTAGGTAGCCACGCACTTGGATCGAGTTGAGGTTTAGAAAAAGCATGAGCTTGAGCAATCATATGCGCCGGAGGATGATAAGCACTTGGATCGAAAACTTGAGGTGGAGCTGATTGTGGAAACGGAAAAGAGCTTGTATTCGACATAAACGCCGTCTGTAGCTTCGGTTGCTGAACTGAACTGGAACTAGAACTATCTAAAGAGTTAAAACCTGCGAGGTACATTTCGGTATTTTGAGGAACAGGAATTCATTTAGCTTTCCGGATTTCTTCATCATTCTTGTGCTCCAACTTCTGAATAAATTCATAGATATTTACAGTATCTAAAATGCCCGTATGCTTTAGAAGCTCAATGAATGGGCTCCACTTTGGAGGTAGAGCATCAGCAAACCGTGCAACCATTTCCTGTTGAGTTGCAAGAACAGTATAAGAATACATTTCACTAATCAAATGATAAAAATGAGCAATCATATCATTTAGGGTTTCGTTCTCCAAGAATTGAAAAGATTCGAATTCCTTCTTCAACAGATCATGGCGTGTCTTCTTATCGCTGCATTTCCTTCACCTCTCGCTACCAAGGCATCCCATAGAGCTTTCGTGCCCGTACAATAAGAGAATTGATGATAGATGTCTTTGTGGAGTGCTTGCGTGAGAATAGCAAACGCCTTCTTCTCTAGATCATACGCTTTCTTGTCATCTTCTAGCATATTCGCCAATGTCGCCGCACTTGATCCTGCTTCCTCCAGGGCTGTGTTGTATGGAGAAGTGAAACACGTCCATAATTCTGTATTTTGCCCTAGAACGTATGTGTGGAAACGACCCTTCCATGATGGATAGTCGTTCATGTGATTCAACTTTGGCGGGCGATTATTGCTTCCCGTTTCGCTCTCACTTATCAACAGATTTTGAATACTTTGATTATGGTTCGTCACCAATGCCCATTTACTTGCACTAATTGATTGTTGAGGCATGATATTCCTTAACCAAACGGCTGCGGATGTCTGATCTTCACCTGGTCTTGGATCCGTACTCCAATCCCAAGGATTTATACAACTCATGATCGATGTATGAAAGTGATAAACTGATCAAACACTTGAAAACAAACAGTTATGATAGTTTTGCAAAGTCTCTGTTAAAAATGCACAAGTTTCTCGACGAAACTCTAGTTTGACGAAACCTATACTTGACAAAACTTTTATGTTTGACGAAAGTTCTGTGAAGACTATTTTGTGACGAAACTTTGTAAAAATCTCTGATCGACGAAACTTTGTGTATGGCGAAACTTGTTTGTGACACACTCTAATCGACGAAACCTCTTTATAAACGACGAAACTTTTGTTAAACCACCGCCCGATGAAACCTTGACTTATGTGACGAAACCTTTATTTAAATAATGCTCGACAAAACTTGATTAAATAAAGTTTGGCGAAACCCTCAGATTGTGAAACCTCGGCGAAACTTAACTTTTGACGAAACTAAGATAGCCACAAAGAAACCTCTAATGTGATTTTTATGCGACGAAACTCAAATAAAGATCATATGGCTAAACTTATGGATCGACAAAACTGGATAATGAAACTTCTGTGACAAAACTCAAGGAGGAACAATGATGTGACGAAACTAGACAATCTCTGTGCGACGAAACTTCCTGATGACGAAAGTTTAATGAGTTCCTTGGCTAAACTTTCTAAGCAACGAAACTAGGATAGTGACAAAACAACATCGACGAAACTTATGTGTTGGGCGAAACTTGGGTATTATTGCAGGGACTTTCGTCAATCAAAGGGATAAGAACAGGAGTTGGTGAGAATTTGGTGAAATTTTTCAAAGTAACCTTATCCTATGTCTGACACACGACACCCATTTTCAAACTACAACATGCTTTTCTTATCTCTTTTTCAACAAACCATCATTAGATCAAACACTCATATAATATCAAGAACAATTGGAAGAAATGATGAACACCTTTAAGATTCCGGCCAAAATGTCACAGGACAAATTTTCGGAAACAAGATTTTGCTTAAACTTTTAACAAAAACCCAGATGCTAACATGTATACATGCAATATAACAGGTTTTCAATAAAACTTATAGCATAACAACATGATTTTCACCGATTTTGAAGTATTTTTCCAGAAAATAACATGAACTTTTCAAGAACAATTTTCAGAAAAACAACAACAACCAGTTTTAACACTTGATAAAAAAACCGAACTATGTTTGATTTTAAACAAGGATAAGAGTCAATGCTCTGATACCACTTGTAGGTCCCGATTTCTGAGGATCGATCACGAAACCAAATCACTTGTTTATAGAAAACACGGTCACGTGTGCGGAATCCTCGTGACTATGCCAAACCAAACATAGATAGTAACAGCAACACAATATAACCAATGAATCACAGTCAATTGATTAGATGAGAACAAGGTTCAAACAGATACAAACAATGTTTGAAGTAAACTTTCACAGTGGGTTATGCTCTCATAAGTTTCACACAGAAACTATGAGGTGTTTATATAGGCAGCTTATCACCGGTCATGACGAAACTCAGTAGGACCTGGTGAAACTTCCAATATCGACGAAACTTGAAGATTTTCGTCAATATATATGACGAAACATGGGGGCTTATGACGAAACTACACAAGGTTTGATGAAACTCCAAGATTTTTATCCTGTAGTATGGTGAAACTCCTAGGAGTTTCATCATAAAGGAACTTTCGTCAACATGCAGGGAGTTTCACCAAGGGGAAGTTTCATCATGCACTAGATGACGAAACTAGGAGTTTCCCCATGGAGTTTCCCCAAGTATGATGTGCTGCAAACTGTTATAAACACATAAACAAACCAATATGCAACATGCACAGTCATTTAACATTACATTACAAACGGGACAAACTTGTCGGACCCAAGTAGGAAAGGAGGATATCCGACTTGGTCTTCATTCCGTTAAATTGTCGAACCGAACGTGCCGCGTCCACACAAAAGTGTATCAACAATAAAGTATGCGTAATATGCAAAAATACTGCGAAATAGCGATGTATGCAATATAGCTACATTATGATCCGAATCTCTGGTGCTAGGCGTAACGAGTATAACGAGTAGTAACTACGCACGAACGTGCGGGTTGTTACATCACCATTGGACAGGGAGTCAAAGACTACAACTGTCATCGTCTTGAAAGACGATTCATTTTGGCACATAGGCAAATCATAGGACATCACTAATGGATGTTTATATCTATACAATTACTGCAATTGAGTATATTAGTCATGATCTTATCGATCTTATAGACTATAAGGCTTGGGCATTACCCATCACCTTTGACGATGAACCATAACGGCCACTCTTGACAATGTCTCTAATGGACAGTATAGTATATAACCCGTAGGTGACATAAATCCTAATGGTGATTCGGGATAACGCCACAAAGGGTAATACAATAAACACACTTATATATAGGATATAAGTTTCGTTATCTAAATCACCGAAAATTTATGCATAAACCATAACTATCGAGTCGTAAAGTACTTCTTAAAAATCTTATTATGAAGATAGGAAGGCCTAAGCCTGTACTTCAAATATCCTATAAAATAATACGATCATCGTATCAGCTGATATTAGTCATGATCGCATTAATCATATAGACTATTAGGCTTGGACATAGTCCAATATCCTTAGACAGGGGGTCATAGACCACAACTTTCGTTGTCTTATTGGACAACAAGTTTAGCCCGTAGGCACTTTCATCACTAACGGATGTTTATATTTTGATCATCACATTGATGATACTTGCCATGATCAAATTCAATCACATAGGCTTTAAGGCTTGGACATAGTCCAAAATACCTTGATGGCTGGTGTGGTTTCTCAAGTCACACTGCCAGGAGTGTTAACATATTCTTAGATGTTAACAAGGATTAATTTGTCTTAATGGTTACACGATATTACCATGATCGCATTGATCATATAGGTTTGGAGGCTTGAACATAGTTCACTACCTCTGGACAGAAGGGGTATCTCCCTTAACTATCATAGTAGAAGGAATAATTACCCTTAACTACCGAAAGTTTTGGCCAATTAATGTGGACTTGCCACTTGGCAGGGGTAAACCATTAAGAAGATCTTTTGAAATTATTTAGTTGATCGATAAAGTTCGAATAAAATTCATACTAATGGTTGATAAAGGACGATATGAGTACCTATATAAAATTTTCAAAATTTTCCATAAATCATTAAGAAATCTACAATAGTGCCCTTATCAGGACCTTTAGTATTTTATGTGTCCACAGAGGACTGAAAGAAAATATAAGTCCGTATAAGGACTAATAAATATTATAAGTCTACATAGGGACTACATTGAAACAGTCTGCCCATGAAAGGACTATAATAAAATATCAGGTCTACAAAGGGGTCATAAGGAAATATCATGTGCACCAAAGGACTTATAATGAAATCTCTTGCTCGTGGAAGGACTATTTAGAAATGACACATCCCCATAGGGATTTAATGAAATAACACGTCCATAAAAGGACTATATTGGTACCACATGCGCACAGTAAGGGCTTTGCTGAACAGACGTCTTCACAAGGACTTAAAACGAAAGATAAGTTCATTAGAGAATTATAATAAACAAATGTCCACGCATGGACTACACAGGAAGATAATTCCTTATAGGGACTTTGAGGTAATACTAGTCCACGCAGGGACTGAAATGAAAATATAAGTCCATATAAGGACTATAAGATATGTCAATATGGACTTTAGTGAAATGATATGTCCTCGGAGGGACTATATTGAAATATAATGTCCTCAAAGGGATTTTTAATAGATAGACGTATATATTTATGGAGTCTTATCAAAAGAGGTAAGTCTACAAAGACTATGATGAAATAATATGTCCACAAGGACTACAATAATCAAATGCCCAAACAGGGACTTAAATGAAAAGAAGTATGATGGAAGGAGGGTCTTCAAATGTCTTCCTTTCTTTATTCTGATTGTTTCTTCATCTCTATATATCGTACGCAGTAGCGACTCTGAAGATTTTAGTGAATAAGTAATATTTCTAATCAGGATCCATTGCAGAGGTAGAATCCGAGGATTCAATGATTAAAAGAATGACATGGATCACGGATTAGGTTTTGACTAGTATAGTCTAAGTTTGAAATTTGAAAACTCGGAGGTAAGAAATAGGGTTTAATAACATCCACATGTTTCATCTTCAATATGGGAGCCTCAGGGATCTTCCGGTATGGACTCGGTAGTCTGGATAAGGGTTTAAATAAGTTTGGTTTTGGGGATAGGTCCATAAAGGTCTTTCCTCCAACTGGTTGCACGCTTATCCTAGCCGTGGTACGAAGCTTGGCATTTCTAGGCTTCGGATGTGGAGAATTTCCATCGACAGCTTTCGTGCCTGGCGACATATTCAAAAAAATATATAAAATCGAAAGCAATGTTTACTTAATAGGGATGAGAGCATTCCTATGTTAAGTCTAGACTCAGAAGGTCTAAGGAATGTGCTACTGTGTCATTTGAGATTAAACACTAAGGGCTAGTGTTTAATTCACTCAAACGTTGGCTCTGATACCAACCTGTCACACCCCGATATTTCCACGTATTACCGGTGGGCCCGGTAGGGAGTATCGTGACGTAGTTGATATCATCATAGAAAATTAATCACAGTTTAATGCACAGCGGAAGTCTAAAATAATATTACAAACCGAATTGAAAGTATAATAAAATATAACACAACGGTTGTAAGTGGATCCACAGGCAGATCTAAAACAGATAGTGAATCTTTGTTCAACAGACTTTAAGTATTACGAGTTTGCAAGACCCTTTATCTAATACTCAGGAGCTTCCAGCCCATTACGCGTAGTACCTCCACTTAATCTTTTTGAAAATACGTCAGTTTACACTGGTAAATACAATTAACTGACTCTTTTGAAAAGTGTTTATAAAATTGGTTTGAATGCACAAGGCATAAAATCTTTTGTAACTTGGGACAATTATTTTAAATATAATCTTGTATACAGTTTTACATGTTTGTCGTCCATTCAGGACCCGGTTAGAAGAGCCAGATAAGATTAATAGACACACCACTTGGTATAATACCCACAAGAAGTTTCCTCGCGAGTGGGGTACCGTTTTACATACGCAACTGTCAGGTGTATGCCTACACCCCGTGCTTAAGTCGTGGCCATTTCTAAAGAATGAGCCGAGATGGTTATTTACCCCCCAAAGGCATTGCATAAAAAAAAACAGATTAAAACGGGTTATGTAAATGTATTAATCACAATCCGATTTAAATAACTACATACCTGACCAAGCGGTATTATTATAATACCGTATCCCAAGCCCGTATAACGGAAAATAAGTTAAAAGTATTTACCTGAGCAAAATATAAATTTAATCTCAGCCGTATAACAATCAGCAAGTGCAAATAGCTTTTACTGGGCTCCTAGATCTGGAACGAAGGTTTTAATAACCTATTAGATTCCTAACGGGTCTTACTTAAGTTTAAACTTAGACCGGTTAGTTTTAAATGAAAGGTTTATGGTTCAAAACGCACGATTAAGCGAAGACCGGATTAGAATGTGGTTTAGACCCTACAAGTATGAAGACTTGTATAATATGGGTAAACTAAACACATTCTGGATTTTGAAGTAAAAATGATAAGGTTTGACCCGTTTCGGCTAATTTATGCAAACTAGTTACATAGACCGTACCGAACGTGTATACGCATAACGGGTAACCGGATAAGTCATGAACATGTTCCATAAGTTATTATGCTTAAAATATGTTATGATATCACTAGGATATCTCCCATTATGCCCAAGACGAATTTAAAACCAATTTATGCCCCGTAGGGGTATTTTGGTCATTTTAAAGTTTATAAAAGAGGTTAAATAGGAATCTGAGGTCAAGACTTAAACTTACTGTTAAAGTATAAAAATTTATTTTTAAAATCAGTAGGTAATAAGTCTTAGGTGCTAAATATGGTTTTAAACCATACTATGCGCCTAAATCGCATAAAAGTCGGTATTTGACGATATTCGGGTTATTTAAGGAAATCTGAGATTTTGATCAGCCTTTACTGTTTAAAATAACTTATTTAATATATAAAATCAGTAGAAAAGGTTTGACATGTAAAGGATGTGCAAAACTCGTTTTATTAGTGAAAAGGACATTATCGTCAATTACCAAGCCTATGCAAGAAATCTATGTTATGATCAGTTTAAAATTTAACAAAATTTTCCAAAAATTCCAAAATATTATATTATAATAGTGGGTAGAAAGTTTGGTGCAAAAAATTGGGCTTAAATATGATTTATGCTAAAATGTCATTTAATTAATAAAAAGCTTTCATTTTGCGATATCGCGCATAACTTCTATTTTAGACCACGAACTGATGTCAAATTTTTAGGACATACTAATATATCAGTAATAAAGGTTTTTGTCCTCTCACATTTCAAAAATCTCGTTTTAATATCAAAAGGGCATAACGGTCAACTTTTAAGCATTTAACGGAAACATGCAATGAACTAGGATTTCTATGGAACCATGTTGTATAACCTCAGAGGGTTATACTAACACATAATATGGTCCTAAAGGAACCCTAAGGCATAAATAAACTAAGCTAAATCGGGTCGGAACTGAAAGTCAAAGCAAAAGTCAACTTTTGCGACTTTTGGTTGCGAACATAATTGTCGGGTTGAACATGCCTAGACATGTTCAATTAATATTTACCAAGTTATTAAAGTGACAAAACTGATTTTATTGCTTCTACATCATTAGTTATGAATTTTTTTTTAAAAACCGACTCGTTTGACTTTTATATTAATTACTTTGACCCGACAATTAACTAAGCAAACATGATAATTAGGAGGTGCCCTTTTGAGGGTTTAATACCTACCTAATTACGATCACGTAGCCATGTTCGCTGCGAACAATGGCTCGACCGTTTATGGTCTAGCTAAAAGTCAAAGCGTTTATCGTAAACGCTTGACTTTTTGGCTTTAAACGCCAAATAAAACAAACTAGTCACGAATGGACACTTACAATGGTCCCATGGACTGAATAGAGGTCCCATGGATCACCTATTTATAGTATTTTAAAATGAACAAGATTGTGACAAGTGTTTCAAGGGTTTGTGAGATTGTTACAGGTCTAAAACTAGCTTCTAAAACAGTTAACAAGTCCCAGGTTTCATAAAAATGGTTTTGTGTGAGAGAAGAAAACAATTAAACCTCAAAAACCATCAAAAAGGGAAACTGTTTGCTGCTGATGATAGGTCGCGGCCCGCGTACGCCCTGGCCAGCTTCTACGAGGCCCGCGAGCGAGGCCCAGCCCGGCTCAAGTTTGTCTGTTGTGCTGTTTTGGTCCCTGTATGTTTTTAAATGATTTTATACTTTCATAAATGACATGTATGGTCCGTTGATCTTTTATATCAGGTTCATTTATATTCAGCAACAAATTATGAAGGTCTGTCAAGGACAGCCCCTTCACATTTCACTATCTCTTAAACTTTCATATTTGGCACGAAAGTTTCTAAAATCTCCTTATAATTTAATACAAGGTTCAAAACCTCTCACGGTTAATCCTAGGCATCCCGAGAGCTCGACCAAGCATTGCGAAGGTCTTGATTCTTTTAAAAGACCATCCCAAAGTGTAGTTTTGCGCATTGACGCCTTTAACCCCTTAATTCGCGAATTCGCGCGCATTATCGCGAAACGCCATAGAATTCTTACGTAGCCCATTATTAAATACTTCGAGGGTATGAACGAACATTTTGGAGTTTCTGGTTTGCTCAAAAGGCCTCTCTAAGGCGTAGTTTCGCAAGTCGTCGCTTTTAGTCCCTTATTCGCACAAAGTAGCGCGAACTGTCGTTTAACGATATCTAAGCCTTTCGTGGCCCATATTGAGTATTCCCAAGCATCTTCTTAAATATTACAACGTTCCCGTTTGCTTAAATGGTCACCCAAAGGCGTAGATTTAAAAGTTGACGCTTTTGGTCCCTCTAATGCGCAAACTTGCGCATATCATCGTTTAATAGCATCGAAGCCTTATCTAATCCATATTAGGCATTCTCGAGAGTATTATTAAACATCACGATGCTTCGGGTTCATAAAAAGGTCATTCAGAGGTATAATTAAACATATTGACGCTTTTAGTCCCTCTAACTTGCAAAGTTGCGCGTAACTTCACTTATAGGCATAAAAGCCTTAGATGGCCAATATTTGGCATTCCCGAGAGTATAATCAAACATCATGAAGCTCCCAGTTTGTTAAAAGGTCACTCAGAGGTAAGAATTAACATGTTGACACTTTTAACCCTTCACCGCGCAAACTTTCAATTAATTACGCAAACGGCTCCTCTCGATCAACAAGTGGCTCATTTGTGAATATGATTGTCGTGTAACGTTATTCAGAGGCTTATATTAAGCATGTTAACATTTCCAGTCCTTTTATAATCAAAGTTTTTGATTTTTTTCGTAAAATTAGTCCCTCAAATTCAACGTTTGACTTTATTAGAGTTTAGTACACGTGTCGATACATCATTGGACGTGATTTTTACGAGGTGTTACAATTATCCTTATAAACATCTCAGGTTTATGTGTGTGTGTGTGTACAGCGCCATTAATCAAATTAGGGTGTTTATTCAATTGTGTTTATTCCTAGTTCTTTTGTATGAAAGATATGTATGGAATTGTGTTTAATTGCTGCAACTGCAAATGTTGTATAATGTATGCATTTTTTTGTTGCAATTGGTAAAAACCTACCATCAATAGCCACGTGATGTAAAAAATGTTGTATGTAATATATTTGGTAAAAACTTGCTTTCATGTTTGGTGTATGCAATATATTTGTTAAAACTTGTTGTCGATAGCCCACATAATGTGATCAAAACCTACACAAAACAAAGTTTAAAAGGTACTTAAAACCATCCAAAAGTCAAACAACCAAATGAAATCTCCAAACTGTCCAATTACATGCCATATTGTTCAAACAACCATATTAGACCATGTTGTTTAAACAACCAACAAATGAAGTTCCAAAAGACCATATTATTAAAACAACCAAAAAGAACGAGTTCCAATACATGAAGTATTACCATAAACCTCATCAATATCTTCTTGTTCGAGATGTTCACAAATGAAGAATCATTCTTGACGATTACCTGGAGGATTATCCATGGTGTGGGTGATGATTGTTAGGGTTTTTAGGGTTTAAATTTAGATGGTTATGTGTGAGAAGATGAGGAGACGATTGATTGGACTGCATATATTAACATATGATGGTTTTTTTAGAGGACAATACATGTAATTTACATAAAAATGATAAAATGACAGTTTTGCCCCTCACATAAGGGGCACATGACTGGCCTTAGCCAAGAAAATGGATGGAGGTTAGTGTAAAGGATATGTGGTGTGCCAAAGTTTCAAATAAAGGACACTTGATGTAATTTCTAAAAACAAATGACACATGGTGCAAGTTGGTGTAAAGTTAAAGGACAAACTGTGTAATTTACTCTATAAAGATTTGATCTACAAGCACTAATAGCATCTAAACTCATATAAAGTAAGTAAACAATTGTAATTTGTGGTGATCATGATTTTAACTAATGAATTAATGGAACTGTATAAATGTAACGCCTCACATTTTTGGACTTTCCTTATTTAGAAAGTTGTATTCGTATTTCTATATTTAGAAACATTGTAATTTGTATTTCGTTTCAATCTCGAGACTTTGATCATAATGGGAATTCACTTTAATATTCATACATTTTACCTTTCATATTTGTGTTATATACGTAATCAATATTTAAATACGTGTTTATACGCAAAACCGAGACTTAAAATACACTTTAGATACCTAAAAACACGTTAAAATACAAGAAAACGACATAAAATAACCTAGTTACAAAGTACAGGGACTAAAAGTGTCACACCCCAACCGATGGCGGAATCATCGGGGCGCGGCACTAGGCGAATCAGATTGTTCAAGAGAATCCATAACAACTATAAAGCGACAGTATTTATTGCATTTGTCATCCCTTACTAACAATGAATACAATCACATAAGTTATCACAGATTTCTTGTCCTCTCGAACAAACAAATCCGACAACCTAGATTTTAGGTGAGTTTCTAGACTTCCTAGCTTGATTTGATGTAGTCTGTGACTAGACCTGCAACATACGTTAAATTAACATCAATACAAAAGTATTGGCGAGTATACAAGTTTTGATAGAATAGCATAAATAGTTAAAAGCGTTGCGAACTACCAAATACATAAACGAGATACCTCAACATACATGCATACAAGACTGATACTACCAGCTAAGTCACTCGAGCTGCGATTGCGATTGCTATTCATCCTAGCTAGACCCCGTCGGGTGCTATAGTACTATACTAGTTAAGGCGGGACCTCGCGAGTATAAGTCCTTACACATATGTAACTAGCATCACGTGTAAATATGCATATCAGTTATTCGCAAGTGATAAACAGTTTGATTGAATAATTCATTTATTAAATTTGATTTGATAGGAACCATATGTTACACCCAAAATGTGATAAAAAGGGTCGGTTCGAGTGTACTCACAGTCGGTGTTCAGCAAGTAAACACAACTTGGTTGGATTGAAGGGAGCGCGTCTGAGATTAGCCTGATTACAGATTGACAATGTAAGCGTTGAATAGTGCGTCAAATGATGGCGGTGAACCAAGTGTCGGATGACAATCCGATCGGATGGCCAGTCGACCGGGTGGCAATCCGTTCGGATGGTTATCCGATCGGATGGCCATTCGATTGGTTTGTCACCTCGTTTGGCAAGGATGTGTTTGTGTATGATGGCTTTGAAGTTTTCGTTGTATCATTTTAAAAACAGAGAAGTATCTCTACCTTTCAGGTCGTTCGATCGAACGACCGTTCGATCGGGTGACGATCCGATAGGTTGGACACTTAGGGTGAGCAAGTTCACAGCAGTTTGTCACTCGATCGGATTGCAATACGATCGGGTGCCAATCCGTATTGAACATGTTGAAAATTGTTTAAGTGTTTGAAGTTCAAAACATCACAGGGTCGGATGGTCGTTCGATCGGGTGGCAATCCGATGGGACGGCAATCCGTTCGACGTTCCAAAACTTAATTGATTGAAATAATGTTTAAGTGTGTGTGGCCGAGTGCAAGCCGATCGACGGCAGTCCGATCGGGTGGCAATCCGTCAGGCGGTCTGATCGTCTTGGCACTTGTTTGCTTTGAAAGTTTTGCAGTTTTCTCGAGACGGTGTGACACGTGCCAAACAACAGAACCTTATCAACGCTCAGGTGACGCGATCGGGCGGCAATCCGTCCGGTGGTCTGATCGTCTTGGCACTTGTTTGCTTTGAAAGTTTTGTGGTTTTCTCGAGACGGTGTGACACGTGCCAAACAACAAAACCTTATCAACACTCAGGTGACCCGATCGGGCAGGAATCACCCTAGTCTGACCGTTCAGCTGTTCGAGACGATGGTTCGTGTTTAACCCGAAGTCGGTTGTCTCGTTGATGGAACTCAGATCTTGAACCGATACATCACTAAGAAAGTGTAGAAGATTAGAACAAGCTCCGATTCTATCGGTTTTGAGTGCGTTGAGTGTAAAAGAGTTGAAAGAAAGTTGAAAAAGTTTCTTTCAATCCTTTTATCCTTGAAGGTGTTTAGATCTATGCGAAATCGTTGGGAAATCATGTGGAAATCCTTTAGATCCGAGTTATTCTTGGTGGAATGAGGCCAATACTTGAAGTTCATAAGAACTCCATGATGACATCACCCTAGAACACCTCAAATCTGTTGATTTCATGGTTGAAAGTTGAGATTTAAAGGTGAAAAGGATGAAGAAGTGTGTGTAGATCAAAGAAGTACAAGATTTGAGTTGAAAACTTACAAGAATCGCGAGAAATCGAGGGAAAATAGCCAAAAGTGCGTTGGTCGGACGAGAGTTGTCACATCACTGTTTAAATGATGTGACAAGTGTTATTTATAGGTGAAGTGGTGTGAAGGAGATGAAGTGCAACGGATCGGATGGCAATCCGATCGGGTGGCTGTCCGATCGGGTGGCAATCCGATCGGGTGGTAATCCGATCGGGTGGCCACTCGATCGATCAGTCACTCGATCGGTGGTCTTCGGCATGTTGCGTTTCGATGTTTTGTTTTTGTTCTTTAAACTTTGCGATAGTTTGGTTACACATTTTCATACCCACATTCATATATCTATTAAATTAGTCACAAAGGGTCGTATAAATATCCTGCGTTGCGATAATCGAGTTGCGTGTTTCGAATATGCGTTGTGTTGCGTCACATCACGGCTATTGAGGAGGGTAGAATAGGTCCTCACTCAATGTCATCGTGAGCGTTAGTACGTGCGATGTGATGTGTTATAGTGATAAAGTATGCGTAATATGCGAAAATACTTCGAAATAGCGATGTATGCGATATAGCTACATTTTGATCCGAACCTCTGGTGCTAGGCGTAACGAGTATAACGAGTAGTAAGAACGCACGAACGTACGGGTTGTTACAGTCTCCCCTGCTTTAGGAAATTTCGTCCCGAAATTAATCCACAAGAAGGGTTGCGAGGGTCGATGCGAGTGGGAGTAGCGATAAAAGATTCAAAATAAACGAGCGATCAATTGAAATCCGATGAGCGAGAACGGGAGGTCGATTGAAGATTGATGAGAGAAGGCGTTGCGAAGTCTCGACGATGGCGGTGGCTGATCAGTAAGACGTTTCGTTATTAACAAAAGATGGCAACACACGAAAAGCGATCCAAAGTGTTTTGAATTCTCGAAAATTTGATTAATTTGAAAAGTCTTCCCACAGTGCGGCGTTAACTATCTCGACGTTCACACCAGCGCTATGAGAGGGGTTTTATTAGGTTACTAAAAGATTTTAGGGTGTTTAAAACTCGTTTTACGAAATTTTCTCGTCACGCGGCATTAACTTGAGTCGATTGTCACACCAACGTTACAAGAAAATCTCGTTTTGTACAAAGGTTTTGATCAAATTTTAGAAAAAGTTTTGTAAGAAAAGCTTTATTTACACAAAATTTTTAATAATATCAAAATTTTAAATTTAAAGTCGGCCCCGCATGGCACCTTCCCACAAAAGTTCGACAATATGGCTAAAACACTTATATATAGGAAGTACCAGTGGCGTATCCACCATGCTTTAACCATATGGCTTCCGTCTCGTGAGGCAGTGTCATACGTGTCAACATAGTACAGACAGACTTGTGATGACTTGATCCAAACGGGAAAAGGGTTGGATCAAGTCTTGAAAAGCGAACTGAGTGATGAGGTCATTTTCGAACTCAGTTTAGTGTCACGAGCGAGTGCGACAAGCGATTAACAGTACACGGTAATTGATAGCGCAAAACAAACACAAACATAGTAAGTGAAGACAACGGCGATAAGCGAAGAGCGATAAGCGAAAGGCGATAGCGACATCCGTCGAGCGATAAGCGACGGTCGACGCGTTGCAAGCGATGGAAACATGCGATTTGATTTGATTAGATTACACAACACCACAAATTTTAACTAACATTAGACCCCACATGGCCTTTTTCCACAAAAGTCTGCTGATATGACTAAAGCACTTATATATAGGAAGTACCAGCGGCGTATCCACCATGCTTTAACCATATGAGTTTCGTCCCATGAAGTGAGGTCATGTGTGCTAATTATAACGCAGATAACATAGATAACGGTAAGCGATAGCTCTAGCGATAAACGTTAAGCGGTACACGATGAGTGATGGCGCAATACACAAGCGATAGAACGACACTCAAGCGATAAAGCGATACGCAAGCGATAGAACCATATGAGTTTCGTCCCGTGAAGTGAGGTCATGTGTGCTAAATATGCTCGTGATACAGTTTATACTTTGTAAGCGTGTTCGTATGTAACTAAGCATGAGTGCGCGGGCGACTTACGCGCTCTTATGTAAAGCAGCAGGGTCGCATGGAGATAAACATGTGGAGCAGAAGGCTCGCTTGGAGACTAGCGTGCTCATATGCGAAGGAGCATGCGCGTATGGCTACTTACATGCTCGTAAGTAAAGGAGTATGTGCTTGCCAGCGCATGTGTGCTCGCTCGTATATAAAGACGCCTGCGCGCATGGCGACTTACGTGCTCGTATGTAGAGTAGCGGGCTCGCATGGAGACTGACGTGCTCGTATGTAGAGCAGTAGACTCGTATTGAGACTGAGATGCTCATAAGTAAAAAAGCATGCACGTATGGCGACTTACGTGCTCATATGTGGTGCAGCTTTTTAGGCTTTCATCGGTGTGCGTGAGGATCGCTCGTTGCGTTTTACCGATCGAATGTATTGACAGTCCTGCAAATAAGTTGACAAGGTAAGTCGTAATAAAGATTTTGATATATGAGAAACTTTGTACCGAAACGTTGTCCTTAGGAGATGCTCGTTCTCTACATCCATACTCCGTAATATATGAAAGCAAATTTGACCCTCCCAATGGTGTTGCACCATGCGGATATCAGTTTATTGTTGCTAAATAGATGTTAGTAGCATTGAAATATAATAATAATAATAATAATAATAATAATAATAATAATAATAATAATAATAATAATAATAAGCAATGATACAAGTGTTTGCTTATACATCTAAATACGACGCATGTAACGGGTGTCACGCGATTGCTAAGACAAAAGACAACATAGGTCTGTATAGTAGCATTAAAATCTCATTTCTATGCTTCTTACATGCGACAAATCCAAACATTTAACATGTTATTTGAAAACGTCCACATGTTAATATTTTGTTTGAAAACATCAATGTCATGGCAATGAAAATTAAGACCTTGGCTACCATAAAGTTGTCATGAGAGTTTTAATTGTTATATTAAAATCCTTTCTTGAGATGGATAGTGCTTGGAAGCCTATAAATGAGCTTTTCACTTGTGTGAATGTTTAGGTTCATAGCTCATAGGTCCCATTATTTTACTATTATCAGATAGTAATTTTTTTTTCTTTGAAACGATTTTGAAGTGGCACTAAGAAGTAAAAAATTAGCATGGATGGTTTGTACAGTACCAAAACCACAAGCATGCAACAAGTGTTTTAAGTTTTAAAGTGTAACTATAAAAGTTGTAGTGTCTACTCATTTGATTACTGTGAGTTGTGATGTGAGTTTAAAAAACACACATATGTGAATGCAAACATAATATTAAGGAGTTTATGTTGATTCTCCACAAATATCACCACCACGAAAACATCTTTAGCTTTTTTAGAAGCAAAAAATTTAACACAGAGAGTACCTTGCTTGAATGTACACGGCGGAAGGGATTCCTTTTCAGCGCCTTGTGTGACCGGCGCGCCAATGACATGTACGTGGTGTCGCCTAAGCGCGGGTCTCCGGTGTGTGTGATCTCTGGCCCACATGACACCGACAAACACAGAGTTTGCTCGCAGGGTGGAAGTTGTCCGCACATAGGGAGCTTGCTCATACGACGCGCGACGAAGTTTATCCGCGGAGCTTTTCCGCCTAGGGCGAAGTGTATACGCGGGTGACAGAGCTTATCCGGCGGGTGTGGTGTATTTGCGCGGCGGCAGAGTGCGTCAGATAAGGGCGAAGTATACACGCGCGGTAGATTCTACCCGTGGTAACGGAGCGTGTTCGGTAGGCAAGGTGTGCTCGCGCGGAGCGTACTTGCACGGCGACGGAGTGTGTCCGCACTACCCGATTTACCCGCGGTAACGAAGTGTGCTCGTTCGAACAATATGTTAAAACAATTTTGACCATTGGGATGGTACGAAACCATGTTAGTCCCCCAGTTTGTTGTTGATAAACAATGTTAACAGCAATGCACCAAAATTGTATTTACAAGTTAACAGCAAACGTGATAATCATATAAAGTATATAGTATAATACGTGTATCTAATGATCGCTTGATTGTAACGAAGTATGATCAGCGATAAAACTTTTATGTTCCAGCTTTTTGTTTAAGGGGTTGACCAACGTTTGCAAATACAACCACTGTTAAGGTAAAGATGATTTATAAAGTTGTTTTTCATATATTTTATTTGATTTGCAGACATAAAGTTTTATGTTTGTGCTTTTTATTAAGTACAACCTTATGTGCATTTAAAGGAGCACGATTTCGAATGACTTAATATAATAAAGCTTCAAAACTGCAATTAAAATAGTTGGCCATAGAACTCACCTCTGTCGCTTTGGGAAGCTCATACAAATATCTCAAAAGCCACTAGATTTGAGTTTTGGAGACCCCGAGGGAACGGCGTTGTACCGGTATGAGGTTTTGTGTTCAATAACCTCCTTCCGAAATCGCTTATTACTGGATCTAGAAAACTTTCACCAAGAGACGTAGGTCTGGATAGTGAGCGAAGGAGAACGAAGGTGCGGTTTGTCAGCGGTCCCACGGATGGCGCCAATGAAGAAGCATGAACCTGCTTGGGTCGGAACTTCTACGGTGATGAATACGGATATGGCCACACCTCGTCTTCTTCGCCCAAATCCTAGACCTGCAAATAAGAAGAGAGAAACGTGGGCAATGTAGAGACGACCGGTAGGGGAAGAATCCCCTATTTCCAGCTACAAAAGTGTTGCCCTATATCTCATGCCCTAATGAGGAGGTGGAGACCTCCTTATATAGGAGATATGGGAAAACCCTAACCTCAATGGGCCAGGCCCAGTTAGGGGTTGTCTCTACGAGCCCACAGCCTAGTGTAGTATAAACTACAATGCGCTGGGCTTCGCGGGTTAGTACACAATAATAATAATAATATATAATTAATATAAAAGTGATAAATAGCAGAAAAGTCCGACCGTTCGGGTCGGGTCCAGTACCATACCTCGTCACTTTAACCATATGAGTTTCGTCCCGTGAAGTGAGGTCATGTGTGCTAATTATAACGCAGATAACATAGATAACGGTAAGCGATAGCGTTAGCGATAAACGTTAAGCGGTACACGATGAGTGATGGCGCAATACACAAGCGATAGAACGACACTCAAGCGATAAAGCGATACGCAAGCGATAAAGCGATACACAAGCGATAGAGCGACACACACGATAAGCGATAGTGTGATACACATAATAAGCGATTGAGCGAACACACAGTAAGTGATTGAGGTTGCGAGATAGATCCTGGCGATAATGCGCTTGCGAGCGTGTTGACTTACGAAAAGTCTAGCGGTTACATGCTTTTGAGTGGCGATTTGAGATTGTTACGCCTTGCGTTGTAGTTTTTATGTGTCGAAAATAGATTTAATAGTATACTTGGTCTAATAAAGTTTAACTTGCATGGCACTTTCTTCACAAGACATTGGTTGGCATGGCGAAGCACTTATATATAGGAAGTACCAGCGGCTTATCCACCATGCTTCAACCATACACCTCTGCCCCGTGAATAGGTGTCTCACTGTGTCGACATGGTCAAGACGCTTATATATAGGAAGTACTAGTGGCGTATCCACCACGCTTGACCATGCTTTTAATGTTATGGCATCATTGAAACTCATTACGATCTCCGTGCACTGATCACAGTAATCCCGTGTGCACCCGTGATTAATTTGATCATTGCACGTTTATCGTACTTTATCTCAAGAACGCATAGTAGGGGTAAAACACATTATATATTACATAGTGCTAGCATTTAGTCCGTGCGCAAATGCGAGGGAGAGCGAGAGATAAATAGAGTCCACATTGCGTCGAGAAAATAGAACAAGTTCATTATATAACAGAAATTAATGGCAAAAATCGTATCATTGCAACAACATTGTAAGCATAATTAATGTTGTTGTGGAGGGCTTCTACGGAGTCTGCGATTGTTGCTGAAATTCCTCAATTCTGTGGCCCCGTGCGATAGTGCTGGGTAAGATGACCATACCAGTTGCAATTTGCGCAATAGCGACAGTTAGCTTCTGGCGGGTGATGATACGTACACATGAGACACAGGGGATGAGTTTCGTTGTAGTCGCGCTTCGAGTGGACTGGTATTTCTTTGAGAGGTTATGGTTGCGATAGCTCAGTTGTTGAAGAGTTTGGGCTCATGGTCTTTCGTTTGCGGTTGGACTGAGCTTCCTGAGGCGATGCGTTGTCATCGGAGGATTCGTTTGAAGACTCACTTGAAGAATCATTGGTAGAATCGTTTGAGGAATCGTCGGAAGAATCGATAACGATTGCATGATGAGCTTGTTTGACATGATTCTGGGAGAAAAATCCGTCCAAGACTCGTTTATCGTTGATTTCTGCGGCCAAGCGGTAGGTTTCTTTGATGGTAGCAGACCTTACAGCTTCGACAAAATCGCCCACACGTTCGGGCAAGCCGTGAATATACTTCGTGATGGCTTTTTCTGAAGTGTTGACTTGGCTTGGGCAGATTATGCTCAGCTGTTTGAACCTTGCGGTGTAGCCAGTATTGTCACCTTCGACTTGCTTGATTTCCCAAAATTCATCTTCTAGTTTCTGGACTTCGTGGGGAGGGCAGTACTCTTCCTTTATGAGCTCTTTCAGCTCATCCCAAGAGAGAGCGTAAGCTGCGGAGATCCCACATTTGTTACGTTCAGCTGTCCACCAGTCGAGTGCTTGCAATTGAAATACTCCGGTAGCACAAGTAGTATGGAAACTATCAGGACACCCACTCAGACAAAGGGTAACATCGATAGAATCGAACCACTGGAGTAGCTGGGACACACCTCCTTCACCCATGAACTCCATCGGGTCACAGGCTTTGAAGTGTTTGTAGAGGAAAGCAAATTGCGGCGCTTCCGTCTTAGAGTCTTCCGGGGTTTGAGAGTTGCTGAGAGAGTGCACTTGAGCGACAATTTAAGGAATGACCTTGGCCACTTCCTTGGCCACAAGCGAGGCAATCCTCTTCTCGGTGCTTCGTTTGGCTCTTCTCCTAGCAGTTTGTCTCGAGGTAGAGTCGTTGGAAGGCATCTAGACAGAGAGAGATTCGGAGTGAGATTCGATCATAATGATTTTTGAGTTTTGCGATGCGATTGAGCGCGATCAAAACTTGTTGCGAGTAATATAATAGATTTCACATAGGATCCATATAGGAGACACGAGATTCCTAAGTTTCCACACAATTGATTTGCTTATATATAATTAGTTGTAGCTTATTCTTGTACACACACATGTCGGTATAGAATGCGCGAGGACGCTTTGAAGGGAGAAAGCGAGGGGGATTAATTGGACATTAGCTTTGTTCCGAACATTCGGTTTTCGTTTTAGATTGCGATGACAGTGCGTGTTGTGCGTTTATAAAGTAGGGAGCGCAAATCGATAAATCGAGAAATCGATACAGCGTAAAGTTCTAAATCGTAACCACATAAGCGTAAATAAGTTCAGTAAGGCTTAAAATCGGTAAATCATATGCGAGAAACGTAGATAGAGTGCCTCGGGTGTTTAGGCGTCGACTACCCAAGGTAACCCAACTATACTCAACAAGTTCGTACACACGCGTTGCCCTAGAAGACTTATGCTTCCACGGGGATGCAGCTCATGGCATTCGTCTTCCTAGTCATCACGTGCCTCGAGTTATTGTTATAGTCGAGTCCTTGGTGAGAGCTTTTGAAAACCTTTTTATAGAAAGTGGAACGGTTTATTAAGATACGGGTTTCACCCCTGACTTAATAACTTCGCTCCTAGCTGTGGTTGTGCTCTTCGAATAAATTCGGGAGTCCCACTAGATTTTGAAATGGAGACTTTCGTTGAGATATGGATGTCACTCCTAGCTCGACGAAGAGTTCTCGTGCTAGAAAAATGCGCTGAGTGAGCGATCTTATCGAGAGTTCTTGGTTTTCACGCCTGATCTCAACTGGACCACTCGGTTGTGTTATGCGAATTGATGTGCGGTAAGTGTCGTATATTTTAGGTGTATATTTTAAGCCCTTTTTAACACTTATTTTTGCCAAGTTTTAAATTTATAAAACACGATATTTCACTGACACTAGACACACATATGGGCAAGTGCACCCATCGTTGAGTGTAGTATAGCGTTGGTAAGATACCGAGGTCGTCCAAGGACACAAGAGCTTTTAATACCGGTTTATCCTCAACGTCTAACCAAAATAAAAGTTTAGAAAAATGTTTTAAACTAAGAAAAATAAAAACTAACTAAAATGCTGAAAATAAAAATAAAAAAAAAACAGATAGACAAGATGAATCACTTGGTTCCGACTCGTATCTAGTATAACCTTTGATTATTTCCGCACTTTTGCACATAATTAAGAGATTATCTTAGTTATTGTAGTAGGCCCCTCTTTTGAAGGTGACGTTACCCTCACCCCAGTAGTTTGAGTCAGCAGGGATACAATCCTAAAGGGGTGGATTATTGGAAGATAATGAATTAAGTTATTAATGCAGTATTGTGGTAGGCCCCGCTTTTGGCGGTGACGTTACCCTCGACTAAGTAGTCTGAGTCAGCAGGGATACAGTCCTAAATAGCCGGGTTATAGTATTAATAGTAGTTAACTTATGAGGGGATCAAAGAGTTTGGACCCCCGCCATCCAATACCGTGAAGTATTGAAGGAGGTCCTACTAAATTTGACCCAGGTCCATTGCAGGACCTCTAAACGCTGAACAATGGCAAGACCTTTACCAAACCATTCCCTTAACCCCCTACCAGGTAGCCAACATACCTCCATATAGACCGTGGAGATATGAATGGTGAAAATCCTTTATTTTATATAGACAGTAAAATAATGCCAAGACACCACGGACAAACGATAAGGAAAGATCACCTTCAACATAAGTAACTAGTTATTAAAGTCATTAATACAAAACCAAATAAAAAGTGCAAAAGATTAGAAATAAAAAGTATTATACTAGACACTTTGTCTTCACCAAGTGATGTAAGAGACTTAGGCAAACATGGCCTTGATTGTCAAGAACTCTTACGATCAATCTTGGATCCCGAGACGACTCACACACTCTATGATGGACAATGGATGATGGTGGTGGATGATGGTGTTGTGATGGTGGTGGGTGGTGGATGAAGTGTGAGAGAGGTGGTGTGCCAAGGGATGGTTTGAGCTTGAGCCAAGCACTCCTATTTATAGCCTGTACAGAAGCCTGGACACGACCCCGTGTCCGCTGTACACGGCCCCGTGTCCACCCTTTTCTCTTTCTTCATTAATACAGTTTGTCTTTATTAGCTCCACACGCCCCTGTGTCCGCTGGGCACGCCCCCGTGCTTGTCTGACATTCTCTCTCTTCATTAATTGTAATTCGCAATTACAATTAATTCGCCTGCTGTACTTTCGCCACGCCCCCGTGTTCACTGGGCACGGCCCCGTGGTGGGCAATAGAAGCTTCTATAGGTTTGTCTTTTGTGCCAGGGCTGACCATCCTGGACACTGCCCCGTGCTCACTGAGCACGGCCCCGTGTTGAGCTGGACACGCCCCGTGTTGAGCTGGACACGCCCGGGTCGAGCTGGGCACGCCCCGTGTCGAGCTGGGAACAGCCCCATGCTCAGCTGGGCACAGCCCCATGCTCAGCTTTCTTCTTGTTTTTGCTTTGGGAGATGCTGTCGAGGGGTCGGGCATGTCACGTCTTGTTCCTTTTCTTGTATTTATGTTAGATTTTGATGTATTTTTGCTTCTTTTGTTAATTTGAGCTCATTTAATCCTGAAAATACAAAAGGAAGACAAAAGCACACTTTTTCCAACATTAGTACTAAAAAAGGGTTAGTTTTATGCCTCGATTGATGAAATTTATATGTTACATTTTGAACACATCACGAATATTTTCGAAAATGTGTGTATTGTGTTGGCCTTAGGAAAGGCTAAATAATATTCTAGCCTTAGGAAAGGCTCTTCGTGTGAAGTTGTAGTATGCGGTGTTCACACGAAGTAGTAGCTTTTAGCGAATTCGAACGAGAGTATCAAGTAGGCCCGTAGAATTCCTACTAGGTTCGTACGAGTCGGCCCGTTGGTACTTAGGCTATAGACTAGGTCGTTCCTAAGACATTGACCCGGACTAGGTTAAGTCTGGCCTAATTCCCTATAGTTATGGCTCTGATACCAATCTGTCACACCCCAACCGATGGCGGAATCATCGGGGCGTGACACTAGGTGAATCAGATTTCTCAAGAGAATCCATAACAACTATAAAGCGACAGTATTTATTGCATTTGTTATCCGATACTAACAATCAATACAATCACATAAGTTTTCACAGAATTCTTTTCCTCTTGAACAATACAAATCCGACAACCTAGATTTTAGGTGAGTTTCTAGACTTCCTAGCTTGATTTGATATAGTCTGCGACTAGACCTGCAACATACGTTAAATTAACCTCAATACAAAAGTATTGGCGAGTATACAAGTTTTGATAGAATAGCATAAATAGTTAAAAGCGCTGCGAACTACCAAATACATAAACGAGATACCTCAACATACATGCATACAAGACTGATACTACCAGCTAAGTCACTCGAACTGCGATTGCGATTGCTATTCATCCTAACTAGACCCCGTCGGGTGCTATAGTACTATACTAGTTAAGGCGGGACCTCGCGAGTATAAGTCCTTACACATATGTAACTAGCATCACGTGTAAATATGCATATCAGTTATTCGCAAGTGATAAACAGTTTGATTGAATAATTCGTTTATTAAATTTGATTTGATAGGAACGTATGTTACACCCAAAATGCGATAAAAAGGGTTCGAGTATACTCACAGTCGGTGTTCAGCAAGTAAACACAACTTGGTTGGATTGAAGGGAGCGTGTCTGAGATTAGCCTGATTACAGATTGACAATGTAAGCATTGAATAGTGCGTCAAATGATGGCGGTGAACCAAGTATCGGATGGTAATCGGATCGGATCGGATGGCCAGTCGATCGGGTGGCAATCCGTTCGGATGGTCATTCGATCGGATGGCCATTCGATTGGTTTGTCACCTCGTTTGGCAAGGATGTGTTTGTGTATGATGGCTTTGAAGTTTTCGTTGTAGCATTTTGAAAACAGAGAAGTATCTCTACCTTTCAGGTCGTTCGATCGAACGACCGTTCGATTGGGTGACTATCCGATAGGTTGGACACTTAGGGTGAGCAAGTTCACAGCAGTTTATCACTCGATCAGATTGCAATCCGATCGGGTGCCAATCCGTATTGAACATGTTGAAAATTGTTTAAGTGTTTGAAGTTCAAAACATCACAGGGTCGGATGGTCGTTCGATCGGGTGGCAATCCGATCGGACGGCAATCCGTTCGACGTTACAAAACTTAATTGATTGAAATAATGTTTAAGTGTGTGTGGCCGAGTGTAAGCCGATCGGACGGCTGTCCGATCGGGTGCCAACCCGATCTGGCGGCAATCCGTCCGGCGGTCTGATCGTCTTGGCACTTGTTTGCTTTGAAAGTTTTGCGGTTTTCTCGAGACGGTGTGACACGTGCCAAACAACAGAACCTTATCAACGCTCAGGTGACCCGATCGGGCAGGAATCACCCTAGTCCGACCGTTCAGCTGTTTGAGACGATGGTTCGTGTTTAACCCGAGGTCGGTTGTCTCATTGATGGAACTCAGATCTTGAACCGATACATCACTAAGAATGAGTAGAACATCAGAACAAGCTCCGATTCTATCGGTTTTGAGTGCGTTGAGTGTAAAAGAGTTGAAAGAAAGTTGAAAAAGTTTCTTTCAATCCTTTTATCCTTGAAGGTGTTTAGATCTATGTGAAATCGTTGTGAAATCATGTGGAAATCCTTTAGATCCGAGTTATTCTTGGTGGAATGAGGCCAATACTTGAAGTTCATAAGAACTCCATGATGACATCACCCTAGAACACCTCAAATCTGTTGATTTCAGGGTTGAAAGTTGAGATTTAAAGGTGAAAAAGATGAAGAAGTGTGTGTAGATCAAAGAAGTACAAGATTTCAGTTGAAAACTTACAAGAATCCTGAGAAATCGAGGGAAAATAGCCAAAAGTGCGCTGGTCGAACGAGAGCTGTCACATCACTGTTCAAATGATGTGACAAGTGCTATTTATAGGTGAAGTGGTGTGAAGGAGATGAAGTGCAACGGATCGGATGGCAATCCGATCGGGTGGCTGTCCGATCGGGTGGCAATTCGATCGGGTGGCCACTCGATCGATCAGTCACTCGATCGGTGGTCTCCGGTGTGTTGCGTTTCGATGTTTCATTTTTGTTCTTTAAACTTTGCGATAGTTTGGTTACACATTTTCATACCCACATTCATATATCTATTATAATTAGTCACAAAGGGTCGTATAAATTGTCACACCCTGGCTTTGCGGAAGCGTGGTTAATTTTGGTGTGACTTCTTAATACCATAGCTTAATCATAACCAAGCTATATGAATTTAAAAACCATGCAAGTCATCCATTAAGTTTAGAAAACAACATACAATACCATTGTTTGACGAGAACATACTTCAACAACCATAAACTTGTTCAAAAGACATTACACTTATAACAAACATAAACGTGATTTAGGGATTGTGTCTTGTCCAGGTAAGAGACACAACCCTAAACCCTGATGACTTCATGAAAGGTGCAGCGGAAAACGTTCCATACCGTGCCAGATCCGTTTAATTTCCTGAAATACATGTGAGTTGAAAAATCAACAATAATGTTGAGCGAGTTCATGTGCAAGTGAGTAAGTAAAACACTTGTAAGTATAAAAGTTTCCTGGTATGTAGCAGTGTAAGAGGACTTGTGATCACCAATGGTTTGCAAGGCCATTAGCATGTTGTGAAATGCAAGTAGTAAGACACGACCTAGCCGATTTTTGCGTCGGGCACAAAGTCACTCAAGGTCCGTTCTGTTGGTCCTCATAGAGGTCCGTTCTGTTGGGCCTAGAGTTGGGCTCGCTACACCCAGATAGATCTACCGCTACTGTCCCTCGGTCCATCTGCCTACCCATCCACATGATCTAAACCTCCTTACGTTAATCATACCGTGTATAAAGTACTTGTAAACAAAGTAACATGTATTTCACCCCCGTAGTTAAGTAAACTGAAAACAGTTAGAGAAAAGGGGGACATGAACTCACAGTGAAAGCGTATCTCTACCAAGCGTCTCCAATACAGTAAGCTGTGCAACGACCTACAAGTGCTAATTCTATTAGACGGATGGCCGTGCTTTAGCTTTACAGTTTATGTTTGCTGGAAATAGTTAGACAACTATTCCGTGTTACATTTTGTATATACTTGGTAGTTATTTTCCTTCCCAAGGATGGGGGATTTAATACATGTGCGTACAATTTCGTCATTAAGTCTCACTTAATCTTTATATATTTCCAAATCCAAAGTATAAGTGTTTATCCAACATACGTTGTTAAAATACGCGTTCATAAATATTTCCGTAAGTGCGTAAGTTACGTTTTAACATACAAGTGGTAATATAATTACCGGTGTAACTTATATATTTGTGGGAGCGTTCGTAAAGTTTTGGAATCAGTAACGCTTGTAAATATTATTTTCACTCTAAAATAATATTTATGTATTTCACAAAATAATCATAAACAGTGTTGTGACAAATATATTTATCACGTTAATCTTTGTGAAAATCCCACCTCCGAATATGTAGTAAAATATAGTGCTGGCGAAATTTATGTTTCGAAAATATGTCCAAAAATAGTTCTAACACTTGTTGTGTAAATAAGCCTAAGTGTTAGGTTTTTAGAAAATTTCGCCAGAGTTTCCTCTGTAACTGGAGGTGGCCACGCTTTCAAGCGTATCATTTTCTTTTAACAAATCAATTCAACAATCCTCTTTATTCAATCAAACAATTTCCGACACATCAAACTAGTCGACAAGTATGTAAATCGCATAGTCGCATGAACTTGCAGTTTTTCCGAATCTATAGTGTAAATCCCCTTTATATATGTCGATCTTTATATAAAGTAGCTTTATTCTTGTAAAAACCTTGTGACTAGAGAAATCCGTCTTTACAACTTCTAGTCATTTTTCCTAAAAATAGTTATTTGTCGGATCTTTTCATTTCACAAGTGTCTACACACTTGTGGTTTATAAAATCATGTTTGTTAGTGTAAGATCCCTTCTTTAAAATACATGATTTCTTAAATGTGTGGTCCTTCAAAAATACCACTTGCAGATACGTAGATCTGCTAGTTTTAAACACCATTGTACCGGTTTAATCACTTTTACACAAGTAAAATATTTTTACACAAGTTCATGTATCTTGTGTGGTAGAGTTTCGCCTTTTAACCCTTGTGGTTACCAAAAACGAGCTTATGTGAAGATACATGATCTTACAAAGTCGGGTTAAACGGAGATCCGAGCTACCACATCATAGATCGGGTCTAGATAAACACAAATTCCAAATACTACAACTTTTACACAACACATGTGTTATTAACCACCACTTTTATAATTTTTACTAGACTTTTATGCATCAAAATGTATGTTTACGATGTTTAACCGACAATATTCCTTTTAACCACTTTAGATGAGTGTAAAAACAAGTTTTAAATGTTATACCTCTAGCTCGGGGCTAGGGAAGATCTTTGGCGAAAAAGAGGTGGATAAAAGCTAACGGTAGAGGTCCTTCGCGTTCCGAGTGCACCAAAGCTCCTAATATGCGACTTGTGAAGTGTGTATGATCTTGGAATGATGAGATCAAGAGCCGAAAATATGATGGGTGTGGTGAGGAGTTCGGCCGAGAGCCTTGAGAGAGGGAGAGAGTTATGTGGAGTGGTGTTTGTTTATGATAAATACTCACATGTAATCCTTGTATTTTATAGACAAATCCTAGGTTAATTACCCAAAGGGTATTATGTCACATAGATACTAGACCAATATAGATTAAAATAATCATAATTGTACCATGGTGTTCCCCATAGTTGGGGCCGGTTATGAGAGGGGGGGGGGTCCTAGCCGATTCCAACTAAATTAGTTGGTGTTTAGTTATGATAAACCAAGTTAGGTTAAGGGTTAAACTCCGTTAGTTATGTACAACGTGTTATGACGGGTGTTAGGGTAACCAGGGACCCTAACTGGCTCAGAAAAAGAGTAATAATAAAAATAGTAATGTTTTCATGTTCCGGGTAAAGTCCGGGTGTCCGGTTGGATAGTAATCCGTTAAAGCGTTACAAAGGCTTTAAAGTGTCGTTATTAACATTTTTAGTGACACAATTTGTTTTCCCGACACTTTAGGAAGTGTCTAGTGTTATTTTCTCAT
The DNA here is from genome assembly GCA_030545235.1 of Helianthus tuberosus. Lineage (NCBI taxonomy): Eukaryota > Viridiplantae > Streptophyta > Magnoliopsida > Asterales > Asteraceae > Helianthus > Helianthus tuberosus. The sequence goes on along the minus strand of CM060357.1, from coordinate 186,594,798 downwards.
TTTCTGGCACTTTACTAGTCAGCTAGAAGCTGGATTAATTATTAAAGTGCTGTGTTTGGTACTTAAAGTATGTTTTAGGCACATCCGAATCAGTGTATCTTATTCCTAGAGACGCAGTACCACAACCCTTATATCCCTACACTCACTACCAGTGTAGCCAAAATATTTGAGGCTCTTAACAGGCCTTAGAGGCAGTGTCTGCCTGATGCTGGTCATATCAGCATGTTCGCCGTGTATCCGTTTAGTGCTACTGTGCTTTTTGTGCATCATGTTTGTCACTAGGGTCCAGTATGTAAATAATGTAGTGACAGCAAATAAAGTATGATGCAAGTAAGTGCATGTATCAGTATGCAGGTAGCAGTTTATCAGCTAGTTCAAACAAGCACAGTAATCAAATAGTAATTAATCATTAATTAAGTTGTACGGATACCTGGTTTAGTGCGGGTTGTCACATTCTCCCCCCGTTAAATAAATTTCGTCCCGAAATTTAAGTTCTGCTTGTAGATGCAGAGTTCTTAGGAAATAGGTGGGGGTATTTCTCTTTCATCCGGTCCTCACGTTCCCAGGTAAATTCAGGACCATGTCTGGCATTCCAACGAACCTTGACGAGCTTGACACTGCTCCGGCGGGTCTTGTTAACTTTCCAATCCGTGACCTCAACAGGTTCTTCAACGAAGTGGAGCGTGTCGTCAATATGAATCTCGTCGATAGGAATGGCAACGTCAACTTGAGTTGGACTTTTCTTTAAATTGGATACATGGAATGTATCGTGAACACCATTTAGTTCAGCAGGTAAGTCCAACTTGTATGCTACGGTTCCAATTCTTTCCAGAATTCTGAAAGGACCAATGTAGCGCGGATTTAACTTTCCACGCTTCCCAAAGCGTGCCACCCCTTTCCAGGGTGATACCTTCAATAACACCATTTCTCCAACTTGATAATCCACATGTTTTCGGTTTGGATCCGCGTAGGCCTTTTGTCTGTGGCGAGCGGCTTCGATGTGTTTAAGAATCTGCGCAATCTTGTCCGTCGTCTCTTGGACGATTTTGGGACCGGCAAGCTGCCTATCACCTGCGTCAGCCCAACATAGTGGTGATCGACACTTGCGTCCGTATAGGGCTTCAAAAGGCGCGACACCAATACTGGTGTGGTAGCTGTTGTTGTATGAGAATTCGACCAAGGGTAAGTGTTTATCCCAGCTACCGCCCAAATCCATAACACATGCTCTCAGCATGTCTTCCAAAGTTTGTATCGTTCGCTCGCTCTGGCCATCAGTTTGCGGATGAAATGCGGTGCTCAGATTCAGTTGCGAGCCAAAAGCTTCTTGGAAGGATTGCCATATTCTTGACACAAACCTTCCGTCTCTATCAGAGATGATTGAGAGGGGCACTCCATGACGTGCTACGATCTCTCTCATGTATATTTCAGCCAATTTGCTCGTGTTATCCTTTTCTCTGATAGGTAAGAAGTGTGCTGTCTTTGTTAATCGATCCACTATCACCCAGATAGTGTCATGGCCTCTTGGCGTTCTTGGCAGTTTCGTAACAAAATCCATGGAGATTTGTTCCCACTTCCATTTGGGAATCTCCGGTTGTTGCAGAAGTCCCGAAGGCCTCTGGTATTCGGCTTTAACCTTAGCGCATGTTAAACATTTACTTACATAGATAGCAACATCGCCTTTCATTCTAGGCCACCAATAGTAATCTTTAAGATCCTGGTACATCTTATCCGCCCCTGGATGGATAGAGTACCGTGACTTGTGCGCTTCGTCGAAAATAACTTTCCTTAAATCTCCAAACAAAGGAACCCAAATCCTTTTCTCGAAACATAATGTTCCTTCATTGTTTGGTGCCAGTAACTTCTCCATCCCACGGAGATATTCTTCCTCACGATTCCCTTCCTTAAGGGCTTCTTTTTGTGCAGCTCGAATGCGCAAGGAAAGATCGGTTCGTATAATCATTTCTAGAGCTCTAACCCTTATGGGTTTGATTCTTTCCTTTCGACTAAGGGCATCGGCGACCACATTCGCCTTCCCTGGATGATACTTGATCTCGCAGTCGTAATCGTTTAGTAACTCAACCCAACGTCTTTGCCTCATATTCAGTTCTTTCTGGTTGAATATATGTTGTAAGCTCTTGTGATCTGTGAAGATTGTGCATTTCGTACCGTACAGGTAGTGTCTCCAGATCTTTAAGGCAAATACCACGGCGCCAAGTTCTAAATCGTGTGTGGTATAGTTCTTTTCGTGCACTTTCAGTTGGCGAGATGCGTAAGCAATAACTTTTTGGCGTTGCATCAACACGCAACCCAATCCCTGACGCGATGCGTCGCAGTATACCACAAAATCATCAGTACCTTCCGGTAGTGCTAAGATTGGCGCATCACAAAGTTTGTCCTTCAATAACTGAAATGCTTCTTCCTGTTTGATTCCCCAATCAAACGTCCTATCCTTCTGTGTGAGCGCGGTAAGGGGTTGAGCGATCTTTGAAAAGCCCTCTATGAATCTTCTATAGTAGCCAGCCAAACCCAAGAATTGTCGAATCTCGGTTGGCGTCGTCGGTGCTTCCCAGTCCTTGATCGCCTCGATCTTTGTGGGGTCAACATGAATTCCATCCCCATTAACCACATGTCCAAGAAATTGGACTTCACGTAGCCAAAATTCACACTTGGAAAGTTTGGCATATAGTTGTTCTTTCTTTAGCAGCTCCAAAATGGTTCTTAAGTGTTGTTCATGTTCGGCCTTGGTTCTTGAATAAATCAAGATGTCGTCGATGAACACAATCACGAACTTGTCCAGGTATGGTTTGCAAACTCTATTCATTAAATCCATGAATACCGCAGGCGCGTTTGTCAAACCAAATGGCATAACGAGGAACTCGTAGTGTCCATAGCGAGTTCGGAAGGCTGTTTTCGGGATACTTTCCTCCTGTATCCTTAATTGATGGTATCCAGATCGAAGATCGATCTTAGAGTAACAGCTTGAGCCTTGCAGTTGGTCGAACAGATCATCAATTCTTGGCAGGGGATATCTATTCTTGATCGTTAGCTTGTTCAGTTCTCTGTAGTCGATGCACATCCGAAAACTACCGTCTTTCTTCTTGACGAACAGGACCGGAGCTCCCCAAGGCGAGAAGCTTGGTCGGATAAAACCCTTGTCTAACAATTCTTGAAGTTGTGTTGACAGCTCCTGCATCTCAGATGGAGCAAGTCTGTAAGGTGCCTTAGCTACAGGCGCAGCGCCTGGAACTAAGTCGATGTGAAACTCGACTTGTCTCTGAGGTGGCAGTCCGGGTAAGTCTTCTGGAAAGACTTCTGGGTATTCCCTTACGACAGGGATGTCTTCGATTCTGGGTTCAGCAGCCTTCTTATCCACAATGTGTGCCAGGAAGGCAACACATCCCTTCTGCAAACACTTCCTTGCTTTCAAACAGCTGATAATCCTCAACGGCGTCTCACGCTTCTCTCCATGAATAACAATGGTCTCACCATCATCAGTTGGGATACGAACAATCTTTTCGTGACAAACTATCTCCGCTTTGTTGCCAGATAACCAATCCATTCCTACTACCACGTCGAAACTCCCCAATTGGACTGGTAGTAGATCCAAAGAAAACTCATGTTCTCCTAACTCAATCACACAACCTCTGATAACTTCATTGGCCTCTACTAATTTCCCATTGGCCAATTCAATCGAGTACGGAATATCTAACTTATTAGTGGCTAAACCAAGCATATCCTTAAATTCTAGTGATACGAAGCTATAGTCGGCACCAGTATCAAATAAAACAGATGCATAGCGTTGATTTACAGGGAACGTACCAGTGACAACGTTGGGATCCTGGCGCGCTTCCTGTGCACCGATCTGGAACACCCTTCCACGGGCTTGGTTCAATCCCGGGCAATCCCTTTTGAAGTGCCCAATGTCACCGCAATGAAAACATCCTAATCTTTGACCATTTCCCGCTCCATCCATAACTGGCGGGTTGTTCTGGTTAGCATTTCCGGCTTGGTTGGCATTGTTGCCTCGATTATTTCCCTGTTGGCGACCTCCGAAACCACCACGGTTGTTATTCCTGTTCTCAAATCCTCCCTGGCCGCCCCGGCCAGTACCAACCCAACAGGTGAACTTCGAGTGGCCGCGTTTCCCACATGCCTCACATACTTTTACTCCACAATGACCCGAATGGTGGCGTTGACAGACGTTGCATTTGGGCTGGGTGCCCTGGTACCCTTTTCCTTTCTTGGTACTGTCAGCTGATTTTCCTTTCTTTACTGCCATACTAACACCTTGCTTGAAGTTTGAAAACTTCCTTTTGTTATCTCCTGAGGACTCAACGTGAGTCTCTGTCTTCTTCGCCTTGACTTCATCAAACTTGTTTAAACGAATCCCCTCCTCGGTGAGAGCCACGCTCAAATCGATGGCTTCAGTGATAGTCGCTGGCTTGGAGGAGGTTACCATGCTTATTATTTGGGGAGCCAAACCCCAAATGAAGCGCTCGATTCGCATGTATTCTGGCGTGACCATATAAGGAACCACTTGAGATAGGTCATGAAACCTCTGAACGTACTCTGCTACCTTCGGACCGTCCATTTTTAGGTGCCAAAATTCAGTCTCCAACCTTTGAATTTCTGCGCGTGAACAGTACTTTTTGCGCATTAGTTCTTTCAATTCGGCCCAAGTCAGGGCGTAGGCGGCAGCTTCGCCTAGTGTTTGGACTTGTAGGTTCCACCAAGATAGGGCTCCGTCTAGAAACAGCCCTGAGATGTAAGTGGCCTGCTGGTCCAGTGCGCATTTGCTCATGCGGAGGATAGAATCAGTCTTCTCGGCCCAACGAGTAAAAGCGACAGCGCCACCGGTGCCATCAAAGTTGGTGGGCTTGCAGTCCAAGAACTGTTTGTATGTGCACCCTGCACGTTCATTGTAACATACGATAGGTATTAGCTTTCTTGCTAAGAAAATCCGTTTAGGTCATGGTGTGTCTTAATGACTATATATTACCATGTGGTGGATTATTGTTGCCCTGGTTAATGCTTCCGCTCGTTCCGGGCTGAGATGCTGCATACTGTGCTATGGCAGCGGCAATGATTTGTTGTAGTTCTGCCTCATTAGTAGGCATGCGCGTTTCTCGTCTTGGCGGCATCTTCTAAAAGATGGTTTAAGTTTGTCAGGCCACAGTAAGGCTCCGATGTTATAATACGTAAATCAGGTCGTAATGTAGTGTACGTATATAACGGTAGTAATAGTATAATCACATAACATCTCATGTTATCAACACATCACAAACATCAATCACACAACATCTCATGTTATAGGACATAAACAATAGATTGAATCATCACAAGTGATGAGAATACTGCGATTGTATTGCCACAATTTCGAGATCACAATGTAAAGCTTACAAGTACACCACTATATCATACGACATCAATGACTTAGTAGGGGACGACCCTAGACAAGTCGTGCGATCGCTGGACATGTTCAGGAGTCTCTGGTTCGTCCATTCTCAAATTTCAGGACTCCACGTCAAGTTTCTGAATTTCTGTCCTAAAACAACATTTCTTCTCAATCGTTTCCTTGAGCTCGTCCCAGCTCAGTGCATAAGTAGCGTCTGTGCCAAGGGTCTGAACCTAGAGGTTCCATTAAGAGAGTGTGCCATCTAGAAATATCCCCGGGATGCAGGTAACACTCTGTTGGGGCGAACAGTTACTCATTCTTAGAATGGAGTCGGTCTTTTCGGACCAACGAACAAATGCAACGGTGCCTCCTGTTTTATCAAAGTTCAAAGGCTTGCAGTTCAGGAATTATTTATAGGTGCAGCCAGTTGGAGGGTTATCTCCAGTAATGCCATCGTTGTGCTTAGAGCGGAGGACTTCATGTCGTGCATTTATCTGTGAGATGCGTTCTTGCAGCTC